>JAFBJZ010000405.1:2500-706766 GCA_016785225.1 Psettodes erumei
AGATCAACATAGAGAACTTTAGGACCTGAATGGTACTTCAGTATTTAATCTCATTTGATTATCTCCTTGCTCAATGGAGAAAGGAACAGAGGACTGCAGAGTTCCTCCTCAACAACTATGACAGTGACAAGTTAGTTGAGAAAGGATTCCCAGAATATCAGAGTACCTGGGGACTGTAGTGGATATAAAAGAGAGAATAGGGGTACACTTCTTGTCAAACTCAGTTTGACCCCTGTTTTGACAGGTCTGACGTCATCATCATCCAATGAGATCACGCGAACCCGTGCTTAACCACTACCCTTATAAATATTCATGTTATCGCAAAGTGATGATAGACATTCCATAGGACCAATCCCCTTCCCGTGTTTTTTTAAATTATAGTTTGATATCTATCGGATGAGGTACCGCCATGTTTGTCCTGCCTCCCTGTATCTAATGCCGTGTGTGAGCGTGTGACCGGACCCTCGCCATCGACCTTTAGGAACCTTCAGCATTCTTCAGGTCTTTTCAGGGCAATGCGATCCAGACACATGTTGTAAAACATCTCATGTGAAGGAGGGTGGCGTCGGATGTCTGTGACAAACAGGCCGCTATTGGGGAAATCGTTACGGAACTCAGGGTGAGGGGATCCGGGGCGCACGTGTTGTAAAACACCGATATCTGTCTGTGACTGCTATGCAGGTAAACAGGCATACCGGTGTCATATACTTCATTAAATCACAAACCCGTAAATATCTGTTTAACAGATGCGGAGAGGATGAAGAGAAAAAAAACAACAACAAAGAAGCTTAAATGCTTATTTGTCAGAACACAGCCCAAGTCTGTTGGTCTAAAGACAAACAGATAGATAGAACCGGAGCTATGCATACTGCGGTCACCGCTTCGTCCGACTTTACCCAGCAACACCGGGGACAGTGTAATGGTAAATGTACAATTTAAAAGTTATGAGTGCATGTGCACCTGTGAACTTTTACCTCTACTGTCCAGACAATGGCCTGAGGGTCACGATGACCTGAGGATGTCTGAAAAATATATTTTAATCCTGTAAGGAGTTTCCTGTTTTCTGCTGTTCTGTAAGGGATTTTCCAAAGGGTTTCCTGCTTTTGAGCTCCCATATGTGGGGATACATGTCTCTAGTCACGTATGCCTTTTGTAATACACACTCATGTATTTAGAAAAGTATAAAAACCATGTTCTTTATTTCTCTGTAGCCACTCTCTGTAGGTCAGCACACGTGCGGGGCTGCTGAGTGACATCCTGTGTTGCAACCAGTAAAGACTTTTGAGCTTGACTCGGACTCTAAGAATCTTTGTTCCTGACAGCTTCAACTTTACTTTGTGTAGAAAAGAACCGGTGGAAACAGAATCCTGGCAGAATAGAAAAGTTTCCTAAAATTTGTATACATATTTTACAAATTTAAAAAAAATGAGTATATATATTAACTATATTTACTAAATTTATGTGTTTTTTTATGTTTTACAGCAACTGCAGCGCAGAGACGTTATCGGAGGCAGCTGGTGAACAAACGGCAGACAAGGAGGCGGGCCGGAGCTTCTAAATACGTCCACAATCGGTTAATCCTTCAGAAAATCCTCAATACGCAGATTGCGACGAACCAGGCTTATCTTAAATTAGCTGAAATTGTAAACTCGCAGACTTAAAGGGGTTAATTATGTGTGATCCACAGTCTATTCCAGACGTGCTGCTCGAGGCTATAGACGAATTAAAAAGAGACTCTGACCAGTATGGTATAATACTGATACAACTGCTTGAAGCTATACAAGACTTAAACCGTGACTCTGACCCTGTACAACAACAACTGACTGAGCCTGACCCGAACCCTGACCTACTTCAAATGATAGAAAACAGTCTCCATCACGCTCCCGTGAACGCGGCTCTCTGATTTAATCCTTTATTCGGACCGTTAGCGAGCGATCACGATAGAGTCCATAGCACCCCGTGTCTTTGTAAAACAGGCCGGCGCTAAATTGACTCTTTAGCGTATCTTCTGAATAGTTGAGCAGAGTCTCGATGATGGCTCTGTACGGATGTGTAGCGCTGGACTGCGAAATCAATCTATCCCCAGAATAACGTCGCATTGGCTGAAAATTGTATTGAGAGGATAACAGCGCTGAGAGGGGTTGACATTCTTGATATTTTTTATCCTCTACGGATAATTGTGTCATAGGAGCGGAAAATAGATCCAGTTCCGCCAAGGTGCATTCGGTCGATTTCTGATGTAAAAGAGCCATTTTTTTTAATCACGGGTGATGAGAAAAATTAAAATATATGGGAGCTCTGCGCGCAGACTTCTCTTCTCTTCGCACCGTTGCCCTTGACTGATTTGCTTTTCTTAGACTCTCTGCGTTTTTTCGAGGAAAAAACCCGATCGCCCGGTGGGCGTTTCCTAGTCCTACGGGATAAGACCATAATACCTCCGGCACCCTCCTGATTTCCCCGTTCCGTCAGTTTTCCCACCACTCGTTTGACCGCGTCGGCGGCGATGTTAGTGGCGGCCGTTTTAAGATGATGAGTTTTCGCGCGGCGCGAAAACCCGTCTTCAATAGAGGAGCTACGAAACGGAACAATTTGGAGAAGATAGATCCTATCCCTCTACCGTACATCATCGGCGCTCCGTAAACCCGGGCAGAGCGCCTCCCGCTTGATTTTCATAATAGCTGACGAAACGATGAGCATCTTGGTTGAGACGTAGCGTAGCCATCCTTACCGAAGCGGCAGAGGACGATGAACGGGTCTGAAGTGCAGCTTGACTATCGGTTTTCCGTAAACAAAGTCCACAAACCTGTTGCGATCTGTTTTAATTTCAATGTGGATGGTTTTGATGTAATTCTTCGATACGGGCAGGTAATGTACCGCGTTGTACCTGAGACTCACTGCGTCTCTCCGAGTCGCCTTTCACGTTCACTACACACACAGCAGAGGTGAGTAGCTATCGCCGACTGCTTGATACTGAACGATATCCGTGTATAAAAACAGGTTATATGTCCCCGCGTTGAAATCGCAGGGATAAGGGCTAGAGCGCTTCCCCAGAGTCCACCATTCGTTGACTTTTAACCCTAACATATAAGCCAGAGGGGATAGACCTTGATTTTTTTATATCGCTCGTCACCTACGATGTCGAGGCATTTAGTCGTGTTGTTGAAAGAAGCGTTGAAGGCGGGTCGTATTTTCTGACTGCCGGGACCAACTGATCCAGGAGCTCTTTAGCACGGCTGTAATACCCTCCTCGGCCGATTTTTTACAATGATCACAGGCTGGTCAGGTTCCTCGGGGTCTGGAACAGTTCCACGACGAGGCGTCCGAGTTTAAATTATACCAGGTGCGAGGATAGATAAATTCGCACAGACCTACCATCCATTCTCCGGTCAGTTCGATGGGTTTAGCTAAATCCACGGTGTAGCGACTACTGGTATTTGCTTTAAATAATTCCTTACTAGCGTTGGAAGGCAGGGTGACGTAAAACCCCTCAGACTCTGCGTGCGCCATGATTCCTCGTCCGAATGATCCGAGGAGCTTCGTGCAGGTTTTTCTTATATATGCAGTACTTCCGAGGCTTTAACCCAGCTGTTGAACTTTTCCGGCCAGTTTTTCCACTTGACGAAAACCTGTTTTTCGCCTTTGAAGACGCGACGCTTTAAGATTTTCTCCACGTGAAACATTCTGTCTCCGGTCATTTTTACTTTCAGCAGCTCTGCTTCGTAAAACGAGCCCTCGATAGGCTCGCCGTCGTAATCTTGTAGTTTGTATACGGGAGGCGTGCGTGGAATGCTACGCGTCACCGTAAACACTTCGTCCGTAAAACTTTGATCATATTTTTTATCAAACACTCCTCTCAACTTGGATATTCTCACCAGATCCCCTTTCTTAAATTTCATCTTTATTTCACGACGCGAGGGGATGGTACCGTACAGGTTACGAAACACTTGATCCGCATTCTCCGAGGTCACCTCCATAGGGATCATTTTATACTCCCTGGTGGTAACTGCGGTTGTAGCTATTGATCAGATCGGGTAAGACCTCGAGGTAGCGTCTGGTGTTGCGGGCCGTAAAATATCTCCACATTCTCGTTTTTAAAGTACGATTAAATCTCTCCACCACCGAGGCCTTTAAATCGCTGGCTGTGGCGAAATGTACAATACCGTGTTTCTTCATCAGAGTCTGAAAACTCTTGTTGAAAAATTCTTTCCCCTCATCCGTTTGCAGCTTTTCGGGTATTTGACTTTCTAGTAACACCGACTCAAAAGCACTTCGCCACTTCGAAGAAGCCGTCTTCGTCTTCAACGCGCAGCGTAGCTTTTTTTTTTTTGAAAATACGTCTATAACGGTTAATAAATATTTGAAACCGTCATTATGATCGGTTAAGGCTTGCATGTCGCACAGATCGGCTTGAAATTGTTTCAGCGGTTTCGTGACAAAGACTCTGTTTCTCTTAAAATGTACTCGTGCGGGTTTATGCAGCGTATAAGCGTCCTGCTCCGATAAGAAATCTTCAACATCCCGAACTTTGACTTTTTTTCGTCTTTTACACCCTTACGGAGTCGCTCTACTCCTCCGAAACTAGCGGGGTGAAGAGGGTTGTAATACACTTTTTTCATCACCCCTTTGTCGGCCATCCCGTCTTCTACAAACTTCAAACACGTCTGCGCTACGGATCTGCGTGAGCGGGCTTTTTTAAACCTTTCAAAAAAAAGAAACAGATTTTTTTTATATAGTCGTTTTTAATATGTCGACAAACAGGATACATGATTTAAAAAAGTTACAAACAGGATACATGATTTTTTAAAAAAACAGGATACATGATTTTTAAAAAGTTACAAACAGGATACATGATTTAAAAAAGTTACAAACAGGATACATTTTAAAAAAGTTACAAACAGGATACATGATTTTAAAAAAGTTACAAACAGGATACATGATTTAAAAAAGTTACAAACAGGATACAAGATTTAAAAAGTTACAAACAGGATACGTGTTAACTCAGAAAACTGGGTTTTTTTTTTTTTTTTTTTTTAGGATTTTCTTTTGTTTTCTTCAACCATAGGTTTATGTTTTTTTTTTTTTTAAAAAAAAAAAAGCTCAACAATCTGTATAACACTCTGTGACCATTCGCAGCTGCCCGATTTTCATCACGTCCTGTCCCACCAGATTATCGTAGGCATCGCTGATAGCGTCAAAGACTTTCTTTGCAGTTCTCAGTTCATGCAGGAGAGTCTCGGCCACGGCGCGGACTGTGAAATCCTCCTTTTCAATGTGGCGGGCAACCAGCAGACGCTGAATGGCGGGAATGAAGCGAGGGGTGTTGAGTCTTTTCATCAGACGGTAAAAGTGATCCTCGTAAAAGTCGTCGTCCATGACCTCCAGACAATCGTGCTGTCTCTGGCTGGGGTGATGGGTCTTACACCCGTAGCAATGGTCGATACGATATTTGTGGATGACTATGTTGAGGAGATGATAAACGGCTGATTTGACGGTATTGATGAAAACCGAAGACATCCATCCGTCGACCTCGTCTTCAGCCTCCTCATCCTCTGAACAAGGAGGAGGAGGAGGAGGAGGAGGAGGAGGATCGTACTCGTCCTGCGAACAAGGAGGTGGAGGAGGAGGAGGAGGATCGTACTCGTCCTCCGAACAAGGAGGTGTCTCGGGCATTTTCCGTTCCTCTTAGCAGCCGCCGTACTCCTCCTCACGACGGTCCAATGTAGAATCCATCTCTAAAACTGTAGCGCCGTACTCCTTGTGGGGATGATGAAACGCGGTGTCCGGCGGTCCTGACGATCGCATCTTTATAAGATAAGATGAGAAGGGAGGTGTGGTTCGGAGGTGAGAGAATCAAAGAGGCGTGGTTATGGAGTCGGGGAATTATTGATGATGATGAAACGCAATGTCCGGCGGCCCTGACGATCGCATCCTTTATAAGATGAAAAGGGAGGTGTGGTTTGGAGGTGAGAGAGATTCAAAGAGGCGTGGTTTTCAGTTTTTCTCAGGGGAGAAAAAAACTAAAACGATAGAGCTTTTTTTTTCGCTATCGCTATATCGCTCCAACTGCGGCAGCGTTGAAAGAGGGTCGTAATCCTCTTCCTTGCCCCCTGCATCCTCTCGAGCCATTCCGTACAAGGTACGACTAGCATGGTACGGAATAAACCGCAGTCAGGATTAAATCTCTCTAAAACAAAAATATCCGCGGATCTCTCCCGCGGATTCAGCGAACGCAGACTGGATCGAATAAACCATCTGCCTGAAACTGTGGGTCTGGATGGCCAAATTGTAGCTAAGAGAATTCTCGTATTGCTCAACACATCCTCGTTAAACCGCACACCCCCTCCTCTGCTTTTCCGGGCGAGATTTCTCTCCCCCCGCGCTCTCTTGCCGTTGTCTTTCTCCTCCTCCTCCTCCTCTTTCTCCCCCCTCGGGCCCTTCTCAGGACGAGGACTCTCGGTTTCACTCGGCGCTCTCTTGCCGTTCACTTTCTCCGAGTCTAAATGTCGAATGCGTGTTCTTCACTCACATTCCGAGACAATACCGTCAGCATCAGCATCAGCTTCATCACGGCCCAATCCTCGGCGTTCAACACCGTCACGGCGCTTGAATGATCCAGACTTTCTCCATCATCCAGCTGATACAACCACAGCTCACCCTCCTCGTACTTGAATTCATAACCCCAGGATCCAGCCCCCCACGGACGTAGAGACCATTCTTCACGCAGGATCTCCGGCGGCGGTATCTGGGTACGACACATATACATCATGCGCTTCTTCTCTTTTCTCGGAGCGCCCGGTACGACCGTAACATCTTCGTAGAATGTTACAGGCGTCTGGCTGAGCAGCGACGACGACCATGTGTCAGACGAGTCTTCAGCGTGGCTCGTAGAAGCGGAAGAAGAGGAGGCCTCTTCTCCATCCAGCGGTTGAGAAACCGTTGTGTCCCTGTGAATCGTTTCCATCTTGGCGGGTACAAAGTGTGGGGGAAAGGCCGTTTTTTTATCCGTTTCTCAACCACGCTTGACCCCACCCCCCTCTCATCGAGTCAAAACCGCATGAACTAGAGGGAGGCGGGACAATCGTCGATATCTCGGATAGACGGAGATATTGAAAAACACCTCATCCTCTCTGCCTCTGTTCAACGGATATTTACGGGTTTGTGATTTCGTGAAGTATTGCACTGTTTACCCGCAGTCACAGACAGAACGTGCGCCCCTCACCCCGACTTCCCTCACGATTTTCCCCATAGCGGCCTGTTTGCCGCAGACACCCGACGCCGCCGGCCTTCACACGTGTTTTACTACTCGGGAGCCCTCGGATCGCCTTGAAAAAACACCTCAACATCTCCGCATCTGTTTACGGTTTCCTGAAGTATAGGACAACCAAACGCACTGTTTACCTACATAACAGTCTCTTTGGGGCAGACATCGGACACCGGCATCCTTCACACGAGATGTTTTACAACGTGTGTATGGATCGCACTGCCCTCAAAAGACCTCAAGAATGCTAAAGGTCCACAAAGGTCGACGGCGAGAGTCCGGTCACACGCTCGCACACGGCTATACATACAGCCAGGCAGGACAAACACAGATAGATATCAAACTATCATAAAAAAAACACAGAATTAAACATTATAGACTTCACTTCACCTCTTTGATTCTATGTCATTCTAATAAAATGTCCGCTATGTGTTTACTGTGTGTAAATGTGGCACAGAGTATCACCTGCTGCATTTTTCTGTGCTGTCCTGGATTCTTTTAAGACATCAGACGTCAGACATATGAAAAAATCATTCAATGTTTAAGTTACACACATTGTGATAGAGGTGGAAGGAATCCTCTGGTTTTGTGTTACCTTATTTTTATCTTAGCCTGCCTAGCAGCTAAGATAAGAGCATTTCACTGCGAGCCTGAGCCAGCAGTGTTTGAGAAAAGCAATACTAATATTTAGCATGTTTCACCGACCTGTGTGGATTTATGCACCTCTCATACTTAGTTAGATAGTTAAGCTAGCAATTAATAATGGCAAGCTATTTTTTTCCATACGTGATCTTACTAATTTTGTTTTCAGCCAAAATACATTTTTTAAAAATATACAATGGATATTTCAAAATAAATATTTTTGAAATACAAAGCTCTATTTAAGTAAATGTAGTAGGTTGGAAAACACTACATTTAGTTCCTTTTGTGTAAACAGGCACCCCCTCTATTTTTTGTTAATTAACATTTGTTTTGACATACATTTAATGGACACTTGGATGGCTTCACATACAGTAAGTAATACCTAATTACATCTATAGATGGTGCTGTGGATCCACTAGGGAGACTGTAGCTACCGGGCTCAGCTCATGCGCAGTCAGAAATAAACAAGCCTGAGCATGAGCAACATGCTAACTCGTGTCCACCTTTGTTGATCCACAGGTATGGTAAAACTCATATTTCTACATTTATTGTAGTTCAGTAACTAACTTGAGTGCTTGATACAATGATTATTCTGTGATGTTTTGACCAGTACTGTATTTAGTAAGCTCGTTTTCAGTTAATTTTCCCGACATGTGTCAGCGAGCTGAATTGTTTTCACTAAGTGAGTTTCACGGTAATATTGTTAGTGAGTTTAAGCAATAATAGCCATCGGTAACATGATAAAATGTGTGAGCTATTGTTGAAAGTATCAGCCAGCAGTGTATCAGCTCTGATGAAAGCAGTGTTGCCAGATTTGATTGACAGTTTCCGGCCCAATCACAGTTTAGAACCCGCCCAATCCAATAAAAACCCGCCCAAACCACGAAGTTGCCAGATGTCATGTAAACCCATAAAATCATAATGCATTCAATAGAAAACTTACTCAGAGCTTCGTATCTGCATGAAATAGCCAAAAATAAATTATAGATAAATATTTTTTTTGCAACTTTAAGCCAACAAGAGCGTGGTAAATCAACCCAAGGATAGACAAACTGCAAAATAAACCTCGCATCCTTGCACCAGGCCAAGCTTAAAGCCATTTGCACAGAAAATGGGCACCTTTAAGTTGTTAACGTAATTAACTTTATTGTTTGCAAATTAGGTCATGCAAAACAATTTAAAATAAAACAAAACTATAGGCACACAAAGAGCACTTCTCTCTCCCTCTTTTTTTCTCCTCGCTGCTTTCTACACCTGTGGTGCTGAACGACGCACAATGACCTTTCAACAGCGGATTCAGATTTCTAACACAGAAAACCATAATAAACTAGTTTTTGATCACCCAGTAAACTGTAAACAAAATCAGTGCACATAAGATACATAACACAACATAACATAAAGATTATCTTACCATTACGCAGAATCAGCGTCTTTCCTATAACTTGCACAATAGAACTTTAAGAACTTTTTTGTGGCGCCATGTTCTTTCAAATCATTAAGCTGAGTGTTACAATACTTGCAACGCACTTTACACTTGTCTCCTTCGACAGGGGCAATCCAGGTTTTAAGGTCTGGGTCAGTCTCCCATTCCTTCCTGTAGCATTTCTCATATTTACCCCTCTTCGGCATGATGCTATGTAGGCCATCCAAAATTCAGCGGCTAAAGCTTGCTTTCTGCTGAACTGACGTCACTGTTAAGTTGCCAAATACAAATTCATTTTTTTTATTTTTAAAAGAGAGAGAGAGGAAAGGGAGGTTTCTGCACGTGTGTGTTGTTTACACAATTTTAAAAACCCGCCTAATGCCAAAGCAAAAGCAGCCCAAATTTTATCCCCCCGCCCAATGTGTTTTTTTCCGCCTGACGTAGACCAAAAGTAGCCCAATTGGGCAGAAAACCGCCCAATCTGGCAATATATTTCTATGCACAGTCAGAAGTAAACAAGCCTGAGCATGAGCAACATGCTAACTCATGTCTTCCTTTGTTGATCCACAGGTATGAGTTAGTGCATGTATCTGTTGGCTACACAGCGCACCCTAGCCCATGTAACCCTTGCTGCTGGTCCAGATTTCCCCTAGGTCTGGTGCCGGTAACACTAGTAGTTACTTGCAAGATATTATGGAACACAATTTTATGGAATTTCAATTTTTTTTCTGAAACGCAAAATGAACACATTATTTTAATTTAAACTGACATAACACCTGACATTACCTCTGAATCACTGCGCCTCCTCTTCTGTATTGTCCAGGCTTGCTTCCTCCAACTTCAGAAGTAGCTCCTCTGTTGTGATCTGCTCCTTTCCTTAATGGCGTACAAAAAATAATATTCCCACCCATGGAAACCGATGTGGATGCAGCCAGTTGCAGCACAGAAAGGAAACTAACATTGTACAACTGGGGAACTGTATTTACTGATTCCAGTAGTGTTAACTTCAACTTAAGAAAAAGAACACCCGCACACTTCTTGTCCAAGAATGCGCTTTGTCTAAAGGACTAATCCTAACCCTAACCCTGTAAATTAAGGCAGAGAAGTACAAATGTAGCCAGGGAAAGTGGGAGTGGAGTCTCTTACTTCTAGCTAACCCTAGTGGACTTATGGCTTTGTTTACATTATATTAACCTATTGTTATGATGGTCACGTTACAACACCAGTGCTTGTTGATGGTATTTGAGGCAAGTGTCATCTGTTAAGCTGCCCTCATCATATGATATCATCAAACTAAATTAGTCAGAAATTAATGTTTATGTCCAGTAAACAATGAACTTCACAGTAACTGCTCATAAGGGGTGTTCACTCAACATGTATATTCTCTTGTACATTGTCTACATTGTATATTACAAAAATAATATTTGCATACATTAGTATAAGATACTTGCATTTGTGCAATCACTGATGACACAACGCAGCAAGTGAAACTGTAATTATATTACAAGTAAAACATAATTATTTGGTGATATCAATATCCAAGTATGAAGTATTTTGTCATGTCCTTCCTGGTCATTTCATTCAGTAAAAACCTTCCTAAGAGAAAGGACTGTTTGACCGTAGCCTTTGTCTCTTCAAATGATCACTGCTGGCTCAATTTTTCACTGCTTTGTAGTGACATCACTCGTGGTTTCATGTTTTCTCAAAATGGTGGAAAATTTCCTGTGGTAGCCCCTTGCAAAATCATTCATGGTTAAAAGTGGTCCCATGGTTACTATCACAAGTCATGGCCAGCTAGTGAGCCAGGGGCATAAACAACTGGACTGAGGGGTGACTAATGGAGCTCTCTCTTGCAAGCCTAAGTTTCTAAAATACAGTTAAGTATGTATTAGAAGAGCTTTTCATTTTTCACATTTGAAAAAGGGACTGCTGTTGTATTGATAGCTTCATTATCACAATTATTAGCCGTAGCCTTTATGTCTTCCAGCATTGACATGCAATAGAGAGCTGTGTGCATAGTACCGCAAAAAACTTTGAAAGAAATCAATACCATAGGGAAAGGGAAACTTTTTAGGTAATATTTTTAGTTAATACGACATAATTAAAGGTATAGCTGTGACTCATAATATAAAATGATCATAACTACATATTATAAAATAATTGTATTCAATTGAATTAAGTTTATATATGAATATCCAGTTATCAAAAATCTGGAATGGATGACACTGCTGATGAAGGGTCCAAAATGGAAAAGGTAAATCTTCTGGAGAGTAGGGGATGTGCTCAACAAATTTAATAACTGTCTATCCAGTAAGAATTCATGTTCATGTGATAGTGTACTGGTTGGGATATTGGTCTTTCTGGTGCAGAAAAAGGTAAGAAGGTCATCATAAGCACTAAGGTCAGCTTCTGAAAATTATGGCTTTCTGGCTTTCTCTCTTGTTTTGGTCATTTGTCCCCCATAGATAATGTAATAGCTACCATGTGCTTTTGTAATAGTGTGGTTTAACACCATGATAGTGAGTGATATATTCTGCCAAAAAACTTAATTGTATTCCTATAAGGTGATGGTATGCAGGCTACCACAAAGCCTGCAGATAATACACTGGGTCTTTGATGCATTTAAAATTTAAAAAAGTAATAGAGTCATATCAGATACTCAATCCACTACTCGGGGCCACAGAGCTTCAGCTTCCTGTAGCAACCCAAATTTTCCGCTGTCCAGTGTCAATGATGGATGCCCAGTAGGGCACCTACTCAATCCCTAGGTTGGACTGTCAACTGGGCAGACATCTGCACCTGGTTCCCAGTCACGGGTCCAGCTGACATTATCTTCTGCTCTGCAGTCCACAATCTCTGCATGCTCAATGGCAGACCTCCCTCTTCATCAGTCAGCCATCTATTCTGACACCAATCCAGATCTCCCACTGACCACCTCTGGCTCTGCACTCCAACCTCCAACCAGCTTACACTGACCTGCAGTGAAATCTGTTAATGTCAGCTCCCTTTCCAGGCCTCCAGCCATGTGGCTAGCCTCCAGTAGGGACTTGCCTATGTCATCTGTCAGTCTGCCAGTCTTGTCATCTTCCACCTATCCTCCAGAGGGGCTCCACCTTTGGCAATGGTCTCCTGTCCAACAACTACAAGTTCCCTGTATTCCCCAATGGCTTCCTGCTGTACCTTCAGGGAGAACCAAACACTGACATCTTATTGGACCTGAAAAGTTATCCTGCCTTAACCAACCCCACCCCCCCCCCCCTTCCAGGCCATTCTCCCGAGCAGCTTGGCCAGGTTGTCTGGCTCAAGAACCATCCACCTGAGATCTCAATCTCCGTTCCTTGGCTCCGTGCCCATTGTTCCTGGACCCCACCTTTTTGTAAATAAAATACAACTGTGGTATCTCAAGATCCCATATCGGGTGTGCCACCTCAATTTCCTGAGGTATGTTAGGTCAGAGACCCCAGGGTCAAAGGTTAGGGTCAAAAGTTGAGGATCTTAAGTATGGTCTGTGATTAAAGGTTTCCATATGATTACCTTATGTTAATAAACAATCTGACTCCTCAACAGCCTCACTATATAAGTGGGTACTCAGAGCTGTTTTGGGAGAGTTTTCACATTGGTCCTGAATCCTCCAAGCAGTCCATGGTGCTTGTCTTGATGCTGAACTTCGTGTAATAATCCTCTTTATACAAGTAAGACTAATCACTAATCATGCTTCCCTGTCCTCTGCTCTTCCCACCTTCACCCAGTATGTGAAATGTCACACCAGAGACAATAAGACTTTGGACCTCCTGTATGCAAACATCAACGATGCATACACATCATCCCCCTCCCCCCGCAAATAAGAACACTTAGTTTCATAATAATCCAACACTGCTGCATAAATCACTACTACACCTGGAGGACAGCAGGAGCGCTGTGAGGGTCATGTTTTTTGACTTCTCCAGTGCTTTTAACACTATCCAGCCATCACTGCTCAGAGGGAAGATGGAAAGTGTGGGAGTAGACCAACACCTGGCTGCTTGGATTATTGACTATCTCACCAACAGGCCACAGTATGTGAGGCTCCATCAATGTGTGTCTGATGTGGTGCTCAGCAGCACGGGAGCCCCTCAGGGTACAGTGCTCTCACCCTTCCTCTTCACCCTGTTGGATTATTATGAAACTAAGTGTTCTTATTTCTCATCACACCATGTCATGCCATAGCCTTATGATATGTTAATCACTGCTTCGCTGCTGCTTGCTCATCAGAACAGAATGCACCACATCTGATTTTAACACTCGCTCAGGTCCAGCTAGAGCCGGTTGGCTACACATAGCAAGACACTGATAACACTCAGGGTCGCACTCCCTGGCGCCAGGAGGATAACACTCAAGGATATGCGCCCTGGTCCCAGGAGGAGTCAAGATGTATAAAAACTTATGATTTCCTTAGTTCGGGGCTTCGTCTCTCCATTTCTTAAAGTGGACGGGTCGAAGCCTCAGCGCTGACTCTATACTCGTCTTCCGTGCCTCTAAAATAAATTCTTAACCATACGCTGTAGTTGCGTCTTCTATCTTAGTACTGTTTGACTAACTTCCTTCCCCTGGAATAAAGTTCCCGGACGAAAGGATGCGGCAGTGCCCGGTCCCACAACCCTCTACACATCAGACTTCACCCACAACACCACACAGTGCCACATCCAGAAGTTCTCCGATGACACAGTCATTGTTGGCTGTGTTTCCAAGGGGAATGATGTGGAATACAGAACTGTCATCAGGGACTTTGTCAGCTGGACTGAGGTCAACCAGCTGGTGTCCCCTGGACTCTATAGAGGAGGTGGGGGAGAGAAGGATGTTAGCTCAGCTGACATCCATCATGGACAACATCTCTCACCCCCTACATGACACTGTGGGGTCCCTGAGCAGCTCCTTAGCAGCAGACTGTTAAACCCACGGTGTAAGAAGGAGAGGTTCCGCAGGTCCTTCATCCCAACCGCTGTCAGGCTCTACAACACCTGCACCACCTGAATCTTGTCGTAGAGCCTGACTGAGGTCAACCAGCTGGTATCCCCTGGACTCTATAGAGGAGTGGGGGAGAGAAGGATGTTAGCTCAGCTGATATCCATCATGGACAACATCTCTCACCCCCTACATGACACTGTGGGGTCCCTGAGCAGCTCCTTAGCAGCAGACTGTTAAACCCACGGTGTAAGAAGGAGAGGTTCCGCAGGTCCTTCATCCCAACCGCTGTCAGGCTCTACAACACCTGCACCACCTGAATCTTGTTGTAGGAACTGTGGTCACTTTAGCATATTATTCATCCTTGCAATATTATTTATATCATGCTCACTACATTTCTTTTAATGCTGTCATATAATATATCACTGTCATATAATTTATTAGCCGTTAAATTTGTTTTACAATTGTTGTACAATTGTTCTCTTGTTTTCCTGTTAGCAATGCTGACAACTCTGTATGTTCATTATGTCTTTTTTCCACCTTTTTTCTGCTGCTGTAACGTGTGAATTTCCCCATTGTGGGATTAATAGAGTACATCTAATCTAATCTAATCTAAAACGGTGTCAATGGAGATTCCTTCATCATCTTCACATCATTGCAACTCAAGAAATCACACAACTCTTCCTTATTGTAACTTACAGTACACTGAAATAGTAAGTGACACGCAGAGTGGCTTGGCATAAGTATGTGGCCCCCTCGGTGAACCCATAACTTCAACAAAAGCTGACTGTCAGAATTAGCCAACCCCTAACTCCAGTCATGAGCTTTAAATTAACTGTTACAGCTGGTTATCATCCCTGGTCATAAGCACTATGTATAGCATGAAAAGTATACCACCATAAAATCATCATCCCAGCTGTGAAATACGGCGGAGGAAGCATCATAATTTGAAGCTGCTTTGCTGCCTCTGGGTCTGAACAGTTCACTATCACGGAGGGGGAAATTAACTCCCAAGTTTACCAAGAGCAAAAAAATAATAATGAGTGTGTTCTATGAAGATGTGAAAGATTATAATCATTTTTAGCTTGTCGCTTAGTACATTGTGTTTGTCTATACTTGTAACTTGCGCATTCATCTTTCCTCCTACTGTACAAGATTACTTTGATTTACTTTCGGATTTAGATTCCTTCTTAATTTGCTAGGTAATTCAAAGGGCACTGGTCCCATAAAATCAGTCAGCAATTTTTTTTGATTGTTTGGTATAATTAATGATAGGGTAAACAATGTAGCCAAATTCTGTCAGAAAAAATAACAACACTGACTATCCCTGATACCCCCCCCCCAACATACTAAAATAATCATTTTTTTCATGGCCTTTAATAATTGCATCTGGATGCCATCGATGATGGATGCTCAAATAGTTCAAAGTTTAGTCAATGTGAGGTGAAGTGAGGGTTGTTTTTAAAAAAAATAATAATATTAGCTCCTGATGCCGTACTAACAGTAACAGTAACAGATAATACTAAAAGGTAAATAATGAATAACAATAATTACAGTGCAAGAGTCACCTACACAGCACTGTAGGAAACAGGGGACTCATGTAAATGCAACATTTTTACCTCCTTAATGCAGTTCAAAATTTCATAAACAAAGCCCCAAACGTCTAAAAATAAACCTTGTTTTCTTGTAACCGTTAATCTGTGCCTTTTTGGCATCTTGTGACGTAATTTTTGTTGAGGGCGGATCCACGGACCATATTTAACCCGTGCAAACTCCGACCCGGAACCATTACGGTGAAGCACAGTGGGAGTCGGAAGTTGTTCGGTGGGAAGCAACAGGATGTGGCTGCAGATGGTGCTTATACCGCTTGTCAGACTGTATTTGTGTGGAGTGAAAGTTCTCCTCTATCAGCTTTTCCACAGATCTTTTGCGTTACCAGGTAAGTTCCGTTTATGTTTCTCAACTGTCAGATACTCTTGTTTTTCTTTAAACTTAACATTTACCACTAAGCACGATTTATGTGTCGTTTTGCCTACCAGACTGCGTTGGAGAAACGACTATTCCAGATAACCGTTTTCTCATTTCTAAACGAAAGATATTAGCAAATTTAAAAATGCTTTTTTAAATTTTGTTGTGTTCTGGGCAGATTGGCAAACATGTGATACGTAAAGCGTTTACGAAAGATCTCAGGTTAACCTTCCAACTCCAAAAAAAATGAAAGGCAGCGTTCTGAACGACGTTTCATATTGCGACTAGAGGGGAAAGCAACCCTCCCGGGGATCATATGTATGCGGGATTAATTTGAAGATCGGTAGGGATATCCATCAAAGAGGTTTGCAGTTGTAGGCGATCATGCCATATATTTTGAATGGATTTTTGGTGACTCTGTATGTCGCCAGCGAATCTGACAGTTTATGCTGTTACCAGTCACAGCTTCCCAATAGCGAATTTATCATATGTAACATCACGTGTATCAATATCCGCATGTTTCAAATTTGAATCAAATTAAGTTCACATTAAGTAAATTAACAACATATTTACATTGGAGGAAATGTTATTTATTAAACAGAGGGGTTTTTTTTTAACTGAGGCAAGAAAATACACTCGTGACCCATTACACACTTCTGCAAACCACATGAAACGCTGTTATTTAAAAGAGCCTACATAAGCTTTGGTTCATCTTTTCACGTGGAAAAATTTGGACAACACTAATGGTGTTGAAGAGGCAGTTACAATATAATTTAAATATTGTCATATATTAGTATATAACAATATAGCAAATGTTGCAGGTGTTGGTCATAAATAAAGGAACGTCCTGCTGGAAGTCTGTAAAATAGCAGAGTAATTTCTAATTAGCAGTTGAAAAGCCTTATCAAAAACACAGCAACTATTTAACAAAGCATTTGTCCTATTAATAACTTTTACTTGTCAAACAATCAAATGAGTGGCATTGTTGTATTACTGTATTATTAGCACATGGAGTATTACAAATAGTTTTCATGCATTTATTGTAAATTGGATTGCAGGAGTTTCACTAAACTAAACAATAAATGGGAAAGGGAAACCTCAATAAAGAAGTCAAGTAAAGCCCCATTGGATTTCTGGCTAATTTTGATATCACATGCTCTAGTCAGTGATTAAATCCAGTCTTGATTTATTCCCGTTCAGTCGAACTGTCACCATTAAAAATATTTAAAATTAGCTATGATCAGCTCCTGTCTGTAGTGTACCCATTGACTGTAATACAGACAAATACCATTGGATTACTGTGATACTGAAAAATACTTGACAGTACTTGGAGAAAACCTGGTATATGGCTGGAATGGCTGGTTAGTGTGAAAAATTCAGACATGGTTGAGAACTGTTGTGGAACCGCTGTAAATATCTGCTTTCTATGTCAGCTACCATGTAGTGTTTCATAGTATACCCACACTAGAAAGGTATTGCAATAGTCTGACATAAAAATATTATTTTACCAATTGTTTTTAGCACTGATACTTTAAGATGAACAGTATTTTAATAAGTAATAATAGTGTTTCACGAGTGGTGGTTATGTGGTGTTTATCATGCCACTTAGGCAGCAAAGAAAATTGTCTGTGCATGTTTTGTAAAATTAATATTGTGTAATGTCTGATTTTGATGTGGAAAAGTCTTTTTTCAAAATTTCCTTTCTGACTTATTTGCTTTTCATTCAGATACACTGACTTTCGGTTGGATTGTTATCAATTGAGCTAATTATTAACCCAAATGATTTTGTCAGAGACACAGACAATAGAAGAACACAAAAAACAAAACACTAGGACAGCTACCTCTAAATAACAAACAATGCCTTTTTGTATGTTTTGTATGTTCTCTATGAACACTTACACCGGAGAGACTATTGTTTTTATTGTTATTGGTGTGAGTATTTAATTTACATTTAAAGCTTTAAACCAAGAAGGGAATTTGTGCTGAAGCATGTGATGGTAGAGTGAGAAATCACTAATGCATTACACTTGAAGACAAAAAGCCGATTGTGCTTATAATCTCTCAAGGAGATTTTCAAAATTCTTGTTGCACGGAATATCCTGCACCATGTCAAAAATATAAAGACCCTCAAGCTTACTTTTTATGAAGCAAAAACTCTACCTCTTTGCATTCTTCATGGTTTTGGGCCTCAGTACGTCTTATTGTCGATGGCTTATTATGGACAAGACTAGGAGATGAACCCAGTTTCCCACTTAATAATGAAGGTTAGAATCCTGCATTGTAAAACCTTGTTTATACAGTGTTTATAAGTACAAGCTCAGTCCATTAAAGTTAAACCAGGAAACAGCTTTTTCACATCTAAAAGTCTCAGTGGACAGCAAAGTAAGAATCTCATTGTACAGGGAAATGTGTTTCTTTTACTGTGCATATGACAATAAACACTTTGAATTGAATTGAATTAAAAAAACTTTATGGCAGAGATGCAAATGTGCTCCTGTATTTCCACTTTGAGGTAAATGGTTTCTCTATAACTGTAAACTTTTCAAAACCTGTAGGATGTTGACCAGACAGTGTGTTTAACCTCTGTGTTGAGCTGTGACCCCATAACTCAGCAAAAGGCCTACATGAGTAGTGTTCCAGTTAACTGCAAATTAAACTATATTTATGTGCTCTTATTGTATTCCAATTCCTGAAATACCATGTAAAAGACAAACCAGATTTTTCTGCAAATTAATAAGATTAAAAGATGCCAGGTTAGCAATGCTGGCGAAGCCTGATTATTTGGGCATGCATGCAATTAATAATGTCTTTACATGTGTACATGTTTATAAGGAAGAAGGAAAAGGAACATACTAATCTGGTAGCAAACAATGAATTACTGTCAATAATTATATTATTGCCCATGTTATGAGCAATATAGTATATAGAAAATGTATTGTTGTGAGGCAAAGTTTAATTTGCCTCCATAGCATTTGTAATTGTCTTGTACACAATGTGTTCTCACTAATTTAACTGACAATACACTTCAAATAAGCCAGTCTAGGTTTATAGGTATGGTGTGGTAAGGCATGAGCGATATGATGACCTGTATAATGAGAAAATATAAATTCTCTAATACCAGTGATTTTCTGGACTATGCATACCAAGGTAACTGCTTTTAATATATCTGGGTATATCTGACCATTACAGGTAATGTTGCAAATGAATGTGCAGGATTTCTTTTTTAAATAAGGCTTGTAATGTATTTTACATGCTTTTGATAAACCTTGATGTTGATGCAATTCAATATTCTGGATTAGTTGACAGCAAACATTGTGTTCTGCTTATTTCATTCATGAACGGTCTTGCTATACTTTGTAAGAAAAATTAATCTTATCACAATGTATATTGATATTATAAGGTAGAATTATGGATACAATGATGACTTTTGTATGCATGGAAATGTAGCAAATAAACAGTATTTCATCTGGTTAGGATTTATCTGATATCAACCTGATTTCTCAATCCCATATAGCCTAATTCACAGGTAGGTAGGTTCACAAATGGCTGTAGTGGTTTCATCTACTTATAAACATCCTCAAATGTTTATTTCACTATTCTTGTTAGGTGCTCACTAAGTGAAGGCGTAGAAGTGGATTGCTTACCAAAGGAACCAATGGAGGGTAAAAGTGCAGGACCTTCGCGCTGTGGCCTCAATCTGGTGGCACACCCCCGTGCAAAAAGCAAAGTCTGGAAATACTTTGGCTTTGACACGGATGTAGATGGCTGTATATTGCACTGGAAACGGATATACTGTCGTGTATGTATGAGTCAAATTGCTTACTCTGGAAATACATCCAATCTGTCATACCACCTTGAAAAGAACCATCCAGCAGAGTTCAGTGAGTTTGTGAAGAGCAACACAGATCAGATGCGTGAAGCGTTTGCTACAGCGTTCTCCAGGATAAAGACTGAACCTTCAGGTCTACATAATCAGCAGCAGTCCCAGGACACAAATTTAAGGCAGAGCTTAGACTATGAAAACAGACGACACAGTGATCTAACAATAGCTATCCTCAACTTCATTTGTGATGGACTATACCCCATATCTGTGGTTGAGGAGCCTACCTTTAAGACCTTGATGAGTACTGTTGATCCTGGGTACTCTCTACCCAGCAAAAGTGACCTTGCAGTTAAATTGGTTCCTCAGATGTATTACCGTACCCGTGACAAGGTCTTTGGTGAGCTTGCTGGGGTTATGAACTGTGGCATTACTACAGACCTCTGGCAAAGTCAGACCCACAACAGAACATATATTTCACTCTCTATACATTCAGTTAATTACAATAGTACAACTGGTTTCTCTGTGATTGACAAGTGCCTCAAAACATTTGAAGTAAAAGAGGACAATACAGCCGAGAATATCACCAGAGCAATGTATGAAACCTTTGTTGAATGGGGGATAACTCATAAAGTCAGCGGTGCTACCACAAATGGATCAGTAGACATTGTTAAAGCATGTTCACTCCTGGATTTGTCAGTGGAAATGCCTTGCCTTGGACACACCATCAATCGGGCAATGGATGAAGCCTTCCAGCTGCCACAGGTTGACAGCTTTTTGGGATGTTGCCGCAAACTTGTCGATCATTTCAAAGAATCTGCAGTGTATCCACTGAGAGAAAAACAGAAGCAACATGGCCTCACTCATTGTGAACTAATCACAGACAGAGGTAGGACTTGGTTGGCTACATTAGCAATGGCTCAAAGGCTGCAAGAGCAACAGGTTGCTGTAACTGCAACACTTGCAGAGAGTTCCAGCAGCCATCATTTTAACTTTAATGGCTCTGACTGGACTTTATTGGAGGGCTTGATTGAAGTCCTCCATCCTTTTAAAGCTGTGGCTAATATGATCACTTCTTGTAGGTACCCAACTATAAGCATGGTGAGGCCTGTACTTCATATGCTGTTGAACACCACCCTGAAGGCCAAGGAAGGGGACCTCAAAGAGATAAGCATGACCAAAGAGGTCATCTCAAAGGTCCTTTCAAACACCTATTCACAGACTTCACAATTGTCACAAGAGATCTCAACATTCCTTAACATTGCTACATTCCTGGATCCCCGTTACAAAAAGTTGCCTTTCCTGTCAATTCAAGAACGCTCCAAAGTTGAGAGAAACGTCATTGAGGAGGCAAAGGCAATCCTTGAGAAACAGATGTCAGAGCAATCATATCTCGACGATTTCTCTTTGTTGTCTGATGAACCACCTAGTAAAAAGCAAGCACCTGTAAGAGAAACTTCAGTCAGCATTATAACCCAAGACAACCCCTTGGCCGCCATATTTTGCCAGTCTGATGCAGACCAGGGCCACGAGGAGCTGCATGCTCAGGTGGTAGAGGAGCTGAGCAACTATAAGTCACAGAGGGTTCTAGGTCTGAATGAAGACCCTTTACTGTGGTGGTCAAGCCATGCAACCTTGTTCCCCACTCTACCCAAGGTACTGCAGAAATACTGGTGTGTTTCTGCCACGAGTGTACCTTGTCACAGACTGTTCAGTTCCTCTGGAGCTGTTCTGTGTGGGAAAAGGAACCGTATAGCTCCATCTCTGGTAGATCAGCAAGTCTTCTTGTATGAGAACTCGTGGAGCTACTATGAACCAGAACCCTGTGAGGATAATTTGGACAATGTTTGGGAACGGAACTGTCATCTGGGTCAGCCTCTTGAGTGACTGTTGGCTTAATATTGCTTAAAACAATGACTCTAGGTCTCTGCACTCCCTTTGCGGAGACCTGCATACACGACTTGCTGAATCATTAAGAAATCAAGGTGTCTCAGTCAATGCTATAAAAATGTAATGTTGTTACTAACCTTTCTTTGAATGAAAAGAGTTTTTCCTGTATTGTCTTATCCATTTAAGTGTGGTGCAATATTTTCTTGCTCTCCTTTTGAGAATGAGACTAGAAGATTGTATCAATCTCATGTCAGAGATGGAGAGCTGAACCCCCAGACATATTTGGTCTTACTACTGCAAAGTGCAGAACCTGAAGAGAAAGCTAGTCAAGCACTACTAACACCATTTTAATGCTTACTGATGAACCTACTCTATGATGTGGAGCTGTTGCTGTTCCTGAAATAGCTCCACTATATAAAATTATGCTAGCTGATTGGCTTTAGGTCCAAACTAAATACCTCAGTGACTATTGAATGATTGCCTAAAATCTTTTTACCCATATCCACAGTCCCCTGATGATTTGTCCTAAAAACTGTTTAGATCCTCTGGCCTTTCATCTGTCTCACTCATCAGGTCGATATTTGAACTTGTCCAATAGTTTGGTTTCCAGCCATATACCTACAGAACTAATGACATTCCCATCACCTTAGCTGGACTTTTGGTTAGTAGTAATTCAATTAAGTGTTAGCATGCTAAGATGGTGACTGTGGAAAACTTAATAATAATATTAAGTATAGTAAGTAATATAATAATAAATAAATAAATAATAATCTGAATTTTAGTATTGTCATTGTCAGACTGATTAATTGGTTAACTTTGGATGTGTTCATTTTACTTTCTGGCAACTACATGCAAAACTGCACGTAGTCAAACTGCAAGACATAAAAAGTGTTACTAATTGTATAAATCAACAGTACATATTTTGATTTATTTTTCTACAGTACAAATGAGAGAAAATAATGACATTGCTATAATTCAGTATTGTTGTGCTGCCATGCTGGTTGTCTTATTTATCTTTTTTCAAAATCTGTACAAAAACAATGTTAATTTTAATAAACACAACAGCAGAGTCCACTTTATTATGTAATGTTGGATAAAACAAATCTATATTGATTAACTAAAAGAATTGTAGTGGCAGTCATGCTGTGTATTGTCTGTCTGTCCTCGCCACCTACAAACATCAAGGTTTTGTCCACCTGTGTTGCACTTTCAATGTGAGACTAACCACTTTTCAACTTTTACCTGACTGTTTGATGTTCACAACTTTTACCGCAATGTTCATGCAGAATGATAAATACAACTGTAAATTTTAATCTATCACATGGGCAGCAAATGTAATGTTTTAACTGATCTGTTGTCCAAATTACATAATAGACATTCCTGCCCTAACACAGTCTACAAAGTAAACTTTCTTTCTTTTGTCCACGTAGATCAGTTTAAAAGTCATATTGGGTTATGGATGCTGTAGTCTCTGACTGTGGCCTGTACTACAAAGCAGGATCTGTGGTTAGTAACTTCAGGTTCCAGGCTGAGTTTTCAGGGTTACAACGGTGGTTCACTTCTTGAACATTGTAACTGACGCTGAACACCTAACCTACTCTGAGCAGGGTATGTTCACGATAACAATGTGTATTAAAGTTCTGCTCACTGACCAATCAACTCTCTTAGAAAATGGCATCACCGATTACAAAGGATCCTGTGGAGCTTGGTGGGTGGGTTGTGAGAGTTTCTTAGGAGGGCAAGAGTGTTCAGAGACCGACAAAACCTTTGGTCTTTTGTTAATGAGTTGTTGTTGTTTTTTTTGTTTTTTTTAATGAGGTTAGGCCTGGTATGACTTATCTCTGTCAGATTCTTACGAGATTATACGTTCCTGGTGCAACAGTCCCTCAGATTGTTTGTTGCCGTAACAAGAAAAGATTTAAGCAGTTAGTTATATACACAATAAGCATGATTTTCACATTCACACAGTCTTATCATTTACAAGCTGTCCTCCCTGCACATGACAGCTGCAATTGTGGCTTTTATAATAACATATAATGTCTTCTGCATGTTTATCTATTATGGTTTATCCTTAAATCTAGCAATGTGTTACCAGTAGACTTGTCCATGTTTTTGAGATTTTGAGTCATCTACTGGACATGAAATGGATAAGTAGGACACAGTGACCTGACTGTGGTGCTACTGCATTTAACCCTATCTTTCACATAAAAATTACATACTGAAATATTGCATTATGTTCTTATGTGGTGCCCTTTCTCCTCCATACAGTCTTACCCAAGCAAAATGGAAGGGTTGCCATTGTGACGGGGGGTACCAGAGGAATTGGTTTAGAGACAGCAAGACACCTGGCAAGTCATGGCATGCATGTTATCATAGGTAGGCTACTGTCCAGTCCTATGCCCTAAGTCAGCAGTTCCTTCTGTATACTGGTTCTCTGACTCTAAATATACCCTGCTTTCCTTTCTTCATACAGTTAATAAACCTGTGTAGCTTCATAACTTCTTTGTAGCTGTAGCTTCTTATTTGCCAGTTTTCCCTCATCATATATTTTTTTACTATAAATAAATGAAGCAAATACTTTCAGAAGAAGATACTAGTTGTACACAATCAATGTGTAAAATCCTCTCTTTTAATTTTAAGATTAACAGAACAACACAGGAACTTCCCTGCATTGCAGAATATATTGTCCAAATTTTAATGGCTGCCCTCTTTTCAATATTTTGATCCCAGAAGCAGATGTTCCTCTAGGCTCTAGAGGCTGTTAAAACTTACCTCACCCCCATATCCCCAGACTAAATTTCAAGTAGCTGACTGAGGTAATTCATGTTCCAGTGCATAAACAGGAAACATGGTCTGTCATTATGTTCATGTAATGTTTTTGTTTAGTCATCCAAATCATATAGATCAAGCTCAGACCAATTAACTGGTACTGCTGTAGACAGAAATGACACGGCTCAGCAAGGGCAGTAGGATTCAGTTGAAGTGGTTGCCTGCTGGACACCTGCCCACCAAGTCTCTGTGATCTCCATCATCTCCAGCTGGAAACGAAAGAGAAGAGGGCGCCGCCACCGAGAAGAAGATTCGTGAGGAAGGCAACGAGGGTAGAGGTTAATATCAGCATTTTTCTCTGTCATTCTTTCATTTCAGCATTTTTTTCAGCCAAAGCAGTAAAACAAAAGTGAGCACTTTAAAGCTCACCCAGTTCTCCAGTATTTCTAAAGGATACAGAGAAAAAAATTCTGTATTATTTAATTTTGTTATCCATATGAAGTAATTTGTAGTTGCAATTATTATATGTTTGTTTATTTATTTATTTGTAAAATAAGCACAACATATCTTTTTTGTTATGTCTTCCATATGGTTTCCAACACCCTTTATTTTTACTCCATAAATATATCCATTAAAGAAACATTAAGTGCACACAGCATATAGTGTGGTGAGAGAAATGTTTGCATAGATACTTTTAGGCTACTCCATCAACCCATATTGATAGACACTTTGTCAAGGCTGAACAGTTTTTTTCTTTTTTGTTTGTTTTGGGGGGGTTCGTAATGAATTGAACTTAAGATCACTCCTTATTTTAATCTAATACCAATATGTGTTTCTAATTCTACGGAAATAGACGTATACTTTCAATTAACTACTGTCAAACAGTTGTCACTCATTCAGGTCAGTCAAACATGGCGAGTGTAGTAAGTAAATAAATTAATGATATTTAGATTTGATCAGTTCTTTCAATGAAATTCTTCTGCTTATACACTTAATGGACATATACGCTTCATAAAAAAAACAACCTCAAATGTGTTACTACACAGTATATACTGTCCAATAACTTCATCTCCCTTCAGTGAAGAAAGACAACATCAACAAGACAAGAGCTTTGAATTTGCATCTACTATTCAGGAGGATGGAGCTTGTCCATGTTGTTATCACACTGTTTTGTAAAATCTTTGTGTCCTAACAAATCATCAGGAGTCAAAGTTCTAGACAGCAAAAAAGGAGAGATGTTCAGTGTACACAAGATACACCTGAAGAGTGCTCTGACCTATACTGGTGTATGCCCCTTCTTTTATTTTTGCCCACACCTGTGGTCATGCCCAGCTGACAATGCAGTTTTGTTTCCAGCATTACATCATTATGGTCTTCTCTTGGGTGTGGGGCTTTACTTTTCAAGGTACATGCCCAGTCATTCAGGCCTACTCCTGTGTGCCCCAAGGCCACAGCATGCTTTTCTCTTCTTCTTCTTGCTTTATACCATTATATCCAGGACTCTTCTTGCCCCTGTGTGCATGTGATACATTGTCTGTTAGTGCGGAGTGTGCTGTCAGCATGGTGTGTGCATGGATGGGATCATCTTCTGTTCATGAGTAGTGTGCTGCCAGCAAGGTTTGTGTATGGATGGGATCATCTTCTGTTAGTGAGTGTGGTTACAGTAAGTGCGACACGATAAATAATAGAGTCATAATAATAATAATAATAATAATAATAGGCTCGGACGACGCCGATGAAGGACCCCCAGAAGGGAACAATACCATCCAATAACCGCCCTCAGCACCACATGGAAGCTCCTATCAGGCATCATAGTGGCTAAGATGAGTAGGCTGTTCATCCACAGCATCTGGAGGCCAACTCAAAACCAATTGCACAGGTGAGCATCAGATGCGGCATATACCAAGGAGATGCTCTGACCTGCTGTTCTGCATAGGCCTAAACCCCCTCAGCCAGATCATCTCAAAGAGTGGCTATGGGTACCAGTTCCGAAGTGGAACAACCATCAGCCACCTCCTCTACGTTGATGACATCAAGCAGTATGCGAAGAATGAGCGTGACATTGATTCCCTGATTCACCTCACTCAGATCTACAGCAAAGACATTGGGTAAGATGTGATTAGATTAGATGTGGGCGGATGATATCTAGAAGAGGAAAGGTGATCACAACCGAGGGGTTGACCTACCTGAAGGGAACATTGCAGATGTGCAGGACAGCTACAAATACCTGGGGATCCCACAGGCAAATGGTAATCATGAGGAGGCAGCTCGAAGGTCAGCCACAGCCAAATACCTCCAGAGGGTAAGGCAGGTCCTGAAAAGTCAGCTGAATGGCAAAAATAAGATCCAATGCCATGCCAGTGATCAGATACCCGGCTGGGATAATATCCTGGCCACTGGAAGACATACAAGCCACTGATATCAAGACAAGGAAGCTCCTTACCATGCATGGTGGGTTTCACCCTAAGTCCAGCATCCGAGGCTGTACACAAAGCGAAAGGAGGGGGGCCGAGGACTAGTAAGTGTCAGAACTACTGTCCAGGAGGAAACGGTGAACCTCCAGGAATACATTGAGAAAATGCCCCCCTGAAGTGATTGCCTCAGGCAACAAAAGCCCAGAAGGGATGAGGAACCACTGGGTCCATGCCATGCAAGCCCTTGCATGGCATCTACCACTGACAAATTGAAGAAGTGGCTGGTATGGACAAAACATACCAGTGGCTGGAAAAGGCTGGACTGAAAGACAGCACAGAGGCACTAATCATGGCAGCACAGGAACAGGCCCTAAACACCAGAGCAATAGAGGCCGGGATCTACCACACCAGACAAGACCCCAGGTGCAAGCTGTGCAGAGAAGGCCCTGAGACAGTCCAACACATCACAGCAGGGTGTAAGATGCTGGCAGGCAAGGCATACATGGAGTGGCATAACCAGGTAGCGGGCATAGTATACAGGAACATCTGTACAGAGTATGGACTGGAGGTCCCAGGGTCCAGATGGGAGACACCCCCAAAGGTGACAGAGAACAAACAGGCCAAGATTCTGTGGGACTTCCAGATCCAGACTGACAAGATGGTGATGGCCAATCAGCCTGACATAGTGGTGGTGGATAAACATCAGAAGACAGTGGTAGTGATAGATATAGCAATCCCCAGCAATAGCAACATCAGAAAGAAAGAACACGAGAAGCTCGGGAAATGCCAAGGGCTGTGAAGGTAACAATGGTCCCAATAGTGATCGGGGCACTAGGGGCGGTGAACCCCAAGCTGGAAGGATGGCTCCAACAGATACCAGGAACAACATCAGAGATCTCTGTCCAAAAGAGCGCAATGCTAGGAACAGCTATGATCCTGCGCAGAACCCTCAGACTCCCAGGCCTCTGGTAGAGGACCCGAGTCTGAAGGAGACACCGCCCAGGTGGGTGAGAGGGAGATTTTTTAAATATATATATATATAGCGGTGCGTTTTTTTTATCCTTCTCAGCACATCACGAGTCTTGTAAAGCTTACGCCAGTTGTCCAGTCGACTCCTGCTCCATGACCTTTGACTTCTTCCAGTGAATGCTGCAGGTCTGGTGTTCACAGACAGCTGATATTGTCTGTTTCAGGCCAGTCTTTAGGGGGGACCAGCCGAGATCGTCAGATGTTGAAAGGTGTGTGGCCAAGCTTGTGGTTACATGTTGGAACATGGCACCTGGTTACCACCTCAACAAACCCAGTTTGTCACCACTGTTAGCACATGGCCAAAGTTCTGCTTGGCCAACAGAGCAAATTGTGATGGTCAGTACAGGAACCAGGCGCAAGACAGTGTGTGCTGGCAATGATCTTTATTTTACACAATCCAAGAGTCGCAAATCCAAAAAAATCCGTGTCACAAATCCGTAATCGGGGTCAGAAAACCAGGGCAGCAAAACCAGAGGTGTGGTCAAACAGTCAGAGTCAAAAACCAGAGAAACAGCGAACAAATCCAATGGGCTCGGGCAAGAAACGGTGGTCGGGCAAAATGTGTCTACGGAAACAGATCAGGCTAGCGTACAGGATTCTTGGCTCAGGCATGAAATGGTCACATTTCGACACCAGGGAAGTGTAAGGCAGGGGTTTAAGTACACCAGGGAGTGACGAGCAAACAAGACACAGGTGCAGGGAATTAGCCAGGTGATTAACCAAAAAGGGAAGAACACCAGGGGGAGCCCTAACAGATAGCAAAACCAGGAACCACCCAAAACATGTGAGGAAGCAACCAGGGGAAAACACACGAGACAGAAACCAAAAAGGACATGGATCATAACACAAATTCCATCTGCTAATAAAGACCATGAGATGCAGTTGAAATAAGAAAAGAAAATGTGTGTGTGTGTGTGTGGGGGTGTTTTATTTCAAGCTATAATGTGTAACAAAAGTCAGTATCATTATATCATCCCTATAACATGATACTGATTTTTATTTCTTTTTCTGGTGTGGCAGCAATACATTTCCGTACATTTGCTGCAAAGAAGCTTTTTGCCTTTGTACTAATGATGTAACAAATCACATGCAGGAAATCATCAATACCTTTGTTGAGATTTAACCTGTTTTATTTCATTTTGAAAATTTTATTCTCAAATCCTGAATAATACAAATGACCCTGAACCCACGAGCCAATGTCTCAACAAGAAGACTCATGGAACAGATCAGCTCCAAGTGTAAACTCTTCCACTGAGTGAATTCCCTTTTAAGCAGTGTGCTGCTAATAATAAGTAGGTCAGTGTAATATTAGCCACCACAGAGAGCTCTTTGTTTCAGTCCCACTGAGAGTAACATGACTAACTTCTTCAAAAGCTTCTTCACATGGACATTCTGTAGCATGACTGCCTTCGCTTGTGACTCATCACAGTGAATAGACTGCAGACTAACTGCAGTGTGAGTTGATGTGATCTGCTGCTTGAGCAGTCAGTTCAGCAGTGGCAAGCGACTAATTAACGACATGCTGCAGGTGCTGTGAAATAAGAGCATTCCAGGGGTTTACAGGGAACACAATCTAGTTTCAAAGCCCAAGAGCTCATCTCAGAGGCCACATTTAGTAAAGATTTTAAACCCCAACTGTCTGGAATAGTAGTTCTCTTCACTGCTAGGTTTAACCTTAAATTGTCCCTTAAGTAACTACTAATCCAAGGGGCCACCAGGAATTATCCCCAGCTCTGCACTTTTTAAGCCATTTGAAGACCTCACGCCTGCATTGCATTTGTCAATTTAAAATGAAATAAAATTCAACCAAATGGAAGGAAATGGAATGTCACCTTATCAGTCGTGCAAGAAGTATTTGCACCCAGGAACACTAAGCTTAAACTAACTGCTTTGTGTGATTTTGACAGGTGTTCCTATTATTTTGTCCACCCCATTCAAATCAGTGAGGGTAGGCAAGGCAACAGAAACACCTCTTTATGTAATGATTATAATGTAATAGCATCACTAATTACAGCCTTGAAAATAATCATACAGTTGAAGTAACACTTCTTTCTGTTGTATTAAACTGCATTAGTTAAGTGTATTTTTTACATATGTGAAAATGTACTCCATTACAATTAAAAGTCCATGTATTAAGAGTTCTATTTAAGTATGAGCAGATAGTTACTCTTGGTAGAGATTCTCAAAGATGACAGTTTGACAATTTTCTCTCTTGAAAAAAGAAAATTACTTCTGTTGTAATGAATGCTGTTGAATTGTATTAAACTGATTGGTTCAAAAAGGGCTTCATGTAAAATTATTCTTTAATCTTTTAGAAGTGTTCAATTGGTCAGTTGGTCAAAGTAACACATCAAACCATATTTATTTTTCTGTCCACAGGATCATTCTCTCACCTCTCTGAGCCATTTGATTTTTTCTTTGCAGTTGAGTTTGTCTTTATGGACCTTACCTCACTGAAGTCAGTGCGCCAGTTTGTTCAGAAATTCAGGGACAGAGGTCTCCCCCTCCATGTTCTGGTTAACAATGGTAGGTTGTTTCACTTTCACTGCAAATCCATTGAAGGTCATGCTAAGGTCACATATTTGCAGAGGTCAAGCCAAACGGTTTTTAAACAATGTATTTGCTTACTCCAAAGCCATACCTCCTCCTCTACTTGTGAATCTGTGATGTAGCTGGGACCATGCTGGTACCTGAGAGACAGACAGAAGACGGCTTTGAGTTCCACTTTGCTCTCAACTACCTTGGCCACTTCCTGCTGACCAACCTGCTGCTCGACATGCTGAAGAGGTCGGGACAGTGGGGCTGCTGCTCCAGAATCATCAACATGTCCTCAGCCACACACTACGCAGGAGTCCTGCACATGGATGACTTAAACAGGAGGTACGGGGAACAATGGAAGCTCATAATCTGAATAGTTTTTAATATTGTTAATGCCAAACACAGCTAATGGCTGAGGAGTGATAGATTTTATTTTTTAAGCATCGTTCTATTATTTCTGCAGATTTGCTTGAAGTTTTTAATTTAAAAGCTACAGAAATCAGTCGTGGAGTGATATTGCTCCATGAAAATGAGTAACCACAAAAATACCAACAACTCTCTTCGTGCTGCTTCATTTGAATGAACCTCCCACCAGTTTGTTCCTGCACTGGTCATCTGAACATGTGCAATTATTGCAAATCAGTGTAGATATGTGGGGTTGAGTTTGGCAATACAGCCGCAGCCAGTCTTTGTTCTTTTGAAACCGGACAATACCATAAATGGACAAAAGGGTGGAGCTGGTCTGGATCTGACTGCTGAGAAGTACAGACTATGCGATCAGAATGATTGGTGTGTCGCTGTACTACCTGTCAGTAAACATCCCCTGCTTAACATCTTTTTTCCTCAAAATCAGACCATAACTTACAAAATTAACATCATATTGTATTGAAGAAGACTTGAAACTAGCAATTGAAACCATAAACTCATTGTGAAAATTTTTACTGAAGTATTAAATTTAGTGAGAAGTTGGCTTATTTTCTCATAGACCTCTATACAAATCAACTTCTTTTTGCAGCCATTGGATTTGCCCCCTAATGGTCATTCAATAGAATTCTGGTTCATGGCTCTTCTGCACTGGTTTCATTTTTAAGACCTGGAAGCTATGTACATTTTTTCTTATTGACCATGGTCTAAATAAAACCTCAATACTACTTCTGTGGAAAAGCTGAGTAGTGTCCTCTTTCCCAGAGGGGTTTTGTTAAATTTGAGAAAATAACCCTGATGGTGTCATAGTGATGTCATTGCAACTACTTATTGCATTATCGGAAATGTAGGATCTAGTGATCCTCTCATTTTTTCATCTAGCACCTTCATCAGGTCAGCATATAAATGTGACCTACAGAACTAATGATGTACGCACAGGTTGAGCTACCTGCTCAGCATTTCTGCCTGACGCACCTCTGATGGTGCCATTTGGATGGCTGCAGGGTCATCAGCCTGGAGCCGTCCTTCATAGATGTTTGGCTCCTTTAATCCCGGAACATATCAGGGGGGTAGAGTAGCGACAGGAATCCCCCTAACACTCCCTGCAGCCTTCGTTAGGATCCCTCTCTCCCCCACGCCTTGTCCTTCCTTCTGAGCCAGAGCCAGAACCTTCCTTGCTCTGCCTCGAGAGCTTGGCCTTGCATTGCTCGCTTCTTCCTATGGCCTGTGAAACTGAGGGTTTTTAGGAGCTGTTGTGTGGATGTGCCAATGAAGCCCCTGCACCCGACTTCCACTGGGAATTTGAAAGTCCTCCAGTCAGCTTGAGAGCATGCTGCAGCCACGTCTGCATACCTCTCTTTCTCCTCTCATAGGCAGCCTCCATCTCCTCCTCCCATGGGACAGTCAGCTCCACCAGGGTGACCACTCTGGCAGGTGCTAACCAGAAAACAATGTCAGGACGAAAGGGTGAGCTGGTGATTTCTGCTGGAAATTTCAGCTGGCGACCTTGATCAGCTGCCAACTCCCACTCTCCCCCTGGGGACAACAGGGTGAACCTTGCACTGGAGCTGCACTGTGCTACAACCCCCTGTCTGAGGAAAGGAATCCATCCCTTCCAGTCTGTGCATCTCTAGCAGCTCAGCCATCTTGCACAGGACTCTGTCATGCTGCTATCTATATCTGCCCTGTGCCAATGCTGCCTTGCAGCTAGAGAGGATGTGCTTCAGGCCTGGGTTTGGGGAGCTGCAGAAGCGTCAGGTTTCTTCTGAGCCGTACCAGGTGTAGAAAAAAAAAACACACTGGTATTTGGTATGAACAAGTATACTGCCCAGCACTACTACATTCCACTTTCATCCAGTCCAAATTTGTATGTTTGCATTTCGGATGGATGGGAAGAAAAAGAGCCTCAAAGAGCCTCACCTTCTCCTTCCTGTAGCCCGGGCTGATTGTCTGAAGTGGGAGCTGTAGCATGTTACTGCCAAAGAGTACTGCATTTAAGTGGCAGTGGGGGAGGCCTTTGCTTTGAGTTCAGGGACTGAGGTAATGGTGATGTCACACAACTTCACTGGCCACATTAGGTGTTGGTATAAGGCGAACTGGTAGCACCAGACCTTGAATTTTCCTGGCAGGAAGGACTGATTGATCTTGTGAGGGCTGTCCAGGAGTTGGATTGCGACAGCCACAGCCATTCCCGTGTCAGAGAGATCAGTCGTGTATAACCCTCCGAGGCTTCATACTGGTTCTTCCACTACCAGGGTAATTCTTTCACCTTCCACAGTGCTGTCATTCCTAACACATGATTCTGGATTGAGAGGCTGTGGGATTTCGTGGGCTTGATTTTCCTACGGACCCATGTTAGCAGCTTTTCCCGCCTTTTGAGGAGTTTTGTTGTGCATTCTGTTGTTTGGAGGAGGGTTGTGACATCATCCATGTAACTCCGTATGGGCAAGAGTCTTTGGTCTGTCTGGGACTTGACCCCTCCCACCATCTGTCTCCCACATACCAAGATGATTCAAATGCTGTGAATGATATTCATATTAGCCTCAGCTGGATGCTGTGCGCATTGCTAGCTAAGGAATGTTATTGTGCTAAAAGGGCTATAATAAGAAGGATAAACATGGTAAACATTGTACTTGCTAACCATCAATAGCAAGCACAGCCTCAAAGAGTTGAGAGCATGGGCTCTTGTGTTTGGTTTCTCAATTTAGTGGCCTAACTCCAAGAAAGCACAGTTTTAATCTACATTATGGTGTTCATATTTGGAAACAGAACTGAAGGAAAATGAAAGAAATGACCTTACATGAAAATACAGTAATTGAAGTAATTGAATGGAATAATGTATGAAAAAAAATAATTCAAATACTTGGACCCATTACTAGTATTTCTAAAATAATGACTATGGCTCTGTATTAATTTATGTATCAGTGTACCATAGGAGAATAAAACCTTCAACATTACCTAACATGCTAAATCAATAGGAAACAGAGCATGATGTTATGTGTGTTTTCAGAAATTCCCTACAGTGGCAAATAAGCAAATCTTTAATATAAAGAACATACAGTCATCATCTTAGTGTGCTTTTTTGAAGTTATTACTTTTGAGAGAAATATTACCTCATAGATAGAAAAGGCATGTTCCTACTGCAAGAACTAAGGGGCTGATTGGTGATTAATCCAGGTGGGAGGTGACATCAAGCACCAGTTTACTGCTCTAACACATCATCACTAACATATAATTCACCATATAGGCTAACAAAGCAATCAATGCTGCTACCATCTCAGCTCCCTGTTGCAGAACAAATGATGTTCTTCTCAGGCACCCTTAGGGTTAATTTGTGACCAAAACATTTGCAAAGTTTGTCTGGTGGTTTTTGCACTGTGTACCAAGAACTGATGATTAGGTGGGTTGTTCTTGTAATGCTTGAGCTACCAGGGACTAGTTTCTAGTTCTTGGGGTCAGAACACACTGAAGAATCCTGGCTCAGGGCATCACAGGGGTGCAGCTGGACTGGTCTTAAGGATCTGATCCATGGCGTGGATCAGTCCCATCTTGTTGAATCTCAGAAGTTAAGCAGGGCCTGGGCTGGTTATTTGTTTGGGAGACAGCCTGGGAATACCAGGTAGTGCAAGCATGTTTTCAGTGGAGACATTCTGTGTTCCTTGAGTTCTAACTTAAAACTGTGCACCCTAGTGCTGGGCGGTATGACCAAAAATTTATATCACAGTATTTTTCAAAATTATAGCGGTTTCACGGTATTTGACGTTATTTTTTTTCATGCACAACTGGGAGTTTCTAATAATTTTGAGAATAATTACTGCAGTAAATTGGCTTACAATTACCTATTTTACTGTCATGAGGAGTGAATATTTTAGAAAAACATGTTTACACTAGTATTAATACAGGTTTGCATGGCCCCAAAAATGCAGTTCACAAAGAGGTGGCACTCATAATTCTAATGAAGTGAAGGAATAAGAATACATACTGTTGCAGTCAAAATACAGAACTTATGCACTCTTGATACTCCAGGACATGATGGCGGCTGAGGTGGCGGAGCAAATTGCTTGTGTTGCCTCCCGCAGCTACAACTTTAGCCTGACGACATTTGCATAATATTATAGTTTGATCGACGTCGGGATTTTTTATAGCCGAAGAACCCCAATACAACAGACACGGCTCCTCGTTTTGGTACCAGTTCTTCTGTTTCATTTTCTGTCCGTTCTGAAACTTCAGTTTCGCTACTTTCACTGGGGTTGTTCATTTTGTTCACCGCTCAGCACAGGCTGTGCTCTCGCATGCTGCTTGTTTGGTGCAACTGCAAAACAGCCCCCTCTCAAACAATGTCCTGCGGTGCAACTTTCCGCCATTCTGCGTTTCCAACGGTTTGTACACTAGACACTCACCGGTATTGGGGTATATGAAAAATTTGTATCATAGAAAAAAAAAAACACCAGTATTTGGTATGAACCGGTATGCCGCCCAGCACTAGTGCATCCCAGACTCTGTCAGACACAATCTACTACTGCTACTTCTATGTTCAAAAACTGTGGCTACCTTGTTGGCATCAACCCACTCTTTAAAGCGACAACAAAGCTGTATGCGTTGACTGAGAACATGTCCGTCCATCCATTTGCCATACCACTTATCCAATCAGGGTCATGGGTGAGGGTGGGGTACACCCTAGACAGGTCTCCAGTCTATCACAGATCAGACAAATAGAGACACATGACCATTCATGCTCACAGTCACAACTATGGGCATTTTGGAGTCACTAATCAACCAAACCTGGATGTTTTTTGTGGTTTAGGAGGAAGCTACAGTGCTGAGAAAATGAGCTACTTTCAACTCCAGCAGGACTTCAGATTTAATGTGCTACCCCTCTGTCTTCAGGAAATGCTACAGTTCCCATGGTGCCTACTCTCAAAGCAAGCTGGCCTTGGTCCTCTTTACCTACTACCTACAGGAGCAGCTGACAGCCAGCAGCTTTCAGGTGACCGTCAACGCCGTGGACCCCGGCATGGTGGACACGGCTCTATATGACAACCTGTGGAGCCTTGCGCAGGCACTAAAGAAACCAGTGGCTAAGATACTGTTCAGGGTACGTTTTCATCACCATACGGAAAGACAGAGCAGAGAGGTCGGTCTGCTTTTTGAATTTCTTTTGAGATTTTCTTAAATTTTTCTTAAAAAATATACACTGAAATTGAAATAAGGTCAAGAACAGACTCTGAAGTCAGTTTGTAGCACAGAACCTCAAGATCATGCATCTTACTACCAACCACCAGTGAAAATTAAATCAATATTGAGCATGCATATTCTGATTTTCTTGCTCACAGACTGTGAATGCATACATGCTTCTTCTTGGGCATGTTCCACACATGCAAAATAGAAAGACAGTTGTATTTGGTTGAACATTAAAAAAATCACACAAAAAATGTGTGCAGCTGCTTGCTGAGAATGAGACCACTGATAGTGAATACAAGAGATACAGATTTTCGCCTGCACAGAGGCATCTGGGGACTGCGCAGGCCCTTGCTGAAATTTGCAACATGCAGACCTGTACAGACTCTCACAGCCATGCAGAAACTAGGAACTGTCCTCTAGCCTACCCATCAGGGTCAGTGTCACCAAATGTGAAATTCAGCAAAACTAAAACTAAGGGTGAGCTTGCTTAAGTTTTCAAATACCTGAGTGGCAGCCACCATTTCTACAGGGTTTTTTTTTTTCAATTTTCTCAAAGGCCTTTTTGACATGTCTATGAAATTACTGCACAAAGTTGGATACAGATCAGATTTATTTAGAAAATATTCCAACTTAAAATAATTGGATGCATTAACAATGCAATAATCAAGAATGGAGGGTAACCACAACTGCTTTAAGAACTCTGGTGGAACCCCAGCTGGCTAGAAGAGTTGTGGTCTTGTGAGGAGCTCTTCATAATAAATCTGCTTAACTCTTGACAGTGACATGTAAAACCCACAACATATGCCAGTTATTCTGATCTGAGGGACTGCAGCAATAAATACATTTCATTTGCTAACAAGACTGTTTTCTTTGTTTTCTTTGTTATCAGCATACACTAGAGATGGAATTCAGTTTTGATCATAGCTTTGAAAGCCTCCCCACCTGTTGGTTATAGCATCATAAAGTTCTGGTTGAGTCCATTTCCGGTTGTTGTCATGTCCAAATCATTTTCTTAGAAAAACAAAAAAATAAAGAAAGTAAAGGCAGCAGGCTATGGTCAAATCACCATCGTAATTTAAAAGAGTTTAAGAAGTGTTTTAAATACTACAGATTTTGTTGCTGTCAGGCAACTTAACATTAACTCAACTGCAACAGGGTCTGTATGCCACTGTCGGGGGTAACTTCTTTACAGTGTAACGTCACCTTTGTGAAAACATCCCTTCTTACCACCTCCCATCTCCTTGCCTTATTTTTCAGGTATCACTAACATCAATTGAAACCATTTCTTTCTTTCTGTCAGGATCTGGTCTGTGTTGTCACAGTAGGGACAACTGTGGAAGTATTAACACTTTGTGCAACCACTCTAATACCACTGTACTGGAAATGCAGATTTTTTTGATAGCAGCTGATACACAGTTTGGAAGAGTTAGCCTTGCATTTTGGAACTTTGATTATTGCCGAAAATCGAGTCTCATAAAGTTCATCAATTTTAAGCAAGCAATTTTTTTTGCAAGTTCATCCAGTGAAGACAATTTACTGAATCTTTATTAGAATCTAAAACTATGGTCAGACTGCCGGCAAAAATCCGATTTTTTTGTATATCCAGATTTTATCCAGATTAATTTTGGAAAGTCAAAAAAAAAACAAAACAAAAAAAATACATGGAAAGATGTTTTGGGTTTTTTTTTCAAATCTGAAGAAAAATGTGGTTTGACATATATTTCAAATCAGATTCTTATGGGTATGGATGCTGTGGCTGCTCTCAAATTGTCTTTTTTGTTACTCTTAATGGGACAAACAAAACATGACAATATCAAATTGGTGACTAAAGTACGCACCTGTGCTACTACTAGCACAGGTTGTTGCCAGACATGGTTTGGTCAAAAGAGACTTTTGAAGTTCTATGGAGGAGAACACCAGTCAGTGGACTGACTCAGAGATCAGTTGCCTGCTGGCACTTTTCCCCCAAAAAATTCCCTGCAGGCAAAACTACTTGTTCCCACCACTCAGTACTTTGCAGAAAATAAAGCACCCCTTGCTGCACAGCAAAGCCAGCAGTGACTAAAGCATGGAACATCGCAACAGGTACCAGTCTCCTCCGTCGCTGAATTTTTCTTGTGCAACAGAGGAGATCTGCACCACAAATCAATGTGGGTACGCCAACATCATTACCAACGCAACCCATGCAGATAGCTTGGTTATGTTTGAACAAACAAATTTTCAATTTGATCATTTGCCTGCAGTCTGAACATATCCCCGATGTCTCTGAACACAACCTAACTGTCCTTTTTATTCATGTTTGTTCCTTTCAGACTCCAGCAGAGGGCGCATCCACAGCTATCTACGCTGCAGCTGCCTCTGAGATGGAGGGGGTTGGAGGCTGCTACCTGTACAACGGGCAGAAGAAGCAGTCCTCTGACGTCTCCTATGACCCTGAGCTGCAAGCAGAGCTGTGGAAGAAGAGCTGTGAGCTTGTGGGCCTTCAAGAGGCCTGACAAACTCCACTTTGACCCTCAGGCAGATAGTTCCACTCCCTCCAAAGTCATCTGAGAGATCCCGTTGGGAGCCACTGCCTAATTTATTTTGTTTCAGTGTTTTTTGCTTTGCTTTTTGCTGTTGGTTAGCTTCATAAACCACAGCTTGGTTCTCATACATAGTTTTTCTGCATGAGCACTCATTTTTATACACTACCCACATCAGAACCACATTTGATGTAACATTGAATCCTTTTTCCAAGGCCAAAAGTGAATGTGACCATTCTTTAGAAATGAAGGTGTAAGTTGTCCCAACCAAACTGTCTAACACCTTAGCATACTTTCCATCTGATTTAGAGCCATCATCTTATTTGCTAACACTTGAGCTAATACTGAGCCTAGTATCAGTAGCCATAGCTGACGTGTCTGTCACCTCGTCACTTAAGAGATCAGACTGAGCACATGAGCAACCTAAGTGCTTTAACAGTGCCTGTTTATGTCTACTCTTTTTTAAATATATATTCTGGCACTGTCTTCATGTAGGTTATATTAAGGTATATTAAGTTTTCGAACTTTTCCAGATTTGTGCCAAAGCTTAAAAAACATCTGTATTGTTCGATCTCTAGCACTCCAGTTAATGAAAACTCATTTTTACATATTAAGTTGCATATTGGAAATCAAAAGCTGCACATACTTTTTGCACACACCTACATGCTTTACCTTTAGCTGACAATCAAAACTGTTTGCTAAAGGTAAAAAGAGTCAATTTGGGTTAGTTTAGTAGTTTGTATCGTTCTGGTCATCACAATTCCATGAAAAGAACAAAACCCAGAACGGGTATGTTTGCATGACACTTTATTAGTCTGACTATTGGACTATTTAGCTTGACTAAAACCAGACTTTTAAAATGCATGTAAACAACTTACTTCGGTTGAAATTCTCAAAAGCAAGCTAACACACCCAGATAATTATGGTTGGGAGTCAGACCCAGTTCTTTCTCCAAAAGTCAAACAAAATGTGGAAGAAGAAGAAACCACTAACAATAGGCTAACAGTGCTAACGGTGGTGTCATCTGCCTTCAGACAACACCATGAGTATGAGGGATAGCATGAATCTCATTTTAACACAAAGTACATTGTACAGCATGTACAAAAGGTGCAGAGCTGTAAAGTAGTCCATTTTTTAAAGGTTTCGACATGTGACAAGTTTGCTGCTGGCTAAACTGTTTGTCAATTGTTTGGTTTGTGACTTGAAAGGTCAGCTGGGCTTACTTTGCATGTAACTTGGTACAAGAACAGAAGTCCAGAATCCTTAATCAAGTTACAGCCATAGCTTGACGAAACTGTGTGTGTAAACGTAGTCAGTGTTTATTCCCACCTATGTGCCATCCAACGTATTTAGTGAAAAACCAAATTAAAACAGTCCCCAACAAATACACTAACAAATTGTTGGTTTGGCTCTTCTCATGGGATTTTTTGACAACAAGAAAATTTATAGTGATAACTGCCTTAACTCTAAATATTTTCTATGTGGCTTAATTTCAAATATATACGGAAGTATTAAGATTTAAAACAGCTATTTTGCAGGCAGTACTGTACAGCCGTGGCCAAAAGTTTTGAGAGTGACACAAGTATTGATTTTAACAAAGTTTGCTGCTTCAGTGTTTTTAGATCTTTTTGTCAGATGTATAATTACAAGCATGTCATAAGGGTCAAAGGCTTTTATTGACAATTACATTAGGTTTATGCAAAGAGTCAATATTTGCAGTATTGACCCTTCTTTTTCAAGACCTCTGCAATGCGCCCTAGCATGCTGTCAGTTAACTTCTGGGCCACATCCTGATTGATGGCAGCCCATTCTTGCATAATCAGTGCTTGGAGTTTGTCAGAATTTGTGGGTTTTTGTTTGTCCGGCCACCTCTTGAGGATTGACAACAAGTTCTCAATGGGATTAAGGTCTGTGGAGTTTCCTGGCCATGGACCCAAAATTTTGATGTTTTGTTCCCCGAGCCATGTAGTTATCACTTTTGCCTTATGGCAAGGTGCTCCATCATGCTGGAAAAGGCATTGTTCATCACCAAACTGTTCTTGGATGGTTGGGAGAAGTTGCTCTCGGAGGATGTTTTGGTACCATTCTTTATTCATGGCTGTGTTCTTAGGCAAAATTGTGAGTGAGCCCAGTCCCTTGGCTGAGAAGCAACCCCACACATGAATGGTCTCAGGATGCTTTACTTTTGGCATGACACAGGACTGATGGTAGCGCTCACCTTTTCTTCTCTGGACAAGCTTTTTTCCGGAAGCCCCAAACAATTGGAAATGGGATTCATCAGAGAAAATGACTTTACCCCAGTCCTCAGCAGTCCAATTCATGTACCTTTTGCAGAATATCAGTCTGTCCCTGATGTTTTTCCTGGAGAGAAGTGGCTTCTTTGCTGCCCTTCTTGACACCAGGCCATCCTCCAAAAGTCTTCGCCTCACTGTGCATGCAGATGCACTCACACCTGCCTGCTGCCATTCCTGAGCAAGCTCTGCACTGGTGGTGCCCCGATCCCACAGCTGAATCAACTTCAGGAGACGGTCCTGGCATTTGCTGGACTTTCTTGGGCGACCTGAAGCCTTCTTCACAACAACTGAACCTCTCTCCTTGAAGTTCTTGATGATCCGATAAATGGTTGATTTAGGTGCAATCTTACTAGCAGCAATGTCCTTGCCTGTAAAGCCCTTTTTGTACAAAGCAATGATGCCTGCATGTGTTTCCTTGCAGGTAACCATGGTTAACAGAGGAAGAACAATGATTTCAAGCACCACCCTGCTTTTAAAGCTTACAGTCTGTTATTCTTACTCAATCAGCATGACAGAGGGATGCCCAGCCTTGTCCTTGTCAACACTCTCACCTGTGTTTATGAGAGAATCACTGATGTGATGTCAGCTGGTCCTTCTGTGGCAGGACTGAAATTCAGTGGAAATGTTTTTTGGGGGGATTAAGTTCATTTTCATGGCAAAGGGGGACTTTGCAATTAATTGCAATTCATCTGATCACTCTTCATAACATTCTGGAGTACATGCAAATTGCCATCATAAAAAATGAGGCAGTAGACTTCGTGAAAATTAATATTTGTGTCATTCTCAAAACTTTTGGCCACGGCTGAACATGTCATTTATACTACTGTATGTGTAGTGGATGGCTGAATTTCTGAAATACAGTGAAATGATTTGTACTATTTTTTATTTTGGATGGTCAGGGAATGTAAGTGTTCCCACATACAACTAATGCCAAATTACATATTAAGTTTTAAGAGTTTTTAAGATTTAAATTTACTGTGCCTCTTGTCTTCTGACTAAGACAACATTAAAACAACACATTAACCGTGTCCTTCATATATTTTACTTAGAAAAAGTATTCCAAACAAATGTCCAAACTATTGATGGACAGAAATGATTTCCATTGATCACTGTGAGTTTCTTTGGGTTCATTTGTAGTCACATGAATTTACATTAATAAATTGAAAGACTGAGAAAAATGTCTCACTGATGTGTTGACAGCCCATGAACTGGCTTTTGAGCGGTCAAACTGCCAGTCGTCTGACTCGAAATAAATTTCATTATTTTCTTTAATGTTATTTAAATATTTCATTGGATTGAAATGTGTTTTACTTTTAGATTTATAAGCACATGACTGCTCTTTGCTTGAATAGAAAAAGTGTGTGTGTGGGGGGGGGGGGCATATAGATACATCTATATGTCTGATTGAGGACACAGTGCATACAAGGCTTGTTTGACTGCACTGAACTCATTTGTTATGTCATGAATCACAACCCTTCTGCTGTGTCACGTCTCACCAAACACCATGATTTTCTATACTTACAACAAAGTGTTCCCATGCTCTAAAACATATGCTTTATGCTGCTAATAATGTTGCTTTTCAGTCTGACACCACTCACCAACCTATACAATACATGAAGGTGCAGTCTGTAAACTTCAGTGTTAAGCAGTGCCTTAACCAGAGGATTCATCCAGTCTTTTTAGATTGAGCCTTTTACAGCTGTGCTAAATGCTAACACCACAGATGGTTTTAGTAGTTCCATAAGGGTCTGTCACTTTATTTTACCCTAAAATTTGGAACATTTCACATATGAGCTCCAAACATTGACCAGTGTTGCCCTCTCACATGTACAGCACAAAACAGCAGATTGTCCGACTGGAAATACTCACAGACACAAATGTCATTAACATGCTCACTCACTGGCCTGACCTGCTCGAGTCACACACAGGCTTATTTGGACAACACGCTGACTCAAGTGCTGGCAGGAAAATTTGCTTCAACTGACTGGGACATTTGCACCATCACATACAATTCCTCTCAGTAATGCCTGCAGAAGGTCAGGGTTGCAGCTTTAGTGACATGATTTATGATGTAAGTGTAAATGAACATATAAATGAGTTGAGCAGATTTCCTAAGCTTAAATTTAGTCTTGAGTAAAGTATGAAAAGTAAAATTACAACAGACGAGATTTTGTCTCTTAATGCCACGGCTTGGCCTCACACTTCAACCTAGAGACAAAGAAATTTGCCTGCAGTGATCCAGATACGATTTAAGTCAAGAGGCTTTAGTGTCAGCTGTGGATGGATTAAGATGATCAGGCTGACCTGCCATCTACAATAGTTTAACATCTGACTGCCTTCTCTTTTCAAACTGATACATATTGTATTACAATGTGCATTTGTGGATTACAAAACAAAATTTAGTAACATACAGTATCACCCAAATGTTCTTACTGTGCTCTCTTGTAGACAGGCATTTACTGTATATCATGACCAGTTTTTTAGTGTTGTTTTCCTTTATGATATAAAGTAAACTAAAGGAGGACAAACTCAAATACCAATTACCGTAAAGTTGATGCTAAGGGGGGAATTAAATGAATTCAATTTAATTAGTTAATACTGTCATAATATTTGTTTTCTTAGAGTTAACACATCACAAGTACTGTGTGTATCCTAGCTTTATATATTTCATTCCTCTGTGCCACAGAGCTTCAATGTCATCCAAAATTTATTAAAAGGACATCAAGCCCCAAACACTCACTAGAGTACGAATTGTGGAACTATTTCCTCCTTTTTGTTCAAGCAAGTCTGCTTGGAAATATTTAAATCTTCAGGAGGAATGGAACTGAGACACACAGGCAGAGTGGTGGCTTGTTAAATACAGTTTCAGAGATCTTCCACCCTATCATAGATGAATGCTTTGCAAATTGTTTTTGTACAAATGATCACATTTTTAGATTGTGAACACACATTATCAGTATTAAAAAATCACCACAAATAATAAACCCCAGCTAAGGCCTGTGGCATCATGTGCTTTCCGGTGTCACCCAAAGAAATGTGTCTTGGGTCGGGCCTCAAAGGAGTCTTTTGCAAACCCTTCCAGCTCCTCTGTGTCAAGGAATGTGGTGCTGTGGATGATCTGTGATGCCCTCAAGCGGAACCTCTGTAGTCTGGGCTTCATCCTGCTGAGAGAAGACTTCCTCGTGAGGGGTTTCTCTCTGGGCTGGCCTTCCTCATCAACAGATTCGCAGTCACGGGGGTTCAGCAGCCTGAGGGGCTTCAGGTTAGAGTGTAGAACCTTGGAGGGTCTCCAGCGGCCACTGTCCCCATGGTCAATGTTCTCTGAGTTGGAGTCCACATATGCACCAATGATGTCTTGTAGATCCAAACTGACATTGTCAGTGAGGTACTGGCAGGCCTTCCTCCCACTGTAGTCTCTGATCTCCACATTAGCATTGTAGGCACCCACCAGGAGCTTTACCACCTCCATGTGGTTGTGCATGGCAGCTATGTGCAGCGGGGTGTAGCCGGTGTTGGATCGAACATCAATACTGATGGGAATTTTGTGCTGCCTGGCAAAGTTAATAATCTGTGCTATGAGCTCAGGCTGGTCATGCTTGGCAGCCCAGTGCAGGCAGGTGAAGCCAGTAACAAAATCCTTCCTCAGGATGAGGCTGGGGTCTGTGCTGAGCAGGTGGTGCAAGCTGCCCCAATTCCCATCTGAAGCACACATCATCCACTCATGCTCTAGTGGGTGCAGAGTGACCAAGGTCCTGTCTTCATCCAGACTGGATGAGACCAAGGAGGTTGAGTCACAGTCACTCTTGGAGGACAGGTACACTGACCCACGCAGTGCCATACTGCGCTTCACTTGGGGCGAAGTCTTCATCATGACCTGGATGAAGTGTTTGCGGCTGGCTTTGGGGCTGCTGTAACCTTCACTGCCACACAGACTGCGTGTCTCAAACAGCGCCTCTTCCTCCGTGTCATCTGAGAGAAATCTGGGCTGGGATCCTTTAGAGTTCCTGCGCCTGGTTGCCACCCAATTCTGCTCGGCTTGGATTAGGTCTGCAGGGGAGAGAGCTTCAGTCTGAGCCTGTTTGCCTGTGGGACTGAGTCCATCTGAGTCTACCTGTCCTGTCCAACCAGTCTGTACAGGCCCAGGCAGAAGGAACACAGATCCCTCCGCAGGGAGTGGCGACGCGTTGATCACTGAAATTTCTGGTATGTCATGTGTTTTTCCCACCTTCTCCTTCTGGGAGTCCCTCTTCTCTCTCCAAAAGCTTTCCGTGTTCCCCATCTCATCTGGGCTGCGGTCGTCCTCCTCCTTAGCTACACAAACTTGTGACACCTTCGCATGTGTTGTAGGTTGCAGCAATGGGGAGGGATCACGGTGAGCCCTCACCTGGTTGTCACGTCCGTAACCTGAGCTCGGTGGTTCAGCCGTGCGCTCTGCATGCACCTTTGACTTCACTGAAAACTTTTTCCACCTGTGTTTGCTGTGTGCTTTCTTGCTCCTTCATGGACCCGCAGATATCCTTAACCCTCTTCTGTTTTACCTCTACAAACACGGATAACGGTTAAACTAGCAAAACAAGACGTAAACACAGCCCTGTCGCTAGTCCCTCACCCGATCACACACCAGTTGATGACTGGGGATCAACCTGTGAGGTCAATCTTGTCTATGCCTCTGAGCAACCAATCAGCCGTGATCACACTTAACAACGTGTCAACAAGTCTAGGCAAGGCGGGGTTCATCCTGAACAAGTTGCCAAACGATCGCAGGGACAATCATTCTCAGGTGGGTTATATATATTTCAAACTACAGTAAAACAAGACACTGTGAAATCAATAATTATATAAAATAACTACAGACATAAAGGAGAGAAATTGTGAAATCCTACTTTCTAAGATTAGCTCATTAAAGATTGAGTGTGAATATGAATTTCAGCTTTACTTACAAGTGCATCTCAAGAAATTAGAATATTGTGAAAAAAGTAATTATTTTCGTGATATAATCCAAAACATAAACTATAAATAATTCAAGTCCCAAAACAATAAATTTATCATTGTCAACCTGCTTACTAAAAACACTGGACTGGCTCAGACATGCTTCTCTACTTAGGTCTCCCAGTAGAACAACACACATTTGCATTTGTAAATTGTAACCAGACTGTACCTTGTCACTCCCTTTCTTCGTGGGTGACTCTTGATTGTTATTAAATTTCGTCATCGAGTAAATGGTGGAGAAATTATATGATTTATCATTTCTCACTCACCAAAAGGCCAAGTAATTACACAAGTCCCTGTAATTTCAGAGGTAATTTCACAAAATGTTCTCAAAAAACTAATGAATTGCCTCTGCAAATATGAACCTAATGGTATCATTAGGCAAAGGGGACAGATAAGAGCAGGGAGAGGAGGGACAGACTGTGGTGTAGAGCCTCATGTAAGTTTGTTGAGCTTTTGTGAAGAGTGACTGTCCTGTCAATTATTTAAGATGTAGGAGATTGTAAAGTGGTGCCAAGGGAGAGTGTAGCAAGGTAGCATGGCTTGGTTGTCTGCAGGATGACTTTTAGCCCAAGATTAAATAGTGGAAATTGAAGGAGGAGTGTTGTAGAGAGTTCAGGGAAGAGATGCAAAGGGTAGTGAGGAGTTACCAGAGGACTGGGAATGTACAGCTAAAGTGGTGCGAGAAAGTGGCAAGAAGGTGTGTGGTGTGAGAAGATAAGGAAACTTGGTGGTGGAATGAGGAGGTTCAAGAGAGCATCCAGAGGAAGAAGTTGGCAAATAAAAAGTGGGATAGTCAGGGAGATGAAGAAGGCAGAATACAATACTATAAAGCTAGGCACATGGCAAAGAGAGAGGTGACAATGAGGGACTGGATAGCAAAGGAGAAGAGAAGGACCTGTATCGCTTGGCTAAACAGAGAGATAGAGCTGGAAAAGATGTACAGCAGGCTAGGGTGATCAAGGATAGACATGGGAATGTATTGGTGATTGAGCAGAGGTAGCTGAGAAGTTGGAAGGAGAAGTGTTGAAGAGCTGATGAATGAAGAGAATGACAGAGAGCAGAGGACAGATGGAGGAAGGATAGTGAATCAGGAAGTAGAGAGGATTAATAAGGAGTAAGTGAGAGTAGCTTTGAACAGGATAAGGAATAGAAAGGCAGTTGGTCCAGATGACATACCTGCGTGTATGGAGGTGTCTAGGAGAGGGGGCAGTGAACTATTTGACCAGACTGTTTAACACAATCCTAAAGAGTGTGAGGATGCCTGACTTTTATGTGAAGAAAGAGCACTACAGATGCATATTTTGCTTTGAGATTGAGTTGCACTCTGTCTTTGTGGATTTAGAGAAAGCATTTGATCAGTACCAAGAGAGGAACTGTAGTAATGTAAAGGAAGTCAGGAGTGTTAGAGGAGTATGTGAGGGTGGTGCAGGACATGTATGAGGACAGTATGATGGTTGTGAGATGTGCAATCAGAGTGACAGATGGGTTGATGGTAGGAGTTGGGCTTTAACAGGGATCAGCTCTGAGCCCCTTCTTGTTTGCTATGGTGATGGACAGGTTGACAGATGAGGTAAGGCAGGAGGCTCCATGGACAATGTTTGCAGATGACATTGTAATATGCGGTGAGGGTAGGGAGCAGAAAAGCCTGGAGAGGACAGGAATGAAAGTCAGTAGAAATAAGACAGAATATATGTTTGTGAATGAGAGGGAGGCAGATGGAAAGGTGAAGAGTAGGGGTAGTGAAAGTGGATGAGTTCAAGTATTTGGGTTCAACCATCTAATGCAATGGGCAGTGCAGTAAAGAAGAGGGTGCAGGCAGGGTCGAACAGTTGGAGATGAGTATCTGGGCTGTTGTGTGACAGAAGGATCGCAGTGAGAGTGAAAGGGGAGGTTGATAGGACAGCAGTGAGGCTTGCTATGATGTTTGGTTTGGAGACAGTGGTGCTATGTAAAAGACAGGTGGCTGAGCTGGAGGTGGCAGAAATGAAGATGCTGAGGTTTTCATTGGCAGTGACCAGGATGGATAAAGTTAGAAATGAGCAGATCAGAGGGACAGCTAAGGTCAGGCAGTTTGGAGATAAAGTTAGAGAGGCCAGGTTGAGATGGTTTGGACATGTGCCGAGGAGAGATAGTGGATATATTGGACAGAGGATGATGGAGATGAAGCTGCCAGGCAGGAGGAAGAGAGGAGGACCCCAGAGAAGATACATAGATGTAGTGAAGGATGACATGAAGATAGTTGATGTAAGAGTAGAGGAGGCAAGTGATAGGGTGAGATGGAGGCAGTTGATCCGCTGTGGCCACCCCTGAAGGGAACAGCCAAAAGTAGAAGTAGCTCTATTATTGATCATTTCCATGACTTGTTTGAGAAACTACAATAAATTAATAATTTTGAAGAATATTTTGGCTGATTTAAGGTTCTTGGAAAACTACTGAAGCAGACTGAGAGGCTACTCTGGTGATACGTATGACTTGACCTAATGTATTTAGCAATTAATATTTGAACATGCTAACCTGTAGGTTATTAACCAGTCAATTATCTATTCCATGTTATAAGGGTTTCCACTATGTACATTTAATACAACAGTAATGCAGTAACATTGCTACTCTAACATTACCATAATCATACACAAGTACCAGATGCGCTGCTTTAAGTGTTTACAAAACCTGTCCAAAGGAGGCTTTTAAAAATAAAAAATAATGATAGATACAGTAGACTTAGACATGTACAAAATGTGTTTATAATACATACCTATATATATTTAACAGTAATCAAAATGCCATGCTGCAGACATGATTCTCAAGAAAAGAAAATAAGGAAATAAACTTGACTAGTTAACTGTGATTATGAAACCAGTAGTAGCTGTGTGCAGGAAGAAAATACATTTAAAAAAAGACTTTAAAAGTGTTACTGTTTCATAATGTAAAGTATGTAATAATGCAGTAATACTATCAAAGTCCTCTAAAGACGTGTTACTGCCCTGACCACCTAATTACCATTTTAATAAAGAGCAGTGCAGGTGTGTTATTCACTGGGATTGTTCTGCCATCCTCTGGTTAAAACATGTGACTTCAGTAGGCAGCAGTACACCATCAATTGAATTTGTTGGCAGTGAAATGTGCACAGAAACAATGCCCCTGCTACAGACCTTGCTATACCAAATTTCCTACCAGAGAAATAGTGGATTCCTGCAAATTAGCCAAAGTAATGGAGATGTCCCTTCTGGGAAAAAGACACAGTAGAATTATTTCTTTTTTCAGTTCTTTTTTCAATAACATAAATCAAAATGTTCAGTAGTTTGCTGCATATGAATGGACCATTTCATTTCTGTGAAGGTCCAATGTCCATGCATTTCAACCAGGGGATAGAGGCTGTTGGTTAGATGGTTTGTTGTTGTTGTTGCCACTGAGACTCAATAAAAAACATTCCTGAAGTGAAAATGTGTTAGATACTGACTTACAGTGCAGGAAGCCTTTATCCTACAGGGAGAGGGGTGAAATTAAAAACATTTGTTGACCTGGTTCTATTTGGGCTTGCTTACAAATAATTTGTCTTGATGTGATAAATGTGGGTTTATATTAAAACTGTTCTACTGAGTTCACTCACCAAGAGTTTATTTCTTTTATCATCACAATTGCAATTCACAAACATAGCACTCAGAGCATCATATTACTGGGTTGTTTGTTTCAAAGACTCCAGAGCTGGGAGTATGTCATCCATACGACTGACTCCTGAAACACACACACACACACACATTCATTCTCAGCATCATGGTGGAAGAAAACATTCATAAACACTTTACATCACGTCTTGTGGACCAGGGACTTGTTAAAAGATGTGGCTATGAATATGAAGCAGGGTGCATCTAAGAAAGGACAAGATGCATAATGGGAAGAGCAGGATCCAGGCTTTTTGACACTAATGGGAGCATTCCTTTCAGCTAATTATGCCTCCTCGTGTCCTCACTCCTCCATCTCCAAACCAGTCCCTTAAGTGCATCTGTTATGAGAGAAGAGACTCCCAGAGAAACAACAGGTAAACCCTACACAGACGTTTTCTACTGGTCACCACTACCCTACTCACTGGAACGTGTTCAGTGATTGACCAGCTGATCTGCTGTGGGAATTGTAAAATGATTGCATAATGGGAACTGGATAGACTTGGTTAATTGGTAAACAGCACCAGCAGAGGCTCCAACATTGTTTGTGTATATTGATAAAATACAGCAAATTAGATGTGCATGTCACTTTCATGTATCTTATATCCATTACAAGTAAAGTAAAATAGTTGAAGCCTTTGTTTCTTTTTGTTTGTCCCTGTGCAAACTTACAGCAGAAGACATTATACCTCAGTCAGCGGTGGCACAAAATGGTCCAAACTACATCAAGCATGATCTGACATTCTAGTCCATAATCAAAGTTATATCATGACATGTTTGTTGTGTCGTACTTACTCAGAATCTGTAAAATTTTCACGATGAGGCCATGGAAGGCAGGGAAGAATTCCTTGTGTTGTTTTACTTTGATGGAGATACTGGAAAAAAACAAGCACAGAGAGTAAAATAAAATAATTAGAAAAAAAACAGTTTGGACTGCTGGAATCATTAGTCTCTGGTATTTCAAACACCTGTCTATGTCAGCGTCTCCCAGCAGATGATGGAAGCCGGTAGCATGCTCGCTGGAGGAGACCAGTCTGGTAACCTGTTTCACGACTTCGGCGGCAGAAACCCTGCTGTCTGACACACAACCACAAATGCTGACTGCAGTACTTTCATTATCACCCTGACATATAAGTCTTCCATTTAACATTTTTGATATGCTCACTGCCAACGATGGAAGTGCAATTTGCAAGTAATGCAAACATAATCAATATCACAGTGAATAAACACTCCATTGCTAAAAAAGCCATGCATTGTTTAAAGTACTGAAAGTAAACATAGTAATTACATTATGCAGAATAATGGATATAACATGAACATGAATAAGGTGAATACACAATAATATTGTATTGTCAATACTGATGCACTAATGTAAGCATCACTTAAATGGTGCAGCTGGTAAGGGTGGAGTTCATTTTAACTTATTAACTGCTAATACCTTAATCTATATTACATCATTGTTTATTTTCTGATTATATTTAGTATCAATGTGTCAGCATGGAGCATAATTAAGGTTTAAAATAAATGTAGCAAGGTAAATGGAATAATATTTCTTTCGGAAATTAGTAAAAAAAAAATACCCAAAATTGTATGCATAATACTTAAATGTAGTTAGTATAACTTTCCACCATTAGCGCAGGTCACCCAGGCCCAGAATATCTCGCAGGATCTTCATGGCATTGTTCATTTCTCCCAGTGTTGTGTAGACCTCGTTCATACGTGGCTAGACTCCACTGTGGGAGGTCACGTCGAACAGCTTTTGAAAGTGAGACACCATGGACCCCAGAGTGTACCGAGTGGGACTCTTCAGTACCTAGCAGAACCAAGCAACACCACACACTTCAGCAGAATCGACCCCGTTTCAATGTCTGCACTGACTTCATAAACCTCTACCTTTTCATTGTCAGTGGAGGTGCTGTCTAACACGGCGTCTACCAGCAACATCATGTCCTCCACATTCACAGCTTCTGCAGTGTCATGGCTCCCATCAGGCAGCTGCCAGGGCACCAATCTGGCATTCAGTTTAGATAACTTTGCTGCAATTTCTAAACACACACAGACACACACAAATACCAGCCTGTTAAATCTCAGGTTATTCAGGATTGACTTGAAAGTTGCTGCAAGAGTTTTCCAGGTGAAAAGATCAGCAAGAATATATTTCATGTATCATATCATTATTTCCTGTCAGCTACAATTGTGGTGCATGGTACAGAAACCTGAAAAGTGTGTTTTTACCGTCAGCAGGTGGAGCTGCTGGGCCCAGACCTCCAGGGTCGGGAGCACGCTGTGAAAATTGGGCAGCTCCAAACCAACAGAGGGTTTCTGGGTGTGCAGTTGTAATGGAGCACTGGGACAGGTCACAATAGCACTGATTTCAGTCAGCATCTGTTCCAGGGGAGGAAACAGCAGAAGTGTGATAATTTGTTTAAGACAACAGTTTGATGCAGACAGAAGGGACAGAGTCCCAGTCAACTGTGTACACAGCAAAACAAAGATGGAAATGTTCAGCTGAAAATATTTAGCAGACCATGTGGAATCAAACAATATGCTTACGTGATGATAATGGACACATAAACTGGCCTCTCTGCCTGGACCACTGATGTGCTCACTGTTTTCAGGTCTGTTGTCTTCAGTCTGTTGTCGGCAGCCTGCAAAAAATAGTAGAGGTGTTTTCCTTAGTTTTTGGCCCCAACCTGGGGTCTGAACCAAGAACTTTCTTCATGGAGGAAGACAGTTATGCTCACTATCATAGTAAACATATATAACCACTTGTAGTACCCCTCTGCATTTTTGTTCTGTTATGTGAAATGATACTCCGATCGACGAGTTGATGAAATGCTATCAAAATAGACTATATCTCATTATCGTTTAAACATGAAAATTAAAATGACTGATTGTGATGGAATTTTTATGACCCTGTCTGTCATTTTTACAGATAACAGAAAGTGAGTTAATGTCAGATACAGAGCTCATGAGTGGTATTCTCATTAGATCACTGACAGTAACCACCCTATGTATGGATCTTTTACAGAAACCTCTGTCTTAATGAAAGACAGTGCTGTGCTCAGTAAAGCTTTGGAGCAGTGGTACCCAAGCTTTTGGCTTTGTGATCTCAAAAAATCAAACAGTCTACTTATGGCGTTTTATAAAACATGTTTGTGTTGCTGATCAGTAGACGCATGTACCGAGGACGTTTAGTTAAGTAACATTAGTTAGTCTGACTATCTGCCTTGGTCCAACCAAAACTGGACTTGTTGACACATTTGTCTGGCAGACATTGTACTAAATCAAACCTCTCATGGTCACAATGGGAAATCAGACCCAGTTCTCACCCTGGAAGTTGAACAGAATGAGTAACAGAAGAAGAAGCTGGAAACAACAGGCTAACAGCTGACAACGGTGTCGTCAACCTTCAGATAACACCATGAGTATGAGTATAGCATGAATCTCATTTGAATAAAAAGTACTTAAAAAAATTCTAAAAAGTACTACTACTTTAACAGGATGGTGAAAAATGACATGGGTGAAAAAAAAAACTATGTTGGCCTACAGAAACATAATCATTGCACATGCACTTGTTTCAAGCAAGATGAACATCCGCACCTTGTTTCCAAATCCTACCTCAGTTGCTCCACTTCCCTCTCGAGCTTATCTATTTGAGTTTTGCTTTCCTCCTGCTGTTCCCAATGTGCCTGAGAAGACATGCAAAGGCGTGAGCTAAATCACTGCTTCAGTGCAAACTGCTTTAAAAGCTCAGTGTGTCTAGCTACCTTGAGAATGGCTTTGAAAGATGGAGTTGCATTGCTGCAAACCTTTTTGGTTTGTTTTAGATTGGACGCTCCTCCTGATTCTCCTTTGACAGACATAGGGTGAAAATGAACAGCTCAGGACAAACAGAGGGAATAAAGTTCTTTGGGATGCTGCAAGCTAGGAACAATGATCCACACAAGTAAATTCACAAGACCCGCATTCAAAATGTTGTTTCTGCCTTCTTCCTTTCGAGAGAAATTCAGCGCAGCCACTTTGCCACACTTGCCCAAATAGGTGCAGGTTTTATAACACAATAAAAGAAAAAAAAATGACATTGTGATTCTGCAATATATAATGCAATGACATAAAATACAGAAATTATCATTCATGTGATTAGAGTGAAATTGTAGGGGAATGTGTGGCTGTGAATATTCTTATTTGCCCAGGTCATGGTTATCTCAAGGAAATTTTAAGTACAGTCTGACCTGCTCAGACTATCTCATCCTAGTCAGACCAGCATGAACTGATGAAGCCTTTTGACTGAGAGGCAAAACGTCTTCAAAGACCTATGACTAAGTCCAGTTGACTTTAATTAAAACTTCCTTGAGATAGGGGAATGTGTGTTATGTAAAATAATAAAAAGCTGAAAATACACACAAAAGCAGGTGAGTGCTGCTGATACTGATTGAATTACTGAAGTGATTTTGTCAATTTAATGCATTACTTGATTCACCATGCCACAACTGGGAATCCAGGCTAAATGTCATGATATCAGTAATTTTCAACCACTTTAGGGATTTAACACAAGTGACAAAATATGTCATTTAACATTTATTAAAACCTTTTTTTGTAAATAAAAAAGTAGAAAACATTTTGCCTGAAGAGTCTAATCATGTGGATGAATGAAATTCCAACAATTCAATAGGAAAGTATCCAAAATGTAATTAATATTGTTTAAAAAATTTAAGCAAAAGGGTTTTTCAGTAAAACAGAACATTCAGCTCTTTTGTAAAATGATGTATAATATGCTTCTTCACATCACATGTCTCCCAGTGTGACTTTTGTGCATGCACATTCTGAAACATCATATCATGCAGCCTACTGTGCATACACTGAACTGATGTAATAATCTTCTGTAGCAGGACTGCTATCTTATGCGTATCAGCACTGAACATATAGTGAAGCTGTGGGAAGCACGTGATACCTGAGCACAGCCAGCAGCTGAGTCATTTGAATCTCGTAGAAGTCGATCACATCCAACACCCTGTGGATGCAACATCATCAACAACTCATCTCAGTGGCAGAAATAAAGAGTTGCACCTGTGGGTACAGTTGCTATTTTATTTTGTGCACACAAGAGGCATGTTCTGACAGCAGAAATTAGGGAGTGGTTTTAGGGGGGCAGATACCTTAGTATGTGTCCCCATATAGGTGATTTAGGTTTTTTAGGGGTGGAAATAAGTTCCTGCACCAGGGTAGGTACTTCTGAGTGGCCCAAAACAACCATTGGGTGGTGCTTGATGCCAGTCGCTGGTTACCTCACAACAAGCAACAACATGCACCCATTTAAAAGCCAGCCTCTTTTGGAAGAACAGCTTAACAAGATCAAAGCAGAGGACAGAAGAACCCAACAAACAACGAGGCTACCATCTCGCCCCATGTTGACAGATTTTGTTCTTCTTGGGCATGCTCAGGAAATGCGTTGCAACTGAAACAGTCGCAAAATTAGTACGTCACTCCGGTCAGACCCAGCCTAAGTACTATGCATTACCCAATCTAAAACATCAGTTGGTTGTGAAAGGTATCAGTCATGTTCTTACTGCTGGTCTGCTGCAGAGTTGTGTTGACTAAGTCTCTTGCAGATGTGCTGGAAGGTCCGACTCTGTCGAGCCAAGTGACGCTCTTTTTCTTTGACGGTAAAATTAAGTTTCCTCTGAAGCTGAGCTGCTTTCTCCCTCTGCCTTGACAGCTTCTGCTCCAGAGCATCACACTGTTTCTATAAAGACCAAACAAAAGGAAGCGAAACAACAGTCACTATCTATTAGTCTTTTTCCATGCCCACAAAATCAATCAGCATCACCATGAGATATACATTTTTAAAAGGTAGATTTATGAAACAGATCAGCATTAATCATTTCTAAATTACCCAAGATAATTTAGCATTCATGCAAAATTGCATGTAATCTCAGCAAAATATCTCAGCCTTTAGTTGCTTGACGCTGGAAACTTTCATACCTGCACTTCTTGTTTTTCCTTCTGAAGTTGCTGTTTGTGGCTGTGATGTTGGACAGCCTTGTCCAGGTAGTGGTCCTCCAGGTCCTGGACTCTGGTCTTCACCCCGTCCAGCAGCCCCTCCAGCTCTGTGGCCCTCCGGGACTGCTGTGCTGCTCGACTCACGTGCACCTGAACCTCCTCTCTGACAACAGAAAAGGATCATTCTAGGGTTGCACCGATACCCCTTCAGTGAGCACAAGTACAAGTACTTACATTTGGGTACTTGCCGATAGCAAGTCCTGATATCAAGTACTGAATGATACCATTACAGATCTAGTTTCACTTTCAAAACACCAACCATGGTTCTGGAATAGCATGTTCAACTAACACTTGTGAAAGAAATGTTAAGGTGTCTATGTACTTTTGGCTATGAATTGTATCTGAGGTTGGTAAAAGTATTTCAACACCCTCCCCCTCCCCCCTCTTTCTCCCATCTCACTTTCAACCCAAACAGTCGAGGCAGATGGCCGAACTGACTCGGAGTTCGGTTCTGCTCGAGGTTGTGGTGTTGTGATATACAAATAAAATTTGATTGGAGATCCTGAAGTAAACTTCTAAAATTTATCCTGTTGGGGATCAATAAAGTATATCCATCTATCTATTACTGATACAACACAACATACAAGAGTATTTCTGTTAAGGTGCATTAGAGATGATCCGAGAAGAGGCTAGAATTACAGTCAGCTAGTTCAGTCTGGGATAGGGTTGGACTGTGAGAGAAAGAGAGGAAAGCCTGGGGCTGCTCTGGTCGGGTCACTGGCCAATAAGTCTGGTCCCGGAACACAAAACACACAGAGAGAGCTCAGTAAAGTCTGACCTAGTAATAACTTCAGATTACTGCTCTGTGGTGATCAGCTGGCTACAGTAGCAGCCCAGGTTCACCTTTCATACCTTCACTGTGCCCTACTCATGTGATGCTGATGAGATGGAATGACAGGGGGACAGGTGGTCACCACAACACTGCACATATATAATTAAATTATTAACATCCACAGAGATGCAAGTTGCCCAGTACATGCTCCCCTCCCTCTGATGGATTTCTTTGTCGCACGCTAGCTGGATATTGGTTTGTTATGATGTCAGCTTTTCCTAAATATATTAATTGTTCTCTAAAAAGTAACAGTACACTGTATCTGACTTTTTGTTGTATTTTCACTATCAAATATTTGCTTTGTGACTGCTCTCTTCCACAAAAGAAAAACAGAGGCTGTGAAGATTTGACGTTTGTATTGACACATTGCAATAAATTTTATTAAATAATTAAATACTGTATTATTATCATTATTATTATTATTGATTACTACTAATTTTGGAAATGTATCAATAATTTAGTCAGCTGTTTAAAATCCCTGCATGTCTCCATCAGGATCTACAAAGTTTAAATATTTTTCCTCTTGTTCTGCCATTCACCACAAATCGAAATTACTCTGGTACATTCGGCACATAAGACAAAGCGACCACTTATTTCAATAGAACCATGCCCCACTACTGAACTACTGAATGGGAAGATCGTTAACTTCAAGCAAATCATTAAGACAAACGTTACGACGTTATCGTGCGTTTTATACGCTCAGTGGACTTTGCACTTTAATAACAGTATAAGACGCAGCGCAACATACTAAATGAGTTCCCCCATTTGTTACTGTTTGCATACCTTTTCAATAGTGCAGTCAATTTCCTTCTAAGTTTACTCGTTCTTCATTGATAGGTTTCCAGAAGGTTAGACGCAGCAATGTTGTATTGCTGCTCTCCACAGATTATTCGTAGATGTCTATATTTGATGCCTCAGATCCTTAAATTAAGTCCGGTGCGATGGAGGAACTTCTATACATTCGTTACTCCCACGGATGTGTTAGGAGTGCGATTCGAAAATGGCGACTACTCGGTCCTAAAAAAAATGGTGCAAATGTCAAAAAACAAAACAAAACAAATGTTTATAACTTCCTGGAAGTGTTTCAGACTTCCAGGCGAGGCACCAAGATGGCGGACTGAGCAGGGCCGTTTCAAGGCACTTTGGGGGACCCAGGCAAAAGGGACCCCCTCACCCCCACCCCCTGAGAACCATACGATCGGCATATCGTTTCAGTCTTCAGACGTTCTTTCTGGTTTCGTTCTAAAGACAGCAATAATGATGATAGGTATGAATGACAGTGATACTTTTATGTTATAAACATTAATGTCACTTATAAAAATCTCTCATCAGTCAGTATTGAAACCTTGCTTTTTTCCACCAAAGTCTTGTTGCTTTGTCCGTTTAGGTTTTGTCTTATACCTGCTCCCTGCATTTTGTAGGAACCCGTCGACCCACCTGTCTGCTTGTAAGCCCATCTGCCTGTGAGTGTCTAAAATAAAAAATACTCCACAGTCTTTGTGTCTTTTAAGGGTACATTTTATGTGTTCAGGTTTTTGTTATGTCTGAGATAAGGTACTGATGACTTATAATACATACTGCGTACTGCATACTGTGCTCTTTGACACAATGAAAAATCATGCACACAATACCTTTTAAAATTGGTAATTCTTGAAAGAGTTCTATAGCACCTTGATACCTTACTTAACAGTTACCATGACCATAGAATAGCCATTAGGTATTTTTGTATTCATACACAAATTTCACAAAGACCTTCATTATATCATGAAAATCTTCTTCAAATCTTTTGACAGACTGGCTTACAAATGCAGCCCTTTGAGATGTACAAATTAATATACATGTATGAATTGAAAACCTGGAATTAATGTTATTTAAATCCTGAGAGTCTTTCTTTATCTTCTTTCTTCTATCATGCACCAGCTGTCTGTGAAATGTCTGTTGAAGATCTAGATATTGCTGAATACTGCCAGCCTGTGGCTCCTGATGGAACAATAACACATGCAACTGTATGCTGCAGTCATGTGTTAGAGACCAGTCCATTAGGGGGCATATCCCCATCACTTTTCATTGTCCTATTTCTTGTATATAATGCTAATTATTTTTTTGTCCTACGTTGACTGTAAAAGATAGTAGTAGCAGTGTCCACACCAACTTAATCAGTTCTTGTAGTCAAGACAGTTTATTTCTATAACACTTTTTTTTTTTTTTTTTAAAAACAACCTGTGATCAATCAAAGTGCTCTACATATGTAATTAAAAATTACAAACAAAACAAAAGACATGAGACAAATAAGGACACCAGCTGCTGTGGCTCAAGAGGTAGAGCAAGTTCTATTGTCGGAAAGTTGGGGGTTCTATTCCTAAATCCTCCAGTCTATATGTCAAAGTGTTCTTACCTACTCACATTTTTGTTTTTTGCAGTATATAAATATTGGCATCTGACTGACCAAACCCTTAGTCCAGATGAGAAAAAAAGATTATAAAAATATATTGATATTGATCTGTGGCACACACAAGTTTCTCTCAGCCTACACACAAGTTGCCCTAACTTACTGGTGCAGGGTTGTTGGGCTATATTCAGCCTGAAAAGAATATACCCACAGACACAATTTAAGGTTAAATAAAACTGCCCCACCTCCTCTGTAACGTCACATATAGGGTGTCCTGTCAGTTTCGGAACAATGTATTGGAAGGTATTGATTCTTTGAGTTTAGGCACCATAAAATGTATTATAGAAGATTTATTACAAATGATGTCATGCTACAGTTTTCTTTAATGTGTCCATCCAGCTTTCCACATTGCCACTCATTCCATTCCATTTAAACTGAATCAAGTAGTCTTGGAGAGGCTACAGTCATGCTTTATAGTTATGATTATTGTAATAGACAGATAAACGTGATATTGCAGTGAGGCAGAGATTGATTTCTGAAATATGCATTAAAAATAATCATGCACCTAAAAATGGCAGCTGACATATTTGTCACTGCCATTCATTGTGTGCCTCAAGCAGCATCATTGGGCATGAAAAACACCTCCTGTCTTAAAGGCAAGCCCCACATAAAAAATAGTATGTGCTAAAGTGAAGGACTTCCTGGTTTCCTTGACGATGTTTCATCTCTCACCTGAAAGACTTCTTCTGTTATAAAAACTGACAGGGGGAGTCCCAAGTATTTAACCTGGGTTAGGACACATGGAGGTGGTCTGGTCCCCACATAAGAAAATGAGCTACAAGGTCCCAGCATGTACAATATGTGCAATTGTCCTTTCAGAAAACTTTCCACTTACTGCATGTTGAAATGAAATCTGTTCCAGTAAAAGTAAAAATTGTCAATCTGATATTAATAAGACAAGTACAAAAGCAACAACAATAAATGCAATTTATTACTTTCACCCTTGTACAGGCTACAACATCATGGGTGGGAATGTTTCCACTGTGAATTGTAAAGATGCACTCAGTGAGCCTTGCAGCCAGGCCACAGATGCTGTCTGTCCACATGGATGAACTATAATAAACAGGTTTTTAAAACACTTGAATGGAGGGGGAGACAAACACAGAACATTTCTCTCTGGTGATTTCAAAGGATGCTAAAAATGTCTGTGCACTGAAAGGCAGAAATGTGTTGCTGATATATGGTCAAGAAAGGTTGAGATCTCAGTGACTGCTATCTGGTAAAATAATGTTAAAAAATGACAGAATGTCACTATAAGAGTATCATATAGATTATTAAGGAGATTCAAAGGTAAGAGATTATGGAAATGAGTCAGCAGCAGATGTGTGTGTGTGCAGTTATGTGTGTAAGCAGAATGACAGGGAGAGAGGTACCAGATGACTTTATTAAGAATTGAAATTATTAAGTAGGATAATTTATAACAAAAATATTAAAATCAGACGAAAGATTACACATATGTTCAGTGATTCCTATTGTCCATGAAATCAATAATTTAATGATATCTTGCAGGACAAGTATGGGGCTAAAAGTATGTAAAAGTTTAAATTTGGTAACTGGACCCGCTGCAAAGATTGCCAAGAATGAACCATTGGCATGGTGAAAGGTTGGATTGGGGAAAATGCCAACACTAAAGAATTGAGCATCAAGGCACTGGACCTTGTAAAAGCATTTGAATGACAGACAGCCGGCTGATAGGCCCTTCCCTATGAAGAGCTAAACTGGCAACTGTTCACTTTACAGAGGTGTGAAAGACAGGGAGGAATCCCCGCACCCGAAAGTCCTATTTCATGTCGAACAACATGTCTGGGGTTAGGGCACAAGACCATCCAGCCAACACCACAGTGATGGCAAAGTATGAGGTTCTTGTCAGTAACAAGAACAAAGGAACAAAGAACAAAGAAGAATGACAAGAAGAAGAAGGGAAACCACATCGTGGAGCAGCTTGAAGTGGAGTTGTAAAACCAGCAGCTAACATAGCAAGCCTAACACCTTACATTAGATTAGCTATTCTCTATGGGATAGTTGTCATGTCAAGACATCAAGACTCCGGTTAGTGCTCCCAATACTGATATTTTGACTTGGATAGCAGTTCCTGAACAACAGTTTTTCTATACTGATAACATTTTTGCACAGATGTTTCATTTTGCAGCTCAGTGGCACTTGGAAAGAGTTTCATGACAAAAATAACCTATTTACATTTAACAAATTGTAATAAAAGACAATGTGGTACATTTTTCCTTTCAACATAAGAACATAACAAATTCAAAAGGAAACCTTTTTACCATAACATGAATATCTGTTATGATAATGTGGCGGGAGCAGTAAGACGAGGATGTACCAATTGAACAATGGATATGTGAAGGACTTCCGCGACAACGCCACCTGGGGAAATTTCGCCCCCAGGAAAATAGTTCAGGTTCTTGCACTCTCACATAGACGGATTTATGAGCAATTGACAATTTTATTAACAATAAAAGTAGTCAGTCACAGTTCACACCAACACACACAAAAGGGAAACTAATTTAACTACCACTCAAAGCAAACATGCAAAAGAATAATAAAAAAACAAAAACAAATTGAATTAGTCAAAAATAATCAAACTAGTCAAACAAGCAAAAAGTTAGAAATACAAAATAGAAACAAACTTAAGTATAGAAAATAAACATTAATTAAACAGGTAAAAATCAAAGAAAGCAATAATTATCACTGCAAAACAAAGCTCAAAGAAAAGCAACAACTAAATAAATCAATCAAAACAAAGGCAACGGAGAAACTAAATACACAAAATGGCAAACCAAAATCTTAACCATGCAAAAGAGAAAAAGAAAATAATATCTAAACCAACCGAACTGAACAGAAGCCACAAAATGAACTACATTGATGAACTACCAGCCACAAAGCTGGTTAGCGCCGGTGCGAGCGTGAATACTAATGATTAAACACTCCACATCGAGAGCAGCCGCCGGGTCCATCACCAAACGGGCGCGGGAGGTGAATGCTGGCACGAATTAGCATACACAAGACAGCAGTGGCGTCTATGGGGATGGCTGCTGCATGCACTTCCTCGGGGTGCCACTAATCAATCAGCAGCCCCCACAGCAGCAGAGCCCCACAGGAGGAGAGAGGAGGTAAATTGGAGAGCAGCGGTGGTGACTAGCCAGCAGAGAGAGTGGCCCCAAACAACAGCCAAACAGCACAACCGGTCCCCAGCTCCCCACGGTCGGCGGGCGGTCAGACCAGCGGCATCATGCCCGAGCCCACATGAACCGCAGACACCAGGCGACGGCAATAAACAGAGTCAATGAGAGGCAAGGAGCGGCACAGCCACGCCGGCAAACCATGCACCGCCACCAGCACCAGACCAAACAGGGAGGACACAAGCAAACTGAGCGCCGCATTTGCTAACCGCTAATATAGGGTGGGTCGCTCCGCCTGGTAATCACCACGGAGGACCCACACCTGCGGCAGGTGCAACCCACAGAAAGGGGAGGGGGAGCGCAGGAGAGCGTCCTGCTACATTCCACCCCCCCTTTTGCATTGTCGCCCCGACAATGAATAACCCAACACACTAACACCAAGGCCGGAAGACCGCAGACTGTGCGGTGGACGTAAGCCGTACAGGTCCAACGGCCCCATTGTCCCCCGGACCTGCGGGCCGTGGGAGGTGATGGAGATTAGAGTGTTGCCCCGCCCTCGACCGAGCAGTACGACGTGGAACTGGGGGGTCCGGGGCCCCGGGACAAGACTGGGGGAGAGGACTAGGCGGCGGACTCTCCAAGGCAGGTTGATGGTCCACCCGGCCCCCCCGACTGGGCTCAATTGTCGTAGCAACAGGTGGTGCTGTGACACTGGGAACAAGAACGCAGAGGTCGCCATCGAGAGACTCCTCGGGCACCTCGGAGGTTCGGGGAGGGGGAGACCGATGGAAGGGAGAAACAGTTGCAGGCCCAACATGAGCCTTAAGCTGGTCGCGGTGCACATTCCTGGTCCTCTCCAAGTCATCCACTGGAGCGATGGTGTACACAGAACCGCCACCAGAAGGAGCTCTACAGACTTGGTAGACAACTGAGCTCCAGACATCTTGAATTTTATGACGACCCCGACCGCTGTGATCACGGAGGTAGACCAACTGGCCCACTTGCAGCGGGGAATGGCGCACCCCCTGATCATGACGCTCTTTCCGGCGCTCAGCCGCCGCCAACAAACGCTCTCGAGCACTTCCAAAGGCCACCTTCAGTCGGGCCTGATGCTCGACCAGCCAGTCATCAACCTCGCCAGGCACTGGGTCCTGCACACGGCCCAGAAGAAAGTCAATCGGAAGTCTGGGCTCTTGGCCAAACATCAGCAGGAAAGGCGACTCGCCTGTGCCCTGATGCGGGGTGGTGTTGTAACAAAAGAGGACCTGTGGAAGGCAGGAGGCCCAGTCACGCTTCCGGGTTGCTGGTAGAGTGCGCAAGAGATTATGAAGTGTGCGATTAAATCTCTCGCACTGTCCATTTCCAGCAGGGTGGTATGGGGTAGTCCGGGACTTGCCAACTCCATACAGGTGACAGAGGTGCTGGATTAGCGCACTCTCAAAGTTTCGACCCTGGTCTGAATGAATACGGCCTGGAATACCAAACTTGAAAAACCACTCATTGAGCAAGACGTCGGCAACAGTATGTGCCCTCTGATCCCGAGTCGGGACAGCCACCGTGTATTTGCTAAAGACATCCGTGATCACCAAGACGTTTTCCACGCCGTTCCGGGAAGGCTCCAGCAGTGTAAAGTCCACAGCCACAATTTCATTTGGTCGTGACGCCAGTAAGTGCCCCATGAAGCTGCCTGCAGCCGGTCTGGTATCCTTCGCCACCTGACAACGCTCACACCTCTGCACCCACTGCTTGATGTCGGACGTCATGCCAGGCCAAAAACAACGCTGCCGCACCAACTCCGAGGTACGCTCCACCCCCTGGTGGCCGTGCTCCTGATGCAACTGAGTCAAAATGTCCTGCTTAAGGGCAGATGGCAGGACAAGCTGGAGAACTTCCTCCCCTCCATCCGGACGGAAAACTCGGCGGTACAAAACACCCTCCTTCTCTACCAGGCGATCCCACTGCGCCAACAGAACCTGGGCCAGCCTGGGAAGCTGTTGTTTCGCCACCAGGTTCGGAGGAGCATGCGCTCTCCAAAACACCAACACATCCCGTAGGAGAGGATCCTCCTCCTGTAACGTGCGGAGGTAAGCTGGAGTGTGGGAGGAGAAGGCAGACACGACCGACTGGGTGGTTACCACCGGAGAGGGATGAGGGGCCAGCTGGAGGCTCACGGGGACAGAGGTGCTGGGCAAGATCTGCTCGGCCAAGTCAGTGCCAGAGGTGGGCTGCCGGGACAGCGCATCAGCATTTCGGTTGCTGCGACCAGACCGATACTTTATTTCAAAGTTAAATGCAGCAAGTTGGGCAGCCCAGCGATGTTCCACAGCCCCCAACTTGGCTGACTGCAGATAACTTAAAGGGTTGTTATCGGTGAAGACCATGCACTGATGCCCCAAGAGATATTCCCGAAACTTCTCCGTCATAGCCCATTTCAAGGCAAGGAATTCGAGCTTCATGGAGCTATAGTTGTTCATGTTACGCTCTGTTGGACGAAGACCCCGGCTAGCATAGGCAACTGGTCGACTTTTGGCCATTCAGCTCTTGAGAAAGGACAGCCCCCAGCCCGCAGTGACTGGCATCGATCTCCAGGATGAAAGGGCGTGAAAAGTCTGCGTAGGCCAACACAGGCGCAGAGGTCAACTTGGCCTTGAGAGCCTGGAAGCTCTCTTCACACGGTGAAGTCCAGGCAGTCTGGAACATCTCCGCAGATGCCTTCCGGGACTTGGTTCCTGCCAGTTTGGCCACTAGTTGATGCAAGGGACCAGCCATTTTTGCAAAACCTTCAACAAAGCGGCGATAGTAGCTAGCAAAGCCCAAAAAGGAGCGAAGCTCTGACACATGATTGGGACGTGGCCACTTTGCTACAGCCTCAATCTTCGCGGGATCAGTGGCAACACCCTGATCAGAAATGATGTGACCCAAGTAGCTGACCTCGCGCTGAAAGAAGGAACACTTTGAAAGCTTGACCTTGAGACCTTCCCTTTGGAGCCGATCCAGGACCACCTCGAGCCGCTGAATATGCTGGGACACGGAAGAAGAGAACACAACGATGTCATCGAGATACAAAAGGAGTGACTGGCACTGCTGGTCACCGAACATTCTCTGCATGAGACGTTGAAAGGTACTTGGCGCGTTGCACAACCCAAATGGCATACGGTTCCATTCAAAGAGACCGAATGGTGTGCAAAAAGCAGTTTTCGGTTTATCCGGTTCTGAGACTGGTACTTGATTATATCCGCTCGCCAAGTCCAGAGTTGAAAACCACTGAGCCCCAGCCAGCGCATCAAGACTTTCCTCAATACGAGGGAGAGGGAAAGCGTCTTTTCGAGTCTTCGCGTTAAGTAAGCGGTAGTCAACGCACATGCGTAGGCTACCGTCCTTCTTTCTCACCAAAACAATAGGAGAAGCATATGGGCTGCTGCTCTCTCTTATAACCTGAGCCTCCAGTAGTTGATTGATATGGGTTTTAACGGCCTCATACTCAGAGGGTGGGATGCGTCTGTACCTCTGCCGAACCGGAATGTCATCCAGTAGGGGGATGTCATGTGCGACCAGATTGGTACAGCCGAGGTCACCCTCATGAGTGGAGAAGATGGAACTGAACTGACGCAGCAAGGACCAGACTTGCACCTGCTCGGGCTCTGCCAGTGCAGACAAGTCAATGGAGTCGACCCCACTCTGCCCAGGGTGGACAGCCGTCTGGGCAGACACCGTGGCGGAGGAGCTGACCTCGGTGACCCCAGGAGGAAGGCTGACCACCTCAGCTGGACTCAGGGCACCAAGGCAGGTTTGTGGGTAAAGTAGCACCTCTGTCGTTCCAACATTCACCACAGGAATGTAGGTGGTCCCTCGCACCACCTGCACCAAACAAGGGGAAGCCAGCAGCCCCGCTGGCAATCCAGACTCCGGAGGCTCAAACAGTAAAGACTGGCCAAGCATTTGTTCGGGACAGGTGGTAGCCACCAATTTCATGATGCCTCCAGGAATCCGCACCGCACGAGGACCTCGAACACGGACAGCACCGGTGCAAGGAACATAGCGCTGCACAGTGGCCTGGTGGCAGTACTGCAAGGCCTCGATGACAGGACCAGGAGACTGGGTGACGGCTGGTAGGTCAAAGAAGGAGCACCCATGTGCCCCAAACAGCTGTTGATAACAGCGACGGATGACATTCATTCCAAGGATGCCCGGAACTGAAGGTTCAGCGCCCGCCGGGTCCTTCACCACCAGAATCCCACAGTGAGGGATCTTTTTGCCACAGAGAGTAATATCCAGTTCCAAATAGCCAATATAGGGGATAGCAAGCCCATTAGCAGCCCGGAGCTGCAACCAATGACAAGACTGAAGGCGATCATGCCCCCCAGATGCAAAATGTTCCTGAAAGAAGCTCTCTGTAACCGTGGACACCATTGACCCAGCAGGAAACAGTGACTCCGTTCATGACAACATCAATATTAGGACAAGATGCCATTAACCTGGTGGCAGTGGGTATCTGTGAGCCTGATGACTCCCCATCTGAACTGTGGCCCGGCAGCTCAGTGGGCGCTAGTTTTCCGACTGGCAAGGGGTGTTAGCTGGTCGCGCCACCATGGAAGACGAGCCGGCAGCAGGCCGAGCATGGACCCGTTCTCCATCACAGTCCCTGGAGATGTGCCCAGGCTGGCGGCAACGATGGCAAACCACGGTACCATTCCGGGAAGAGCGAGCTGGTGGAAAGGAAGATTGCAGTGAAGCCACAGTCTGGGTGAGTTGGTTGAGTTGCTCCTGCTGGCGCTTGAATAGCTCTTTTAATTCACCAAGTTCAGGGTTACATAAAGGAGCGACAGGAGCCAGCCGCGAACTGCCCCGCATCCCATACTGCAGACCATACATAGATGGGAGGGAGTGGCTGGGTTCCCGTGCGCCCCCTGGGAACCCTTCCCTCTCCCAGCGCATGCCTTCCCCCCGCACATCCAATATGGTGGCAGCAGGTTGGGGGCGAACTAACTGTTTCAGCTCCCAACGAAGAGCGTTGTCCAAAACATGTTCCACAAACTGGTCGCGCAACAGGACCTCGGCGTTTAGTGAGCCCTCCGGCGCACACTCCTTTACCGGTTCCATGAGAGCCATGAGGGCCAAGGAGAACTCCAAAAGAGTTTCGCCCTCCTGCTGCTTTCTGGAAAAGAAGGCCTGTTGCAGTGTTACATATGACCCCGAACACCCAAACAACTCAGTCAAAATCGCTAATATCTTAGCTGGTTCACTCCTCTCAGTGCTGGCGCGATACTTTATCTCCTCTCTGGCGTCACCTTCCAAATGATCGAAGATGAAGAATGCTTGGTCAGCGACCGACAAATGACGAGCGCGAATGCACGCCTGGACCTCCTCCACCCACTCAGTGACACCGATACCAGTCTTACCGTTAAACATGGGGCATCTACGGTCCCGGGGCACGACCACAAGCCGCTCAGTGACCGTGGTGCCTGTGGGCGTGACACCACCCACCGCAGCAGAAGAGCCAGGAGCGGCAGCACTGGGGGCCGCCTGAGGGGCCACATCCCGCTGACGCAGCCGCTCATTCTCCGACTTTAGCTGAGCCACCAGCTCTCTAAGCAGCTGCACTTCCTCCTCCTCCATAACTGCGGGGGAAGCTGCACCAAAGATGCCCACTGAATGGTCTCCTGAAATCACAGGTGGGTTAATAGCTGGACACCACTGCTGTCTTGTTGCTAAATACAATACTTAAAATGCACCACTAATAAAAGAGGGTAAAATTGAATAAAAGTTTTTAAAAAATGAAATCACGTCTATGTTGAAGAGTGCGATCCTGCCGGCAACGCCAAAATGTGGCGGGAGCAGTAAGACGAGGATGTACCAATTGAACAATGGATATGTGAAGGACTTCCGCGACAACGCCACCTGGGGGAATTTCGCCCCCAGGAAAATAGTTCAGGTTCTTGCACTCTCACATAGACGGATTTATGAGCAATTGACAATTTTATTAACAATAAAAGTAGTCAGTCACAGTTCACACCAACACACACAAAAGGGAAACTAATTTAACTACCACTCAAAGCAAACATGCAAAAGAATAATAAAAAAACAAAAACAAATTGAATTAGTCAAAAATAATCAAACTAGTCAAACAAGAAAAAAGTTAGAAATACAAAATAGAAACAAACTTAAGTATAGAAAATAAACATTAATTAAACAGGCAAAAATCAAAGAAAGCAATAATTATCACTGCAAAACAAAGCTCAAAGAAAAGCAACAACTAAATAAATCAATCAAAACAAAAGCAACGGAGAAACTAAATACACAAAATGGCAAACCAAAATCTTAACCATGCAAAAGAGAAAAAGAAAATAATATCTAAACCAACCGAACTGAACAGAAGTCACAAAATGAACTACATTGATGAACTACCAGCCACAAAGCTGGTTAGCGTCGGTGCGAGCGTGAGTACTAATGATTAACACACTCCACATCGAGAGCAGCCGCCGGGGTCCATCACCAAACGGCGCGGGAGGTGAATGCTGGCTCGAATTAGCATACGCAAGGCAGCAGTGGCGTCTATGGGGATGGCTGCTGCATGCACTTCCTCGGGGTGCCACTAATCAGCAGCGGCAGCAGAGCCCCCACAGTGGAGGGGGAGAGCAGCGAGCCAGCGAGAGCGGCCCCAAACAACAGCCAAACAGCACAACCGGTCCCCAGCTCCCCACGGTCGGCGGGCAGACCACGCAAGAGTCAATGAGAGGCGAAGGAGCTCCGGCCAAGCCACGCCGGCAAACCATGCACCGCCACCAGCACCAGACCAAACAGGGAGGACACAAGCAAACTGAGCGCCGCATTTGCTAACCGCTAATATAGGGTGGGTCGCTCCGCCTGGTAATCACCGCGGAGGACCCACACCTGCGGCAGGTGCAACCCACAGAAAGGGGAGGGGGAGCGCAGGAGAGCGTCCTGCTACAATAATATAAATAAACAAAATTGTCTACAAGTCAACACTGAACTAAGAACAGATTACTGCTGTACCTTATGAACCACTTAGTGCAAAAGAACAAAATGTAAAAAAGTGCAAAAACTGCAACTTCTTCACAACTACTACTTAACTTCTTAACAACTTCACTCAGGAGTTTTTCTTGAGAAAAATCAACATTTTTAGCTTTTTCTGGTAACACACTTGTGACTGATGTCCCCAGAAGTAGAAATTGTACACTCTGCAGGTGTGGATAAGGCTTGCACAGAGTTCCCTGGATTGCCAAGTCTGAAAGCATCAGCAGAGTATCCTTCATATTCTGCCACAAAGTTATTGGATTCACTGAGGACACTGCAAATGTTATACCTCTGCAGGGCCTTATCTCCTCCTGAACTGTTCCTGTAGTGCTGAGAGTGTTCTATGTTCTGAATTCCATCACTGTAACAATGATAAATAGAAATTGTTGGTCTCACAAAAGATTTCAGGGCTGTACAGTGGTGCACTAGTTAGCACTGTTGCCTCACAGAGTGTTGTGAATTCTTCACGTTATTGACTTTAGTATTCCAAAGACTTTTATTTTGAATATATTTTTTATTCAGAGACTCTTATTTTGAAATCCCGTTCCTATCGCGAGTTACTTTTGTGTTTTTTTACTCCGTTCATTCGGCAGTGCCGTCATCTCTGGTGCAGAAGTCACTGATGATGTAAGTTTGGATTGCAGTTTTGGTGTTAATATGACGAAGTTACTTAGTTATTTCTCTGTATTCCGCAATGGGTAGGTGCTCTTGTTGCACTGGTGTCATATTGAGGTTTGCTGTAGTTATTGGTATGTTGCATAGGGGCCTCATGTTGAGTTAACCGAGTAGCCTAGCTGGCTGGGCCGCATTACAGTCATAGTTCTAGCCTATGTGATGCTTTAAATTAATGTTGATTGTCAGAGAATAACTCAGACATGTATGTTTGTATTTTGTTTATTTCAGAAACTGAATGTTCATGCACTTTGCATACTGCCAGTAAAGAGTTCAAATCTACCTGATGACAGTGTTCTCTGACCGCAACCCTGTAGTGGTCAATACCCCCACCTCACCAGTTTAAAGGGTTATTCCGCAACACAAGGACCTTTGAGCCGGATTCGATTGACTACTGCAGGAGATGTCATCAGAGGATGAATCAACACTTCTCTCCCAACCAGATGTTCGAGAAAGACCTTCAAGACAGCATCACACCCCCAAGCACTTGGAGGATTATATCCTTGACTACAGCCATCACCAACCTGCCCTTTCCTCCCGCCCTACAGTGAGAGAGCCAGTGGAGCAGAGAGGAGCAGCAGCTGCAGTGATTGAAAGTCAAGCAGATATACCCTTCAACCTGGGCAGGCTCACAGGCACATACTACTCTGACTCTGGTGACCTTATGAGTATGGCTTCATTGAAGAAACTAGCGGAGGCAATCTCCGGACAGGAAAGGCAAGAAGCCGCGGAAATAGCTCAGCTTTCCAACAAACTAGCGAAGTATGAGAAATGATAGCATCGTCCTCAGGAGTTAATGGAGCGTATTACATCATACTTAATGGAGGAAGAAGTACATGAGAACACCCACAGTGATGGGTCATCCTATGACTCATGTCCATCCCCCCTGTTTCCCTCCTGAGCCAACAGATCAGTCACCTGACACCGAGCCTCATAAGAAGAGTCCGGCTGCCAATGATACACCCCAGGAGCCAGCGACAGGGGCTCCCCTATGCTGCAACGCTGGATTTAGGCCTATCCAGCCATCCTCCCAGTAGGACCAGGCCTCACCACATTCACCACTCTCCATTGGTATACTGACTCCAGAACCAGTCAGTCCACAGCGACTCACCAATTCAGGACCTGTACAGCTGCTGCTTACCGGTCTGTCCCAGCCCCAACAGCCTCAAGTGCAACAGCGCTTGACCGCTCCAGATCTGGGACATTTATAGCCAGCTGTCCCTCACAGTTACTCTACTGTAATGAACCCACAGCTGCAACAAACTGCTTCAGATCCTACACAACCACGGGCAACTTTGCTACTCCTTGTGCTTCACCGCTACGCTGCTGTGCCCAGTTCACACCTGCAAAATGATGCTAGTCCCCCTATCATCAGGCTATGTTCCACCTCATTATGGCCCTTTAACGTCATCAGCTTCGCTGCCTCAAATCCTTCCTTCCGCCATGACATTGACCGGCTCGGCACCAGCAGCCCCCCTCCAGCTGCCATCAGCCCAGACTGTGACATTGTCAGGCTCCAGTGCGCATCATCCCCACTTGTATGGTGCACCAAAGCCCACTATTCCAGACTTCTCGTCTGACAGTGAGAGAGAGTTTGCTAATCTGAAATTAGCTTTGGACAACCTTCTCAAACCTCACCAGGAACTGTCTGAGAGATACAAGTATCACGTACTGCTGGAACATCTGAAACTACCAGAAGCCCAGATGATTGGTCAGTCCTGCCGTCACCACCCATACCTATTCTCAGCAGCGATGTAGGCTCTACAGCTGCACTATGGGTAGCCCCACCAGCTGGCACAGAGTGAAATAGCAGCGATTCTCACTTCTCCCGATGTGAAAGCTAACGATTCCCGTAGCTTCCAGAGTTTCTCTTAAGGGTCCACCTTCTAGTTAGCATGCTGCTTTCTTTGGAGGGGCCACAAGGAATTGAGCTTAATTGCCACTCTCATGTTGACCGCCTGCTCAGCAAGCTACCGAGGTATCTCAGGGATGGATTCATTGAGTCCCTTCAGCTGCAAGGAAAGCTCAACTCAACAAGCCTTAATCCTTCCATCCTACAATCTGCAGGACTTCGTAGGATGGTTTCAAACCAAAGCCCAACAGCAGCGACTGTCTAGTCAGCTAGTTCAGCGCTACCAACAAGAGAAGTCTCCAAGCAGTGGGAGAGATAAGTTTTCAGTTAAGGCCAAAGTGCCGCAGTCTGCAGAGTCTGCAGAGCCCCGGGCGCCCAGCTCACCCACACAGTCCAAACCAAAGAAGCCACTCAAGGTGCACTGTCTCTTTTGTAACTGTGAGGAACACTATATTTCTCGTTGCAAGTGTTGCTGGAAATGCGCCCGTTCCCACATACCTGAGGCATGCAAACTTAAGAAGCCCTGTAGTGACTGCAGCAGTATCCACCTCCAGGTCCTCCATGGGGTAGGGTCGATGGCTCGTTAAACACTTCGCCTGGCCCACCAGAGAGTCGAGGCTGTCTGACACCAACCATCCCATCAGGCAAAGTGCTTCTGAAAGTTGTGCCAGTTTGATTGTACAGTCATGCAATATCAATTGAGACCTTTGCTGTGTTGGATGACGGGGCTCAGCGGACCATGATCCTCCCTATGGCTACTCAGCATCTTCAGTTAACAGGTGAGAGAGAAAACCTTGCCCTTCGAACTGTTCAACCTGATATTACTCACCTCCGTGGTTCCAAGGTCACCTGTGAGATTTCTTCCAAGGATAACCCAGGGAAACACTATGAGGTCCAGGGAGCATTCACTGCTTCAGGACTAGATTTGGTTGAACAAAGTTACCCAGTACAGAAGCTCCAGAGAAGGTACCCTCACCTGCGGGAAATTCCATTAACGCCCTTCCACAATGCGAGACCAATGGCGCTAATTGGATCTGATCATGTTCACCTCATCACGCTACTGAGCCAGTACGCCAGGGCATCAAAGGTGGCCCCATAGCCATCTATACTGCCCTTGGATGGGCTCTACAAGGTGCTGAGGAGGGCGATCCAAGCCAGACGTCAGTCCACCAGTGTCTTTTCCCCTCAGCGGCCAGTCCTGAAGATCTGCTCTACAGAAATGTCGAACGATTGTGGCAGCTCAATGTTTTACCCTATCGAAGTGAGAAAGTGGTCACCTGTTCCAGAGAAGACCAAGAGGTCATAAGTCTCCTTGAGGACAGAACTCAGTGGGTTGACATCAAAAGGAGTTCAGTGCTATGCTACACCTCTCCTGGGCAAGTCTGACTCGCCCAAGCTGAAAGGCTCCATCCAGTCCGTCATGGCTAACTTGAGGAGCACAGAGAAAAGAGAGAAAGCAACTGTCTATTCTGCAGAGATCAACAGGCTTATTCAAGTAGGCTATGTCACCAAGCTACAGCCTGGGAAGGTAAATGAGACTGAGGAATCCTGGTACCTACCTCACCACTTGGTACACCACAATGGTAAACCAAGACTGGTCTTCAATTGTTCATTCAGGCACCAGGGCATGTCGCTGAATGAACAACTGCTGCCAGGACCTACACTAGGTCCATCCCTGGTAGGAGTCCTCCTGCGATTCAGGCAGCATCGCCATCTTCGCCTTACAGAGGCACGCTTGCAGCTACCAGGACACTTCCCCCTCCGTGCCACGGTCTGTAGAACAAAGTTTCTATGTAGATAATTGCCTGGAGAGCCTGCCCACTCTGCCTGCAGCGAAGCAACAAGTGGACCAACTACGCAGCGTACTGGCAGAGGGAGGGTTCGAGATAAGACAGTGGGCCGGCAATGAACCAGCTGTAGTAGCTAATCTACCTACTGAAGCAAAATCCGCTGCTACTGAACAGTGGTTAGCTCAGAACCTTACGGACCTGTTGGAGCCCACTCTAGGCCTTAGTTGGAATCGTGCAGCCGACACTCTAGGCTACCATCATCGCCCCATCGAACATGCATCACTGACCTTGAGAATGGCCTAAGTGCTAGCCAGTCAGTATGACCCTTTAGGACTCCTAGTGCCATATACCACACGGGCTAAAGTGTTCATCCAACAGCTGTGGTCCAAGAGGAGGGACTGGGATGACCCGGATCTGCCTGTGGATCTACGAGATGCCTGGAGCAACTGGGAGTGTGAGCTGGATCAGCTCAACACAATATCCATCCCGCGCTGCTACCTACCTGCTCTGGCAGATGATACAGATCTGGAATACAACCTCCATATGTTCTGTGACGCGTCAGAACGAGCCTATGGTGCCGTTGCCTACCTGGCAATACAGAAAGAAGGTGTCACACACACCTCATTTGTGATGGCCAGGTCAAGGGTTGCCCCTAAAAGACAGCAATCTATACCCCGCCTGGAGCTCTGCTCAGTGCTAGCTGGAGCTCAGCTGGCCAAGCTCATAGAGACTGAGGTGACGCTTAACCTCCACCAGACAACCCTGTGGACAGACTTCATGATGGTCTTGGGGTGGCTGCAATCAGATTCCTGTGGCTTTAAAGTATTTGTCGGAACCCGTGTGTCAGAAATCCAGGAGTTGTCAGACAGGTGTGTCTGGCGTTATGTGGACACACAAAGCAACCCAGCCGACGACATAACGTGGTACAAGCCACTCCTATCTCTGATTGAGCCTGGCCGATGGGGTCAGGGGCCCCCTTTCCTTAAACAGAGCCCTGATCACTGGCCCAAGAGACCTGACCCTATGTGACCTTCAGTGAGCCCAGTTGAGCTGAAGGGTGTTACCTTCTGCTGTCTCGCGGTTGTACACCTGGGCTTTACCATCACTGAAGCCACCAAATTCAGTACATGGAAGGAGTTGGTGGACGCAACCCACCAAACCTGGCAGGGGGCTCAAGGTGGCAGCAGTAGATTCAACACACATCCAACCCTCCAGTCGCAGGGAGGCAGAAGTTCTACTTCTGAGGGAGTGCCAAGCTCACAGCTTCCCAGAAGAAGTCACTGCACTTCGTGCGCAGAAACCTGTGCCAAGTTACAGTTGTCTAGCCAGTCTTGCTCCAGAGTGGGACTCCTCAACGGGTATGATCTGAGTAGGAGGGAGGCTGCGAAGACTTCAGAACCCAAGCGCAGCAGAAATCCATCCCATCATTCTAGACCCAAGGCACACAGTAACAAAGCTTCTCATCAAAGAGATGGATGCACATCTACTACACCCATGGACCGAGCGGGTGTACGCAGAACTGTGAAGGCAGTATTGGATATTGCAAGGATGACAGGCTGTCAGACACCACCAACTCAACTGCCCATCCTGCCAGCGGTGGAGAGCACAGCCGAAGGTTCCCCAGATGGCAGATTTGCCACCACAGCGCCTCAGACTTCTCTGTCCACCGTTCTATTCAACGGGAGTTGATTGTTTCAGGCCCTACCTTGTCAAGATAGGCAGGAGGACAGAGAAGCGCTGGGATGCCATCTTCAAGTGCCTCACGACTCGAGCTGTCCACGTCGAGCTCCTTAACTCCATGGACGTGGAAGCTTTCCTGCTTGCTCTCCGCCGGTTCATCGGAAGACGAGGCAGACCGAAGGAGGTACTATCAGATTGTGGTACCAACTTCCGCGGTGCTGAGCAGGAACTCCATGAGGCGTTTGCAGTCATGGAACCACAACTGAGATCACAGCTGGCGGACTACCAAATCACGTTCCAGTTCAACCCACCAAGTGTATGGGAAAGGGAGGTTTGTTCGATCAAGAACGCTCTGCAGGTGGCAGTTGGGAGTCAAGCAGTCTCTGAAGATGGGCTCCACACAGTCCTGGTGGAAGTTGAAGGAATTTTGAACTCAAAACCACTAGGCTATGCCTCAACCGATGTTGCCAATCTTGATCCCATCACCCTTAACATCTTCCTCATGGGGTGGTGAGATGCAGCTTTACCCCAAGCTGTTTATGCCCTGGCTGCTATGGGGCGGCGAATGTGGCGCCATTGCCAGAACCTTGTGGACCAATTCTGGGTCCACTTCACCCGAGATTATTTGCCCACTCTGCAGACCCGCCAGAAGTTGAAAAAATTGTCAAAAACCTTACTGTCAACTCCATTGTCCTGATCGTCGATCCACAGTTGCCCAGAGCTCAGTGGCCCATCGGCAGAGTCACCAAAATGGTGATAAGTCAAGATGGATGTGTCCGGGAAGCAGAAGTCTTTGTCAAATATAAAGTTTACACAAGACCAGTCACCCGCTTAATTGAGCTCCCTGCTCTCAGTGAAGACAATACCAAAGACACTTGAAGAATTCTGGGACTTCACATTTGCTGCTCAAATGTGGGGGCAGCTGTTGTGAATTCTTCACGATATTGACTTTAGTATTCCAAAGACTTTTATTTTGAATATATTTTTTATTCGGAGACTCTTATTTTCAAATCGTGTTCATATCTCAAGTTACTTCCGTGTTTTTTTTACTCCGTTCATTCAGCAGTGCAGTCATCTCTGGTGCAGAAGTCACTGACAATGTAAGTTTGTATTGCAGTTTTGGTGTTAATATGACTTTGTTACTTAGTTATTTCTCTGTATTCCACAATGGTTAGGTGCCCTTGTTGCACTGGTGTCATATTGAGGTTTGCTGTAGTTAATGGTATGTTGCATAGGGGCCTCATGTTGAGTTAACCGAGTAGCCTAGCTGGCTGGGCCGCATTACAGTCATAGTTCTAGCCTATGTGATGCTTTAAATTAATGTTGATTGTCAGAGAATAACTCAGACATGTATGTTTGTATTTTGTTTATTTCAGAAACTGAATTTTCATGCACTTTGCATACTGCCAGTAAAGAGTTCAAATCTACCTGATGACAGTGTGTTCTCTGACCGGAACCCTGTAGTGGTCAATACCCCCAACTCACCAGTTTAAAGGGTTATTCCGCAACACAGAGAGAAGGCACTAGTAATATTGATTTCTATGTAAGCCTTCATGGGTTTTCTCAAGGGCACACCAGCTTCCTTGTAATCCACCAAATATGCAGGTTAGGTTGATTGGTGACTCTAAAGTGTTTGTAAGTGTGACTGTGAGTGTGAATGGGTCAGGTCCAGGGTGTACCCTACCCTTGCCCAATGTCAGCTGGGATTGGCTTTCACCCCCCCCCCCACGACCCTGCATGGATAAGTAGTATTGACTACCACTGTTGCTGAACACAACTAACAAGTAGACTTGTCTCTTCCACAAACTCATGTTGGATTATTATGAAACTAAGTGTTCTTAGTTCTAATCACACCATATCATGCCATAGCCTTATGACGTATAAGTTAATCACTGCTTCGCTGCTGCTTGCTCACCAGAACAGAATGCATCACACCTGATTTTAACACTCACTCAGGCCCAGCTAGTGCCGGTTGCGACTGGCTACACATAGCAAGATACTGATAATACTTAGGGTCGCACTCCCTGGCGCCAGGAAGGTAACACTCAAGATTGTACTCCCTGGTCCCAGGAGGCTTCTAGAAGTATAAGAACTTATGATTTCTTTAGTTCAGGGCTTCATCTCTCCTACTCTTAAAGTGGATAGATCAAAGTCTCAGCGCTGACTCTATGCTCATTTTTCTGTGCCTCTAAAATAAATTGTTAACCTTATACCTTATACCGTATGCTATCTGAATAGCAATTGACTAACTTCCTTCCCCTGGTATAAAGTTCCCGGGCGGGAGGATGCGGTAACTCCCAGTCCAACACTCACTATTGTTGTCTGTACAAGTTTTTTCAAAATACTGAAACAAGGAATTCTGACTTGTAGTAGATTTTGTTGGCCCCTTGTGAGAAACCCTGTGGACCAGAGCCGTGTGAGCAAGGAGTCTGGCATTATGTCTGCAGAGGACATGTGGTTAAAGTGGAGGTGAGTGGGAGCTAAGCAGGTAATTTTTGTTTTACCAGACAAGGAATGTTAACAGTGAAGTGCAATATAGTGAAGTGTACTATTTTAACTGAAAAATTGGTTCCATGTGTCCATACATTAGTGTTTTTTTAGCTAGGCATGGCGTTCAAATTTTCCCCAAAAATCATTCTCTCACACTCATGACTTTATGTCATGAGTGTGAGAGAGAACATTTATGTAACGCATATATTTTTTAGGGTAGAAAAGCATCCACATGTGTTCCATAAGGCCGTGGAGGTGTCAGGGACTGTGAAGAGAGAAAAGCTGAGTATGCACTGAGTATGCACAGAGTAGGCGGTTAGCAGTAGCTGCACAGTGAAAGAAAACACTAGGCTAGATGTCAATAAATACACATCTCTTCAAGACCCAAGCAAAGTTCCCATGCCATGTCCATACCCAACTTACTAAAGTGAAGGCTCAACACCAAAGTTCAGCTCAGGCCTCATCCACTCAAGAACAAATCCAGTATTTTATTCTTTGCATATTCCAGAAGTTTACCATCCACGTGGAATCATCAAACAAAAACCAAGTGAATAATATTGTATATGCCAGGCCAGTCTGTGGCACTGTAATGTTTCCACAGAAATGCACAAAAAACAAAGAAGGCATGGAGCATGCACTTATAGTTTGCCTTCTTAAGCACGCTGGGTCTGAGGTTCTGTGTCTTTATTTGCTCTGAGGTCCAAAAGAATTAGGTGTCAACATTTCTGTGAGAGGAAGAAGTCCAGTCAAAACACATATAATACCAATCCTAGGACCACCTGGTACGAAACCCCCTAATGGAGGACCTTGTTATATGATCAGACTTATTAGTCACAGATGGAGATTTTAGCCTTGTGCTTCATTCAAGCGTGTTTGATCATGTTGTCTACATATCAATATATTTGTTCCTGGTAAAATGAACAAATAAATAGCACAGACATGAAACTAGTTGCAAATATCATAAAATATAATACACAGATCTGTCATGACATTCCAGTTTTTATCAATAGCTTTGATACAATTTTAACATTAGAAATATCATTCTCACCCCTCTTCATGCAATTGTCAGAACAGTTCATCATTTCTCCACAGAAAATACAATATTCCATTTCATTTGTACAATCTTCCATTGTATTCACACATATTTATGTAATGGGTGAGTGAGGTCCCAAAAGTAGCTCACTGGACCACAAGGACAGTTTCAACTTGATTTCTACTGGCAATCAGTAAGCAGATAGTCACAAAAAAATTCAGGCGATCACAGTTCAGATAGGAGCTCAGACAAACAATGATCAAAGCCGAACGTCATACAGTCTCACTGACAGGCAGACAGTACTCAGGCAAGGCAAAGACAAATTTTGTTACCTAGGAACGGAAGGCTGATGTGTTAACCAGTGCAGTAGTGACAAGAAAAGGTGAGCACAGGGGGCTATCAGGGAGCACAGTCCACTGTGGCATCTGTAATGTGGACATTCAAGAATTAGAACAGGTATGTCATCACACATTGTCATTAGTTCTGTATCATATGAAATATATTGCATATTTTTGCAGCCCAATGTACACTCTGTGACTTCACAACAAAAGAATTGCAGCACTGCCCCATTCTTGTGGAAGAGGCCCTCTTTTGAAACACGAGCAGCAGATGGCAGTTGTGGACATGGTGAGAGAAAATAATGCCATAAGACTAAAAGAGATCCAGAGAGCTGTTGTGGAGCAAAATGGTATTTTCCAGAACGTTGCCACTGTGCATGTCTCCATCATATACTGGGTCCTGACAAACCATAATGTTTCAACCAAATTGCTGTACAAGGTTCCATTTGAGAGGAACAATGACAGAATAAAAGAGCTAAGACATCTATATGTACAGGTAACAGGTAAGGGTTGGTTCAACATAGAGGGTCACTGTGGATGTGCCAGACCAGCATTGGTCTGATTAACATCACAGTGTGTGCTGCTATATCTGAACATGGGATTTTCCACAGTGAGGCAGCCAATGGGCCCTGTAACACTGACCAGCTCCTTAATTTCTTTAGATTTCCACAATGTCCTGATTCCAGAGAATGAAAAGGGGATTGTGAGGGCCAACATGCCCTGTCATGTGGTGATTGAGGACAATGTCACATTTCATCATTGAAAGCGTTTAATTTTTATGAAAGTTTGAAACCCACCAAAACATGATAATGAAGTTCCTGCTATCTTATTTTCTATTCCTCAACCCACTTGAGGAATTCTTTTCTGCTTGGAGATGAAAGGTATATGACTGCCAGCCATAATCAGATATCACTTCTGGAGGTAACCCAGAAGCCATGATTGGGTGCAGCAGCACCCAATCACGCTTCTGGGTTAAATGAGACAGGATCTTCCTTGAATTTTACATGTATTTATGATACACTGTAATCAGTGCTGTGCTGTAAGTGTCATTATATCATTTTCATTTGTTCCATGTTTATCATTATGCATCCTTTATCATTTACCATTCACAAATAAGACAGCCACTGTTCCTTGAGTCTGAATATTTTTAACTTCACATATAGTCTCTTATTCTAAAGCCAGTCAGGTTTTTATTGAAATCAAGCATTTCATGCCAAAATTTTGAAGCAAAGGTGAAAAGGTGATTTCTGGGGCTTGTGCGCAGGTGGTGTAGTATTATTAGAAATGCATTAGCTGTGAGAATGTTTCTGATGTGTGAATTGCATCAAAGCTAATGAGGAAAAACTGTGAAATCAGCTGTTTAAATCTCATATGATCTAGTTGGTATTGTCCTATACAAGTAGTTCAATGATTGGTATTTTAATCACTTACTGTCAATACAGAGGTGGATCTGTTGATGGACAGAGTACAAGTTCATTGTATAAAACATGCTTTAATTGTGAAATATGTGAAAGTGAATCATCACTGACATTCAAGTGTTTGTATTCCAAACTCTCTCTCACTATATTTATATTTGTTTGTGCTGTATTGACATACAGAGCTCTGTAGCACCTACCAGAGGGATGAAGGTGAAACACATATTATAAAGTTGTGCCGTTTTCCTCCCTACTTCCTCTATTGTGAGGTCTACAAATATAAAATACATATACAATATATATATATATATATATATATATATATATATAACATCGGAGATCTCTGTCCAAAAGAGCGCAATGCTAGGAACAGCTAAGATCCTGCGCAGAACCCTCAGACTCCCAGGCCTCTGGTAGAGGACCCGAGTCTGAAGGAAAAAACACCGCCCAGGTGGGCGAGAGGGAGATTAATTATATATATACATATATATATATAACGGGCAAAATATAAACTATATAAAATGTTTTTTGAAAGAAAAGATTGACAAACTGGGTGTGTATAGAGAGAATATCTTAGCAAGCAGTGAGTGATAGGGTGGTGTGTGTGTGTGTGTGTGTGTGTGTGTGTGTGTGTGTGTGTGTGTGTGTGTGTGTGTGTGTGTGTGTGTGTGTGTGTGTGTGTGTGTGTGTGTGTGTGTGTGTGTGTGTGTGTGTGTGTGTGTGTGCAGGGGGGGGGGATTGATGTGTTATGCCCAGTCAGTTTCTGCAGTAGCAATTAGATAATAGGTCTGAATCAGCAGCAGCATGCAGCCTGCTCAACACCATTAGAGATTAGCTTTCACTGCCTGCTGGATGTAGACCTGCTCATGAACGCTCTGTCTTTATGGATCTCATCTATACACCACTTTAAGGCTGTAGATCTTAAAAAATACCTCTCAGATTACACAGAGGAATTTTTATTGGTGTTGTGGATAAAAACCTTCCTGTAGACCTATCAATTTCTTTATACCTATTACAGAACCATCACTTTATTTCTGTAAATAACAGAAATAAACTATGGGACAACCTGGGATCATCAGGTGTTTTGGGTCTTTCAACATTGTCACCCAGGCGACTGAGTCAACCAATCACATCTGGACCTTTATCCTGGCAAAATTAAACCAGTCTTCCAGTGATTAATCTCTTTTAGCAGCTCATATGGTCATGGTATTGTAATATAAAACATATAAACATATTCTGTAATATGTAATCTTTTCAATGTATATTGCTGTTCCTCATAGGTGAATGCAAACAAATATTGACTGTCTTTATGTAGAGGAATAGAAGCAAATGCACTGCATTGATCCAAAAGGTGTTGAATTAAAATCAACTGGATTTGTAGAAATTCTTGATGACATTTCACGTCTCATCCAAGAGGCTTCTTCAGTTCTGATGGATTGTAGTGGAAACCCAGGTATTTAACCTCTGTGGGGTGTAGTCCATTCCCATAAGTGCTCCAGTCTGTTTCAGCGATGGTCATCAAGAGTCGTTGGAGTCTCATGATGAGTCACACAATGACTCAACTGCTGAGAAGTGCTTTCTGTTTTTGGGGTCACATGAGTAAACTGCGAAAGTCTCCTGGGAAGGGATGAAAGGACTTTGTTATAAAAAGGAGAAAGGTGGTGATGTAGGCCTCCTCCTCTGTTGAGGATGATGTCGATGTTGACTGATCTTTCCAACCATCTGTCTTCTCTGTCTAAAATGGGTACATTTGTGTCTTCAAAGGAGTTTCCCTTGTCCTTCGAATGTACATAGTAAGCACAGTCTTGACCTGAAGAGTTGGCTCTCCTGTGCTGGGCCATGTGTTTTTGAGGGGTTGTTTTGTCTCTCCAATGTACAGATCACTTTAGCCCTTGCTGCACTGAATCGCATAAACAAGGTTGATCTTCTTCTCATGGATGACTGGGACCCCAAAAGCAGTACACTAACCATAAGTACTTGACAGAAAACTGAGTTTCTATGGATTCTTCAGATGTGTGGGCGGTGGGAGTCAGGGGGAGGGAATCACTCCTATCAGAGTCTGAGCCCCTCTCAGGAACAGGTAACGTTTCGTCCTCCTCAGAAGTGTTGTGGATGGGTGCGACAGCTGGTCTCCTGGAGCTATTTTGAGATTGGGTTGTGGACCAGTAGGGTACCAAACCCTGCAAGGGATGAGGAGGGACATATTATGCTGGCAGCCAGAGACCCATTAATATAATCCTCCATTGCTTTTCTTTCCTGGCTGGACAGGAATTATAGACATTGCTTTGAAGGGTTCATACCAGGAAAGAGGTGGCACAGTCATACGGGCGATGAGGAGGTATTGAGGTTGCCTTGGCCTTGCTGAAGACTTCTGCTTTGTTTCAGGCAGGCCTGGTGGCAAGCAGAGCTCTATACTAAGATGACTCCAGTCGTCCAGTCTATGTGGGGGCTGTGATGACAGAGCCAGGGGTACCCAAAATTAGGAGAATGTGTGGCAAATTCATGATGCATAATCATATGGTCATGTGGTGGTTGCCAGATAGCAGCATGTGCACTTGTGTGCTTTCGTGTGAGACAGTCCCACTAAGACGGCCTTCAAGGGCACTGGTCGGAACGGGGTTCGGCAGGGGTTCAGTTTCCAATTCCAAATGGTGGGCATGGTGGGTTCCCTTGGGGCATGTTCAGCAGGCTCTGAGCTGCATCAACCCTGTGAGCCCCCATTATGAACACCTTGCAGAGCTCTGAGGTGAAGGACTGGAACAAAAGGCAATCGGGATGCTGCTGTTCCCCAGAGTCAAGCTCTCCCCATCGGATGATTAACCAAGAAAGCCACATTCACAACCTCTGAGGCAAATGTGTGTGGTTGTAGCATGAACAGGATGGAACAGTCTGTGAGGAAGGCATTGCAAGACTCAGGATCTCCAGAATATTGACTCTGCTGTTCCAACGTTGGGCTCCTGGAGGATGGAGGATGGTGTTTGGGAGTAGCCGGTGGTGGAGGAGCTGGGTGATCATCAGCTGTTTCACCTGAGAGCTAAGTGCATCTAAAGCCTACCTGTGGGTGATTACTAATTGCTTCAGGAGCGGTGGTTGCCATTAATGCTTCAAGCTGCCAGAGGACACCCTCAATGCACTCAAAATAATCTTGTGGTGAGGTGCTGGGTCCTAACTGGCCAGATTATTCTGTAACTGGTGATTGTGAACCCAAAAACAGGACACCAGACCAAAAGTACAGTTTTTAACCAGTCTTTAACCAGTAAAACACAAACTAGGTGGCACAGTTCAAACAAAGGATCAGGCAAACAAGGCTAAACCTCCCTCAGCTTCAATATCAGGCAAATAGGAACCAGGCAGGGCCAAGATAGAGTTCATGGTAGGGAACAGAAGACAGAGTAGTTTACTGGTGCAGATGAAGAATGCAGGCCAGAGACAAGCAGGATCGGTAAAGAGGGATCAATTCAGGAATAGATGCTGGAATGTCTTGCATGGGGCACGAAGAGCAATCTGGCAAGGTATGAATTAACAGGCTAGGGTATTAGTGGTATGGCGATTACTAAAGGAGTGGAGGTGTGGACAAGGGAGACTGGTAGTGGATGATGAGGTTGGTGTATCTGGCAGATAGAGGGAAGCAAAAGTTGATCAATGGAAAACTACAGACTGGTGACAGCTAAACTGGGAAGTGGACTGTGTCACTTTTATGTGTGTGGGGTGTGATCTTTAGAGTGTACTAGTCTCTGTCTTCATGTATTTTGGGGTTTGAAAAATACAGGAATGTGACGTTGAAGAACCTAGGTTTTTAATTCAGATATAACGGACACTTATGGGATCACTGTATTGTTTCTCCTGTCCTATCCTGTGTGTTTCTTCTTTTCTCTGTTCTTCCTATATACCTTCCCATGGTGTTTGTGGTCCTCCCCTGGGCTTTTGGTACTGGTTGGGTCATTGTCAGCCTTAGTCCTAACAACCCCTAGCTTGTGTTCCAGTGGATGGTAAGAATCAAAGAGTAGGTGCTGTGCTGTGCACTCCAACTTGAAGACTTGTCATCTTCAACGTGAAGGTCACAGTCCAGAAAAGGCAAGCTGGTGTTATTGACAGTCCCAGGGTGAACTTGATGTTTCTGCCCACAGAGATGAGTTGTTTAGTGAAAGTGGCTTGCACTTCCTATGATTTGAGTTTTACCAATGTGTCAATCCACATACCTGTACCAGCGGCTCATTGTTCCTCTGAAGGTATTCAGGGCATTGTATTCTTCTTCTTCCATGTAGAGATTGGCTACAATTGGAGAGACTGGTGAGCTCATCACACAGACATATTTCTGCCTGTAAAAAACTATCTTTGAACTAGAAGTGGTTGGTGTTCAGAGATCCAGCAATAGACATATCTGATCTGTTACCAAGGCTGTTATAGCAGCCATTGCCTTGCAGTTTCCACTGCTTCCATGGTTGGTATACATGTAAAAATTTAGGTCATTTCATAGGATACCATAGTCTCATCTGGTTCCAGTATTCAGCCTCTGATCTTGTTCACAAAATAGAATAGAATTTTGGACATGGCGAGGGTTGGTCCCCACCAAAGCAGCTAAGATCATGGCTACCTATTTTTGTGATGTTGTATATAACCAAGGTAATAATGCTGATGATAAGCCTGAGGGGAGGCCCTTCTTTATGAATCTTGCAGAGGCCATACATGTATGGAATAGTGTCTCCAGGATACAGACAATTGTGTTATTTGTGGCTTAAGGTTCCCACTTTCTGTTGCTTCTGTAGGCATTCTATGGCTTTCTTGTTATAGCCATTAGTTGCACCTCTTCTTTAGGGCTCTTATGTATTGGTATCAGTAAGTAGTGTGGTGACCTTGGTGTGGTAGTCTACTGTGTTCAAGACCACTGTGCATCTCACTTTGTCAACATGAAGAATAGTTGTGTTCTGGTCTTTTTTCAGTGTTGCCACAGCCTTTATTTTTTTGATGGTAAGGCTTGCAGGGGGTCTTTGTATTTGACAGAGCTGCTGAGACCTAAGCTGTTCTGCTCCTGGTTCAATGAGATTTTTTCTTAATGGCAGATTCTGTAGCAGTGATTGGCTTTACTGTGGATAAATGCTGTGGCAAAGTTAAGTCCTTCAGCTAGGATATCATTCTCTGGTTGAGTATGTTCCATGACTACATGACTCTTTTGTATCTCCTGGAGTGAGACTGTCTAATTTGTGCCTTCAGATGAGTTCTGTTTTCTTCTGTTTGGTTGGTTCTGGACTGAAGGTTGAGAAATTTACTTTTTTGCGCATCCTTACTCTTAGAGTATTGATAGAGTTGAGCCCTCATTGAATTCAGTGAGTTCTTACCATTTTCATCATTAGTTTTTAACGTTTTGGTTGAGTGAATGCATTTAACAACCATAATAATTAAAAAATATATATTCACAATAGCTGAGCAAGCAATCCCACTATATGTTCCTCCCAGTTTGGAAAATTTCTTTACTGGTGGGATTGCTGAGTAAGCCATTACACAATATGTTCATGACATTTTTTGATTCCTAGCTACTTCTATACACTTCAGTGTAGACACTCTGTTCAAACTTGCAAACCTCAAAATGCTTGAGTAGGATATTACTGCTTGAATTTCATTTTTGATGTATATCACGATTTCTAAAATTTTCAACAGGTCCATTGAAAACTTTTAGATTTAGATTTAGATTCAACTATGTTACATTGAGAGTGTTTACTTTTTTGATGTCTTTTACCATTTTTTAGACAGATTTTCAGAGAAGCAACTGAAGGAACCCTCTTTTTAACCTCCCTCTTCTGTCCACATTTTGAACTAAGGACAATAATATTTCAAAGATTTGTGTGGTAAAGTCTTGTAGCACTGTTTGATATGAGTTACATTTGTTAATTAAATTGGATGAGTTTAAGAAATACACTGCAGCTATCTCATGAAAGTCTGACTCAAATGGAAATCATTGCTACCACCACCATGGTAACCTTAACTGGAATTAGCTTTGCACAGCTGATAAACATTTAGCATTAAGATTAACATTAGCAGTAACAAGTAACACTATCCCTGCTCAGTGTGCTGTTCACAAATAATTTTTTTGTCAATAAGTTGACCTTGAGTGCCCTAAAAGGTCTTTAAATAGAATGAATTATTATTATTATTATTATTATTATTATTATTATTATTATTATTATTATTATATGAACTGTTGCATGCAGCAGTGTGGAGGACAGTGAACAGTGTCTGTACTTTTAGGCCAGACAATATTGATTATGTAATATACAACCAGTGTTGCTGTAGTGACTCCTTCTTAATTCTCTCAGAGCTGTTTGCCATTATGCTGAGACAGACACTGTAATGGAGAGAGAGATGGGGTTGTGGTGGGGGGATATAAAGGGAGAGGTGGATAGAATGAGATTAATTCAACAGGGAGGGGTAACTGGCTGCAAATTCACGTGTGCCTGTGTGTGTGGCCACAGGCTCCTGTTGGCTCCACGAGGACAAAGGTCTCAGCTTTAATCAGCAATGAACAATTATTCAGTGAAATCACTGGGGTGCATTTGTCCAGTGGGTGAAAACCTTTGAGTATCAAATTTATATGCTTTGCAATGGTTTCTGATGCATTTTGGTGCCATCTGATGCACATTTGTTGCTGACTTCCCAGATTTGACTCTGTGTGACAGCAACACATTCAGACTGTGACAATGCTTGTGGCATCTAGGACCTCTAGCATGGCTTTAGAGTTTCAGTCTTTTTTAGATTTGGGCAAATGAATATGTTTACATGTGGCATACATTTGACAACAAATCTGAGAAAATTAATCTCATTATAGGAAGAGGAAATGAAGACAAAGAAAAGTCAGACCTGACCACAAAGCACTTACAAAACATTAATCATCCATTTGGGAGCACTGCTGACTGTGTTGATCTGTATGACTTATCCTGGCTAATGACATTGGCTACAGACAAAAGAAGAACATAAGAGTACATGATGATTATGGGACTATTTTCTCCATTGATTATGTATGTGACATTGAAGGATGTAGCTCAAAGAGAGGATTATTTGAGAGGGTATTATATCAAGTTAAACACAATGTGAGCTGTGTCACATCCAGACTACTTTCTACGTTTATATTACTGGTACCTGGTGAATTTATGTCTTATGCAGGCGAGACAAAATATTTGTCTTAGACTGTTCTTGAAACAGATCCCCTACAACTACACAACAGCATGAGAGGTGTGTGTGTGTGTGGGGGGGGGGGGGCATAGGTGGGATAGGTCAGATTCAAGGCACTTAAATTGATTAAAATCTCTCTCTACTGCAGTGCCTCCACTCCTCCATGCCTTCGCTCTTGGCTTCTCCTCATCTACCCTTTCCTTTCCTCTTTGCCCTCCCTCTACCTTCCTCTTTTCCTCGCCTTTTCATAGTGCTGCAGTACACCAACCTTGTTAACCAGGCAGGAGGATAATAGCCAGTCTCCTTTCGTGGTCACAAAGAAGAAACATATAAAGCTTTATTTAAATTTAGTTTGTAATTTAATGCTGTAGACCAGAACCTTTCTTATTTCCTCTTCAGAGAGGATCTCATCACATAACTTAAAAATATAGATATTTGCTGCGTTTCTGTCAAGCTTTGCTGCAAATTTCAACTGCATGGTTATTTAAGAGGATGTACTGTGTAGGTCTGTGAAGCTGCATTGTATGGTGTTTCTTAATTTAGCCTATCGTCATTGATATAAATGTGGTGGACGTAGAAACACCTGTGAAAAGCAATACAATAAACAACAAACAAACAATAACCACTGACTCTCTAAAATAGCTCAAAAACTAAACCTGAACGGAACCTAACCAATAAGAAGCGCAGCAGAACTGCTAAATTACCCTGTATCAGTTTTAACTGGGTGTACCTAATAAACTCCCTTAACTGTATTTGAAATGCAGTTCAAATTTACATTTTAAAATTGAACCACCCCCCTTTTTATACAAGCAATGGGTCAGATGAATCTGTTATGTTGGTGAATCTCATATTGCTCAACTCTGCAGTTCTCCTTAGCATTTTATGCTGCTTAATATTATATATTGGCACAATATTGCTCAAGAAGTCCTTAAGACCAATACACAAAGTACAAGGAGTCAGTCCATCTGAAAGGAAAAACTGAAACTGTTTTGGTACTGTTGCCATTTTCAAACAAGAAAACATAACCGTGACTTGCAATATGCTGCTCACACAGATGACCTGTGAGCTATCAATACACTGCAGAAATTAATTACCCTTAGGATAATTGCCAGGATGCCTAATGTCCCTGTCCACATGTCAATGATGCATTCTCCAAAGTGAAAGCTTTAGAGCTTTCACTCTTCATCTGACTCAGAGAAGTCTAAACCAAATGTAAATGTAGATGAATTAATAGTATATTTTCTTGTTGATAACTTGTGTAGTGTATGTTGACAGAAAATACAATGGTGGCTATACTAGGGCTATACCAACTTGGATGTCACCCAGGTCAGCCAGGTCTGTGTCAGATGCTGGGGAATCAGGGCACTCTGATGAGAAGGGTGTTACCGGAACAAGGCATACATGGACAAGGGTGAAAAACATGAACCTGTTGGAATGCTAGCAATCCCATAGTGAGGGATCATATGGAGAGGATATGGGACCTATGGATACTTTGAAACCCATCATTAGGGCTAATAAAGAAACAATTGGTAGCTCAGCATTCCAATGACTGTAATTGCCAACTATTATCACACCTAGAGACATAATAGAACCAGAGGCCTTCAACACAAACATAGCTGACCCGAGAATGAAAAGCACAAGACAGTTGGAAACCTGGAACCTCTGAAAAATACAGCTGCTAAGTTGCAAAGTACGTTCGGAAGATCTGCTAGAACATACTGCACTGACCTCAGTCTCAACTCAGACCATCGCAACAGTGATCCTGGAGATGCTTGGGTACAAGATGGAAACATCTAAGAAGTTATATAAACCATGGGGGAGATGGCTAGAGGCTAGGATAATGGCAACCCAGAGAGAAAATAGCCAGCAAGCTGAGTTGCAGAAAGGCAAAGTGGTGAAGAACGGGCCACCCAGGAAGCAGTCCAGCTGTCCACCTGAAGAAGCAAGGAGAATAAACAAATTGTTCTCCACTGAACCATCCACAGTCGTCCAGCTGAGATGGAAAAATACTGGATTGTTGATGCTCACTGGCTGGTGGACCTGAAGATTGACCAAAGAGTGGGTGACTCAGTGTCACATACATTGGAAACTGGAATGCCTCAAACTGTACAACACCAGCAGGACACTATCTTTCATCAAGAACTCAATGGGGCTGGAGAAGACAACCCTGAACACCTATTCAAAACCATGTGCAAATGTCAACATCAGGTGTGGCATATACAAGGAGATGCTCTGTTCCCACTGCTGATCTGCATAGGGTTTAAGGCCATCAGGCAGATTATCACAACCAGTGGATACAGATACCGTGCCATATGGCAGGAATGTGCGTATAGAATATATACAGTCTATAGGAACATCTGTAACTAGTTTGGACTAAAAGTTCACAAATCTCAACAGGGCATACCACCAAAAGTGGCTGAAAACACCAGGACTAAGGTTCTGTGGGACTTCAGATTCCAAAGCGACAAACAGTTTCTGGCTAACCAGCCAGATTGATGGTAGCCGACAAGCAGTAGAAGGGGGGAGAAATAGAAGATGTGGCTGTAGAAGATGTTAAATTAAGTGTATTTACATAGGTAATTCTTTTCATTGATAATGGTTTCCAATTGCATTGTAATGATGTATATGTAACGTGCACATAATAATGCAACATACTGCTGCACTCATATCCTTGCCTTACCAACACTATAGTTGGTGCTGTAGTGCCCAAAATTGATCTAAAGGATCTAAAGTTGGTTTAAACTGCTGAATATATAACTAAGGTTTTCTTTGGTTTCCTTGTGAGCTCAGTTTATTTCTTCTAACTTTTCTGTCTTTGACCAGTATTTTCATTATAAAGACACGATTTTATCATTTGCAGTGAGGATTAATTACTGTCATTATTATTCATTATTATCACTGTGTCATTTGTTACTTGACATTCAGGAATCATTATTTGTTGTGGTTATTTGAGAACTCCTGAAGAGATATGTCAACACACTCACACACACACAGAAAACATTCTCATTTACATAACAGCTGTTGTCACCAGTGCTGATAAAATCCCACAGTTAACCCTTTGCAGTTTGTGAAAGGGCTAATAGAGGGTCTGTGTACATGTGTGTTTGTCTCAGTATTGTATATCAATGTAATGTCCTTAAAGGCTTGACACAACTGTATGTATGTTTCAAGGATACTCAACCCCATTCATTTTTTATTACTGTGTTCAAGCCTACAATTATAACCTGCTACTGTCTTATAGTGAGTAAACCCTTACTGGTAAAGAATTATTAAAGGTAAAGTTTTTTGCAGTGCACACTCCAAGGATATCCTGTAAACTCTACTGATGCAATGCTTTATGTTTGTGTCAGATGTCAGGTCTGTTTCGGTATGCTGTTGCTACTGCAACAGGTGGGCTGTAGAAAAAAAAACAGTGGGAAAGGTGTGAGGATAGGCCACCAAAAAGACTAGTGAAAAAAGGAGGGAGACATAAAAAATAAATCAATAAGAAATACAGAAAATACAACTAGTTAGGTTTATTTTAGTGGTGTGCGATACTGTATATTTTGGTATCGATCCGATACCAAGTAAATACGGGCGAGTATCGCCGATACGATACCGATACTGATACTTATCAATAAATAAGGTGGATGCATCATTAAATTGCTAAATCTCAATTAATTTTCATGACCTTAAGTGTTTTTTGTGATGTTTCCTTTTTTACTATTAAATAGTTAAAACCCAGGACAGAATTAGGACAAAGTTTATAATTAAATAGAAAATGCTTTTTTATCAAATGTTTTGAGAAAAATCTTTTTGCTTTGCACGTCTAAGTCACGTCACATACTCATGTGACAGTGCAACATCTAAACATGAGGGGGAGGGGGAGGGGGGGCAAAGTTTGCCTGCTCTGCGCTGACACAGGAGCAGTGAGTCCGGCGACCTGGCTGTTTCCTCTTTGCCGAAACCGCAGCATTGCAAACAAGAGCAAAACTTAAAGTAAAGAATCGATCTCACCAGGCTAGTATCGATCCGATCCGATACCGAATTGATATCGGTACTATCGATATTTGGATCGATCCGCCCACCACTAGTTTATTTCATGCAAGATCTGATATCCTCAATAATGGTTTTGGTCACTGCCGCCTTAAAGGTAAACTCCATCAGTCTTGCACATCTCGATCATTACTGCTTACTATCAGTGCTACTCGGTATGTGAAAACAGTTGTCACAAAATGTCTTTCCTGGTTTTGGGAGAAATTTGTGAAGTCTCGTATGTTCTGACAAAATGAAAAAGTGAATTTTAGAGGCAGTGTGATTACACAAAATTCAATTTGAAAAAAGAAAAAGATTCAAATTTACTTCGACTTACTTGAATTGACATGAAGTCATTTTTCACTTTGAGCTATGAACTTGCAACTATGCTGACAATTTATGATCTATTCTGCAAATATAAATAGACGACAAATAGAGTAGGTTCTGAAATCAGTCAGAGGCTGTGCAGAGACAAGAGTGTGTCAGTGTGTCAGTTACTGTTAATGTTACTTTCAGCTAATGTATATATAGTTGTTACAATGATTGTTTGGGGTGAACAAACATAAATGGCCCTGCAAAAATTCACTTCTTTTTGAATCACACCTTGAAAAATTACCCCGACAATAGCATAGTAACATTATGGTGTCTGTGGAGATTTTTATTCACCCAGGTCATAGTATTCAACAGACATTGGTGATGTAGGCCTCCTCCTCTATTGAGAGATGGCTTCTCAGCTTTGACATAGATAGCTTCCTTGACTCTTCCTTCAAAGTATCTGTCTTCTCAGTGTAAAATGTGTACTTTTGTGTCAAAGGAGTGTGCCTTGCCCTTTGGGTGTAGGTAGACAGCAAAGTCTTGACCTGAAGAGTTGGCTCTTCTGTGCTGGTCTGTGTTTTTTAATGGTTGTTTTGTCTCTCCAATGTACAGATCACTGCAATCCTCGCTACACTGAATTGCATATACAAGGTTGCTCTTCTGTGATTGTGGTGTGTGGTCCTTGGGATGTACCAGTTTCTATCCTGAAGTGTCACTGGGTTTAAAAATGTTGAAAATCCTCCTGAGTTTTTAAAATATTCCAGACCCATATGAGCTCTCTCTCCTGTTTCTTCTGTCCTTTGTCCTTTCAATGTCCATGGGAATGGAGTTATTCTTCCTGGAGCGTGTGGCAGTTTTCACAAAGGTCAGGCAGGGCACCCACAATTTTGAAGTGCCTTCTTGAAGGTTTTGTGTTCCTACTGCTGGCTGTGAGCAGTAAAAGGAGCATTTTCAGCTCTGTGTTTCAGAGTTCTAATGACTGTTAACTTGTGTTCCAGTGGATGGTGTGTGTCAAAGAGCAGGTGCTGGTCTGTGTGAATGGTTTTCCTATTCATTCCAATTTGAAGGCTCTATCTTCATTGTGAATGTCACATTCCAGAAACATTGGAAACATTGTGGTGGTCATCAAGGTTATCTCCTCTTGTAAATTTCCCCCCTGTGGGACTAATACAGGCTTATTTTTGGATTATCTTGGACTGGAACTTTTAAATTTATGATAGTTTATAGAATAAATGTCAGGATATCTATGTCATTGGCTCTTTGATCTTGACCATCATTTCTAATCTCTGTTTTGTGAGGTATCCCAATTACTCAAGTGCCAGAGTCACCCTTTAAGCCATTCTACTGCTTCCATTTGTTGGAAAGTCTGTTGACAAGAGGTGCTGATATCAGATTTTTTTCATTTTTAGGAACATAAAGGGTTTAATATTTATTTGTATTGTTTATTTTAAATAAACTAAACAATACAAATAAATATTATATATAAAACAGTATGTGTGTGTAATATTGCACAAAAATGAAATATTTTTCACATTTTAAAGTGTTTTTGTTCTATCTTGCATTGTTTTACGAATGCATTCTGCCATTAAAATGTTCGTCATGTAGACACACAATGCTTTAGAGGGCTGCTTGTTGCAAGTCAGTATTTGTAACTAAAGCCATAACATTAAATTGCTTTCTTGAGTAACACAGTAAGCAACACAAGGTTTCTTTTCTTGTTCTATTTTTCTACAATCAGTGAATCAAAGGATTACAGCATTGGTGAAAATTGCCACAATAAGCTTTTCCATTCTTTTTGACAGGAAGATCAAAGGGAGGTGTTCTCGCGATAGGATATGCCCGTGCTGTGTTTACAAGCAGTATTTATTAACAGCAGTCTCCCCCTACCGTCAATGCCTTCAATCTTGGTGGAGTGAATGTTTGAGTACACGCGCCGTTGCTGGGAGGAGGCAGTACCCGACATTTCGTCTTTGACAGTCGGTCGGACACCTCGTCTTCGGGAAACATTTTCCTTCGGCCACAAATCCAGTGTCGCTGTTTGTGCTCCCAACGCAGCGAGGTAAGTAAGAAGCGATCCAGTAAGCCGTGGGCTGCGGTACGCTTCGCAGTGGTGATCAGGTAAGGCAGAAACAATAGTGCCGACCCTGTATAGGCAGCCGGTGTGACACGATAACGCGTGTGACAGTTGATGTGAAATGTTTTAATAAGGTTATTGCACGATAAAGTAAATTGCATAATAATCCATTTCTGAAGTGACTCTCTATTTGCTTTCATCCATTTTGTACAAGGCGAGAGCTGCAAACCTCTGTACAATACTACAACGCTATTTGGCTATCCCGTGTATGACCCGATGTTCTTAAATATTTGCTACATCAACGTTAGTCGCGGTTACGTTCTTCAGTTCCACAGAACCAGCGCCTGGTCAGACTGTCAGGCTGCTGTGTGTGCGGTTTTCCAACATGGGCAGAGCGGCAGGTCCTCCTTTTGTAAACTGCCAATTCTTGTTTCCCTTGCTTTTCAGAAAATCTGCGTAAGTCGTGGAATATGGTTGGTTATCAACTTTGAATATACAGAAACAGTATGTATTTTCGGCTGAAACAAAAGCGCTGATCATTACTTTTTGAGAGATCGTATTGTGACTCAATTGTTGCTGCGCCCTGTACTGTCGACAAGCCGGTGGGAATAGCAAGTAAACGTCTGAATGCAGACATGCGTTTTCCGACAAAAACGTTAAAATGACATTTAAACGTCCTCACTGTGCGACACAGTGTAGTGTTTTGTATGATGTTTGTGACAGAACGCGGTAGGATAAATGCATAGCTGGAAAGGACAATTCTGGGAAATCGATGCATGACTCTGCTCAGTGGACGATACGCCTGTGTTTGCTGTGTGTTGGTGTCTTATTTCATTACTCACGTTCACTTTGTCCGTCTCTGTGTCTCACATGCAAATATACACACGCAGTATTGCACCTAAGTTTCGGTTCGCAGAGGACTCACGCTACCTGTAAATGTCCCCATGTTGTTTTTGGTTAAATGCTCAACCTATAGATGTTTATAATACGGAGGCCTTCTTACATTTCTAACAAAACTGCCAAATGGTTCATATACTTACTCAGTATCGCTATCCAGTTTCTGGCATGATTAAATGCATATTACTTGGTATTTAAACCAGTACCAATATAACAATGTTAAAATATCTGTGATTTTTTTATTTATTATTTTTCTAAAATTTGTTTTAATATAATCTAGTTCTTACCTGAAAAATGTAGGCCTCCAGCATGTGGAACCTTTGAAACTGAGTCTCTGTACCCTTACACTCTTGTTATAAATGTTACTGTTCTCCATGGGAGATATAATTTCATATATAAAATTCAGATATAAAAGTGTCCTTATTAAAGGTTACATTAAAGTGTTTTGTTTTTGTTTTTTTACTTTTACTTCTTTCTATCAGAATAAATTAGTTGAACCTCAGATGAAATGTGTGGCTGTAGCCTTCATTTAAAAAGACACAATGGAGGAGTATAGCGGTTACACTCCTGTTATGGTTTGATCATGTCATTATTTGCTATCAGAGGCAACTGTAAGTATGGTCAACCTTTTGTTTTCTCATAAAAAAAGATGTATTCTCATAAACTGCATATTCTATTTAATCTGTCATACACTCAACAGCTCTTTGTGTGGTCGAAGATCTGATCTCCACCATAGTGCCCTGTGTTACATGTTGCATAACATCGTTCAGGGATGCTGTATGTATGTTGAAGCCCGTGGATAAATGAGCTGGGGAGAAGTTCGTCTATGATATGTTAGTGTGTGTTTGTGGGGTTTAAACAAAGTGATCCTTCTTTCCTTCCTGCCCACTGCAGCTTGCTGAATTTAATACATCTGTAAGTAATAACACTAAATAAATTTTGGCTGCTGGCAGTGCACTTTCCTTGTCTGCATTTTCAGCAGAACGGCTGCCAACGTATAATCAATGCTGTAGGTTTGCTGAAGATATAAATCTTCAAGAATGGCTCGCAGAAGTATTCAGTAAAAAAAGTTTCAGCCATTTAAAATTTGAGTAAATGTCAGAGGTCAGAGAGATGGAAACAACAGTGTCAACTACTACCAATTGCTACTACTAATTACTAATTATTTTTTAAGTAGCCCTGTGTGCTATTGACCTTTCTGAGAATATTGCGTGGATTAATTAATTTCATTTTAAGAAAATCACTTCATCCCTTCAGCCCGGTCTGGGCTTGAGTAGTACTAGTAGTGGTAGTAGTAATCACAGTACCAGTACATTGGTGAGTTGGCTATTTCATGGTCACTGCTGTGGGCATCTGGTATCTCAGTTGTACTCAGTATATTTGGTTTGGTGCATGGTCTGAAAAAATTTTGCTGTAGTGAGTATTTCAGGCAGCAATGTGGGACTGAATCAAAATAAAATGCAGTGTGTGTGTGTGTGTTGATGGTAATGAACTTTTCTGACAACAGTGAAGCTCTTTTGTAAATGTCTTCCAGGGTGCATTCAGATCTTATCAAATGACAGCTTTGCAATTTTTCAGTTCTGTGCTGGATTAAAAAAAAAACTACTTAATTACGAATTCTATGAAGGATCCAATATCAAATCCTATCTTGGCATTTTCCTCTCTTATCAATAAACAGGATAAATGTTATGCATATTCAAGTGCGTACTTGTGTAAGGTAGTTTAGTAATTGTCGTATGTGGAGATACACTGATCCACTTTTTTCAGTTGTAATTACAATACTTGAATCTGCCAATACCAGTGTAAAGCCTTTTTGTATTTTGTTTGTTCTAAAAAAAAATACCAAAATGCTTAAATTTAAACGCATTTCAGAGCAATATAGTTAAACTTCAGATGCGCATTGCAGTGGCAAATTTATTCATGTTTCGCTAAACGGTGTACTGGATCCGTTTGTAGAAATGTTTAATTAGTAATTAATTGATTTGTGCTACAATGTTTTGACTATAGGTTTAAAATTTCATTATTATTTTTTTACAGTTCAGGGCAACAAACGATTGTGATCAACTTCATGCGTTGGTCACACCTGCACATGATTGGCCACACCCCTTTTTTGAATAAATCCTGTAAGACATTTTAACTTGATTTTCAAATGTAAATTCAAAATATTATAACATTGTAATTAATTTATGGATTTTTTTCATAATTATAATATGGAAACAGAAATGAGAATGCACACCTTCTCTTATATATGGTCATGTTCAACCTCATTATGACCAATGAGAGTATTAGGCAGTCTTCCAATATGAAAAATACTTGTGTAAACATCTCACAATGTTTGGTGGAGATGTTGGTGGCACAGACTATTAACCTTTCTGCTACCTTCAGGGGTCCCTGGGACCCCTTGCCCATTGCCATGCCCTCTCCCTCCAGCACAAGGGGAGCAGGAGGGATAAGAAATGATAGGTAGGTATGTGGTACAGGCAATTTTGTCACCAATGCTTTGCTGGAGATTGTCTGTCATCATTCCTATAACTTGGACATAGACCTTGTTGTTGGCTTAAGTTGGATTCACATTCAGCCCTTTCTTCTTTGAGGGACTGATCCAGGATTTCAATTTTGTTAAGTTGGAGTTGTGCTGAGTTACTCTTTCATGCTGTTAAAAGCAGCATTGAACTTGACCATTTCATTCTCCTTATTACTCTCATCTAATGGCTAAAATTAGGCAGAGAGAAACACTCTCAGACTTAAGACTGATGGTTTGTCAACAGAACAAGATGATGCATATAATTGAGTTGGCAAAATTGCAGTTTCTACTCTGTGCTTCTGGAGTGTTGGGCATGGGTGACACTGCTTTAGAGCTTTGTGTCATGGAAATTCATTATTCTTGTTGTAGCACTTTGTAGATTTATTCTATGTATTTCAGTATCCTTGCCTATCTGGGGACAGTGCTTGTTTTTTTGTTGTTATTTTTTTTTTTTGTGTGTGTGTGTGTGTGTGTGTGTGTGTGTGCAATGATAGGTGCTTGGGGGGGGTCTATATGGTGAGGTCACTCTTTTCAAATGCTGAAGCGCCACAGGTTTTACAACACCAGCCCTCAATAAAACTATGGCTGAGGTAGGAGAGTTCTATCTGGTGTTCATCTGTAAGAACTCCCCAGATATCACCCACATCTCGAGAAACCTCTTTCCATACAAAACAAGTAAAAGTAAAGTAATTCCAAAAAGACATTAGTCCAAGTCCAAGACAATTTTGTACAATATCTACAGTGTATTTTATTAATGAGGAAATGTTTGAATTAGACTAAATTTAGCTATCGCAGACCCACTGGAAATAAGTACTGAAATGAGTGTAGTAGTTAAGTTGTGTGTGTATTAGCTCAGATGGCATGTTTATGCAAATTTCCCCACTGTGGGACTAATAAAGGAATATCTTATCTTTAACACACCAAACTTGTTCGTGGCAGAAACAGTGTTCATATCCACACCATGATGGTTTTGTACTGAAAAATTGGACTTGCAGAGTTTGGAGAAAAGAACGGTATGATTTACTGTATCAAATGCTTTTTTTAAGGTTCAGTAATGCTGCTCCCATAAAATTCCCTTTGAATATGTGTAATTTAATTCTTTTCAATAGGTACCACTTTGCCCTGTCAGGGGAGATGTTTGTCTGATCCCAAATTGTAATGGGTGCAGGTAATTAGCCGGTTCTGGGTAGTTCACCAATTGCATTGCTTCAACCTTTTCCAAAACCTTGGAAAAAACATAATTTCATCATGTTTTGGGAGAAAACCTCTAATATTTTCATTCAACTTTGGCATTGTTGACTGCTGAAAATCATACAAGAGTGTGTTTGACATTTTAGCTTGTTAAATTACTGAAATAATGAAATTGATAATTAAATGGGTTGCTGATTTAATTCTCCTCAGATCAACTCAATATTAGTTGAATTGATAAAACTGTGCCCTACATCATGATCACCAGTAGAGGTGAAACTAGAACTGAGTATTCCTCTTTTTGCCTGTTCTCCTGCATCATCTAGTCTCCTGGTCTGCACTCAAGAGTCCTAAATAATTTGATCCCCTCAGCCTTTCAACTCTCCTGTTTTGTCGCTGAAGTTTTTCCTTTGAGCTTCATTAATCTTTTCCATGTGATTTGAACATTGCTCACTTATTTATTTATTAAATCTGGTGGATCTCTGCAGTGAATCTATATCTGGCTGATCAAAAATTGGTGTTGTTTTTAAATTATCGTCAGCAATCCTAACCAGTTTCAGTGCAGTATTTCCAGAAAAGAACTAATTTTCAAATTCATAGATTAATATATAGAAGTATATTCCATATGCTAATTTTGACTTCTCTGTTAAGTGTTTTATCCTGAGAGACACATGACATGCACCCACCCCCAGTGAAACCAATCCTCCTGTGAACTTCATACAGAAATTCCTGTCTAATTTGAGAAGTGACACACTTTCTCCCCACCCAGTCACTCCCCTCCACTCAGTGTTTTAGTCTGCCCTCCTCTTCTTCCCATCTCGTCCCTGTGTGTTTTGCATAATATAATCCTCTTTCCTTCCTCTTTTCTGAGGGATTGCCTTCAGAAGTTATCACAAGTAGGGCAGGTACTCTGATACATAGGAAGAGGAATAATTATATACTTTGCAAATTTAACTAACTTGCTCACTTTGCAAGCATGACATCATAGAATCAATGTCAATCTCATGTCTGTGGATCTGTCAACATCACTCCCTATTTTCTATGGACCCTGTGGGCATGTCAATACATCAACAATAATGTCACAGTGGAATGTACACTACTTACTGCTATCAACTAAAAATCCCACAAGTTAAGGGAATGCATTTTATAGATGCGGAAATTACAGATGTGCAACTCCACTGCTGGCAGCAAAATCTCAGTTTACTGTGTATTAAGTACGAGCTGAAACCAAGATATGTTGAGCAAAATAATGGAAGTGTAGAGACCCAGCTGTCTGGCTCTGTCTTCCCTAATCCTCAAAAACTGATTTACTAACATTCATCTCCTTTTGCACACTATCAAAAATACAAAGTATTTTTTAAAGTCTTCTGGAAATGGATGTAATGCATACTTTTAATCAGAACAAAATTGTGTTTAAACAATTTTTATTTGTCAAAGTAAATTACAGAGAGTTTAAAACAAATTCCAATGTCTTTTTCTTAACTTCATTGCACAAAAAGTGTCAGATGGGCCAACTACATATTTCTAAAAACTATATATACAAATCAATTCATTCATCATTATTCATTCATATAATAGCTATTCACAGCATATTGATTAACCATTTCTTTAACTTTAAGTATTATTTATTGTTTTAAATGAACATTTAACTGAGCATAACTCAGCATATCTTTAATTAAAAGTGGTAAATTGAAAAATAGCAGGATACATCACATCTATATCACAACTTGAATAGGCTACATTGGGAAAACTGTAGATGCAGTTCATTTCTGTCCATAACAAAGTAAAATTTTAAATTTGGTGTTTAGATTTATAGATAATATGACAGTTGTGTTGAGGCTGAAAAACCTGTGTTGGCCTATTTTTTTCAACACACGAAATGATAAACAAACCGACAATCAAGAATGAATAAACAGTGACATTCCAGTTGCCATCCTTCATTGCATGAGATGTATTATCTCTTTTCTTTTTTGCAAAATATGCTTCTCTTGCAGCCAGGACATTTTTAAAGCACTCCCCTTGTTGGGCACTTAATTACATGTTTTAAGCTGCATGGCTGTTATATACAAAAGCCACCTGTGGATTTCCCTGAACAATTTCTTGGTTGTCTCAATTTCTTGTATGATTTGTAGTCTCATTTGCTCGAGCTGCTTTTGCTAGCATAAAATTTGCATGCCTCACTGCCATGACATACTGATACGGTCATTCACATACACAGCTGTAAAAATAAAAAGTATACAAGACAAATATTTAGTTAAATACACTGCAAAGAAATGTAGCTTCACATGACTTTTGTAAATTAATTATTCTGAATGTGATGACATTGATGACATCAGACACTTTGTTCCTTTTGTAAGCTTTTAGCTATGAATACTCTCATAAAAACTCATCCACATACATCTAAGATAATATTACTCATTGATTAAACAAATTTATTGTTCTGTTTACTGGAATAGCTGATTTTGACTGCTGTAGCCATGATGTCTTCAAATTTGTATTACTGGTTAGGTTTACAGGATGCTAGCCTAACCACAATTTGAAAAATGTATCTTTAAGAGAGATCTTCAAACCCTTCTCTCATCCATTAAGGTCTCTTTACTCTTTACTGCTATTACCTCTCACTTCAGAATAGAAGACCTATGTTTGTGTTTGTGCCACCCTGACATTTTAGAACATCTACAATTTGCTGGAAAAAAAGTTTTTCAGTTATTCAGCGACATTAAAACTGTTGGATTTTGTAAATTTTATTTTATTGGAAAGGTTTGAATTTTAAAATCATGCCATAACATTTCTCTGAAATTATTATGATGCAATTTTTACTGGTTAACTTAGTGTGTTCATTTCCTCAGATGACTTCACCACCTGACATTTTGCGGGTTTGAGATACCAAAACATAAAGACTATATATTATTTGATTGTACAAAATGCATATTCAAACTGAATTGGATATATTTACTAAAGTGACAGATGTATTGAGTTAATTAAATAATTTTAAAAGGAAATAATGTATTTGGACACAAAAATATACATGTCATGTCACCTGCAGTGCAGTGACTGCAGTTTCCCAAAATCGAGTTGTCACTGTGAGCTTGGGTGTCCAAAAACCAAAAATAAAATCTGTGGTGTACGCATCTGGCAGCTTGTAATATAGGCAGGTTTTTTAAATACGCTGTTGTCAATAAGTAGTCTCAGTATGTAACTATGTTTTGACATTGTATGTGGATGTATATAGTTTTTATTTGTGAAAGTGTCAACTGTTTAAACATCCAGCAGACACAGAGCAAAACTAATATACTGTACATGTCTTTTGTTGGACAGACAGTGCACAGTGGGTTTATCAGAGCTCTTTCCACTTAAAAACAGCTGCTGCTGCTGAAAACCATAATTGTAAGAGCTCAACTTAAAGAGGCCAAGAAGTTTTGTAGAGCTGAGGGATTAGTCTCTGCTGGAAAATCATGAGACATGTACATATGGTCAGGCAAGGCAAGGCAAGTTTATTTGTATAGCACCATTCTTACACAAGGCAATTCATAGTGCTTTACAGAGGCAAGGAGACACATGGAAATTAAAACAATTAAAATAAATCATAGAAATTAAAACAATTTAAAACATTTAACATTTTTAAAATCAAGCAGACAAAAAAATCTTCATCTGTTCTGTGTTTGCCCACCTTTATTTGTCCCAGATGTGAAAATGAAATAAGTCACAGGGCTTACACTCCCAATCAGCTCAACTCTCCAAGACTCAACAAGTGCTCTTTTACCTGTTCTTCCCATTTCATCTAATCAGTCCCCCTTTAACTCAGAGAAACACCAAACAGACAAAGCATCTGTCAACTTAAAATTAATAAAACATTGGGAGGTAATTTAAAATCAAAATCAAACAAGCAGATACGAAAGTTAAAGTTAAAGTGGTTAAAATTGGCACTATGGAAAAGCTGCAGTGAACAATAATGCTTTCAACCCTGATTTAAACAAGCTGACAATTTGTGAACACTTTAGGTGTTCAGATAACTTGTTCCACAGGTGAGGACCATAGAAGCTAAATGCAGCTTCACCCTGCTTGGTTCTGAACCTGAGGATGCTGAGTAAACCTGTCTGGATGGCTCATTCCCAACGAGCAGCTCTGATATGTATTTAGGCCCAAGACCATTCAGTGACTTATAGACCAGTAACAGGATTCTGTAACTCGATCCTTTGACACACAGGGAGCCAGTGCAGTTATTCAAGGACAGGTGTGATATGGCCCATTTTCTTGCTGTTGGTCAGGACTCTGACAGCAGCATTCTGGATGACCTGCAGCTGGTTGGTTGATTTAAAAAATTTTTTTTTTTTACTGAGACCTGTAAAGACACCATTAATGGTGTTCAAATGCATGAACACGTTTTTCCATGTCTTGTTTAGATAGAAATCCTTTAATTTGTGCAATGTTTTTGAGATAATAATAGGCTGATATAGTCTTTATGTGGCTGTTAAAATTCAGGTGTGAGTCCATAACTACATGCAGATTTTGAGTCAAGTTGGCCACTGAACTCAAGCCTTACGTTTTTGGGGCCAAAAACAATGACTCCAGTCTTTTCTGCATTGAGCTGGAGAAAATTCTGGCCCATCCACTGATTGACTTGGGTTGGATACACTCACTCAGTGACTGTAATGGACCGTAGTCATGCGGTGACACTGTCATATAGAGTTGTGTGTCATCAGCGTACAAGTGGTAAGAGATGTTATGATATTCCATGATCTGGGCCAGTGGGAGCATATAGATGTTGAACAAAAGAGGCCCAAGAATGGAGCCTTGAGGGACCCCACATGTCATCTCTGTTCGTTCAGATTCACAATTACCCAGTGAGACAAAGAAGTCACAATCTTCGAAGTAAGATTTGAGCCAATTTAGCACCGTACCAGAAATTCCGACCCACTTCAGTGTTCCAGTCTTTCAAGCAACATGTTGTGATCAGCTATGTCCAATGCAGCACTGAGATCCAGTAGTACCAACACGGGAGTTTTTGATGCATCACTATTAAGATGTATGTCATTTAACACCTTTAATAAGTGCAGTTTCAGTGCTGTGGTGTGGTCGAAAAGCTGACTGGAAAGCATGGAAGAGATCGTTTTGGGTCATGAAAGAGTATATTTGTTGATAAACAACTCTCTCAATGATCTTCGACAAAAACGCAAGGTTTGATATGGGTCTGTAGTTACTTCTTAATGAGGCATCCACATTAGGCTTTTTCAAAAGAGGTTTGATTACTGTAGTTTTCAAGGCCTTGGGAGCTGTCTTGATAGAAGAGAAGTATTCACTATCTTTAATAAATCTGGAGCGACACAATTAAAAACATCTTTCAACATGGTTGTAGGCAGCACATCAAGACAGCAGGTTGTGGATTTTAGATTCCGAACTGTTTCTGTCAGAGCTGTGTGGTCTATGAGTTGAAATTTTTCTAGTTTTCTAGAAGACTGAGGACTGGTGTGGAGGCGATTGCTGTGGAAGGAAATCGGATTCATCTGATTGCCATTCTGGAAAGAGAATATAGTTTTTCCTTCAGGATTATTTTCAGATTATAACTCCCTACCCCCCACCCATATATATTATATTATCATACAGTAGTAAGTATCAGTGGTTCTATTAGTTCACCCCACATGCAAACAATAGTCCAAAAGCATTGCCAGGATGGGAACAGCAAGCAGTAAATGTTGATGTTAGCAAGCATAAGCATTAGCTAGCCACTTAGCTAGCATTAGCTGTTTGAAAAGAGAGAGAGCTTTGTGCAATTCAGACCGAGGAAATGCTGCCTCGGTACATGCGCTACTTAAACTACTGGAGAAAAACAAGTACTTTTCTGATGTGGAAATGCAACTTCCAGTGCAGTTTTATTTTTATACCATGAAGTCACAACATTCTTTTTCTGAAGGCAGTCAAGATCAAGATCCAACTGGGTTGAAAGAGAGACAGTAGAGAGAGGAGAAAGGAGAGGGGAGGCACAGAGAAGAGAGGAGAAAGTTGGGGGTAAGAAAGAAGGGATGAGAGAGACCAGAAATGGTTACATATACTAATTAAGCACTTACCTCAAGGATGCATATTTAGGGTGAGAACTATCGGAGCACAGAACCCTGGGTAACTCCATGACTAACCTTTGTGTGTACAGTAGGGCTGTCACTTTTTGTGAGTTTCGAGTTTCGAAAATTTGTTCCAACATGAGGTGAAAAGTTCATGTTCCAACTCTAATTACCTGTTTGAAATGTCGGCTGCCTTGTGATCCAATCTTTGGTGTCTAATCTCGACACCAAAACATCCAAGAAGATGGAGACTCTTCTGTCTGCAGACAGCAACCCGCTACTTTGGTGGAGAGACATAGGGTGCAATAGGTACCCACAACTCTCAAAGCTGGCCCGTAAATACTGTGTGCACCATGTCTGTGCAGTCTGAGCGCATGTTCTCATCAGCTGGTAATATTGTAAGCAAAAAGAGAGCCGCACTGGATCCTGATAAAGTTGATAGTCTTATGTTTCTTAAAAAATAATATCAGAAATTAAGATGGGCCACTGGGCTTGACTATCGGTTCTATGTTTTACCTTGCTACGTTTTTATTTCAAAGCTGTCCCTCCTGTTGTCTGTTGTACATTTTCAGACAGATTCGGGCAGAAAATGATCCGTAATTCGTTTCAATAAATTTGAACAATTTATGGATCATTTTCAATTCATTTGAACTTGACTTTTTGAAAAAGTGATAGCCCTTGTGTACAGGAGTCATTATTAATCAGAACAAAACTGTAACCTATCTGATAAATATGATTTAAAGCAGCCTTGAACCGTTACTTAAATCTCAATGACGTTGTCCAGTCCCTGCAATAAAATCTTGTTGTCAATGCAGCACTAAGATCTGGCAAGATGAGTCCACTATCTGAGGCCATAAGATGATCATCAGTAACTTTCACCAGCACTGCTTCTGTGCTAGAATGACTTCATGACCTGTTATTAATTTCCGAAGCAGTGGCGGTAATAATTTCACCATGGCAGGCAGCCACCGGGTTCAACAGAGCTGTGGTCTCAAACAGATGGCTCTATTTGTAGCAAATACAGACAGAAGAAAATCCCTGCCTCCTTCGATTCCTACTTTATTTTCACCTTCCCTCTATCTTACAGTGCAGGAGATCTTTCCTTGATTTTTGACTCTCTTTTGCTGTATTGCATTAGTACATTCAAAAATAAATTGCAGGAATTCATGAAATAGGCGTGATGTTGATGATGGCACAAAGTAAGAGAAAAACAAAAATGCAGAGTCTGGGACAAGCATGCAGCAGCCACCATGGCAGAGTACTGCATGGTGTGGGAACATCCACTATAATTTTATGAGGAATTCAGCTTGGCTCAGTTAGAACAATCTTTTAAACCTCTTTTTATATAGATATTTTTCACTCTGAACCTGTCCCTTTTTTAATCATCGAAGCAAAATATATTTGGTCATTTTCCTTTGGTTTTTGTTAAACATTTAATCTGTTACAAATCATTTATCATAAATATTGGCATGACTATACAATAGTTTCCACATCCACTTAATTTCTGCATTTCATTGACCTTTAAAGGTTTTTAATAGTGGCAGTGGCAGCTGTGGGGAAACGGGGGAAACTGCCCAGTACAATGCTGGGCTGATTTCATGGGTTGATCTAAGTGCACTGCAGATAAATCCGCATCAGTATTTATATCAGCCAGTAACTAATAACTGAAGTCATGGAAAGCCATAGATGGGTGCTTGGGCTATGTTATCACATTTGTTGTTATTGTTTAGTTTGTCCACCATCTGCTGCTAAATTAGTCAGCCACAAACTGACACGGCTTGTCAGTGGAAAACAGCTAATGAGCTAGGTAGCATTACACTCATAAATAAAAGAAGGATTGGAGGGATTATTACAGCAGCAGAAAACAGTATCAATAAATGAGTAACTGTCTGATTCAGACAATCCCACTCACTTTGTCTTGATTTTGCAGTGGTGCATCATTAAACAATGCAATGTTTGTAAACGGCAACATAAATAGTGTTGCTAATACATACTTTACTTTCCTGTAGCTTCCACTGTATAAATAGAAATAAAAGAGAAAAGCTGAATGCATAAACTGTTTAACTTAATACATTAAAATTAGTCACTGTGACAAGCTATTGACCTAATACTATTTTATAATTTTAGTCTGTGAAGAAGAGCCCTTGAATCCCCATATTAGTCAATTATAGTCACTAACTAACTCACTAATGATATGACATTTTGTATCATTTGTATCACACCATTCAGTGCTTATTTTGTTCTTCAATAACTAATTATTAGAAGTCCTTGTTCAAATGTTCATATTAATTATTTCTGTAATTAAATGAATCTCAACCATTATAAAAATCAGGTTTTATGAATCCTCAAAATGGGAATTAGTGTTAAAAATCCTGAATTGGTTGGGGTCTGGATTCTAAGATGAGTAGTGTTGAGATCAATAGCTAGCTCCATTTGGGATCTGGTACCCACTTGACAAAAACCCCAAAGATGCCATACACAAATAAGTTGGTAGGAGAGGGACTATCATCCCTTAATAGTGGGTCAGGGACTGGCATCAATCTCAGGAGACTGTCTCATTTATTCATCATCATTGTTATTGTATGTCTCACTCTACATTTTATAATCTTTTTCTTCCTATAACAAGTTAATTTCCACACTGGAGATCATCCAGTTTCATCTCTCATTTCAGTCATGCATCTCAGGCAAATCACCCCAGTTTTCACCCCTCTTTGAAAGTCATGTAATGCAGCTGCTCAACAACCAGCATGTTACCATCAGTATACTACTTCATGCAGGGCATCCAAAAGTCTTAGATGGAAATACACAGCAGCATAAAAATAAATTCAGCACCAGAAATATGCCACCAAGGATAGATGGAAGTCACAACTTGGAGTCACTACATCAGCATGAAACCATCTTTTGTTTTCCAATGAAGGGCTTGTAATAAACAGCAGTAGTTACAGTTCAAGGCAAGACGTACAAGAATAATAATATAACAAGGACATGGAATTGAAACATGTAGCATTGCTTCCCCCTGTAGTGAAATACGTACTGTCACAGCTCTCCCTGTTGTGTCACCACTGTGGTCTACTATACTGAGCTAATGGAAAAGGGCCTCTGGGCTGACATTCCCAACTCTTTAAGTTTGTCCACTGCTGTAGCAGATAAATCTCCTCTGTTTGCATCATGGTGTGGATTTGCATTTGTGCAGACCAAATACCAACAAAAAAATAACCAACAAAAACATCATGACTCTAGCCTACAAGGGCCTTGTCCTCACAGATGCATGAGAAACCACATACACTGCTGAAACATTTGTGAGAAAACAACAGAGCATGATGAAACACAACTCAAGTTTGTTAGAATTGTTAAGCTGAAATCAGCAGATCTGAAGGAAATTTGACTTGAAAAGTGAATATATGATATATAAGAATATATTCAGGCAGTGTTAGTTATTCAGATTTGTACCAAACATCAGTGGATAATCCTTATATCTTTCGCTTCTAACTTCTTTTAAAATATAAGGATTTTTCTCTGTAATAAAATGCTTTACAATTTTCATATTCACACAACCCACAATCAAAAGAAGCATATTTAAGATTGCACATAAAAGCTTTTGCAGGATAAATCCCTTTATTAGAGACAGCAGACATGCAAAATAATGTGTGTTTACTTCACATCTGGACATAAATAAATTTTCCACCCAATGTAGTGAAAACTAAGTTTACATAAGATCTGTAAAACAAAAGCGAATGAATGCTCAATTTCAGTGCTTTTATGTGAATATTAGGAAGTTGGTTTATGGAGATAAACGGTCAATGGTGCTTATTCTCCTATTGATGCCATTGGACCATTACAGAATAAGACAAAATGATATGGAGATCAGTAAATGAATCCCAGTCAAAGCTCAATGTAGAAAACATGATGTAAAAATGACATTTCATGTATTAATTTAAGTAACCATTTAAGTTGATTATTTTTTGAGACATAAATGTTTTTTGATTAAATTGAATAAATAAAAAGGGGGCACTTTTTTCGAGCTCTTACTCTACTGACATACAGTATGCCAGTTCAGCTAAATGGTCATGAAGAGCAGTGTGGAACACTCCAAAAGTTTGTTATTCAAGTAATGTCTCTGGCAGTGGAAAGCAGCCTTTCTGCTGCAATTTTAGTACTTGGGAAAGCCATTTTATCCACAGCACTATATGTGAGTATGAAATGGTTATTGGCCTGCCCATGTTGGCTAAATTTTTTAAAGCTCTGCAGTATGTGTTTGCTCAGAAGTCAGTACTCTGCTTTGCTCTGCTCTGCTCGTGTCTGGGTGATGGGGTACAAGATATTCACAAAATACCTTTATCATGCAAGACTAAGCATGCTTACCTTCTTTGAAGAGGGACTACAAAATACTGTTGTGTTTGCTACACCATGCGGATGAGTTCCTCATTGTATTTCCTGTAAGTGTAACATTATTACTGACACACAAAAATCGAATTTTCTTGCTTTCATTTGTGCATTGATTCAGGGTAAAAATAACTGTTCTGTAATCTGTGAAAAAATTCTTTTCCCTTAGCATGGTTTAGTTGCTAGGGCTGTTTTTGTTGTACTCTTGAGTGCTCTGTCTGCATCTTTGTAGGATTTCTCGTTTTTGGGGGGAATGTCTTTCTCAGGATTTGAACACTTAAATTTGAAAATGTGCATAAAACAAGGTCATTGTATAAGGTTTTAATGTGTTACTTTGCTCATTGCTGACCTCAGCAGGTGGTGAGCTATGACCTGTTAAGTTAGAATTGATGCCTTCCTTTGAAGTCAGATCAAATCATCATGATATATCAATAAACCTATATAGTATATACCAATATAAATAAGTATATGCTGAATATAAAAACCCGGTTGAAGCAAAAGAACTTCTTGAATATCATTCTTCAAAATGTTCTATTTGTGTTTGACTATTCATCTTCTCTTCCAGTGCCCTTCAGACACAACATTTAACATGTTCCACAAATCTTTTTTATGTACTGCTAGTAAGACTATATTATGTGCATAAGGTCCTGTCATTGTGCACAACAATGTCAAGAGACAGTTGTCTCCCACCTGTCAGGTTAAAGGTTACTGTTTATGTTTTATAATGTATGGTTGTCATAGCGACAGGATTAACTTGGAGGTACTGTAAGGGATAGGGGGCAGCTGTGTGTGTGTGTGTCGTTACTATTTCTGAACAACTCCCTCTCAGTTGTACATAGAGGATCTATTTTTGTGATGTCATCTTTCTCTATTCCTCATGCATCGACTACATTAATTCAAACAAAGAGGATGACGATAGTAAATTCTCATTCAAATTACAGGCCTGGTGACTTGATCATATTTCCTTATTTAAGGAAAATGTCTCTCAATATTATCATCACTGTACATTCACAGCAGCCATAATGCAGCTGACATATGTAGCAACAAACTATTTTTTGGTGTGGTAATACTGTAGTTAGCCTTTATAGAATTATTGAAAAACAATACTGATATTTTTGTGACTTGTGCAGATATTAAAGATCATACCATTAACAAACTGCAGTTTGTTTTCATGCTGCTGCACTGTTTTCTTTCTTGCTGCATAAAACAAATGTGTATTCAAATTATTTGATGTTTGACAGCAAATAACATAATGAATATTGAAGAAGATTTCTGAATGGTCATGAGAAGGGTTCATCTTGTCAAAACAGTTTGTTATTAAAAAACATAATGTCATCTCTGTGGCTCTAGAAAGAGAGAAATCCCTTTTCCATTTTTATGGAACACATTCAGCAAAAGGCAAGAAGCAAAGTTCGACCCACTTTCTGCTCAGGACAATTCTAATTCTTTCCCAGTTTGTCACTGTGTATTCCACAATCTGCAATCTAAGAATATGAATATTATCAGGCTAGAAATAGAAAAGTTGCTTTTAAAAATAAACATACCTTTCTACCCAGAGCACCCCCCCAGAGAGTCTTGTACAGTTATTGAGTTTCTCACTATGAAGGCATATGGTATGTGCCAATGGCCATATTAATCCATAAAGCAGTGTGGCATTTATTAGGGTTTTACTCTGAAGCCTTTTTATAGTCACTAGCGACCACACACCTGTCTCAGTCTTTGTTATTGAGTGGTTAGGGGCTTTAAACATGCCTGCACACAGAAAAAAAAAATAACTTCCATCTTTTAATGTGGATAAACAATCCTCTCTGGAAAAACTGCTTCCTGTCTATCCTTTTTGTAATTCCTTTTGTATCCTTGCTGAATATATTGAGAGGCATTTTATGAGCATTTTGCGAACAGGAAGGAATGTCAAGAATGTGTATCATGTTAACTGTACATACTCATGCAACTGTATGTGTCCAATATGCTACATAGCACGACTAGTGGCCAAAACAGTAAGCCCAAATTTACTTGTTAAACTGAACCAGACTCCCACCATTTCAGTTTATAATGTGCTTCAGAGGTGCATACCAGATGATTGTGCAGTTAATGAATTACCCAACAGTGATAACAGGTAGTCAGCAGCATGATTAGATGAATGGGTAACTATCCCAAGACTATGTCTCTCAGCAGGCCCAGAACCCTGAGGCACCAAACGAATCCAGTTCCACTGTGTTATTGGATTGATATGAACTATCCCCGCTGGGTTTGAAATTCACCTATTTGAAAAAAAGCAACTGTACTTAGCAAAAGTTAGACTTTCTTGATGTTTGTCAAAATGAAGGACAGGATCATTGAAATTAGGTCATAATCAATTATGACTCGTTATTTTAATCTCGTTATTTTAATCTTCAATCTTCAAAATAATAATGAGAAATAGACAATTTAATAGCATTTAATTTTCAAAAGGACTCAAACTGAGAAGAAGATGAATGCGTCATTCCTCCCGTTTCACCTCAGTTTTCAACCACATCACAAATTATTCGGCTTTCCAAAAAAACTTTGGACACTTAGCTGCCATGACATTTAGCATAGTTAGCACTATAGGAATGCAGTTTCCCAATTGTGAAGTGGAAGCCTGCATTACAGATCAAAGACATGACGAGACACTAAATAGGTAACATGAATGTTCACTAGCCACCACCTGGGCAGGGAGGGGTAATACTGACAGTGCTTGTGTGTGAATACCTTTCCGTTCATCCTAATTTCTAATCTTTCAAAATGATAGACAGCCAGACAGACATCATTAGAAAAAATTCAGTCATTGATAGAAAGTATTTGCGTAATGCGACTTCCGGTAGTAAGTATGATTCCGCAACATCTCAACAAACACACTAGAGTGTTTTTTCCTGGACCTCTGTAAAATCTCTGTACAATCTATACAAATACTTAAGAACAGGAACCAGTTAGCAACTAGTATCAAATTAGCTGATTCTAATACAAACAGTGATTAATATCTGCACCAAAAAGCATGATTTCAGTATCACAATGTTTAGTTACATGATGGAAAGCTTGAAAATTTTCACAGCACCAACATAACGGAAGCACAGAAATATGTTGATTCTACTGTAATACTGACATCTTCCTCTGTGGTGTAGTTATCAGTTCATGCTGGTCTGACTAGGGTGAGCTAGTCTGATAATTACTGATAGTTTCATTTTTAAATCTGATCAGTTCTGGTGAAATTACTCAGAACTTTCACTTCCAACTGTATCTTATGCATAGAGAGGATTTTATCAATTATTTGTTCTTTTAAAGTGACCTTCAACCTGAACTTGACTAAAACACTACATTCCTGTCCTTTTAAATTAGTTCAAGTATTAGTGCTCACCATCTAGCTATCAAGAAAACAATATAATTTTAAATCATTGTTATAGGTAAAGCTTTTTGTACAATAAGATTTTGACAAAAAGTTAATTATTGTTTGAATGAGACAGATTTCTCTTGAACTTAGAAATAGTTGTGCAACAAAATAATTACCAGGTCTATCTGACTTTTTGCTTTTTGCATTTATCTCAGGTCTGTCATCTTTTGGCCTAAGTACATCTAGGACAACACTTCATTTAAAGATATGTCATCACCTGCCATGGTTTCCTGTAGTGTTTTAATAGAGGTACCACCCTCACCTGAACTGGCCAGAAAAACATAGTTTGTTGGATTTTCATGTATTCCTGGCAAATGTTCTGAATAATTCATATATCTCCGATTTGCACCCTTTTGAATGTCAACTGTGCTTAAAGTTTTTGTTTAAATTTGAATGAAGAGATTTGTGGTAGATATTACATATGTTACAAACAATCATTTGGGCTAAAGTTTTCCATCTGTCAGAACGAATCTATGACTGTATCTTGATGACACACTTCCTATTTCCTCTGTCCTCTCATTCCATTCCTCATCTGATTTCTTCCTCCCTCTTTCAGTCTGTTCTCCATCACTCTCCTTTCTGTAATTATATTACTCTCTCTCTCTCTCCCTCTCTCTGTCTGTCTGTAGATCTGAGGTGAAGCAGCGCAGACTCTGCCCTCCTTGACTGGAGAGGGAATCGCAACCATTGCTCCAGCCAGACCAACAGTGTTTGCCGCCATAATGCAGACTTTCGCTCTTTTCCTCCTCTCCCCAATCTTTGTCCTGTCTCTCCTCATCCCTGCTTGCTCTACCCAGAGTGAGGGAGACCTCATTGTTCAGACACGTACCGGACGGGTCCGTGGCATCCGCATGCCGGTGCCGGACCGAAGCCATGTCACCGCTTTCCTGGGCATCCCCTTTGCTGAGCCACCGGTTGGCAAACGGCGTTTCCGTCGTGCCGAACCGAAGCGTCCATGGACAGGAGTGTATGAGGCCAATGCCTACCCCAATGCCTGCTACCAGTTTGTCGACACATCATTCCCTGGCTTCCAGGGCAGTGAGATGTGGAACCCCAACAGGGAGATGAGTGAAGACTGCCTGTATCTTAATGTCTGGGTGCCCTCCTCAACCAGACCACATAATCTCACCGTCATGGTTTGGATCTACGGCGGAGGTACTTGGTCGCTACTTTCAGATTTAGAATGAGCCCTTCTTCTCTGACACATTCTTTTAGTGGATATAGTGGATAGTAAACAAGAGAAACAAAATCCCTTTAGAGAATTTTAAAAAAACACTTACTGTAAAATAGGTTAACAGTATATAGCTAATAATGCCAGGGGTTAGGAACAAATGCACAGGGGAACAATGTAGCATTCTTTGAAAATGGTGATCAGTAAAGTGTTAATATAGTAGCTCATCACTTTTACTTCCTCCAAAGGTTATGTCTTTGGTTTGTTTGTTAACAGGATTACAGCAAAAGTAATGACGGGATATTCACAAAAGTTTTTACTCGAGGTGGCTCTTGGTCCAACTTAGAAACCATTACATTTTGGGAGTGATCCAGATCAGTATCCAGTTCCAGAATTATTTTTTAAAGATTATTTACCGTTGTGAGAAACTTTTAGGCATCCCTCCATAAATGCTTTAAGATAGGTGTATGGTTATGGTGCATACCAACATGGGCTTAAGCTCCTGAGCAACTGGTCCCCTGTTTTGACTCCTGTGGGGGCCAATATCTCATTGCTGTTGAGAAAATATCACAAATTAATCCAGATCTGGATAGTCCTCTGGATTTGGGGAAAATTCAGCCTTAGCTGCAGTTTGTGGAGTGTTCCATTTCAAAAGTCAAACTACTGCTTGAGCATAGGTATGATCTGTAATTACTTGAATACACAATTTACCAATGTATCCCTTCTATTCCCGCAGGGGGCATAAATTATTTTTCTTCATTAGGAATCAGTTTAATTTAATCTACTATAAGTAATGTAATGGAATTATTAATTTTCTCCTGTAGCAGAGAAATCATTAGATTGGGTGGAGTCGCAGTACCTGTTAATATTACTCATTGCTCTTTGGATTTTCACCCATAACCATAGCACAACTTTTCATATGCAATGTTGGACGTGCCTGCCCTCAATTATTTGTCATTGCACTTATGCTCATATGCACTTATACTGCAGTAATGCAGTAATCCTCATATAGAAAACCTAGCAAAGAGCTGTTGCAGAGCACAAAGTTTAATGATATGCTCTTACACCTTGCTTATTTATACTTTGTAAAATTACTAATGCAACCCTAACTACAACAGTGTCTGATATTTTTCAGACTGTTTCCTTATAAATGTAAGTATATTAAGATATGGATATGTCAAGTCATCTGTCTCAAACTGTATACTTTAAGAACTGGATAGAATAGAATAAATCCAGTATTTTTGTTAACACCAGTTCCTCTGTATGTTGTTGCATATTGTAATACAATTGGCTATTGTGTTGTGCTATTTAACATTTACAGGGTTCTTCAGTGGCTCATCTTCCCTGGATGTATATGATGGTCGTTACCTTGCTCACAGTGAGACCATCATTGTGGTTTCCATGAACTACCGAATTGGTGCCTTTGGCTTCCTTGCACTGCATGGTTCTTCTGAGGCTCCTGGCAACGTGGGTCTGTTGGACCAAAGGATGGCACTACAGTGGATACAAGACAACATACATTTCTTTGGTGGAAACCCTAAACAGGTTAGTTTCTCGTTCTCATTTACAAAATGTATCCTACTGTTTCTAAACAAGGAGACAGGACAAGTGAAAGCTAATTTGGATTCTGATTCTGATGATCTCCCCATGCTTTATTTTACCTGTTTACCAGGTGACGATTTTCGGTGAAAGTGCTGGTGGTGCTTCAGTAGGATTCCACCTCTTGTCTCCAGACAGCCGGCCTACCTTCACCAGGGCCATCCTCCAAAGCGGGGTCCCCAACTGCCCCTGGGCCTCGGTCAGCCCTGCTGAGGCCCGCAGACGGGCCACTCTCCTGGGGAATCTGGTTGGCTGTAATGGAGGCAATGACACCGAGTTGGTGGACTGTCTGCGGAGTAAAACTCCACAGGAGCTCATTGACCAGGAGTGGCAGGTAATGCTGATTCATTCAGTAGCCAGTCTGTAAAATTCATTTCATCCTTTTTCAGGTAGTGACACATGGGCAGCTTCACAAGAGAGTGCAGGTGAACAGTTTTGCAAAAAAATTGCTGTCTTTTAAAGATCTTTTTATCAATCTCTTTCTTACACCCTTTTACATGCTCCATATTATTTTTCACCCATCTTGATCTCTGATGGTAGTTTTACCCATGCTCCTTAGTTTTACCAGTTGTGGGCACTCAAAATAAAATTCATCTTCTTGTGAAGGTATTCATTTTGATGTATCACTAGCTTGGGCATTCATGATACAGCACCTACTTGTTTTTAAATATGGTGATATTTACTTTTGAGTAGCGCTTTCTAAAAACTTCAGAAATTATGTCTTTTGGGGAATTTATCAATTAAGTTAGAAATAAAATGAGGAAGTGAGGAAGTATTGTAGATGGACTAACGCTTTGTTGGCTCTTTTCAAGAAAAATGTTGACAGAATAATATAGAATCACATCAGACTAATGCTTTAAATTCTGCACTGTAGCAGTAGGAAGATCTAACTTTGAGGATTATTATGGTGAGTAAAATTAAATAAATCATCTATCAAGTATGGTGAACAATTTTATACTAAAACTTATATTATGTAAGTAAATTTATATCACATTGATGCAAAGATTACACAAAAATCTAATCAAATATTTCAATTTAATAAATCAGTCATGGGAATTAATTGGCAACTTTGTCCACAGCAGTCTAATACAATCAGATATATTTAATTAATAGAGGTCTATATATGTATAAACAGTATGTAAATCTGAAAGTTAACACATTTTTAATAGTGTTATGGTGAACACATGTTGCCCACACCAAGATGTAGATGAAATCAAAAGAAGACAAGGAATTGTGGAAATCTCATATGTGAAATTTCTTTTTCTATTTCTGTTGTAATTTTTCTTACAGCAGGATGCAGTAGTATTATTTCACAAGAATCCTTGTGCTGAATGGATTCAGTTACACTGACATGTATTTTCCCATTTTCACACACACATTATCACATTTGGTCTACTCTATTTTTGCATGCCATTCAGATCAACTCAATGGTACATTTGGATTTTTCATCATCTTCTGATCAGGTCCTGCCATGGTCCGCTCTCTTCCGTTTTTCATTTGTCCCTGTTGTGGATGGTGAAGTTCTGCCTGACACTCCTGAAGCCATGCTCAACTCAGGCAACTTTAAAGACACTCAGATCCTCCTCGGTGTCAACCAGGATGAGGGCTCCTACTTCCTGCTGTACGGAGCACCGGGATTCAGCAAGGACAATGAGAGCCTCATCTCTAGAGAGGACTTCCTTGAAGGTGACCCAGCTAGAAAGAATGAACAGGGATAAAAAGAGACTGCAATATCCTCCTTTGAGCCTTTTTTCTAAAAGTAACCATACATTGATCCTGCAGTCACAAAATCAAGCACAGTTGCTGCTGAAATCTCATTCACATTATTTCCCTGCATATTTAGCTTTTTTAAGTTAATTTCTAAACTGTTGATATAATTACATGAACTGACAGTCTCAGTAATCATTCTATTAATATGGCCAATTAACGTAACTCATACAATCACCAATTTAAATTCCTTTCATGTGACCACAGCGCAAATATAGTTATACTGTACTTCAAAAACAATAAAAATGCAACTAAAAATATAAACCTTCATCCTGCCAGGTGTGAAGCTGAGCGTACCACATGCTAATGATATTGGCCTGGAGGCAGTGGTCTTGCAGTATACTGACTGGATGGATGAGAATAATGGGGTGAAGAACCGTGATGCCATGGATGACATCGTGGGTGATCACAATGTCATCTGCCCATTGGCCCACTTTGCTCGCTCCTATGCACAGTATAACGCCCTTAAGGCTAACATGGGAGGAGCCGGCTCTGGGGTGATGAACAGTGGAGGAAACTCACAAGGTAATACATGTGGATGTGTTTGTTCCATTTACCACAGTTGTCATCAGAAAAGATTAGTGCTTTTAAAATACAGCTTTATGAGAGGAGAAATTGGGAACAACAATGCTAAAGCAACGGGGAGCCATGATGAGAGATCGAGGGGGAAATACTGTCATCCCCACACTCTGCGATTGGTTTCCAAACACCAATAACAACAGATACCTTTTGACCTGAGATTTAAGATTATTACAAAGCTGGAATCCTGGAGCCTCCGTGGACTATTATCACAGCTAAGTGAAATGAAGTACCTTAAGATTCTCTGCTAGGAGATGTAAATGCAGCACTGCATACTGAGTTCAACAAGCTATGGTATGCTACAGCAGCTGTGATCCTGGAGATGCTTCACTACAAGGTGAGCAGCTTAAGCCATTATGAACAGTATCCCCCAAGGAAGAAGGCTAGTGGCCAAGATCAAGGCAACACACTTGTGACAGGTGTGGTGAAGACAGGGCTATCTAAGAGGTACACCAAGATGTCCACATCTGAAGCACTGCAACAGCTAAAGATGTACACTAAAGAGGTAGAAGCTATGAGAATTAACAGAATGTTCTTCATTGAACAATCCAAAATGTGCTCTCAGTAGCAGGACAATAGAATGAGTATAAAACCTGAAACTGAACTTTATTGGAAAATGCATATGGAAGGAGGCAACATATAACAGCAATACTCAGTGGTTAGTTAATCTAAGAACAGACCACAGCAGTCGACCTGAACAAGACCTAGTAAATATCACAGTGGCAGACATCCAAGAAAGAATGTCATGTATGAAGAGCTGGACAGCACCAGACCTTGATTTGATTCACATCTACTCGCTAAAGTGATGAACTGCACTCCATGAATGCCTGGTGGCACAAATGAGCCAGCTGCTTATGGAAGTACCCAGAGTGATTAACCCCAGGCCGGACAATCCTGATTATGTAGCATCCCCAGAAAAGAGCATTCCCTTTTAACGACCAGACAATAACCTGCCTCAACACAACATGAAAGCTCCTGTCAGGCATCATTATGGCTAAGATGAGTAGGCATATGGCACATTTTCATATATGAGCAGGCCCAGAACTGAATTGGTCGTAACACAAGGGAGCTAAACACCAGCTACAGGTAAACAGCGCAGTAGCTCAAGACCAGACAGATCAACCTGTGCACCCCTTGGATTGACTAGAAGAAAGCTTACAACTCACTGCTACACAATTGGATACTGAAATGCTTGGGACATGGGACTAACATCAAGAAAAGCATTCATCAAGAACTCAATGAGACTTTGGGAAGCAACTCTTGAGGCCAACTCAGGGCTAACTGCCCAAGTTACCATCAAGTACCGTATATACCAAGGAGGTATTCTGTCCCCGTTGTGTCAGATCATTGCTAAGAGTGGATATTGATACTGGCTCTAAAGTGGAGTAACCATCCTGGATGGCATCAAACTGTATGCCAGGAGTGAGTGTGACATCGACTTACTGATCCACATCACCAGGTTCTACAGAAACATCTGAATGCCATTCGGTGTAGATAAGTGTGGTCAGATGGTATCAAAGATACCACCAGGTAAGATGAACCCAACTAAAGGGGTTGAAACATCAGAAGACAACATAGTTGATGTCCAGGACGCCTACAAATACCTTGGGATACTGCAGGGAAGTGGAAATCATGAAGAGGTCACAAGGAAGTCAGCCTAAGCCAAATACCTAATCAGACTAAGTCCTTAAGTCCTTAAAAGAAAGGAAAAGAATGAAAAAGGAAAGGTCCAAGCCATCAATACAGATGCACTACTGGTCATAAGACATCAGACTGGTGTAATAGCCTCGCCAAAGGAAGAGAGAGAAGCAATTGATCAAGACAAGAAAGCTTCTCACAGCGCAGGGAGGGTTTTACCCCAAGTCCAGCACCTAAGCAGCGGGAGGGAGGCCAAGGACTAGTAAGCGTCAGAGCCACTATCTAGGATGAAACAACAAAGATCCAGGAGTACATCGGAAAGATGACCCAAAGTGATGCAAAGTGAATGTTTCAGACAGTAGAAACCTGAGCATGAGTTGGAGGGAGAAGGGGATCCATTAATCAATAGAAGAAGTGGCTAAAATAGGCTGGTCTGAAAAACAGCACAAATGGACTAATCATGGCAGCACAGCCAAGTGGCCAGAATAGTGTACAGGAACATTTGCACCAAATATGGAAGTGTCAAGATAAAAGTGGGAGACCCCTCCAAAGGTGGTCAAAAATGATCAAGCTAAGATCTTGTGGGACTTCCTGATCCAGTTACAAACTGGTGATGGCTAACCAACCAGACAGTGGTGATTGACAGCAGAGGAAGACAGTTGTGACAGATGTAGCAATACCATGCAACAGCTCATAGGGCATGTAGGTGAATATCCAGGTGGAACCACAGACAAGGTCCTCAATGATACTGTCCTACCCAAGGCAGGAGTGAAACCAACACTAGGGCTATACCGGCTCGGACATGGCAAATGAATGCAAATTCAAATGCAATTCCAGAGGGAAAGGAAATATGCAGAGGATGTTGGCCCAGCATGACGACACTATGACACCAAACTACAGTGTCAAAATAAACATAGAGTTAAGTTGATACCTCTGTCAATCAACACTGAACATTGTAACATTATTGTCTTTGTAAAGGCAGAATTTATGGTAGAGTTTTTGTATTATTTGCATTATTTCTGTGTATATACATTATATATACACACAGACAAAAAGAATAACATGCGTCAAAGTCTGCTTGCTGCAGTATGTGATAATGTGCGATTTGCCCAGGGGTTACCATTTTATGAACATCTGCAAAGGTTGGTTTGGATTACATTTGGATTGTTATAATTTTGTTTTAAATTAAGCAATTTGTCTTTTTCTTCTCCTTCTTCTCAAGGGGGGGTCTACCTCTACCTGTTTGACCACAGAGCATCCAACCTGGCCTGGCCAGAGTGGATGGGTGTGATCCATGGCTATGAGATCGAGTTTGTCTTTGGTCTCCCATTGGAAAAGAGACTCAACTACACCCAAGAGGAGGAAAAACTGAGCCGACGCATGATGAGATACTGGGCCAACTTTGCCCGAACTGGGTGAGACATGTCTTCATTAAGCATATCAAGGAACAGGAAGAGTACAGTGATTGATCAAGCTTTGAAGAAGTTTTGTTTAAATGGAGAAAATAATTTATGAATAATCATGTCTGGACAATAGCTGTGTCTTTTTCTTCTGTCTGAGCAGGTGAGTAATGCTGCAGTTACAACTAAGTGCTGATTGTTCCAGTCATGTATATTATAGTTTTAAAAAAATTATATAGTTATATAATATAAAATAATATAATTTCAGAAATGTTTCCATAACTCTCCAGAGACTCCATGTTCAAGCTTTCGTCTCAACTACTTATACCTATCCATCTAACTTGCATTCATAGTTTTGGTATCAATGAGTAGCCTACTATGGTGGCCTAAAAATACAAAATCTGACTTAAGCGCAATGATTAAAAACAAAAAGTTAAATAGTTAAGTTTACTGTTAGCAAGGCACAACAGATAGACAGTACAACTAATAGGCAGGACAAAAACATGAAACAAAACTCCAAAACTACTGCTTGTTAACTAGTTTCAACAAATACTCAACAAAATCAGGCTAAGGTCATACGTGAAAGAACAACTAGTCACTGAAATGGTTGGAAATTTGACGACATAGAAAACAAAGACACAAGAGAGTCCCATTGAGGAATATATTTAAGTATAATGGACTGACTGGAAACAGGTGAACAGAAAAAAATTGGTAGGAAACTAAACAATGGACCGAGACATGCTGACGTTGGACACAAGAAAAGTGGAAAGAATCCAAAAATCCCCATGGTCCAGCAGAAAGAGAGACACAGCTGCAGAATTGACCACCTTGGACATTAGAAAGGGGCCAATCAATTAGTTTGGTGATCATTCGTCTGCTTCTCGTACTGTTCTGAGGTCCAAAGCAGGGCAGCATGAGCCCACCACCATGTGAGACGACACCTGTGGACAAGGCCCTGAGCCAAGGGTACTGACACCTACCCTTCTAAATAAGGGATGAGCAAATGGTGGCAGCCATAAGCACACTGTTGATAAACGTGTAGCAGAAACAGAAAGTGATTTGAAAGCATAAAAGTTGCTTACTCCATGTTGTAGGACTCTAAGAGGCCGGACAGCATTGTCCTGTCTCCATCTCCTGGTTGTATCTCATTCTGTCCATTGGTTCCTGTTCCATTGGACTTGGGATTATATCTGGAAAACTGATTATGGTCAGTTAACAGGCAGAATTTACCAAAATTGGCTGTAAACTGCAAGCCCCAGTCTAAGGCAATGTCATGAAAATAAAAAAAAACCCCATGAAGCTTGAACACATTGGACACCAGAACCTCTGCTGTCTGGCAATTTTGAAAGAAGAACAAAATGATCCCTCTTAGAAAATTATCAGCAACTGAGAGAATATATCCACAGAGATGTGGGACCATGGTCATCAAGGTAGGTAAGGCGGAGCAGACCAGCAAGTGGGTATAACAGGGGGGAATGGCATGTCTGAGGAGGTCTGATCCTGCTGAGCTAGTTATGGCCAGATCATACTGTGATGGCCCAAAAATACAAATTCTGAATAAAGTGCAAGGATAAAAATAACAAGAATGACAGTTCAAAGATTCCATATTTACAGTACATTTTACTGATTCAGCAAAGTAAAACAGAAAGGCAGTACAACTAATAGGCAGGTCAAAATTTATAAACTGAAAATCCAAGAACGTATCTGACTCATTCATAACAAGGTCATACTCAAAAAACAACTAGTCACTGAAATGGCTGGAAAGCTTGTCTACACGGAGAATGCAGAAGAAGTAGTCTGGCAGCATGAAGCGACTCAACAAGGGGCTAACAGAACAAAAGGCAAGAACCAATGGCAGGAAGTAGAATGAATGGAAATACATAAACAAAGGCCTAAAAGAATAAGAAGGTAAATTCAATTACAGTTCTCAATGCCCATGTAAGTCCTTGACCCAGCTACACAAAACTACACACTAAAGTGGCTCTTCTAAAGTCAGCTTTGTCACACTGTATCTGAAAGGTGCTCAAATAAATGGTGGCATTTTTGGTTTGACATTTCTATTTCTACTACTTATTTGCCTGGTAGATTTATCGGTTGCTTGTCCAAAAAAAGGCATATCACGGAGAACCCTTTTTAAACATTTACTAGTGACATGAGTAATGTTCAGACTTCCCAGTGTAATGTCACAAAAACAGTTATTATTTATTTACAGGCTACTGTCTAAACTGTTTCTGAATCAGAACATATTTCCTCCTCTGTGTTAGAAATCCCAATGTGAACCATGATGGGCCAGTGGACAGCAGGAGGCGCTGGCCCATGTTTACTGTCAGTGAACAGAAACATGTTGGACTCAACACTGAACCACTGAAGATCTACAAAGGTCTGAGGAACCAGATGTGTGCTTTCTGGAACCGCTTTTTGCCACGCCTCCTGAACATCACTGGTAAACATGATTTCTAAAAACTGCTCCTGCTCAACATGTGACATCTGCACTGAATACAGCTCTTCAATGCTCATTGTTCTCCCAGTTTAATTTGAAGCACAATCACACAATGTTGTAAGTGTCCCCAATCGGTTTTTATTGTAATAATAAGAGCTAAGTGATGGCTGGCATAAAACAAAATAGGTGGGACCCAGAGTTCTTTTGATATGATGTGTATTTCAAATGATGCTGGATTTTTGTTGCCAGTGTCAATATTTTAGAATTTAAATGATCCATTAGAGATCAGCTAATATTATTTTTCTAAATAAACACAATAAACTTATCATTTTTTAATAGAGAGCCTTCTTTTAACTTTGAGAACACGTACAGTGAGGTTTTGCAAAAATATCCTGTCGTGTACTATGCTTTACTCACCATATGTTTTGAACCATTTGTCCTCAGTTTTCCCCTCATCGTCAGGGCAATGTCTAAAATAACCTTCAGTTCCCTGAAAAAAGGGAGAGATATAGGAAGTGCACACTTCTACAGCAGCATAGAAGCATTCCGAATTAATTTGGGAATGAAAACAGTATTTAAAGAAAGTGTGACAAAGTGGTTAGTACATTATCCCGAAGAAGAGGAAGTGATTAGTATCACTTGCATTAACAAAAAATCAACACATAAAATATGATATACTTAAAATTGGTATCTGCCTTCACACCAGCTAATTTTATATAAGACCAACCCTCTTGAGGCTGTAACCGATCAAAATATAAACAGTATAGCATTAGCGCGAAGCCCTACAGCAACTCATCATAAAATATGGGGTGAAAGCTCAAGTGCTAACCACTTCTTTTTCATGTGAATCTGTGTTTCTTCTGTTAGACAACATAGATGAGGCAGAGCGCCAGTGGAAAGTGGAGTTCCACCGCTGGTCCTCCTATATGATGCACTGGAAGAGCCAGTTTGACCACTACAGCAAGCAGGAGCGCTGCACTGACCTCTGAGAGCCTTGGCAAATAGATGAGAGAATGACAGGGAGGGGGGAGGCAGAAAGAACAAATCATGGCCAATTTCCTCCATAGCCCCTCAGTGAAGTCTAATTTCCTTAGTTTTTGTTATTTATCTTTTCTGTGTAACTACACACAAACACAGGCACTGTGGGTCTTTATTTATATTATTTATACTATTTATTTATTTATGTATTAACTTTTTCTGATTTTGTGTGTCCTAAAAGAAATTAAGGGCTATGGAGGGAACTTGTCATCAGCATGGAGGAGTATTAGAAATGTCAAAGATGTGTCATTACCCCTTCCTACCTCGGTGTGTGTGTGTGTGTGTGTGTGTGTGTGTGTGTGTGTGTGTGTGTGTGTGTGTGTGCGCGTGCGCGTGCATGCCCCCAGGTTAACTCAGATCTTGACAAGCTCATGACACTACTCCAATGCTGATGTACTGTTGACTCACTTGTCATCTTGTTAATCTCACAAACTCAACTTTTGTTTTGAGGATGACTTCTTTTTTTTTATCATATCAGGGTTTTTTTGCTTTCAACTACACTGTATATTTCTTACTCACATTTTTGTTGAAGCCCTTTAGTTTTGTTCTTATTCATTAGTACAAGCATGATCAATATTCAATATTCAGCTTCACTTCATTTTGTGTATTTTTCATGTGATGGAAATGGAAAATTAAGATGCCCTAAATTCTCTCCAATTTTGGGAAAACCACTTTATATCAGCTTGATCTGACAGGTAGACATGTAATTCAGTGCTTTTCATTTCTGCTGTAGATGGTATCAGATTCAGCCCGAGTGACTGAAAACATTTACCAAAGTTCGCTTTAAATGGAACACAAACATGTCATGTAAATGTTGATAGCCCACCTTAGCCTCTTTAAACAGTTAAGAACCATATCTGCCACTGAAGCCACTGCATATCTATCAAAATGAGGAGAGAGGGGCAAGGAAAAGGGAGAGGTGCTGATGTGTTGGAAAGGTGATAGGACAGTTAGAGAAATGCATCATTACATAACTCTTGTCCATACAAAAAAATTGTATGTGATATATGTATATATGCATATAAACATACAGTAGATCATCACCCCCTTGGCTCCCCCTGCACATGAATTCATTCCCCCACAAACACATATGCTCAAACAACTCATAAAGACAAACACACCATCAGCATTTAGATCCAACTAATAGAGTAAGAAAGTGTTGCACTTGAATTACAGTTGCCTGTAGCCCTGGCCAAAGAAGCATCAAATCCAGAATGACATGAATCGGGTGGAAGGGGTGAGCAGAGGAAATGGAGTAAGAATTTTTCAAAATCTCAAATATTGGCGGGTCGAGTCTAAGTAGCTTTCTTCAACCATGAAGCAGTCAGTCAGCCAACTAACTCGGAGAGTACCCTGCATCCCCTAAATAATAACTCAGCCACACCGATTATAATGTAATAATATGGACCTGTAATGATATTTGCTTTCACATTATCAGGAAGTAAAATATCCCAGGTTTAGTTTATGTTGGCATATTATATTTTGAGAAATTCTTTCAAATTATTGGGGAGCGAGTCCTTTGCCACAGGGAGAGTTGAAGGTCTTTCAGTCAGAACATTTGGGAGAGATATATAAATTGCGAGCAGGGCTGTCATCACTCCAGGAATTTAGGGGATTTATCAACTCAGACAGAGATGAAATTCCTACAAACACATTTAACTGGGACTGATTTTAGCCAACAAAACAGAAAATCAATAAAAAAAATTCTGTATTTCAGCATTATTAGTTGTTCTGCAGAGGTCTGTTGCAGTAAACATTTAGACCACCATGCTTCACAATAAAACTAAATCTAAGTCAAAGTAAGCAGCTAACTGAATAAATGAAACATAAAATATTACAACATTTTAAATTTACACATTTTTCAAGTCTGATTTAATTACCTAAGTCTATCTAAAATGTTGGCTAAAATCCTATTGGGAGTCAATCCACTGCAAAACTGTTCTGAATTGTTTGTGTATGTCTGCATGTGTGTCATCCACTCAGTGTCCTTTACAGCTGTATGTTTCATTAACATTTATGTGTCTGTGTGTGTGTTGCATCATTTAGCTTATCTTTATCTCAGTTCTTTTTGTTCTCTTTTCTCATCATCACCTGTTAATTTCGCCTTACATGCAGTCCTGTTTCTGTCCGGTCCTTTATTTTATCTTTCCACCAACTGCCACCACTCTCCTCTCCTACCCACATCACACATCCCTCTTTCCATCTTCTATTCCTCCAACTCCTCTGTCCTTCTCTTTTCCTCCTGCATCTGCTACTCTCCCTCTACCACCACCCTGTTGTCTGTCCCCTCATCCTGCTCTCTGCCTCTCCATCTAACAGCTCTTTATTCTCCCTCTCCACTCTGGCTGTCATCTTCAGGTTCATCTCTAATCAACCTCCACCCACCCTCCTGTCTTCTCCACTCTCTTCCTTTCATCCCTCTGTCCCTCCTTCCACTCATATCATGCCCTTTTTTTCTACTCCTTCCAGTCCTTCATGATACAATACATCCTCTTCTATATGTATCCTTCCACCTCATCTAACTTCTCCTTATCCATCTCTCAATTGCATCATTTTTCCCCTTCCTCTGCACTCCCCCTTCCCCCCACGCTATGTCCCTGCCCCCTCCTCCCATCCCATTCCGTCCTCCTGCTTTCTCGTTAGTCTAATGGAGACAGAGTAATTCACTCAGCAGCAGTGTAATGTGACAGAGTGCTGGCTCAGCCTCTGGACACAATGGATGGATGGAAAATGGAGGGGAAAGGTAAAGACGAAGGAAGGAGAAAGAAATAGAAAATGAGAGAGAGGGGCAAGGAAAAGGGAGAGGTGCTGATGTGATGGAAAGATGATAGGACAGTTAGAGAAATGCATCATTACATAACTCTTGTCCATACAAAAAAATTGTATATGAGTTGCAGCTTACACTGTGGTATTGCTGTACATAAAATGTACATGTAAGAAATAAATAAAATGTGATTTTAAAAAATCGATTATACTCAAAATTACACATATTACCGATCATTTACAGTTTATTTAATAATAAACTAATGTCTTGCTCTGATTTGGGTTTCATTATAGGAATTATGTTTTTACCCAAAAATCAAGGGACTAAAGGTTTAATCTTTTACACCTTAAGATGATACTATTTATGTAGACAGGCTATTTACATGCTATCTGTTTTTTGTGATGTTTTGCCAGTAACTCAGTTTTGTAACAAATTCAAGGCTATATAAAAATTTGGGAGAAAATTGTGCCAAAAGCTGAACAAAACATTCAACTTAACAATTTCTTCATTTTGGGGCCCCCATGTGGCTAAAAGCGCTTCTTACTTTACTGATGCTTTAGAGCCTCTAAGTTATAAAAGAGGATATTATATGTACATGTCTACTACATAAGTAATTAGTGCAGTCAAAGTCCATACACTGTGCAAACTTAGTTGTTATCTTTTGGGAACAAGATAATTAACTTTAAAGTTATTATTTTGTTCACACAAGAACCATATTTTGTACGCTGAAGTTATTAGATAGTAAAGATGAGATAATGTACTTTATAAATTATTATCTGCTTTGCGAGAGATACAAATCTTTTGCACACAAGATGGTATCTGCGCAAAACTTCCATGTTGTTGTTGTTGTTCAAGCTATCATCAGCATTGACAATTAAAAATATACAGTATATATAATCTTTCAGGACTGTGGGAACTCTCAAGGAAACAGTATCTTTGTCATTTGCTGAAAGAGACGTTTTACTCCACCTGTGTGTGTAGTTGTTTCATTTGTCTTGTCCGTGTCTATCACCCTTAATATCACCATATTTATCTGTGTGCAAGTGTGTGTGTGTGTGTGTGTGTGTGTGTGTGTGTGTGTGTGTGTTTATTTGTGTCCATGTTCTTACATCCCCGTGGGGACTTTGACCTGACTACACCTTGACTTACAGGGACTCGTGCCCCTAAGGTGACAAAACTGAGGTCCTCATAGTTAGAGACTGCTTTTTGAAGGTCAGGTCTTAGTTTCAAGGGAGAGGTAACAAGTACGTTTAGGTTAGGGTTAAGGAGTTGTAATGTTTAATATTAAGGCTGGAGTGAGGCCAGGGTAAAGAGAGCCCCACAGGGATAGCGGAACCAGCATGTGTGTATGTAATGTGACTATTCTACCTGCCTCTCAGACTCTTATATATTTATTTGAACACTGGGAGGGAACTGTCTCAGCACTCACTGGTTGGTGGTTGTCCGAGCAACACATCTCTGTTGGCATGTAAAGCTCCTGTGTATGGATTGGAGTATTGTAGTCTAGCTTTAAAAATAATTAAAAATCAATAAAGGATTGTATCTGATGTCTTAGTTACCAGTGACGAATGCATGTGTGACAGGTTGTATGACTCCTCCAGCTCCTCCCATTCAATGAGAGATCCTGTGTAAGCCTCACCTCTCTTCCTTGCCCTCCTAGCAAATCCTTGTGCATGTCCTGAAGTTGACCCTGTCCCAGTATATCCTGCCAAATGTGGACTGTTATTTTCTGTAAAAATTTGTACTTTTAAACAAAAGTATTATCAAAGTAAGTACTATATATTTAATGTTAGGTACGTGCAATGTTAGCAATAACGTAAATACAGCAGTAAAGGAATATATTTGATATTTAAATGCAGTGAAAATACAACATGATAAAACAACAATGATAATGGATAGAGGCTGTGTTTTAAAAGCAATATTATTCTGAGTATTAACTAAAATGAGTGCCATAAAATCTGTTTTCTGTTGGGGTTTTTTTGATTGTTTGACTTCCTTTCAGTCCTCTGCCTCATTGTTGTTTGTTCAAAAATACTGTAAGTGTTGAAGGCTTCTGTAGCTTCCCAGTATGTCTCTGTGTATCATGAATGCTGACTTGGTTAAACTATAGCAACAGAAATAAAGACAGCCTGCTGCTTCTGTCCACCTTAAGCTTCTATTGATTTCATCATGGTAAAATATTGCAGTTACATCAAACACAACTTTTTAACAGTAGTCAGACTTGTGTTCTTGCTGTGAATATTGATGCTGGGTCTATGGTCTGTACAGCACAGTAATTTTTCCTTTCATACACGGCATGATAGTTGTTACTGTTGCATTAGTTAACTTATGAGCATGAAAAGAACAATAAACTGATGAAAAATTAAGTAATGACAAAAAATATTCATAACCCTGAGGGATGAGCATGAAAGTAAAATGAAAAATGTTGTGTAGTATTTCCTGAGGTAATAAGTTTTGTTACTGATTGTGGTTCTATGCTGCCATCTAGTGTTTTTTCCATGCAATTAAAAAAACTGAAATCAAATTAAAGGAAAGGAAAGAGTAAGATGCAGAATAAACACAGTAGTGCAAATAAACAATAACAAACAAATAAACATAAATAGTAGACAAATAACGTAAGTAGCAAATTGAATAAACGTTAGTGGCAGATTGATAGAATGCAATAAATAATAAAAATGACAAAAGTGACAGCTCAAGAGTTCAGCAGTCTTATGGCCTGTGGAATGAAACTGTCCCTGAGTCTGGTGGTGTGAGATTAGATGCTGTGGTACCATCTGCCAGATGGCAGCAGCTGGAACAGTTTGTTGCTGGGGTGGTGGGGGTCTTTAATGATCTGGTTGGCCTTCTTCCTACATCGCTGGATGTAGAGGTCTTCCATGGATGGCAGCTCCATCCTGGTGATGTGCTGCGCAGTTTTCACCACCCTCTGTAAAGTCTTACGGTTGAGGGCGGAGCAACTGCCATACCAGGCGGTGATGCAGCCGGTCAGGATTCTCTCGATGGTGCACCTGTAAAAGCTGCAGAGTATCCTGGTGTCCATGTTGAGCCTCCACAGCCTGCGAAGGAAGAAGAGCCGCTGTTGTGCCGTTCTTGTGATGGTGTCGGTATGTAAGGTCCAGGTCAGATCCTTGCTGATGTGGACCCCGAGGAACCTGAAGCTGCTGACTCTCTCCACCGTCATCCCACTGTCATCCCATTGATGCTGATGGGGGTGTGTCCTTCACCCTGCCGCTTTCTGTAGTCCACAATCAGCTCCTTAGTTTTTCCAACGTTGAGGTGGAGGTTGTTGTCCTGACACCATGATGTCAGGCCTCTGACCTCCTCTCTGTACGCCGTCATGATCAGGCCGATGAAGATCGTGTTGTTGGCAAACTTGATGATGGTGTTGGAGCTATGTGTGGCCACACAGTTGTGCGTGAACAGGGAGTACAGCAAGGGGCTCAGCACGCAACCCTGGGGGGTGCCGGTGTTAAGAGTCAGGGTGGAGGATGTGGTGGTGCCTATACTTGTTACACTGTTGCACTAAAATTATTTTGCTCTAGTCGGTGCCCGGTCATTCATGTGTGTGTGTATGTGACACTATAATATGTAGTTATAAATTCTCCTCTTCAAACCACTGCATAGAGGATTTGATATTGATGGACTCTTCCTCCCATCCTGGCTATTCTGAAGTCATTCTTTTCTCATAGCAGGAAATATGAGGCTGCATAATGAACTTTCTGGCATCCATACAGCCAGTCAGATTTACAATGAAAACAGGTTTTCTGACCCTAGCTCACATGTTTAAAGCAATTGTATTTTTAAAAGATGGGTTCACAAAACATGTCAAGTGTTTCTTAAAACAACACATTTAAATCTCGAGATGCAGTTTACCACACTCCACTTTAGTGATGGATACAGAACTCACCAGTCAACTGGCCATTATTGGCCTTCAGCAGAGAGCAACATTGCCTTCTTTTTTATAAGGCTGCGTTTGATGAGCTATTTGGTTATCTAACAAAGCTGCTGCATTACAGCAAATGTATATTTCACAGTCGGATACAGAAATTTTTGGTTTTAAATACTCATTTCCTCAGAACAGAACTCAGAAAAAAATGTGTTTTATTATTATGCCCCACATAAATTGAACAGCTAATAAAAATTCCTAAAATTACACAGCATGATTACTTCATTACTTCATTTACCTCTGTACAAACTGCAATATAATTTGTTTGTTCACTGCTCTTTCACTGTGACATTTTGGGACAAAAGTGTTTTTTCAACTGTACTGTATTGTTTTAATCGGGGCATCAATGAGATCTTACTTTCAACTGGCCCTCCCTGAATAAATAATGGTGGGGAAAAAACTGAGCTCAGGAAGATCAGAAAGGCTGTAGGTCCAGATGGCATCAGCTCCAGCCTCCTCAAGTCCTGTGCAGCTCCCTGTAGGCTGAAGCGGGGGAGGGTACCATAGATGTGGCAGACAACATCCTGCATGGTATTAGTGCAAATACCTAATTTCCGTTAATTTCCAAATTTACAGCCATAGCTGCAAAAGAACTACCTATCGGAAGTTTGGGTTTTAAGGTCCCTCTTTTAGACAAACTAGCAGTAAAAGCAGCTAACTCCAATACATGATTAGGGCTTGGATTTAAAGGTCCCTCAGTTATAGCTGTTAATATTCTGTATTTTTAGCTATAGTTGTAAAAGCGTCCAACCCGCAAGACGTCTCGAGATAAGTATAAAAAAACAACAAAAAAAGTATCTGAATGAATGAAATACTGTGCCCTGGTTAAAAGAGTGTGTGTGTTGCAGTGAGTGCAGGGGCAGAAGGGAGGCCGGGTTTGACTACTTACCAACTTTAAACATGTCTAAAGAGAAAAAGAAGACAGAGGAGAAGAAAGCTATTCGCCAGGGGTTTTGGGACATTATTTGTATGTGGGAAGAAGAAAAATTCAACACACTTTCCCGGAAGGCGAAATTGAAAACAAATTACAACAATTTCACAAATGGGTGAAAGAATTAAAAGATTTTACTGTTTGGACTGTTTGGTGTGCTTATGGGGCCCCCACCTACAGTCAACCAGAGAAGGTGCTTCTTAGCCTCTCTGCAAAACAGAATTGAAGAACAAAAAAAATTTAAGTCGAATCCTCAAATATTTTAGAACGAGGAAAAAGAGAGAATAAGTTGACCAAGTTAAATGATATTGAGAAATTGACCCAGCTATATTCCAGCACTTGTTTCCCCAGCATCTCCAGTCTGTCCGTGCAGGCAGGGAAAACTGAAGATAAAACAGGACAAGAGTGAGTCCGGAAGCAAGGGTGAGTCACCACCTTCATACACTTTTACACAAGACAACACCACTGCCTGCAGGGCAACTACACCAACTGTGCCCAGTCCATATGCAGCCTTAAACCAAATGCTTGCTGCTATGGCACAATATGAAAACCAAGATGCCACCACCAAAACAATTACAAAGCCAAACCTTATGCACCCATTTATCCTTCCTCCTGTGTTAGCTTTCTATTACCATCCCCGGTGTTGATGGGTCGGTTTCAACACGTGTCTTAAATCAGCTTTAAAATACAGTAAAAACAATAGCCTATCATCCAAGTATTTGTCATCTCTTGATAACCTTGTTAGGCTTTTTATCTATGAATATTTTTGGTTTAATATTTTTGGTGTGGGTCTCTGGGGGTTTGTTTTGTTTGTTTGTTTTCCAGTATACCTCTCGATTTCAAGAAAAAAGAAAAATGAACCTCAAGAGAATCATATAAATAAATAAAAAGTTGTTGTGTTACCTGAATAATACTGAGGGGTATAGAACACATCTCTGAAATGAATTTGCTTCCATTTTAAAATTAATAACTATAGTAACATCTATGGTGTTATGGGTCACTTTCGACCCATATATATTTTCTTCAAGAAAATGCAAAAAAAAAAGTCAGCAATAGAACTTTAATATAAACACATTAAGACACAAAACAGGTCATAACACAAAATATTCATTTGCAAGTTCAAAACTATTAGAAAGCTAAATCAGAGTAAACGTCTCGTGTCTAGTGGTTTTTTTGCAGCTATATTGTACAAATGAGCAAATGATGGTCGGTGCCGACCCTAACACAAGAGAAAGGCTACGCAAATGCCTGTTCTTGCGATAAGAGGGGGGACTCTACAATATGAGTTAAAACCAACACAAAAAGAATGTGAAGAGGAAGAACAAAAAATGAATGAATGAATGAAGAAAGACAAGTGAGAGAGCAACAAAGATTAAGGGAAATTGATAATGATGAGAAACTAAACGTGTTATTAAAGGGAGTTAAAACCTTGTTAGAAAATGACCAAAGGAGAAGCAACCTATCTGAACATAAACTACAATCAAGATCCAGCTCATCCGAAAGTGCATCGCCAACCCCAGTGACCCGTCCCAGTTACGGAATGTACCCACCAGATATGACTGAATACCACACATACAGCTCTACAACAACAAAAGATGAGAAGCGGCCTACAACGATAAGACACAATAATGCTGAATATCAACTGCCACTAGTAGAAGCCAGAGGACCATTCAGAGGACTACACAAGAGAACGTACTCACCCATCACTTATGCAGATAAGACGACATTGAATGTGTATTACCAAACCCAAAGGATGGAGGGCATGTGTGGATACGCCAATTCCTGCTCCAGTCTCGTTGTCAGATATTATGCCTGGGGGTGTAAGAAGCTGCCAATCATCACATCTGGAGCCCCATGAAATGAGCATATTAGGAACAAGTGCTGGGACAGACCAACTGGCAGACACAGAAGAACTACAACCTGTCTCAGCAGCTATGCGGGCTGCACTAAGACAACAATATCCAGTGAAGATTATTTCAGATCTGATGAACGACACATCCAGGAAAAGCGAAGAAGGACCTCAACAATATGTCCAAACAATTTTAAAGGTGTGGGAATCACAAACTAGAACATCCCCATTCACAGAGCCCCTGCAGCAACTCTTTAAACAGGCTATGATAAGAGGACAATCAGGAAAAAAAAGGAAGAAATGCTAAGACTTGTGGCAGGAAGTAAGATGGATCTAGACCTGTGGATGGTAACCCGGAGCTTAAAGAAGGAGAGCGTTATGCTATTACTATGCAAAACTAGAACGCATAGAAAAAGGCCATCCGACAAACACCAGAGCCCTCAGTGCCATTGCAAAAGCATTAAAAGGAACATCCCGTGTTAGAAGAGGACAAGACATCACAATCCATACCAACCATGCTGTTACAAACTACATCTCCAGCAATAAATTTACCCTGAGCCAACAAAGAACAACAAAAATGCAAGAAATTTTGTTACAACCAAACATCCATTACTCTAACACAGATGTGAACATGGCGACAGTAATACTATAGTAATAAAAATGAATGTGCAGCCTTAGTCGCAGATGAAATGACTGTATTTCCAAATATTACCACAGAACCATTAACCAGTGCAGAGACAGAAAATGTATTCACCGATGGACACAGCCATGCAACACCTGGGGGAGGCATCATAGCATCTTACGCTGTTGTGAAACATACACCTAGTACCAGCAAAGAAGACAGATGGACCACCTTAGAAGCGGACATCATACCACCTCCAGCATCAGCACAACTGGCAGAGATAAAAGCAATAACCAGAACTTGTGAACTAAGAAAAGGGAAAGAAGTAAATATCTATACTGATTCAGCCTATGCAGTAAAGGCAGTGCACGTAGAAATCAAATATTGTTTACGAACAGATTTCTTAACAACAACAGGCAAACCAGTTAAACATATGTACCAAATGTGTACAGGAAATACTGATAAAAGAACCAACAGGTAAACCGCGGAGTAGATCAAAGAAGGAAAGTGGGTCTACAGAAAGGCATTTCACCTGGCACTTACCCAGATGGATTGGTCTGTTTAAAGTGGTAAGCTCTACTACTTATGGTTTGAGTGTTTGGCTGGACGACGAACAAATCAAGTTGAGAAGATATTGGCACAAAACTCACTGCAGAAAAGGTGAACCAGCAACGGAGAGAAGCCTTAGAGAAATCAGAAAGCACCTAAGGGACATTGGAGAAGAAATAGAAAAAGAAGACAAAGATAAAAAAAACAAACATGAGACCAGCGTGGGGCTCACTGGCCTGTTTGGCAGTGATTTCCCTCCTCGTTGTAGCTCTGTTACCTAGGTGGGAAAGGACGGAGCCAAACCAAGATGAGTCAAGTGTAAACAATGGTAATTTGCCTAATCCCACAAACAAACTCATTGGCAAACCCCCATATTTAGAATGAAAATCCTCTTATCCTAACCTTAAAAAAAACCTTACCAAGAATCCCTTCCTTATGATGGGATCTAATTGTTACAAAGGAGGAAATAAATAAAAAAATAAATCTTTTAGAATCAGTCCACCGATTAAATTATACTATCCGTACATATAAACTCCTAAATCTAAACAGTTTTAGTGTCCTGGACAGATTACTTAATCATACTACTAATACAGTGTACCAGGTAACAGATGTCCTCCTTGTTTAAGTATTTCACGGGGAAAACTACTAAAGCCCATACGGCAAGACAGGCTTCGCCATTGCATGAACCGGTAGACTCCAATATGGACAACCTGCTATCTGAAGTGAGCAAAATTACCTCCACACTACAAACGGTGGTGACAGATGTATCCGTGATCGAAGAAACGGTCAATGATCTGAAGAATTCAGTAAATGCAATCCAAGTTAGACTGGACAAAGCAGAGAGATGCATCTCTAACATGGAGGACACCTCCGCCAAGCTAACTGAGGTAGGAGAGTGCCATGATAAACGTCTGGATGTTCTGTGGCATAGAATTAAGGACTTCGAAAACAGAAGCCACCGCATCAAGGAACTACCAAATGGAACGAATGCAGGATTTCTTTCTTCCCCAACATATCAAGAGAATTGTCTGGAAAACGGAAGATGTTGAGGCAAATCAACATGAAGTACACATTGGCATAACCAGCATCACTCTGCGTTACATCGAGAGGGGAGAATAAGGTTTTTGAGCAATACATACGAGAGCATTGCGGGGCAACTGATTAATAACTGTCAATCTGTTTAGCAAAGGAGCACACTATCACAGGTGGGTTTATGAGGGGTAAGCTAACCGTGCTGCCTAGGGAGAGTCTTGACGGCCTAGGTTGGGCTTAACGGCTACTCGGAATCTTGGGGTTTGGGAAACGAGAATGCCTCGTGTTGGGTATGACTGTACTTTTTTGTTGTTCTTTTCATGTCTGCAAAGTTAGGGGCAGCAGAGAATGTTACAGTTTGTTGTTTAATGTTAAGTTACTTGCTTGGAAGGTTAATCTATTTTTTTTTCAATGCCAAATTTGAATGAATGTACATCACGATGCAATACGTCACTCCTCACTAGGGGGCAACCATTTGACACATATATAATTTTCACGCTTTTGCATGTCCAAAGGTAATTACATTAGATTTATTACATGGAACTTTAACGGCTGTCGAAGTCCAATTAAAAGGTGAAAAGTTTTGTCATATCTAAAGCAAAAGCAGGAGGACGTGGCATTTATACAAGAAAGTCATGTAAAGGATATAGAAGCATTAAAATTGAAACGAGAATGGATTGGGCATGTTTTTCATTCCTCTTTCTCCAGTAAACAGAATGGGGTTATGATTTTGATAAACAAGTGCCTTAACTTTGTTATGTTGTCAGAAACTAAGGACAGTGACGGGAGGATGATATATAGAAGCACTCATTAATGGAGTCAAAATTACTTTATGTAATATATATGCCCCAAACACAACAGATTTTCCGATCCAATTTTATTAATAAACTAAACAATGCGTTGGGGGACAAGAAGGGACAAATATTGTTAGCAGGGGACTTCAATCAAGTCATGGATAGTGTTTTAGATGAGAGTAAATATCAGGGACCATCTATGCTGAAGGATAGGGCTGCACTTCATATGTTGGCTGAAGATTTAGGGTTAATTGACATATCGAGGCTGGTAAAATCAGGGGGAAAGAGAATACACTTTCTTTTCACATTGCCACAAATCGCATTCACGGATAGATTTTTTTCTTACTATCCAACACTATTGTTGATAAGATAATAAACTGTAAGATTGGACCAATTGTGCTATCAGATCATGCTACAGTGGAGTTGGATATGGATATCAAGTCTGAACCCAGACTTGGGTACGAAGGGAAGGTGGCACTTAAATACTTCATTATTGCAGGATGAAGGGTTTAGCATGTTGTTAGCTGAGGATCTGACCTCCTTTTTTGATATAAATGTTGGAATCACTAGAGAGGCTAGCCTCAGTCTGGGAAGCGTCAAAGGCGTATATAAGGGGGAAACTCATTGCACAGGCAGCTAGGAAGAAAAGGGAAAGAATGGAAACACTTAATGACTTTGAGATTAAAATTTGGGAACTAGAGAAGGAGTTCGCTAAACATTATTCAGATGAGTTATTTCAAGAGATTTGTAAATGTAAATATCAAGAACATGATATATATAACAGGAAGGCTGAATATGCACTATTTAGACTGCGGATTTTATGAAGGAGGTGAAAAAACTGGCAAACTTTTGGCCAGGCAGTTAAAACAACAGGATACAGCTAACATAATTCCAGCAATTAAAAAAGGGGATACTATGGTTTCAACTACAAAAGAAATAAATGAGGTTTTTCAGAAATGTTATTAACATTTATATACTGCCTCCTGTAGTTTGAATGAAGATAAGTTAATGCATTTTTTTCAAAAGTAGATTTACCTAAATTAGATGCACTGCAAACTGAGTTATTGGACCGTCCCATTGAAGAGGTAGAAGCTAGGGCAGCAATAGCTTCGATGAAATCTGGAAAGTCTCCAGATTCAGATGGACTTCTAATTGAATATTATAAGAAGTTTGTTGATATAGTGGCTCCTGTACTAACTAAAGTTTATGCAGAAGCATTTTAAGTCAAAAGTTTACCTAATACATTCATGGAAGCATTAATAACACTGTTGCCCAAGAAAGATAGAGATATAACCTGTCCTGCGAACTTCAGGCCAGTTGTAGATTGCAATGTAGATTGCAAACTATTAGCAAAAGTCTTAGCATTACGACTTGAGAAGATCTTACCAAAGATAATTCATAAAGACCAGGTAGGCTTCATAAAGGGAAGATCATCAGCTGACAATATGAGGTGAAACATCTGAAACTAACTTTTTGGGGCAAGGTTAATGTTGTCAAAATGGTTGTTGCTCCTGAGTTTAATTATATCTCTATGATGTTGCCTTTGAACATTCCAGACATTATCTTTACAAGATATGACAACATTATAAAGGACTTTCTTTGGGAAGGAAAAAAGCCCTGCATTAAAATGACTTAAATATCTGCCCCAAAAGATAAAGGTGGACTTGGATTACCAAATGTGAGAATGTATAACCTATCTTTTGAAATGGCCCAATTTGCGAAACATTGGAGAACGACGGACTCAATTTGGATTGGATGAAGATTGAACAGAGACTGGCCTCTCCATTTCATCCCATTGACATTCTCTCACAATATTCTGGACCAAAGCGAGACCCAAACCCAGTGACTGAACATTCGCGTTATGTCTGGAGCAAAATCCATAAACTGTGCAAGACTTCACACTACAGACAATCATATGCATCATTGTGGAACAATCCAGAATTCTGTATAGGAAAGACAATGTTGTTTTGGAAACGGTGGTGCTTCAAAGGAGTGACAATAGTCAGTGATTTATATGTGAATGGAATTTTTATGTCATACTCTGAGCTGCTGGAAAAATACAACATTGAGGGTATGGGGAATTTCTGGAAATATCTACAGATTAGACACTGTGCTGAAAAGATTTGAAATTTAAAAGAGAATCCAGTGTTTACCTACCTACAACTTCCACATGTAGCTCACACTGCTTCTACATGTTTAAATTTAAATGACAAGTGTAATTGGAGACCCTTGTAATGGTTTAAAACTAACATGGCAGAGGGATCTGGAGATTCATTTTGATGAGGATGATTGGATGAGAATTCTTTCAGATGTGCGTAAAAATATCAGGGAAGCAAGGGGGAAATATATTCCTTACAAAGTAATACACAGGTACTAATACACACCATCTTGGCTTTATAGGATGGGTGTAGCTGGAAATAGTCTATGTTGGAAGTGTAATGAGAAGGATGGTACTTATCTATACAGGTTTTGGGAGTGCTCTTATGTTCACCCATTTTAGAGTAAAATTCTGAGAATACTAGAAGATTGGCTGGGGTTCCCATTACCTGCTGAACCTAGGCTATGCTTATGTTGGGCCAGCGTAACACGTGGTCACCAATTGTTCTTTACCTCACAGGGGCACCATTTGTTGGAGCACCCTTTGTTGAGGTTGCCTACTAAGGGCACTAATTATTGGGGTTTGGCTATCCAAAATAGTTAATAATTAGTAGAATAATAATTATTAATTATTAAATAATTGGATCTAATACATTAGATCACCTCGGGGCACCACCCTTTTTACAAGGGAAAGATAGCCAATTTATTAAATCAATCTCATAAATAGTACTAAATTGTCCATTTGGAACTCTGATTAATAATTAATTTAATAACTAGAACCAAAATTACCAGATTAACAACTAGTTTAGGTAGAAGGAATTTGGAGTTCTTGACCGTGTAGAGGTTGGCGGAATTCACTCTTGTGCAACATTAAACAGACAGCAGGTATGTTTAATAATCATTTATTAACAAGAATAAAAGGAAAGGAAACATACAATCTGCCTACAGTGTACTTTCTTCAGGTGTGTGCGTGTGTGTGTGTGTGTGTGTGTGTGTGTGTGTGTGTGTGTGTGTGTGTGTGTGTGTGTCTGGGTGTGTCAAAATGGCTGCTGAGGCCTGGAGGCCCTGAACAAAGAAGATCTGTGGAGGCACTCAGACCATGTGCTGGGTGTGTGTGTGTGTGTGTGTGTGTGTGTGTGTGTGTGTGTTTCATGAGGTGCCAGGTTAGAGGAAGGATGGTTAGTTAGCATGCAAGCATAACCTAACTAACATCTACTTAACAATGTGGCAGAGCCAACTATACAATAACCTGTCTACCAAACTGATCACAACACTCAGTAAACAGAAATACATCAAATCATAGTTCTTGATTTATCTTAGCTTAGCTTATCTTAGCTTGACTAGGCCCAGATGGTTTTACCAGTTCTGGTGTGAGAGACACTCTCTCTGGTGTGTTGCTCCTTTGGCTGGTGGTTCCTGATGGAAGGGCCAAGCTGAGAGAGTGGGAATTCCAATGTTGGAAAGCAGTCTTTGCTGTGTGGTCCTGATGGCAGACGCTGGAGGAAACTGGCCGCTCCTTTGACGTAGTTGGTTAGCAGCTCGGTGCTAACTCGCTGTGTGGCTCCTGTTGTATGGAGGATTAGCCTACAAACCTTGTGTTTGTTGGGTAATGGAGTTTGTTTGCGGAGCACAGCACAGCCTTTATATGACTTGATGACCTCAGAGGTCACATGCCACAGTCATCCAGTGGTGGCTGCTGGATCGGATTTCACACCTGGAAGGTTGTGGGACTTTAAGGTTCCAGTGCTCTTCTTTGTCTCCAAGACAAAGAAAGCCATGTGGTCGAAACTTGGTTATGCGTGGTGAGCCTCCATTGCTCACCACCAGGTTCAGGTCCCAACACTTACTTGGAGATAAGTTATTAATACCCAATACTACATTTGATTGTTGTAAAGATGTGCTGTATTACAGCTGCCAGGATTATTTTGCGCAATTGGAAGTGTCCTACAGCCTTAGATTTAAAGGACTGGGTCAATGGAATGATTGAGATAGCTTCTTATGAGAGCATGTTTGAAAGATTGAACAATGAGAGTAAAATGCAAATTTGGGATGATTTCTGGTTACATATGAAAACAACATGACAATGATAGCTGTGGTATTGCCATGTATTGTAGATATTTTGTGTTAAGGGTGTCGAGTGGCGTATGCAGTTTTTGAACATTGGGCATTGTGATGTACAAACTCTTTTTTGAACAATAAAAAGTCCAAAATAATATAAGAAATAAGAATAAAAAACCCCAACTACTCCCACAGCGAAATGAGGTACTGACATTTAATACTGGTAAATTGTCCCTGTCTGATAAATACCGCATAGAAACAGGATATTCCCAAAAGAATACATGGATGCATCAAGTTAATACAGCCACTACCGAAGTGGATCAGAATCAGAATCAGAATCAGTTTTATTGCCAAGTAATTTGCATTACAAGGAATTTGTCCTGATTTGATGGTGCTTACATATAAAAGGAGAGACAAACATAAACATAGAATGAGCATAAACATGTGAAGTGTGCAATAAACATAACCTAGGCATAAATAGAAAAAGCTGTATACATACATACATATATTTACACAGGTAGTGCAGGTAGTGGTGTGAAGAATAAGTGTCCAGTGAAGGGGTGGGGGCATTAATATAACGCATATTATAACGTATTGAAAAGACTAAAAACAGACTTAGGTTTTATTCCAGAGCCTGATGGCAGAGGGGTAGAAGCTGTCCTTGTGACGGGAGGTTTTGGTCCTGATGGACCGCAGCCTCCGTCCAGAGGGGAGAGGGGAGAGTAGGCAGTGTCCGGGGTGAGAGGGGTCAGCAGCTATTTTCCTTGCTCTCCTCAGGGTCCTGGAGGAGTAAAGTTCTGGGAGAGAAGGGAGGTTGCAGCCGATCACCCTTTCAGCGGTTCGTATGATACGCTGCAGTCTGCACCTGTCCTTGGCAGAGGCAGCAGTGTACCAGACGGTGATGGAGGAGGTGAGGATGGACTCAATGATGGCACTGTAGAAGTGGACCAGCATTGTCTGTGGCAGTTTGAACTTCTTCAACTGCCTCAGGAAGTACATCCTCTGCTGAGCTTTCTTGATGAGGGAGCTGATGTTCGGCTCCCACCTGAGGTCCCGGGAGATGATGGTGCCCAGGAAGCGGTAGGACTCCACAGTGTCTACCGGGGAGTCACCCAGAATGATGGGGGAGGGTTGGACTGCGCTCTTCCTGAAGTCTATTCTCATCTCCACTGTTTTGGAAGCATTGAGCTTCAGGTTGTTCTCCCTGCACCAGGTCACCAGGTGATCAATCTCCCACCTGTAGGCAGATTCGTCCTCATTGGAGATGAGTCCAATGAGGGTGGTGTCAAATCCATGAACTTCAGGAGCTTGACAGAATGGTGACTGGAGGTGCAGCTGTTGGTGTACAGGGAGAAGAGCAGGGGAGAAAGAACGCAGCCCTGGGGGGAGCCGGTGCTGATCGTCCTGAAGTCCGAGGTGAGCTTTCCCAGCCTCACGTGCTGCTTCCTGTCCGTCAGGAAGTCTGTGATCCACCTGCAGGTGGAGTCCGGCACGTTGAGCTGTGAGTCCCCGAATGTTCATAAGCTCTTCTCTGGTGAGAGCAGGAGAGCCGTGAACCAAAACAGAAAGCGTAATCTGTCCACAAAACAAGACAAAACAGTGCGCACCAACAAATCGAGGCAGCCACCCTCCTGAGGACATGCTGATACAGCTGAAGATGTCGGAGGAGGATGGCTTGGAAGAAGATGACATCGTTTAGTGGACGGGGTCTACAATAACTGATTACATGTTGTTAGAATAGAATTGCTTTGTTACTTCCTGGTAAGCGTAATATATTACCCGATTATATAAACTGTTACTGATATTTCCACTTTTTTGCATACACAACTGTGAGACCTGAAGGTCGTCCACCGGAGAAATGGCAGTGGGCTCGGGGACCCACTCACGTGATAGCCGGAAGGGGCACAGTTTCTACATAGGTTAGATACACTACACCACACTATAGTAGTGGCGTGCTCTAAAGCATGCCAACAGGGGGATTTGTTGGATTATTATGAAACTAAGTGTTCTTAGTTCTAATCACACCATGTCATGTCATGGCCTTATGATATGTTAATTACTGCCTCGCTGCTGCTTGCTCATCAGAACAGAACGCACCACACCTGATTTTAACATTCACTCGGGTCCAGCTAGAGCCGGTTGGCTACACATAGCAAGACACTGATAACACTCCTCAGCCCCATCCTCTACACCCTGTTCACACATGACTGCGTCGCCTCCCACAAGGACAACATCATCCTGAAGTTTGCCGACACTGAAGTGATAGGATGTATCACTGCGGGGGACAAAGCGGCCTACAGGACGGAGGTGGGCAGTCTTGTGTCATGGTGCGAGGACAACAACCTCACACTAAACACAGACAAGACAAAGGAGATGATAGTGGACATGAGGAAGGGGAGGAGACCTCACCAGCCACTGTTTATCCAGGAGCTTGAAGTGGAGAGGGTGAGCAGCTTTAAATACCTGGGCATCCACATCACTGAGGACCTCACGTGGACCACGAACACAACACAGCTGGTGAAGAAAGCTCAACAGCTGCTGTATTTCCTGAGGAGGCTGAGGAAGTTCGGCATGTCCACAAAGATCCTCAGCAACTTCTACAGCTGCTTTGTAGAGAACTGCCTGACCAATGGCATCACTGTATGGTATGGCAGCACTACAGCCATGGACCGCAAACGCCTGTGGAAAGTGGTAAAGACAGCTGAGAGGATCATCAGGTATCCACTGCCCTCTCTGCATGGCATCTACCACCGCAGAGTCCACAGGAGAGTTGCCACCATTATAAAAGACAATACCCACCCACAACATGGACTGTTTACACTCCTGCCCTCAGGACGGAGGTACAGGAGTGTGAAATGTAGGACAACCCGCTTGAAAGACTCATTCTACCCCACTGCCATCAGAACCCTCAATAGCTAAGGTCACTTTAATTAACGCCAAAGTCACTTTAAACACTTGTGTCACACTAATGTCTTCTGTTTACAAACCAGTCATCTCTTGCACTAAGGTATAGTTTACGTTGCTATTTGCACTGATGTACAGTTATTTCTTTGTAGTTACTATTTTTTGTATTTACTGTTCTGTGTTATCTATTTTTCTTCTTTTTTATAGTTACACACGCTTTAATACAATTTCGTGTGTCTACTTATGCTGGTACTCTGAGTGGACAGCAAAGTAAGAATCTCATTGTACAGGGAAACGTGTTTCTTTACTGTGCATATGACAATGAACACTTTGAATCTTTTGAATCTTGAATCTTAAACACTCAGGGTTGTACTCCCTGGCGCCAGGAGGGTAACACTCAAGGATGAAAAACTTATGATTTCCTTAGTTCGGGCTTCGTCTCTCCAACTCGGGTCGAAGCCTCAGCGCTGACTCTATACTCATCTTCTGTGACTCTAAAATAAATTTATAACCATACGCCATAGTTGCGTCTTCTATCTTAGTACTGTTTGACTAACTTCCTTCCCCTGGAATAAAGTTCCCGGACGGTCCCACATTATGTATCCAATTGCAGATTCTGTGTATTCGGTGAGGTTGACGTGCTGGTTGGTGGTGGCCGCCTCCCTGAAAACAGACCAGTCTGTGCTTTCAAAACAGTCCTGTAGAGCTGCTGTGGCTCCCTCTGGCCAGGCCCTGATCTGCTTCACAGCTTGCTTGCTCCTCGTCAACAGAGGTCTGTAGGCTGGAATTAGCATAACTGAGAGATGGTCTGATGATCCCAGGTGGGGGTGGGGAACTGCTCTGAAAGCCTGTCTGATGTTGGTGTAGACCTGGTCGAGTGTGTTCTCCCCCCTTGTTCCAAAGTTCATATGCTTGTGATAGTGCGGCAGTACTGTTTTTAAATTGGCCTGATTAAAATCGCCAGCTATTATGCAGATCGTGGCTTGAGATATCTGCAGCGTTTGTGCACCAGTTGTTGTTGATGTAAATGCACACACCACCTCCCCGAGATTTACCCGTGCTGGCATGGTTCCTATCCGTGCGCAACATTGTTAGCCCTTCCAGTTGAATGGCGCTGTCAGGAACAGTGTTGTTAAGCCACGTCTTGGTGAGGATGATCGCGTTGCAGTCTCTCACCTTTCTTTGTGTGATTAAATCAAGCTTGAGGTAGTCCATTTTATTTTCCAGTGAACGAACTTTGGATAAGTGCAGGGAGTGCAGTTCTGTGAGTTCTGTGAGGGTTTCTTTTCAGTCTGTTGGTAATGCCAGCTAGACAGCCTCGCTTGCTAGTTCTAGCACACCTCCGCCGACGCATGCTAATTCTCCCCTGCCGCTTCAGCTGCTTCCAGTTACGGCTGGTGTGGTAGGAGGAGCCTGCTGTCTTGGAGGCCTCATTGTCTCGCTGGGGTATGATTCCTAGTCCGAGTAGAGTTTCTCAATCCGTGACTAGGATAACTCCTGAAAGATCTTTTGTGGAGTTCTTGTCGCGGTCTCGCAGTCCAAGTAATGTACTCCTGTTGTATGTAATTCTTGTAGAAGACTGCAACAGTACCGACGACATATTAAACGTAAAATGCACATCGCTATGGGGAGCTAGCGTGGCCGCAGCCGCACAGGGCGCCGCCATGTTGAAAAAGAGCACCCATCCCACAACACACACGCACACAGACACACACACACAACCAAGATACACACAAACTGACACTCACTCACCCATCCAACACCACACATGCACACAGACACACACAACCAACATACATGCATACACTGACACTCGCGCACACTGCAATACGAGCTATGGCGTCTGAGTCAGGGCACATCGTTTGATGACGCATTTCCGACATGCTTTGGCATTTCACCCAGCGTGGCGGGTTCCGGTCCGGTACACAGCAGCATGCACATATCAAAATTTCCGCTGGAATTTTCTAGTTTTTGTAATTGTTAACATATAATAATGAGACTTGAATACTTGCTGATGTGTGTAACATGAAGGCTTCAGCTAGAATGAGAAAAAAGTTGAAGTGTTGAAAGTATTTCTACACACAAGGACGGTTAGAGAAAAACTAGGTGAAGGGAGAGAGAGATGTGATTGGCCAAAGGAAACGTTAAAAAGCTGAGATACAGAGGTATTGGTATTTAATCACTGTGCTCCCTCTACAGTGTTCATGGGGATAGCCATTAAGAGAAGAGGTTTCCAAAGCATCGTAACCATCTCTGATCCCAAGGAGAATTGAAGGCATTCAAGAGTCAACACAAGTGTAGTCTTAAAGATTGAAGAATAGAAGACTTATTCGACCGTTGACTCAGGAACTAAGAATTGGACTATTAAGCCTCACTTTTGTCTCTCACTGCTCACAAGGGGGACTGGACACACTGGGCATCGGCCAAGCCTTGGACGGGGCTGCCATTTACCAAAGACCGTGTCTAGTCTCTGTGTAGGATTGGAAACAAGAAGAAAGCAATGGCCATGCAATCGACCACTCTCGCTCTCTCTCCTAAATTTATTAATCAATAAGGTAACAGCATTATTAATATCTAGTGTTGCTTAAAGTTAAGAGATTTTGTTATTATTAGGGTTTTTGATTCAATGAGATTAATTCATGCTGTACGCTTTACTCCTGCTAAAATTTTTAAAGAATAAACTTAATCAAACATTGCATTTAAAGTAAAGTTATCATAGTCATTATTGAGTACTCTTTGTTCACCTAAATAGAAGATTGGTTGTTAGGTTATTTAGAAATAGTATTCTCACAGGTTGCTCTAATCCACAAAATGTTAAAACAAATCCTTAGGACCTAACAAGGTCTTTAAATAATTTCCTAGCAATTTACCAAGAGCCCAAAACATAAGAAGAGAGCTGCCGTTAACAGACGTGACTGGGGCTGGGCTGCACCCATAATTGTTGAGAACTGTTCAGGGTGTGGTTCATACTTAGTGGAAGTAGGATGGGCGTCTGCTGTAGACTGGCACAAGGGCAAGTCAGGCTTGGGTAGATTGTTTAATCTAGGATGAGGTGAAGATTTAAATGCTGGATCAGGATTAATATCCACCTGTATTAGGGAGGTTAAGACCTGCGGTTTCGATAGTCTGTTTGGGGCCCGTGTACTGACACATGAGCATTTAAAAACATATTTACAGTTTAGGACTTAATGGACTAAATGACACTAATGCACGTTTTTACATTCTTCATCATATCCGATAAAGACGTATTTACAGTTTTATGACTTATTGAACTGTGTCTCTCTGGGGCTGACGATACATGTTTTACAACCTGTGCGCCCAGAACGCCTCACCCTGCAAAGACCTGAAGACTGCGAAAGGTTCCTTAAGATCGAGGGTCACGGACCAGTCACAAGTTCAAACCTCTATGCCGAGGCGTGTTTACCACCATATGTTTTTTTGTTTTATTTATTTACAACCTGTGCAACTGGATCTCCTCAACATGCAATGACCCGAAGAGGGTCACGGTCCGGTCACAGGTTCAAACCTCTACGCTGAGGCGTGTGTTTACCACCGTATGTTTTTTTTAAAAAAATGTATTATTATTTTTTTACAACCTGTGCGCCTGGATCTCCTCACCCTGCAATGACTCAAAAAGGGTCACGGTCCGGTCACAGGTTCAAACCTGTCAAACTGAGTTTGACAAGATGTGTACGGGCACCTGGAAAGGGGAGTGGTCAAGGTCGCACTTTTATGACATGGCAACACCTCACTGGATGATGATGACGTCAGACCTGTCAAACTGAGTTTGACGAGAAGTGTACCCCTATTCTCTCTAAGGCGTTATCATAAAAAAAGAAGAAGTCTGTAAGGAAAAGAAGTAAGAAAATAAACCCCTCCTCTAAGAAGGGGGAGAAGACTTCATTCTTTATAAATAATAGGATCAGAAAGGGCTTGGTCTCTCATTTCTGCTCTTCACCAAACAATAACCGCTATCACGCTAACGTTCTGTAAATCATCATCATCCGTGGCCATGGCTAATGCTACTAACAGCACTGGGATAGACACTGACGAGCTACAGTCCGGCGTTGAGTTTTATGCTATCCTCACCATATGAGTGATATACTGCTGCTACAGACACTGGCACTGCTACCAACTTTTAACATATCTAGCCTTTATGCTGTGGTGGTGGCTGCCATACAACTCGGTACAACGATATTCTATTTTGGACGAAGGGACCTGATGGTGTCGTGGTTCATGACCTACGTACTGGGATGAGTCAGACTGTCTTCGGCACCCATACCACTCCAAATTATTGTGATACTGCTCTGGGGCGCCCTGACAGTGGCACGTGACTTTGTCCCAGTGGTACAGTGGTACAGTTTGTGGCCCACACTGGCTACAAAGCAGCAAGCCTGACAGGACGGGTTAGATTGCCCTAGCTAGGGAGAACCGCTGTCCTAACACTCTGGGCCTTGGTATGGGGGGTTTTCTCCCTTCTGCACTGGCTGAAGCATATCTCCCAGCTCACACTGATTATGTGGCTGATGACCTATGCTGTGGTCTTTCCAGTCCGGTGTGAGCCTCCCACACCTGTACCACCACCACTTATCTGGTCACCCTGGCTGGTGCACCTTGAGGCGCAAAGAAAGCTTGAAGAAGCGGAAACGAGGGATAATGCCACAATATTTGTTATATTAGCAGTATTGATTAAATGTCATTAATCATTAATACTTTGCAGGTTGATAGAAGATGTATCTCCTGTGGAGCTGAGGATGTACCGTATTTATGGGAAGCATCGGCCGCACTGTCGTGCCATGAATGTTACGTTACCACCTAACGGTAACACCTAATAGGGTTAGATTGCCCTAGCTAGGGAGAACCGCTGTCCTAACACTCTGGGCCTTGGTATGGGGGGTTTTCTCCCTTCTGCACTGGCTGAAGCATATCTCCCAGCTCACACTGATTATGTGGCTGATGACCTATGCTGTGGTCTTTCCAGTCCGGTGTGAGCCTCCCACACCTGTACCACCACCACTTATCTGGTCACCCTGGCTGGTGCACCTTGAGGCGCAAAGAAAGCTTGAAGAAGCGGAAACGAGGGATAATGCCACACTATTTGTTATATTAGCAGTATTGATTAAATGTCATTAATCATTAATACTTTGCAGGTTGATAGAAGATGTATCTCCTGTGGAGCTGAGGATGTACCGTATTTATGGGAAGCATCGGCCGCACTGTCGTGCCATGAATGTTACGTTACCACCTATAAAATTGATGCCACCCTGGGGATCCTGGTGCGATCAGGCTCACTGGTCCTCTCAGTGGGTCCTGCAGAAGAATTATGGTCCTTGGAATGCAGTGCTAAGGTGACCCTGACCTCCCTGTCTGACATGTCGGAGTATTGGTATCAGCCCAGGCCCTTGAGTACTGGCTTTTGTGTGGCAGTTTACTGAAAGATGTGGGAAGACCCGACCTGAGAGAGACGAACCACCATTTATGCAATGGATGGCAAACTCTTTCATACAGGACCGCTATTGCCTCCCATAGTAACAGCGAAAAGATGGATGCCATGAAGTGGATTTTTGTGATTGTTAACAATGTAATAATAGGAGTTAGATCAGGCAAAGTACAAAGCAGGCCTTGGCTGAAAAAAGGAAGTACCAAAGTATTTACCTAAACTAAAGGGAAGTACCAAATATGGTCAGGCTGTACAAATGTCAGAAACTGAGTGTGAGTGTAACAATCAAACTGTGTGAGGCACAGCTGTGATTGCTAAAGAAGCAGAAGAGAGAGAGAGAAGCAGAGATAGAGATATAAAAGGATGAGATACGAAGGTATCGCAGCTCATTCACCACAGATAGCCATTGAGAGAAGAGGTTTCCAGAGGATCATCACCATCGTCGGTATTGAGGAGAACAGAATTCAGGAGTCAACTCAGAGATAGTCGTCTGGATGAAGGCAGTGAGTGGCTAGGCGAGTCTCTTCTCAACAATACAGTAAATATTCTTCCTCACTCTTAAAATCTTCAAAGGTTAATGAGAAGAATTCCTTATTGTAGATATGAAACATAGGGGCTAATCGGACTGTGGTTGTTGTGGTTGTGAGTTTTTTAAAAGAGTGGGCTTTCCCCTTGAGGTGCAAGTAGACAGCGGAGTCTAGACCTAGGCCTTCTGTGCTGGGCCATACGCCTGTTCAGTGGTTGTTTGGTTTCTCTGATGTAGAGTTCCTTGTATTCCTCACTGCATTGGACTGCATAGACCACATTGCTTTTTTTGGATGTGTGGTGTTCAGTCTTTGGGATGTACCAGTCTTTGCCTGAGTGTGTTGCTGGGTTTGAAATACACAGGGATGTGGTGTTTGTAAAAGATACTCCTGAGTTTTTCAGATACCGCAGACATGTACGGTCTATGCGTCTACTCATGTCTATTCGGCTTTTCTTCCTCTACCACTTTACTGGTGTTCCTTCTTGAAGCTGCTGCTGTTTTTACAAAGGTCCAGCTGGCATAACCACAGGTTTTGAGGGCATCCCTCAAGTGTTTGTGTTCTTTCCCTTGGGCCTGTGTGTTGGTGGGTACATTGACAGCTCTGTGTTGCAGGGTTCTGATAATACCAAGTTTGTGTTCCAGTGGGTGGTGTGAGTCACTTACAACATTGCCAAGCATGTAGCAAACATCCTGGCACCCTTGGCAGGCAACACCCCATACCCCACATCCAAAACTCCATTGACTTTGTGAACAAAATCCGCAACCTTAAAATTGAGTCTGATGAAACCATGGTTTCTTATGACGTGACCTCTCTGTTGACTTGTATCCCAACCATGGAGGCATTGACAACAGTAAGGGAGAGTCTAATACAAGATAACTCCCTCCATAACAGAACTAATCTCACGCCAGAGCACGTTTGCAAACTCCTAGGTCTATGTCTGAACACCACATATTTCCAGTTCAATGGCAAATTTTACAGACAGAAAAAAGCATGCCATGGGTTCACCAGTATCTCCCATTGTGGCCAATTTATACATGGAAGAAGTAGAACGCAGGGCTCTGAACTCCTTCAAAGGAACAACACCAAGCCACTGGTTCAGGTATGTCAAAATCAAAACCCAAGAGCTGCAAGCTTTCACCAAACACATCAACTCAGTGGACAGTTACATCAGCTTCACCAGAGAAGATGTTAAGGGTGATAGCTTGCCTTTCTTAGATTGTGATGTCCAGATGATGAAGGACAGGAGCCTCCACATTGGGGCATACAGGAAACCCACACACAGACCAATACTTGCTTTTTTGACTCACACCACCCACTGGAACTTTTGGATGAGAGGTGAAACATCTTCAAAGACCTATAAAGTAAGTACAGTTGATTTCAATTAAAATTTCCTTGAGATCTGAACAATCAAGTTGGAATTCAAGCTAATTAAGTTTACTGACTTAGAATCCCACTCACGCAGAAATAACATCTGTGTGTACGGGATTCTGCAGGATGCAGAGGGAAGCAACTTGCAGGAGTATTATCAAGGCCGAGCTGTCACTCCGGATGATTGATTTAGGTATACAGTGCTGTCACCGCGCTCTGGGCCCTAAACCACCGCTGAATGTCAGCCCTCGCTTTATAGTGATTTATTTTTTGGAATACAGAACCAAAGACTGGTACTTCGCTCTGCGTGGGAAAAAGGAGAGATCCACCTCAACCAACAGAGGGTTTGCTTTGACCACAATTCTGGCTGAGATCCAAAAGAAGAGGAAAGCCTACGACCCCATCAGAAAACTTTTAAAAGAGAAATGATCCCCACTTTCAAACCCCACCACCAGCGAAGCTTCGAGTGTTCTTCAATGGCGGCCCCGTCACATACGACACCTCGACTGAGGCCATACAGGATCTGAGGATGAGGGGGCTCACACTAGACAATAACTGCACCGAGGGATCCCTTGCGTGGCACCGATGGAGAGGCTGAGTAAATTGTCCTGGGAGGCAGTGATGGCCAAGCAACGGAACCCGGATGCACACGGAGAGAGGGTGAGGAAAAAACTCGAATTTCGCCGCAACGCTGGGGACATAGCCCGCGTCAAGGTGAACGCCACCCAAACAGCCACTTGACATCCCTATGGTAAGACCTACCAGCACAGTGAATTAAACCAGCATGAGACCTAAGAACTAACTGTTTCTACTCAAAATGAGACACTGTCAGGCTTTCTCTTCACAAACTGTTATAAATGTCAGTCGAAGAATATCACTATAGTTTGCTAGAAATAGATTAAAGTATCTGACCATCAATCTGGGAGCCTGTTTACACTACGCCGGACTACTCTGGACATGCACTGCACCAATACTCACTACAAACCTATCTCAGTTCTGGAGAGACCATTCATCTACTGGAGGCTTCCCTCTCCAATCATGGCACTCTCCTAATGGGACAATTTGATATGGAAGCCCTTTTTTCTTTTTCTTTTTTTCTTTTCCTTTTTTACTCAAGTTCATATGTTAAGGTCACCTTAGGTGTACATGGTGGAGGAAACAACAACTTATGTCTCAGCAGGAATATAAAATCATAACATTGAATGTTAATGGGTTACAGAATCCAATTACAAGGGGAAAGCTCATAGCCAAGATGAAGAGAGAACAGCAACATATAATCTTTTGGCAAGAAACACATTTGGCAAAAACACATCAGGAAAAACAAAAAGGGCTTTAAAAAAGGGCTTTAAAAATACATTTTTTATTTTTTTCTCATCCCCATGCAGTCTACTCACGAATTGACTATTTTTTGTATTTAGAACAGACAGACACAGAGTCCTAGATTGCAGCATTGGTGTTAGGGATGTATCCAACCACTCTGGGGTTTACTTGAAACTACATCACTACAACAACCCAAAAACACCATTTGGAGACTCAATACTACTCTGCTAAGCAATAAGCAATTTGAGGATCTCATTAAAAAAGAAACTACAGACGCCGCAGAATTTAATAGTGACACGTAGGTGTCACCAAGTATTTTTGGGATGCTGCAAAAGCAGTATTGCACAGAAAAATTATAATGTGGACATCACAAAAGAAAAAAGAAAAACTTAAACAACTTAATGACCTGATAAATGAACTAGACATTCTGGAACCAAAGCATATAGAGACAAATGAACCTGCCCTACTGGAACGAATATCTGTCACAAAATCAGAACTAAATAAGACACTCGATGACAGGGTAGAACTCAAACTTAAATATGTCAAACAAACTTATCATGAAAATGGACCTCGAGCAAAAAAAACATTGGCCAAGAGACTAAGAAACACGTTCAACCTTGAACCTTGAACTGTTTTATCAACAAATACCCTACCATTATCTGATGATGTTCTATCAGGCAGACCCCATCGAGAAACTGCACAGAGAAACTTGGCCACTGATTGAGCATCCTTTCTTTTCGTAGGACATGCTTCCACCTACTAAATCTGTCCACCACCACTAGCATGTAATTCTTGCCTACTACTGGGTGAATCATGTCCACATAGTCAATGACCAATTCTCTCGTGGGGCCATTTGGTGATGGAATGTGTCCTGGTGGCGTTAATACTCCTTGTTGTAGCCAATTTGATGATATTTATTGTTGTGCATTTTTATACAAAGGTACTGTGATTTGTGAGGTTGCTATGACTACCAGGGTGTAGGCGGGGTTCAGTCAGGAAATCACAGGTTACTTCAGGGTGTCACTGGGGCACAGGTGCGAGGGATTGGCAATCACCAGGGAAGCCACACAGTTTTTCAACCGTGAGGTGGTTCTGTTTGGGCACGGTTACTTTGAGTTATTTATCGTTTATTTTCAGCCACTTTAGTATTTTTTGAGATACAGTTAATTACCCGGCCTTTTGTGATGCATCCTGCAACGTAAAATAAACATTTTAAATGCCCTCAAGGACTTGTTTACATTCAACTCTACTACACCACGCGTATGGAAAGAGCTTCGCTGCCGCATCCCTCACTGGCAAGTTTTTGTAGATAGATTGCCTTTACACTCCTCTTCTGATGTTATTCTTCAAACAGATTGTGCACCTTCCTATAACATAGTCAGTCTGTTCTAGCAAAAAAGGTGTCCAAAACCCATACTCTTTTGTGACTTTCCTTCATACTTCCCCCCTGGCTACATGGGCTAACCCATGAGCCTGCTATATCAGCGAGCCTAACAGGTCTGGTGGTGCAACCACCAGTCCATCATGATTTCTCCACAGTCCTGTGTCATCTTGAATTGCTCCTCTTGCCAGCCACAACTGATTGTCCATTGCATTAGTGTCCTCCTGCATGTGATATTATCTTCTAGGTCTAATGCATGTGTCACTAATAGAACTTTCCCTCTTTTATCACCGACAGCTGCCTTTGCAGCCTCATCTGCTGCATTGTTTCCTTGTGTAACTTGTGATGTGTCTGACTTATGTGCTGCACATTTTGCTATGACTATTTCCTTAGGCTTCATCACAACATGTAACAGCTTCATAATTTGTGCACAATGTTGAATGGAGGACCGTCAGTCTTGTTAAACCCACGGCCCTTACATACTGCAGCAAAAAAGTGACAAACAGAATTTGCATAGGCAGTCTGTGGATATGGTGACACGTTTTCCCTCTGCCATTAAACAAGCTTGTGTCAGAGCAATCTACTCAGCAAGCTGTGCTGAACACGGTTGTGGAATAGCTTCAGCTTTCTCAATTACAAAATCAGAGCCTTCCACTTTAACAATGGCATACCCCACACTCAATTTGTCTCTCATCCTATAACAAGACCCATCAGTCCAGTACTCTAAATCTGGCTCCCGAAGTGGGAGAGCCTGTAGGTCTGATCGAAGCTTAGACTATTTCTCTGTTTCCACTATACAATCATGCAACTCTCCGTCATCAGGAGTTGGCAGAGTGTCAGCTGGATTAATCATGCTGCACCTGGCCAAAGTGACATCCTCTTGTTCCAAGAGTCCATGATAGTCTCTAATCCAATTTACCATAATTTAAAAGGTTTCTAAGACTGTGGTGGGTCCTAATCATCAGTGGATAGCCCATCATAAGGGACGATGCCTTTTTATACATCCTGTCAGTGCTCTGTAGCATGGTGCAAGGCCCATCTCTACTTCCGATTAGGCAGCAGAGTAATATGCAATAGGTTGAGGGCCTATTCCCATGCTGAAATGGGCTGAGCATGGACCACGCAGGTATATCTGCCTTGAGGAGACAAGGAGTAATGCGTCACAAATTTTTTAGAATAATCAGGCAACGCTAATGCTGGTGCCTCTTGCAACTTTTGTTTGATTGTTTCAAATGCCAGGCAGCTTTCCTGTGCCCAGGTGAGATTAAAATGCAACTGCCCGATTCCATCATCCTTAATCATAGCCCTCAAGGTCCTGTAATCTTGGTGTAATTTTCAACCCATGCAGCACTATAACCCGCAATCCCCAGGAATTTCATAATTTCCCTGACTGTCCTAGGTCTTGGAAATTTTCTTATGGCCTCCAAATGATCATCAGATATGCTGCGGTGTCCCTGAGGTATTGACTGACCTAAATACACTACCTGTTCCTGGCAGTATTGTAGTTCTTTCGTAGAAACCTTGTGCCCTTTTTCTGCTAGTATTTGTAACAGCTTAATCAAGTCCCTATGACATGTTTCCATATCAACAGAGCAAATTATTATATCATCTACGTATTGTATGACTGCACTGCTCACCAGAGTCCCTACACCTTCTAAATCATCCATTAACACTTTATTGAAAAGGTGGGGAGAGTGTTTGAACCCCATCGGTAAGCACCTATACTCGTAAAACTGACCTTTGCATGTAAATTCAAATAGTCCCTGACTATCTTCACCAAGCAGAACACTAAAGAAAGTTCCACACATATCTATGACAGTGAAGCAGGCTGCTTCTGGTGGAATCTGAGCCAACAGGGTGTGTGGGTCTGGCACATCACCTGGAAAATCAGTGACAACTTCATTTATGGCTCTGAGATCATGTACAATGTGATAGGATCCATCAGATTTCTTCGTTGGCAAGAGAGGCATATTGCTTTGGGGGTTGGTGGTTATCTTCAAGACTCCTGCTTGCAGCAGCCCCTTAATCTGTGACTCATTTCCTTAGATGGATTCTTCCTTTAAAGGATACTGCGATTGCCAGGGAGGTTTAGTCCCTGGTCTGAGTTCCACTTTCACTGGTTGGGCCGACTTCACAAGTCCTATGTCCGTGCTGTGTTGAGACCACAAGCATTCTTGGACATGTTGTAACATTTCTTCCTTGAGTTCTCTACAGGGCTGGACGGGCAACACGGACTCATTTGTCATTTGCATTTGTCTGTGGTTGACCAACACCTTGTACTGAGATCATAATTTTCATGAATTGCTGATCTTTACTTATCCAGACAGCAGGGTTTTCTTTTGTCATTACAAAGATTGCGTCCTCTGAATCTGCCATCATTGCCCCTATATGTTTCTGCTCGTAATCTTCAGCAATCAACAGAGTCACATGAGGGATGCTTCCCTCAATTCTGTTCTTGGTCCAGATAGTTATCGCTATGTGTCTTCATTGCAGCACCTTGTGGGCCAAGAACTTGTTTTTGGTGGGTTTTCAGCCACTCATCTGGATCTGACTTGGCCTGACATGGCCTAGCCCCAGGGAGGTTTGCAGAGATAAAATTTTCCCACTGCTTTGCTGGTTCCATCAGATCCTGACTGTGATTCCCAATCCAGTATACCACTGGTGCTTCAGCTTCTGTTGTTATAGTCAGTTGGCAGTCATTCATGTGGCACCTCCGCCAAACAGCCGTCAGGTGTACATTTTATCGTGCATTTCAAGCTGCATAATGCATCTCTTCCAAGAAGTCCAATAGGGGTATGTTCTGAGATGAGGATGGGTACAGTAGACTTTTGGTTCTTGTAGCAGAGCTCCTCAGGTTGTGTGCAAGGTATCAGCTGTCTTATTCCCTCAAACCCAATTGTTCGAACATACTTGCCAGACATAGGGAGGTGTGTAGCATCTTGAGGCCAGATACAGGTAAAGGCAGCTCCGCAATCTACCATCAGTTTTAATGGATGATTGTTTACTTTCACCCAGATGGTTGGATCATCTTCCGGTTTAGGCACCACCAGCTCGCACCCCCCTTTTGGGTCATCTGGGCACCCCTAGAACTCTGGTGCTGACCCCCTGTAGGGGTTTACCGGTCCCATGGGTGTTGTTGCCATTGCTGTACGTATGGTCAAGGTGCTTGACATGCAAGATTTAAGATTTTTATTGGTTACATACACAATCATACAGTGTACAATGTGCAGTAAAATTTGTTTTGTACCTGCTGAGTATATGCTTTTTTGTTTTGTTTTTTATTTTAAATAAATAAATAGTACAAACAAAGAAAAGAAAAACAGAGAAGCAGAAAACCTGTGCGATGTTGGTCTGTGATTTTAATGTTCAAGGTTGAGGCAGATGGCCTGTGGAAAGAAGCTCTTCTTCATCCTCCCTGTCCTGGATCTCAGGCAACGAAGATGCCGGCCTGATGGCAGAGGAGAGAAGAGATAGTATCCGGGGTGGCGAGGCTGCTTGAGGATCTTCAGAGACCAAGTCCTGCAACGTTTTGTGTAGATGTCCTACAGGTTTGGGAGGGTGATTCTGATGGTCTGCTCTGCTGAGATGCATACCCCCCTTTGGAATTTCCTTTTCCTGGCCTCCCACAGGTATGGGCCAGATGTCCCACTTGTCCAAAAATAATGCATCATACTGGAAGAGGCTGGGAGCCTATATTGCCACCTCCTCTGCCATCCTGATGGACCGGGCACTACCGCGTGCCCCTGCCAGGAACTTTATACCAGGAGAAGGAAGTTAGTCAGTTAGTTTCATGATAGAAGAAGTGTGACGTTAACAATTTATTTTACAGGCACAGAAAATGAGTATAGAGTCAGTGCTGAGACTTCGATCTGTCCACATTAAGAGTTTGAGAGATGAAGCCCCGAACTAAGGAAATCACAAGTTCCTATACTTCTGGACTCCTCCTGGGACCAGGGAGCACATCCTTGAGTGTTACCCTCCTGGTGCCAGGGAGTACGACCCTGAGTGTTATCAGTGTCTTGCTATGTGTAGCCAGTCGCAACCGGCTCTAGCTGGACCTGAGCAAGTGATAAAATCAGATGTGGTGCATTCTGTTCTGGTCAGCAAGCAGCAGTGAAGCAGTGATTAACATTTCATAAGGCTATGACATGATATGGTGTGATTAGAACTAAGACTACTTAGTTTCATAATAATCCAACAATCCCCTGTCCATCCCTGGGGTTGTTCATAGACGGGTTGACGATATTGAGGCTGGGCAGCAACTTGTGTGCCTGGTCGTAGTTGAGGTGGATTTGGCGGCGGCTGGCACTGCATAACTGGGGCCTGCTTCTTTGGTCTTCTGTCCTGCCAGCTGGATTTGAATGAGCTTTCTGAGTGTCTCTTGATCTTGCTCTCTCTGGGGGTATTCTTTCTTGCAGTGCAATTCCACTTGGTGAGCAATGTGATCGGTGTAGACACTCTTTGTCATACTACTCAGCCCAACTACTTCTGCCACTTTACTTCTCACTGGCAGAGTCAGTCCTTGTTGAATCTTGTCTCTCTTAATGGCCTTTTCCAATTGACTGACATCTGGATACCTTCTGGTGACATTTCTCCACTGTTGGTGAACTCTGGCTACGTAGGCTCTCGGGTTTTCATTTTCTCCCAGTGGATCAATGACAATGTTATTTGGATGCACATTAGTGGGGTACATGTCTTGCAATGCTTTCCACAGGCTGGATTGTGAATTGATGTTACCACTTATCTGTGAAGTCGAGCTCTCTCCAGGATCTCTTTCATGGCGGGCACTACCAATAATTTGGCTAGGAGCCTCTTAATATCTCCCATGGCCGGCTATGTCCCCACCAGAGACTCATCCAATTTTGAAATCCATGGGTGAGCACCATCCTGCAGTGGGGGCAGCTTGTCCATTATCTCAGTCATTCAGTCAGTGTTTAGCCATGGCTTGTACTCCAAATTTCTCCCTCTTACAAGCACTGGACATAGCTTGTAAGATTTCTTTGTTCTCAGTCGCAGCTGGCATTGCTGTTTTTTTATCTTGAGTTCAAGATAGTCTGTCTCTTAAGCTCTTTTCAGTTTTAGTGTGTTTCTTTAATGCTTCATCCACTAGTCCTATGACCTTGGCCTCAGCCCATTGTAATTTTCCCATTTTTTCTTCCAAGGGCTTTCATTCCTCTGGAGATGTGGTAGTATAGTGCTTCTATCTAATCCCATCCACCTGTGCCACTTTGCACATTTCTTCCTCCAGTCCTTTCTCAGTTTCCTCACTGGACTCATTTTCACTTGATGCAGAGACATCACTGTCGCTAGCGCTGCTGTCCAATTTCCCCTTTATCCTACTGGCTCTCTTGCCTTGAATCTCAGCTCTGGCCAATATTTTCTTAATTGATGGGTCATATCCTCCACATACCTTTCATCATAACTACAGTCTTGTCTGGTGCTTCTCAAAGTTTTCTTTTTCTTTTTCTCCTTTAAACATGTGTCCATAAGGCTAGGACCTCCACTAGCTGATGAGAGTTTTAGTTGTTGCTTACTTTTAGTATCTGGAGTTATCACTATAGCTGTCTGCCTTTCCAGTCTCAAGTACCCTGCTGTTCTCATCCTCCATACTGTATCTTCCTTTCATGGTGAGGAGTGGTAACTGTGGATACAGCAGTGTCTGTTCACTTTTCTTCTCATAAGGCGGGGGAGTTGCCAAAATTGGAGTCATGTGTGGGAAAGCAGTGTCATGTTTCTCTATTAGTTTTGCGGCTTCGAAATTCCTCTCTATACTCTTATGTATTTTAGCTTTTGCTACTTTTAATAGCTTCTTCCCTTCCTGATTGAACAACTCCAAAACTGCTAATTCTATATCCCTTTTCTCTGTCCTTTCCTGTCCTTTTTGCCTTTCTTTTGCTCTGCCTTATATGTTTTGACGAGCATTTAATGCACATAATGTTTTAATCACCTATGGATCAAAGGTGCCCTCTGGTGGACACCTTCGCTGCATGGCCACTCTGGGTAACTTGACTGTTAATTTCTTTACCATTTATGCGGGCAATTGGAAAGCACAAGGCTCTGATCTTTGTTCCACACTGCAACCCCCTTAAAACTCAGGATGTTGACCAACCCTCAAGTTTGTTTCTGTATCAGTAAAGTTCCTATTACTTAATGAGCCTGATTTCTGGCTTGTCCATTCACAAATAGGAAGCCAGAGCCCTTCAGGGGCCACAGGGTGTGGCTCACCCAGCCACTTGCATATGCAGATAGCGCAGATCAGCAAGGTGTAATTGATGGAAAGTCAAAGTTTTTATAAAAAGGAGATATAACTGACCAAGGGATAAGTGTGAATCCTATTTAGAATGTGAATGTGTGTGTGTGTACGTGTGTGAATGACAAATAAATATTGTATGAAGGAGAACAACTGTGAGAGCGAAAAAGGGGGTCGGAGAAAAGGAAAAAGACAAAAGAGGGAAATATTAAAGGAAAAACATCAACACCGACTTGCGGCCGTCTTCAAATATATTTGCAAGCACCCAGCGAAACTGGGTGTAAGGAGAGAGATGTGATTGGCCAAAAGAAATGATAAAAGGCTGAGATACAAAGGTATCATCACTCATCCACAGTGCTTATTCCATGGCGTTGACCCATGGTGTTAATTTACGGGGCTTATCTATCGTGGATAGCCATTGAGAGAAGAGGTTTCCAGAGGATCATAACCATCACCGAACTCAAGGAGAATAGAAGGCATTCAGGAGTCAACTTAACGTGGATTTAAAGATTAAAGAAAGAACACATGTACGACCACTGACTCATGAACTCAGAATTGGACTAAAAAGCCTCTCTTTTGTCTCCCACTACTCACAGGTGAGACTAGACACTCATCATTGGCCAAGCCTTGGACAGGACTGCCGATTACCAAATACCGTGTCTGGTTTCTGAGCAGGACTGGAAACAGGAAGATAGCAATGGCCATGCAATCGACCACTCTCTCTCTCTCTCTCCCTCTCTCTCTCTCTCCCAAATTTATTAATCCTCAAAGTAACAGCATTAATATTGGTTTGGTATTGATTAGAGATAAGAGATTTATTATATTTTTGATTTGTTGTGATGAAATTATGCTGCATGCTTTGCTCCTGCTAAAATTTTAAGAAATAAATATAATCAATCATTGCATTCAAAGTAAAGTTATCTTAGTCATTATCAAAGACTCTTTACTGACATAAAACGAAGTTTGGAGGTAATGTCAACTTTATAGGTATTCTCTTAGATTGCGCTAATCCCCAAGATTTTAAGACAAATCCTGAGGGCCTAACAAGATCTTTAAACAAATTCCTTTGCGATTTACCAAGAGCCCGAAACATAAGAAGAGAGCTGCTGTTAAAAGGCGTGACTGAGGCTGCGCTACACTCAATTTATTGAGAACCGTTCCGGTGTGTAGTTCATACTTAGTGGAAGCAGGGTGGGTGCCTGGATGTAGGCAGTAAGTAGCTAGGCGAGTCTCTTCATAATAATCCAATAAATATTCTTCCTCTCTCTACAAAAAGTAACTGAATAGAATCTCTTGTTGTGGATATTAAACACAGGGGCTAGTCAGGCTTGGGTAGATGAATTAACCAAGGAAGAGGAGAAGAGTCTTTTGATAGATTAAATGCTGGATCAGGATTAATATCCACCTGTATTGGGGAGGTTAAGACCTTTGGTTTCGACAACATGCAATAGACCAAGACTTATGTGTGACTTAAAATATTGTTCATTATTTTGGTTGAACCATGGCAAATTCCATACTGCACACATAAATACACCTTTGTCAGGCCATGCATGCATAACTGTGTGCTTCAATTTGGAGAAACCCTGGAAACTCAGAAAAATCTCTTTTCTAGGAATTTAAGGTCAATGTGATGGCCCAGGATGGGCGTGGCTTTCTGGTTGCCTCTCCCTCTCTTTTCCCTTGCTCTCAGGTGTTGACAGGAGGCATGGCTGGTTTCCCCAACAAGCAGATGAGACACACCTGACGCTCATCTGCAAATCAGCACACCTCCCTACAAAAGCCCAGCTCTCCAGTTACTCAGTTGCCAGATGATTGCCTTGCGACATCCAGCGTTCTTTGCCACGACCACGTCCACGTCCCTGACCACTGCTACGTCCCTGACCACGGCTACGTTCCTGACCACGATCCCGACCACTGCTACGTCCCTGACCACGGCTACATTCCTGACCACGATCCCGACCACAGCTACGTCCCTGACCATGGCTACGTTCCTGACCACGGCTACATTCCTGACCACGATCCCGACCACTGCTACGTCCCCGACCACGACTGCGTCTACGCCAACCTCCCGGAAGAGTCGGCACCAGCTACACCACGTGTGCGACTCTTCAGGGATTTACCTTGCACTGTTCTCCTTGCTGGTAACCAATAAAATCTCGAACTGAGTGCCTCTGGTCTCCTGCACTTTCTGGTCCAAAAACATCGCCGTGTCAGAATCATCTGGCCAAAATGGACCAGGCAGAGACCGAGCGCCTCTGTTGGCGTTAGACGGCTGGCATTTAGCCAGGGTAACCCACTGCACCAAAGTCATTTCCCTCACAATCTCCGGTAACCATCATGAGCACATAGATCTGTATGTAATTCCCTCGCCCTCTTCCCGCGTCGTGGTAGGGTTACCCTGGCTGAAGAAACATAATCCACAAATTGATTGGTCCGCTGGCTCAATAGCTAGCTGGAGCCTTTTTTGCCATGCTAATTGCCTCCGTTCTGCAATCCCTCCTAGCCCTCCGTTCCCCCTGAGCTCTCCAGAGGAGACTGATTTATCAGGTGTTCCCAGTGAATACCATGACCTGAAGTTGGTTTTTAGCAAGGACCAGGCCCTCTCCCGACCACCCCATAGACCTTATCATTGCGCCATTGACCTTCTCCCAGGCGCCTCTCTTCCTTCCAGGAGACTTTATAAACTCTCCAAGCCAGAGAGAAGCCATGGAGACGTACCTCTGAGACTCCCTGGCCACAGGCATCATTCGGCCCTCATCGTCACCCCTGGGGGCAGGAGCTTTCTCTGTGGAAAAGAAGGATGGCTCTCTGCGCCCCTGCATAGATTACACTGGTCTGAATGAGATAACCGTCAAGAACAAATACCCGCTACCTTTACTGGACTCTGCTTTTGCCCCACTGCATGAAGCTGCCATTTTCACTAAACTAGATCTACGCAATGCATACCACTTGGTAAGAATCAGGGAGGGGGACGAATGGAAGACGGCATTCAATACTCACCTGGGACACTTCGAATACCAGGTGATGCCTTTTGGCCTGACTAACGCCCCAGCAGTGTTTCAGGCTCTAGTGAATGACGTGCTCCGGGACATGCTGAACCGGTTTGTTTTTGTGTATCTGGACGACATCTTGATCTTCTCCCAGAAACACGAGGCTCATGTGACACACGTTAGGGCTGTCTTGCAGAGATTGCTGGAAAACAAGTTGTTCGTAAAGGCCAAGAAGTGGGAGTTCAATGTCCCATCTGTTTCTTTCCTGGGGTTCGTCATCAAGCAGGGCCAACTAGAGCCTGACCTGTCCAAAATCCAAGCAGTCCTGGAATGGCCGGTCCCCTTCACGTGCAAACACCTTCAACGGTTCCTGGGGTTCGCCAATTTCTACAGACGTTTTATTAAAAACTATAGCAGGTTGGCAGCCCCACTCACCCAACTCACATCCACCAAGGCAGTTTTCAAATGGTCCCCAGCAGCACAGGAAGTGTTCGAGACCCTCAAAGAGCGTTTCTCGTGCGCCCCTGTGCTGGTACACCCAGATCCGCACTTACAGTTCATCGTGGAGGTCGACGCCTCGGACTCCGGAGTGGGGGCAGTCTTGTCCCAACGGTCCCCAGACGACCAGAAACTCCACCCCTGTGCGTTCTTCTCTCGGTGCCTTTCCCCAGCCGAGCAGAACTATGATGTGGGAAACAGGGAGCTGCTGGCTGTGGTATTGGCGCTGCAGGAGTGGAGGCACTGGCTGGAAGGTGCAGAACTCCCGTTCATCGTCTGGACAGATCACAAGAATCTGTCCTACCTGCGTTCCGCCCGGAGGCTGAACCCACGTCAGGCACGGTGGGCCCCATTCCTGGGTAGGTTCAATTATACCATTACCTACCGTCCGGGCTCCGGTAATACCAAGCCTGATGCACTTTCCCACCAGTTTTCACCCACAGGGGAGGAGGCCCCTGCGGAGACCATAGTCCCACCGTCTTGTTCGGTTGGAGCGGCCAGGTGGGAGATCGAGCAGACAGTCCAGGAGGCCCTCCAGGGGCAGGCCGTTCCCACAGACTGCCCAGAGGGTCGGCTCTTCGTCCCTGCCCCGGTAAGGTCGCCGGTACTACAGTGGGCCCACGATTCTAAGCTGGCTTGCCACCCCGGCCACCATAGGACTTTAGCTATGCTTCGTCAGAAGTTTTGATGCCCGTCCATGTCTGCCGACACCCGTGAGTATGTTCTGGCCTGCTCCGTCTGCGCCCGCAGCAAACCTTCTCACCAGGCCCCGGCTGGTTTTCTCCATCCACTACCGATACCTCACCGTCCCTGGTCCCATGTTGCTGTAGACTTTGTTACTGGCTTACCGCCATCAAATGGGAATACAGTTATTTTAACCATAATCGACCGATTCTCAATATCTGTTCATTTTGTTCCCCTGTCAAAACTCCCTTCCGCTCTGGAAACAGCGGATCTACTCATCCACCATCTGTTTCGCCTGCACGGCATTCCCCAGGACATTGTATCAGACCGGGGCCCCCAGTTCACTTCTCAGGTGTGGAAGGCTTTCTGTCAAACCTTGGGGGCATCGACCAATCTCTCCTCCGGGTACCACCCCCAGACCAATGGCCAGACGGAACGGGCAAATCAGGACTTGGGGTCGGCTCTATGCTGTGTGGCTTTCCGGCTTCCAACCTCTTGGTCCACGCACCTACCCTGGGTCGAGTACGCCCATAACTCCCTGGTCAGCTCCGCCACAGGTATGTCCCCCTTCATGGTCTCCCAGGGTTTTCAGCCTCCCATGTTCCCAAGCCAGGAGTGCGAGGTTGCGGTGCCCTCCATACAAGACCACCTACGTCGTGCCCACCGAATCTGGCGGGAAGCCCGGGCAGCCTTGACACAAACCGCGGAACGCAACCGACGCTTGGCGGACCGTCACCGAACTCCGGCTCCGGAGTACAAGGTCGGGCAAGAAGTTTGGCTCTTGTCACGTGACCTCCCACTTCAAACTGAGTCGCGCAAACTGACCCCCAGGTATATCGGCCCCTACACCATTGAGCGCGTCATATATCCCGCAGTGGTAAAATTAAAACTCCCCCCAGCCCTGAAAATCCACCCCACCTTTCACATGTCCCTGCTTAAACCTGTCACAAAAAGCCCCCCCAGCTCATTGACAGTCACCCGGCATTTACCGTCCGTTGGCTGCTGGACGTACGTAAGCACGGCCGCGGTTTCCGGTACCTCGTGGACTGGGAGGGGTACGGTCTTGGGTCAGCAAGAGCCTCATCCTGGACCCGGAGCTGCTCACGGACTTCTACCGGGAGTTCCCGGACAAGCCCGGTAGGCCGCCAGGGGGCGTCCGTTGAGGGGGGGGTACTGTGATGGCCCAGGATGGGTGTGGCTTTCTGGTTGCCTCTCCCTCTCTTTTCCCTTGCTCTCAGGTGTTGACATGAGGTGTGGCTGGTTTCCCCAACAAGCAGATGAGACACACCTGACGCTCATCTGCAAATCAGCACACCTCCCTACAAAAGCCCAGCTCTCCAGTTACTCAGTTGCCAGATGATTGCCTTGCGACATCCAGCGTTCTTTGCCACGACCACGATCCCGACCACTGCTACGTCCCTGACCACGGCTACGTTCCTGACCACGATCCCGACCACTGCTATGTCTACGCCAACCTCCCGGAAGAGTCGGCACCAGCTACACCACGTGTGCGACTCTTCAGGGATTTACCTCGCGCTGTTTTCCTTGCTGGTAACCAATAAAATCTCAAACTGAGTGCCTCTGGTCTCCTGCACTTTCTGGTCCAAAAACATCGCCGTGTCAGTCAAGACCAGCACACAAAAAGAGAAAGCTATCAGACCAAGCACCACTGTTTTCATCTTAATAGAGTGTGTGTACGATGAGAAAGAACTCTTTTTGACTCTTAGCACATATGCAAGTTGTCAGATCAAGCACTGTTATGCATGCATCACAAACTTCTGCTTTCTCTAAACCATATATATATTACTTATGAAATTTAGAATTTGCCAAACATGGGGTTCCCCTTATACATATTACTTCTCAAATTTAGGATTTGCCAAATGGAGGGTTCCTCTTATTATACAATTTGGAACGGATCATTTAACATCCCCCCTTACTCAAACCACACGGTTCCATAAATCTTGGTCGAAGCTATAGTCACCATCGGTCTCCCAAAACCAAGAAAGAACGAGGAAACAAATCTCCAGGCTTAACCATTTGAAGAATTAATCAGGCTGGCCAGGCCTCCGCCTCCTTGCTCTCTCCCCATGCCTGAGAATTCTCGGCCCCTACTCAGCCTCAATTTGCCAGATCCTGTTCATGACACCAAATTTAGATAGATAGATTACTTTATTCATTCCTGAAGGGAAATTTTGTTGTCATAGCAGCAATCCAATCTAGATTTAGTCGAGGTGTGTGATTGTGGTTTTGACAGAGGTTGAGTTATATAGTCTTATTGATCATGGTAGTAGGAACGATTTCCTGTATCGTTCCTTAGAGCAGCGGATTTGAATGAGTCTGTTGCTGAAGCTGCTCTTTAACTTGTCTAGTGTTTTGTAGAGGGGGTGAGAGGGATTGTCCATGATTGTCAGCACTTTTGCTAGCATCCTGTCCTCCACCACCTCCTCCAGAGTGACAGGTTTGGAGGCAACAACAGACCCTGCCTTCCTGATCAGTTTGTTGGCGTCCTTTGCCTTGATGCCTGCACCCCAGGACACCGCAGCAAAGAAGATGGTGCTCGCCACAACAGACTGATAGAACATCTGCAGCATCTTGTTACAGACATGAAAGGACCTGAGCCTCCTCAGGAAGTAAAGCCTGAGCCGGCCCTTCTTGTAAATGGCCTCTGTGTTCTAGTTTAATATTGAGTGTAACACCCAGGTACTTGTACGAGTCCACAAGATCCACATCTGTCCCACTGATGCTGACAGGAGAGGGCAGGCGCTTGTTCCTCCTGAAGTCCACCACCATCTAAGGCTGTTGCCTGGGGAAGCAGTAGAAGGGGTGCTGGGGGAGGGGTTGGTGTTAAACCTGTTGAAAAACAGGTTCAACTCGTTGGCGCGTTGTTCGTTCCCCTCAGCCGACCTCCACTTTTCCTCTGGAAGCCGGTGATCTCCCTCATAGCCCTCCAGACATCCCTGATGTTGTTCTCCTCCAGTTTGTGCTCCAATTTTCTTCTATAATTGTCCCTGCTCTCCCTGATGCTGTGTTTGAGCTCCTTTTGTACCCGCTCGAGTTCTGCTCGATCCCCTGATCTAAAGGCCCTCTTCTTCTTGTTGAGGAGGGCCTTCAGGTCGCTTGTTACCCATGGTTTGTTGTTCGGGTAGCAGCGGACCTCTTTAGTGGGGATGGTGTTGTCAATACAGAACCCAGTGTACTCAGAGACACAGTCAGTCAGGCCATCAATGTCCTCACCATGTGGCTCATACAGAGCATCCCAGTCTGTGGCCTCCAGCGCCCCGCACAGTGTTTCCATAGCCTCAGGAGACCATTTCCTCACTGATCTTACCGTGACTGGGTGCCGCTGAACCACAGGCTTGTATGATGGTGAGAGCAGGACCAGGTTGTGGTCTGACCTGCCCAGTGGTGGCAGGGCAGTAGAGCTGTACGCATCCTTAACATTTGCGTACAGCAGGTCCAAAGTCTTATTTTCCCGGGTGGTGCATGTCACAAACTGGTCGAAGGTGGGGAGTGTGGATGAGATTGAGACATGGTTGAAGTCACCTGTGATGATGATGAAGGCTCCAGGGTGTTTTGTCTGCAGCCCCGAGGTCACAGTGTGGATGGCATCACACGCTGCTTCCTTGTCTCCTGACGGAGGAATGTAAACAGTGATGGCGATAACACTGGTAAACTCCCTCGGCAGATAATACGGTCAAAGTCCCACGGCGACGAGCTCGATGTCCCGGTTGCATAGGCGCTCTTGAACGCAGACGTGCCCGGGGGTGACACCACCTGTTGTTCACGCGCGCGGCCCCCCCCCCCCTCTCTCTTCTTGCCGGTCGCGGTGGCGTCTCTCTGTCGCTCGCACCGCCTGGAAGCCGGGAATGGTGACGTTAGAGTCCGGTATCTGTTCGTTCAGCCACGTCTCCGTGAAACAAATGCTACTGGACTCCCCTGTACTCCCCTGTGCGTCCACTTTATTTGCCAGCGATCTCACGTTTCCAGTGATGACTGCGGGGATGTAGGGCTTAAACTTTTCTCTTCTTTATCCTCTGTTTAAGCCCCGCTCTGCAGCCTCGCCGTCTCCTCTTTAGCTCCTCGGGTACGGCAGGTCTCTCTCCAGCCGAGAGATTCGTGTACCTCAGGGCAATCAGTTGGTCGCGGGTGTAAACAGTGGCGGTTGGCGACATTGCAGGCATGGCTCCCAGTGATCCGGAGGAAAGTGCAATAAGTGTGCTTAAAAGTGTCCAGTCCGTTTGAAAGCATCTCGCAGTTGTATGTTACGAAAATGCCCAGAAGGTGTAAGATTTAAAAAAGAAACAGACAACAAGCGTAGAAAAAATACTAAATAATACTAAAAAACCGACATAAGTGCCGGAGCTGCGACAACAGGCACGCCAGAACTGGTAACACCAACTGGGCCTAGTCAAGCTAAAATAAGCTAAGCTAAGATAAAGCAAGAGCTGTGATTTGATGTATTTGTGTTTTACTGAGTGTTGTGATCAGTTTGGTAGACAGGTTATTGTATAGTTGGCTCTGTCACATTGTTAAGTAGATGTTAGTTAAGTTATGCTTGCGTGCTAACTAACCATCCTTCCTCTAACATGGCACCTCATGAAACACACACACACACACACACACACACACACACACTCACCCAGCACATGGTCTGAGTGCCTCCACAGATCTTCTTTGTTCAGGGCCTCCAGGCCTCAGCAGCCATTTTGACACACCCAGACATACACACACACACACACACACACACATACCTGCTGTCTGTTTAATGTTGCACAAGAGTGAATTCCGCCAACCTCTACACGGTCAAGAACTCCAAATTCCTTCTACCTAAACTAGTTGTTAATCTGGTAATTTTGGTTCTGGTTATTAAATTAATTATTAATCAGAGTTCCAAATGGACAATTTAGTACTATTTATGAGATTGATTTAATAAATTGGCTATCCTTCCCTTGTCAAAAGGGTGGTGCCCCGAGGTGATCTAATGTATTAGATCCAATTATTTAATAATTAATAATTATTATTAATTATTTCGGATAGCCAAACCCCAATAATTAGTGCCCTTAGTAGGTAAACCAACAAATGGTGCTCCCGTGAGGTAAAGAACAATTGGTGACCGCATGTTACGCTGGCCCAACAGCGCCATCTTGTGTAATGCTTAATGTAGAATCTTGAGTTGAGAGGAAAAAGTCAAAAACACCACTGATGCTCTTTCAATAAATTTATGAAGCAGGCGTCAAAAACAACTGTCTGCAGTACAATAGGAGGATAAATACCTCCTTAAAATACTGCTGATAGCCAGTGTGGGACCGGGCACTGCTGCGTCCTCTCACAACTACGGCGTATGGTTAACAATTTATTTTAGAGGCACGGAAGATGAGTATAGAGTCAGCGCTGAGGCTTCGACCCGTCCACTTTAAGAGTTGGAGAGACAAAGCCCCGAACTAAGGAAATCATAAGTTTTTATACATCTTGACTCCTCATGGGACCAGGGCGCATATCCCCGAGTGTTATCCTCCTGGCGCCAGGGAGTGCGACCCTGAGTGTTATCAGTGTCTTGCTATGTTTAGCCAACCAGCTCTAGCTGGACCTGAGCGAGTGTTAAAATCAGATGTGGTGCATTCTGTTCTGATGAGCAAGCAGCAGCGAAGCAGTGATTAACATAACATAAGGCTATGGCATGACATGGTGTGATGAGAACTAAGAACACATAGTTTCATAATAATCCAACACCAGCAAGAAATCAATAACAAGGAAATGGCTTAAGAGGCAAACACCAACAGTGAGAGACTGGACAGCCACTGCAAAAGAAATATACGAAATGGAAACGCTAATCTTCCTCCTAAGATCTGACAGTAATAAGATTCAGAAAGGGCCAGCATAACACATGCTCACCAATTGTTTTTTACCTCACAGGGGCACATTTGTTGGAGCACCCTTTGTTGAGTTTGCCTACTAAGGTCACTAATTATTGGGGTTTGGCTATCTGAAATAATGAATAATTATTAGAATAATAATTATGGGCACCACCCTTTTGACGAGGGAAAGATCGCCAATTTATTAAATCAATCTCATAAATAGTACTAAATTGTCAGTTTGGAACCCTGATTAATAATTAATTTAATAACTAGAACCAAAATTACCAGATTAACAACTAGTTTAGATAGAAGGAATTTAGAGTTCTTGACTGTGTAGAGGTTGGTGGAATTCACTCTTGTGCAACATTAAACAGACAGCAGGTATGTTTAATACTCATTTATTTACAAGAGATAAAAGAAAAGGAAACATACAATCTATCTACAGTGTACTTTCTACAGGTGTGTGTGTGTGTGTGTGTGTGTGTGTGTGTGTGTGTGTGTGTGTGTGTGTGTGTGTGTGTGTCTGGGTGTGTCAAAATGGCTGCTGAGGCCTGGAGGCCCTGAACAAAGAAGATCTGTGGAGGCACTCAGACCATGTGCTGGGTGAGTGTGTGTGTGTGTGTGTGTGTGTGTGTGTGTGTGTGTGTGTGTGTGTGTTTATCAGGTGCCAGGTTAGAGGAAGGATGGTTAGTTAGCATGCAAGCATAACCTAACTAACATCTACTTAACAATGTGACAGAGCCAACTATACAATAACCTGTCTACCAAAATGATCACAACACTAAAAACACAAATACATCAAATCACAGTTCTTGCTTTATCTTAGCTTAGCTTATTTTAGCTTGACTAGGCCCAGATAGTTTTACCAGTTCTGGTGTGAGAGACACTCTCTGGTGTGTTGCTCCTTTGGTCGGTGGTTCCTGATGGAAGGGCCAAGCTGAGAGAGTTGGAATTCCGATGTTGGAAGGCAGTCTTTGCTGTGTGGTCCTGATGGCAGATGCTGGAGGGAAACTGGCCGCTCCTTTGACGTAGTTGGTTAGCAGCTTGGTGCTAACTAGCTGTGTAGCTCCTGTTGTATGGAGGATTAGCCTACAAACCTTGTGTTTGTTGGCTAATGGAATTTGTTTGCCGGATCTTGATCATTCCTCAGCAGGCTCTCGCGTCGCTGCTGTGAGGAAAGGCCTGAGGATCTGCTTTGGTCAGCAGGCTACCTCAGACGGCCAGCTGCAGCTGCACAGCTGGGGGTCCCTGGAGAGTGGTTCCAGGGTGGAGTTGAGTGGAGGAGAAGACCATGAAGAGGAGTAGGGAGAGGAGTAAGAAGAGAGCGAACAAAGGCTGAGCAAAGCCTTTATATGACTTGATGACCTCAGAGGTCACATGCCACAGTCATCCAGTGGTGGCTGCTGGATTGGATTTCACACCTGGAGGATTGTGGGACTTTAAGGTTCCGGTGCTTTCCTTTGTCTCCAAGACAAAGAAAGCCATGTGGTCCAAACTTGGTTATGCGTGGTGAGCCTCCATTGCTCACCACCAGGTTCAGGTCCCAACAAAAAAGGGAGAAGGAGAGAGAAGAGAGAAAACCCCCTTTAACCTCCTCAAGAAAACTCGTGAGTGCTTTGTAGCGGTGGGATGCTACACTGGTCTCTTTTGAACAACACAATACAATAAAGTGTTTATTACTGTTTTAATGAAAGCAACTGAACAATAATCTAAAACAGACTGAAATCAACATAACTAATATAATGAAGGAAAGATGGCCTGAAAGAACAGGAAATACAAAACAAAGAATCTGACCGGTCATTCAGTGTCTTCTTTTAACACTGTACAGTAACCTCTGGCAAACAATGACCACGCACCTTGTAGCTAAACACGAAATGAGTACAGTGTACTCTATTATTGTAGACATAGCTAAGGCATACTACAAACACTATTGCACATCTGGTTCATAAACTTTTAATTCAACCTATCTGCGTGTCAAAAGTTTCAGTGGCACCATAAAAGGGTTGAGGGTGGGGCAGATTCCCATTACATCTGCATTCCCCAATGGGCTTGATGCGTTATCACTTCCTGATGATTGGCTCTGAGCTTCATTCGGCTGCCGTTTCTTCCCTCCAGTGTCCAAGGTGTCACTGCTGTCAGCAGCCTGAGCGGTGCTTTGCTCACCATCTGTTCTGTTGCTGTCTGTAACACTCTGTGCATCTGTCTGAGCACACAGGCCCTGCTGCACCTCTTTAAACATTTCTCTGACCATCCTCGAGTCAGCAGTTGATGAGAGACATTGGAACACCTGAAACATGTAGACACAACCTCCAGGTTAATGTCACATCTCGTTTTGCTTCTTATCATATGTTATTTTTGCTTTAAGGGAGCCATAACTCTTCCATAAGAACCTTTAAATGATAAAAGATACAGTTGGGTGCAAAAGTTAGCATCCACTATCTTTGAGTGCATAAATCAGTAAAACAATATTATTTTTTTTCCATCAACACATTATTTAAGGTATATTTAGCAGGTACAAACGTTCCGCCATCATCAAATCTAAAAAAAATATTCTTCTGTTTTACTCTTCAAAGAAAGGGGATACTTACTTTTGCAACCAAATGAAATCTCGAATGAAAGACCTCTGTCTTTCATTTCAGTGCTGTCCCAACATTTCCCACCTGACTGTAAACTTGTTATGATCCGTGTCCTTTTGGGTTTCTGTCTGTGTTTTTCCCCTGGCTGCTTCCTCACATGTTTTGGTTGGTTCCTGGTGTTGCTATCTGTTAGGGCTCCCTCTGGTGTTCTTCTCTTTTCGGTTAATCCCCTGGCTAATTCCCTGTACCTGTGTCTTGTTTGCTCATCACTCCCCGGTGTACTTAAACCCCTGCCTCACACTTCCCTGGTGTCAAAACGTGACCATTTCATGCCTGAGCTGAGAACCCTGTATGCTAGTCTGATCTGTTTCCGTAGACACATTTTTGCCTGACCACCGTTTCTTGCCCTAGCCCCTTGGATTTGTTCGCTGTTTCTTTGGTTTTTGACTCGGACTGTTTGACCACGCCTCTGGTTTTGCTGCCCTGGTTTTCTGACCCTGATAACGGACTTGTGACATGGATTTTTGGATTTGTGACTTTTGGATTATAAGATCATTGCCAGCACACACTGTCTTGCGCCTGGTTCCTGTACTGATCATCACAAAACTACTGACAGTCATGGTCAGTTGTTGAAATATGAGAGGCAGGTGGATTCAAGAAAGTCTGATCTTTCCCCCAATATTATCCATAAATATACTTTTCCACCCAAGATGACATGAAATAGCACTGAATACTTGCAGAACAGAATAGCTTGATATTTTCTAATACTGAAAATATATCAACAGGTCGTTTTCGTGTATTATTTGTGTAAAATTGCTGCAGTAGAAACAGCTGTGCTGTTGGGTTCACAGAGATTAATGGACACACTGTCTTCTCCACTTCACCTGGCACATCTTCACCACCTGCACATATGGTCTGTGTACATTAAAAGGCAAGTGACGTCTCCTGATTCTGATCCCGACCATTAGTTTATCTCTACTGGGTAATCAATGCAGTGCCAGAGACAGTGATGTATGGTGGCATCAACTTCAGAATTAAACCTGTACACTGTTTTTATAACACCGAAAGATTGAACCTAATAAACAGCAGGATTTCAGTAATTTAGCATCCACTAAGGAAATTCAAGTCTGCTATAAATTACACTACTGCATCTCAAAAAATTTGAATATTGTGAAAAGGTTGTTTTTTTACAATTGAATTAAAACACTTTCATGTATTCTAAATTCATTACACATAAACTGAAATATTTCAAGCCTTTTTTGTTTTGATTTTTATGATTATGATGAAGTTAAATAAATCTTATAATTAAGATTTACAATCCAGAATTGTGCATCTGCTGAAAGGTCTGTTCATTTATACACGCAGTACTTGTATTTGGTTAGGGCTCCTTTACCAGAAATTAATGCATCAAAAATTTTTAAGTACTGCTCAAAATGGCAGTTATAAAGTATAGTCATAGCACCACCTACTGGTTATTTGTGAGGCCTCACGCACCAATTGGCTGGACCTCTGTTGAATTAGGTCAGTCCCTTTAAAGGGGGTGAATATTTATGCAATCACTAATTTTATAATCTATATGTTAAATTACTTTACATTACTTTATCACTTACTTACTACATTACTTTCTTGTGTGCTCACTTAGACAGTTAAAAGTTTTCTTTTGTAAATCCCTGTCAAAAAAGACAAATTATACTGACCATCATTACATTTATAAAAGCAATACAAAGGGTTGAATACTTTTTGTCGGCACTGTATATGAAAGCCTTTAACCTGAAATTGTAAACGTTCGGTCTTCAAGGTTCTTCCTTCCTCCCGTTTCCTTTAAAAAAAACGTAACATTTTGATGAAGTGGCTTTTAAAAGGTCTTCTAAACTGTCATTTTCACTTTTTGGTAGTCAAGTTCAGTTAGAAACTGGAAGACAGAGAGTTGAAAGTGAAACATCTGCTGGAGAATCAACTGAATCAATCTTCATAAGAGGAAAAAAAAAGAACTAAACATGCCAACATGCCAACCTTCAAATGGTTACATAGATGTAGTAGAGCTGACGGCTCAACCTTGTTCCAAAGAGAAAATCGTTAATCTCTGTATTACCTAACCTACTGATTAGTGCACAGCAAACTGTACCTGGATCATATGTTTTCGAATTTTGTTGCATTCCAGCAGCAAAAGCTCCTCTGGGAGAGACATCAACAGGTCCAAAACGATAGCGCTCTCTGGAGGGCAGGAAATGAAAATATCGCGAAAAGAAATGAATTCAACTGCAGTGGGGAAAATCTGACAAAGTTGTTTCTAAGAACAACATAAACAACTGTAAACATGTGGACAGTAACAAATACATCAGGGATGCAAAATATTGTCATGACCAATATAAAATTGGGTAAGAAAAGCAAACCCAAACTATTCTTCCAAATTTATGACAACAATTAGCTTAAGGTAACCATTTTCCCACAATATGTAAAGTTTTGTAGTAGGAGGACAGGTCAGATTTTAATTAGTCTACTATAGTTATTACTAACAAGTTTTCAATAAACTAATGTAATGGAAAATAAACTTACAAGTCAAGTAATCCATTTATATAATTTTAAGTCTATATCAATTGATAAATCATAATCAGACTGATGTGGTCTAAATAAATGTATAACAGCTGGAGTTTTGTCATAGAGGACAGGGGTTTTATGGAAGAACTCTCTAATGGGATTTTGCTTGACTATTTAAATATTTACATGTAAAATACACCTTGTTGACACCAAGTAGTGACTTGCAACTCACCCATAGGTGTGAGATGGCACTCCTCATTCGGCCTGTGGATCACACTCAGATAGCGATAGATCTTCTCAAAGTTCACTATGCACTTGTCGCCAAAATTCCTGGGACCATCTTTTATAGTGGTATGGCCAAACCTGCCACGAGATGCCGTGACAGGGGTGGAGAGCGGGGGCTTGGGATGGGTGGAGGATCTGAAGGTGGAAGGGGCAACAGACAACAGAGCAGTACTGCGGAGTTGGGTGAGACAAGTAGCAGAGGAAAAGACAGCCACACGAGAACTGGGTGAGGTGGACATTAAAGCAGAGGTGGTAGAGGTGGTGGTGGGGTGTTGCTCTGACGGCTGCTGGGTAGTCTGGATTACAGAGCTGCCAACACTTGACATAGCTGTGGAGATAGAACTGGGGGAGACCTGACCTGTGACTGGGATCACAGTCTGTGAGGCAAGCTCTGGGGTTGCAAGGGGTGCTGTATCTGGAAGACAGGAGGTGGCTGCAGTTTCAGAGGAGCAGGTGCTTGCAGGTGAGGTTCCTGTTGTGGTTGATGGCTGTTGCTGGGGAGGAGGGAATTTGTTGTTTGCCACTCTAACCACTCTGGAAGGTAATGGGAATCTTCTGCCTGGGCCTACGGTTGGTGCTGCAGTCTTGAGTACCAGGATGGGACAGGCTGTGTTGGTGCCAGGGTGTCCACCTAAGTGGGTGAAAATCAGCAAAAATTGAACATGCTGACAAGTTGACAACATCATAACAATGCATCAGTAGAATGATATGGCAGTGTAAAAACAGCAAAGGTAGGAAGAACTACATGAACGGCACAGAGTTGTCCCTCATGATAAAACCACTTGCGTTCCCGCCACAGGAAGTACTGGGCCACTTTAAGGACGTGTGCATGTCCCCACCAGAGGAACAGCCCCATTAAGGCGGTTTACAGAAACCTTTTTTTTTCCAGGGATGAATAAGTTCCTGCTCCAGGGTAGGTACTTCTTCGCCTCCCCCAAAAAATGTTGGGTGCTGTTTGATGCTGATTGGTTACCTCATGTGTGAGATGACAACAAGCCACAACAAGTGCCTCACAATTCATCATAACTACTACTACATAACTACCATCTCAGCTATTTGTTGACACATCTTCTGAGGGGCATTGCAACTGAAACAGTCACAAAATTAGTACATCACCCCATGGATTTGGTGGTTTCTGACTCACGGTGGGGACAGTGCACCTTGAGAACTGCTGATTACAGGAGTATTCATTTGGGTCTTGAGCTACCAGGGAACAAGTTACTGATTTGTGCAGTTTTAAGAGTTGCCATTGGTTGAAATCTTGTCTTTCTGAATCCAATCCAAACCTTCTTACAAAACAGACAAATGGACCTACAGACAAATTACTAGAGGAGGCTCAAAACCACCTGAACAACTTGGATAAGAATAAGAATAGAATTGGGTGTGACAGGGACTGGAGGCCTGTTCAGTATACCCAGAATATCTTTTTGTTGTCTGGCTTCATTAACCTAACAACTACAGTTTTGCTTTGCGGTCATACAACGCTATTCATCAACTGGATAAATCCACCCAGGGTTTCCAGAGTGCATTAATGTAACCATTGTCTCATAATCAGTCAAACTGTCTAATAACTGATATTTACTGTCCACTAAACCTGTGACAGAAATTGAAGGTCCCTACCTTGGACTGGCAAACAAGGTATTGGTCTAAAAGGGATGGTGCAACCAAGAGGCCTGTTGTCATCCACTGGTGGTCTGAGGACCTGGGGAGGGTCACAGTTCCTCAGGGTGCGAGGCTCTGTGGAAGACACTATCAGCATCTGAGAAAAAAATAATGGGAGGACAGGAGGAGGAGAGAGATTGAAAGTTCAAAGTGAGCAACTGTTTCTACAACAGAAGAGTTGGTCTCATCTAACATTCCTCTCCAACAGCAGGTGCTCTTTGAGGGGAACAGAAAACAATAAAATTCACTGGCAGCAGGAGCAATCATTCTTTGCAGAAAAAAATTAGGTAAAATGCTTACCAGTGATTTGAGACTGTTTTTGGGCTTCAGCAAAAACTAGGATGGGCAAAGTTTTATCACTGGACTTCCAAAAATATCCAAAACTAAATAATGATAATAATCTGTCCTAACTTGTCTAATCAATGTCTTTATCTTGAAGTACCTGAGAGAAAGCACTTGAAATGGTCTCTTCAAGGCTTCCAGCCACAGTAGAAGCCATCTGTGTCCAAACCTCTATGGGCTTTCTGACCTTCTGGTCCTCCCAAGTCTTTTTTTTCAGCTGGAAGCTGGCACCAGAGATGATTTTGTCCTTCAGAGATTCTACCACGGAGCGAATCTAAAGGAGGGAAGACACAGTCACACATCTTTGGATAGTGTACGTACATATATCTATAAATGTAGGTAATGCAGACTGATGCCGTCCTGCACTGTTAAATTCAAGGATTTCATAGTGACAGCCACCCTGACATGATCCTGCAGAATGCCTTGGTAAATCGGTAAAGCTGAGAATTACTTTTCTCTCCGCGATGGTGAGATATCCAGGCCCAGAGGAAGCACAACAGCCCCAAATCACAATGCGTCCTACCCCATACTTCACCACTGGGACAATGATTCATGCAGATAGCACTGTGCATTTTTCCCAAACAAGTAAACTTTAAGTTTATCAGTCCTCAAAGACAGGTACTGAATGCTACTTTCCCAGTAGCCTTTGGCCATTTCCAGTAGGAAGCTGCTATTTGACAAACTTCAGGCACACTGATGTTTTTTGGAGAGCAGCAGCTTCCTCTGCTTTGTCCTGATATGGATGCATATGCAAATAATTCAATATATTTGTATATGATAGCCTCATGTACAGAGAAGTTAACCAACTCCAATGATTCCTTTAAGTCTTTAGCTGTTACTCTTCTTTACCTCAATGAGGGATTCTGTGTTGTGCCTTTGGAGTCATCTATCCTGGGTGCCATTTGTGACAATTTAACTGTGGAGTAAGGGATGTTGGGTCCACTTACTTTTTCCACCAGAACCATGAAAGTTTGATGGGTGTATTCAGTAATGACTGTGGAAAAAACACAGTTAACTCTATGTTTGTCTATACTTATAACTTAAATGGAGATCAGACCACATTTGGTTGACAATTAATGCAGGAAACCAGACCATTTTAGTGGGTTCACAGACTATTTCTTGTGACTGTATTGTGTACTGTATCATCATTACATTACCATTACTACTCGTGCAGTAGTGTAAAAGCAGGATTTCACTGCTGGAGTTAGTTGTTCTAAATGCATGGAATATGTTTTCCATTGATTCTCCATCCTTGATTGTTTGGTTTCTCAAATGTTCATATTTTTTGTTCATCATGGGTTAAAGTTCTAAACAGCACAAACTTTGATCTGCACAGGTATGGGGGAGGTATGGTGTTGTCAAGGATGGGCGAATAATGTGCAGCCACTTGGACTCCATTTATTTTGTAAACTGGATATCTGTCCTCAAGGTCAACAACGTGTTCATTTCAGGGACATCCCGAGCTGACGATTTTAATTTCTTTTTGTGTGAGTGAGTGGAATCAGATATCCGACGGGCAATGGAGAACAGGAGATGTTAATGTGCAGGTTAGATTCTCCATTCAGAATTTTTTGCTATAAATTCTTAATTCTTTTCGTAAGAAATGTATTATTTCAAAACGGTATACAGTTCGTAACAGTTAGTAATCGCTTCGTGTGAAACGTTGTTTATTGCAACATCTGCCTGGTGACTGAGAAAGTCTCTGAAAGAAATTACAGCCGTTTTAGCACCATTACCGTAAGATTAGCTTCGCACGTTGGTGGAGGCTGGTGTGTCGAGAGGAACACACAGAAGCATGTCAGTAAAATCCCTCCATATCCGTCAGAACAGACTACCTTACCTCTTCGATGGATCGAGAAGGAACCCGTTTCCTCAAGAAAGCGTAGTCGATCTCTCCCTGGCCTCCGGTGGTCTTACTCAATGTTTTCAGGCCATTAAAGAGTTTCCTCTGCTCCACTCGCTGCCATTTACAGGCCAGTTTACCTGAATGCTGCGATGCCGGTTCAGATTTCAGGTTCCGGTCGGGTTTATTTCGAGTACGCGGAGGCGGCTTCATTTCGTCTCCAGTCCTTGAGACAACAACAACCAGACGGAACAGAACCAATTTACACTAGTCCATTACTCACTGGAACGGCAATAAGTTCCTTTCATTTTCAGTTCTAGCCACAATACTACTTCCGATATGACATTTTCAGATTAAAAAACGGATTTATATGAAGACCGGCGCGTTAAGTACTTCTGTAAGTATATTCTTAATAATAACAATAAAAAAATTAAGCAAATTAGTGTTTAAATAAATCTATTTATTGCCCCCCATTCGATATCCTAACTGATACTTTTCTGGCATGTGAACCTGTAGATGGTTATGTAAAGTTATACAACATTTAAAAGTAAATTGTGTAATCTGTTTTTTTGTTTTGTTTTTTAATCATTTTTTGTTTTTCAATCACAGTGGGTCAGCTCAATCCTCTACTCTTCTTATCTCACCATATTTCCTGTTACTTTTAAGTGCTCCTATCAAATAAAGCCGAGAGGTAAAGCAACAAAAAATTAAAATCCATTTAAAACTTTAAATTTTACTTTTAATTTAAAAACAGAACATTTTGAGACCCCTTTTAGACACTGAGTTTCGAGTGCATCAATGCATGTTTGCCCCTTTATGTCTTGCCAATCGATAGACATACACCATCAACTTGTCCAGATGAACTCCGACTCTCACTCACTGTCAGCTGGGTCTGCCTTCACCTCCAGCCTTAAAAGGATAGATAGATAGATAGATAGATAGATAGATAGATAGATAGATAGATAGATAGAAACGTTTTGTCTAATAAGCCTAAAATTCACATTTTAAGTACAAATGAGCTGACGGTGTAAATCTGTGAGGTTTTAGCTCATTTTGAGTATGGCATTAAGTTTTACACTTGTTCGGCATCTTTCTTGTGTCTTAAGAGGACGGAAGCTACACTCCGTGGTCTTAGTTTGAAAGCAAGGGTCTCGGTAAATAACTAGTGCTAACTACTTCCGGATTTCTTCTGGCTCCTCTTCTTCTTGTTGTATTTTATGGCCGTTGACAAAAAACATGTAGATGCATTACCGCCACCTTCTGGAGCGTGTATTAGAATGTTTTTACCTATCTATACCCCTTTGCTCAGTCCAGCAAATGATGTTTTGGACAATAAGTAATTACATGCTCAACATTTTCCTTGATATTGCAGTGTTCGCACAAACCAGTTTGATGTTTCCCTGTCAACTTCATAGGCTTATTCAAGCCTGTATGACCAAACTTCATCCTTGAAATGATGTCCTCCACTTTTCTATTTGACTAATTCAGTCGTATTTTTCCTACTTTCTTTTTAATCGTTTTATTATCTCTGCCCTTCAATCTTTGTTCCATTTTTCTTGCCACTGTTTTTTTAATTTCTGATTTAACTGTACTTTCAACTTTAGCTTTACTGTAACTAATTTCCATATTAACCTCTTGCTTCTTAGTTGTGTCTTCTGTGTATTTATCTGATAATTCATTACCCTCCACCACTATGTGTGCTGGAATGTATATGAAGTGCAGTGTTATTCTTGCGTTAGATATTCAGAAAAATTGTATGAAGTATCACCAGCGCAATGTCTTGTTGACTTTCAGATTTTGTGTTCTTGATACTAACTAATGCAAGGTTTGAAGCTAGTCTTTTCCATGCATTTAAGGCTAAAAGAATTGTGCACAATTCTCCTGTGAACACTGACAATTTGTTATTAACCCTTTGTGTGACATTACATTTAACACTGGGAAAATAAAAGCAATTTATTATTTATTAATTGTTTTTGATGCATCAGTGTAAGATGGTCCGAATAATGTTCCTCTATATATCTTGTTATATATATCTTATTACTTGGTTCTTTCCCATTCCTCATTATTTCTTTCGATCTAAAAGATGTGAATCCATCTACCTTCTCTAGCACCGAAGGAAGGACAAGAGAAAGCAGCACAGTAGAGTTTAAACTTATTTCCCCTATCCCAAGTCTATCAAATGTTTTCTCTATTGTCCATCAAAAGCACTTCCTTTGCTTATTTTCCTTTTCTTAACAGTACCTGTAAAGGATGATTCTCTTGAAGCCCTTTTAAATTTGCCCAGTACATCAACGAAAACTGAGTTCCAATCACGTTGCTGAAACTGGGGTTATTTTCATGGTACCACAACAAAGTCTCAAAGCCTGAATTGCATCCAACTTTCCAACTTTCTAAATAAAGTTTTGAAGCCGACTGATAAACAATCTTCCCATAGTCTAAAACAGCTCTGATTTAACCAATAAAAACTGTTGTCTTTGCTCTCCAATATCTGCCTCTCAAACACAGATTCAAAACATTTTTACACATTTCAATAATTTTGTCATTGAATTTTCCCTGTAAGATTTTTTTGTCAAACCATATTTCCAAATATTTGAAAGATTCCACTTCAATTTTGTTTATATACTGACCCTTTAAATTGACCATGTATTGCTCTTTTAGTGAAAAAAACTGTCTTTGCTTTTGTTAACACCTCTTTTTACTTTAGTTATTGCCTTTCTTAACAATAAACTCTTTTTTCACATAAGCCCATCATCTGCACTTACTAAAGACTTCATTTATCATAACTGAAAACAAAATTGGACTTGCTATACTTGCTTGAGGGGTTCACTTTTCCACTAAATACTTGGAACTAAACTCTCTCCCTACTCTGATATCATACAACCAGTTAAGGATTTTTAACCCATCTATAAATTCTCCTTGCTTCCACGCCTTCTCGACATCAAAAAATATTACTACCCTCTCTTTATTAACTTGGGCTTTCCTAATTTCAATCTTTTATATATTTATATATAGTCTTTGTGTGCTGTTACTGTAGCAAAAAAAAGTAAAAGTGTTCTTTCTCTTGCAAATAAGGACCACCAATCCTAAGTTAATTAGTATGAATGTCACACACTGACATGATTTTTAACTGCCCTTTCTTCCTTTATATTCTTCCTTCATATATATATTTCCCTGAATGTGAAGTCTTTATTTGGTTTACATATTGGATCCATCACTGACTGTTTCCATTTAATGGGTAAACATCCAACTTCCCAAACCTTATTAAACAATCTTACTCATATCCATTCACTATTATTAGATAACTTGCGAAGCATGCAATAACATATCTGATCTCCCCTGGTGCTGCATTCCAGATTTACTTAATTAATTATTTAGGTCTGTTATTGCAAAATCCATATTTATTGAAATAAAATTGAAATGTTTCAATAACCAAAGGAGCAAAATGAGATGAGAAACACTGAGCAGACTGGTAAGGTTTCTTGTGAGACCAGAGAGAATGAGTTGACTGGTTTTATTTTACAGCAACACAGAGGCTGAGTTTTGGTTTTTCACACTGAGACCAGAGCAGAAAAGAAGGGTTCTGAGCAGCTTGTGGAAGACTTCATGGTGCACAAGACTCACAGAGCGGTAGTCAGACAGGCATGTGCAAGACATGACTGATTGATTTAAGTCGCTGTGCAGAGGCGAGCATCACCAACTACATTAGTGTGTTTCCTAGCAACATAGCATTGCATCTGTGTTTGTCGGGTTAGGGTTATGCCCTGTCCTTTCTTTTTACCCAAAGCCGAAGGCTTGCTCTATCTGCCTCCTCTGTCAGTTCCTTGGAAGCTTTCTTCAGCTTTGGCCATGACAATCTCACGTTCTTCAGGAACCACTGGGGGGTGTTGGATTGTTATGAAGCTGAGTGTCCTTGGTTTTGATCACACCGTGTCATGCCATAGCCTTATGAAAAGTTAAACACTGCTTCGCTGCTGCTTGCTCAGAGCAGAGCAGAACAGAATGCTTCACATCTGATTTTATCACTTGCTCAGGTCCACCTAGAGCCAGTTGCAACTGGTTACACATAGCAAGACACTGATGCTCAGGGTCGCACTCCCTGGCACCAGGAGGGTAACACTCAAGGATGCGCTCCCTGGTCCCAGGTGGAGTCCAGATGTATAAGAACTTATGATTTCCTTAGTTCAGGGCTTCGTCTCTCCAACTCTTAAAGTGGACAGATTGAAGTCTCAGTGCTGACTCTATACTCATTTTCCATGCCTCTAAAATAAATTGTTAACCATACACCATAGTTGCGTCTTCTATCTTGATACCAATTGACTAACTTCCTTCCCCTGGTATAAAGTTCCCGGGCAGGAGGACACGGTATTGTCTGGTCCATAGCCTTTTAGCCTTTTTTCTTTCATACACTGTCTCCATTCCTCCCTCCCAGGTGATGGTGAGCTCTGTCATGATCACTGCATGGGCTGATGGGCACCATAGAATGATGTCAAGTCTCAGAGAAGTTGTTATGATCTTGGTCGGGACCTTGAGCTGCCGATCAATGTCCACTCTTTGATTCCAGTCAGCTCCAGATGTGAGGAGTGATTTCTCTCCCTCTGGGTGATGTTCTGAGCCACTGCTCCTTGTCGAATGAAATGGGTCAGCTTCTGTGATGTCGAGGGATGTTCTTTAGCTACTTCCAACCTGTGTGTTTTAAGGACTTCTGCCAACTTCCGCAGGATCTGGTCATGACGCCACCTGTACCGACCCTGAGCCAGAGCTGTTTTGCAGCTGGACAAGATGTGCTACAGGCTTTGGGGCACTGCAGAGTGGGCAGTATTCTTCATTGCCATACCACTGACACAGGTTGCTGGGACTGGGGAGGGTATCATAGGTGAGATGAGGAAGCTTAACCTAGCCTGGGCCATCTTCCAAATCTCCATCCACTTGATGGCCCTGTTGACTACACCTTCCCACGTTGTTCAACATCCTTGCTGCCGCTGGCTGAGTGCTCTGATCTTATATTGCTCCTCCTCTGCCCTGCCCACCTCTGCAAACACCAGATCTTTCCATGTTGCCTTCCACCAATACTTGGGAGCTGATCCCCACCCCAGACCAGTCCTCCCTGCCTGTGTCCTGCCAGTGATCTCGCTGTGCATCAGCCTGCTGATGGCCTGGTCAACTGCCTCCGTAGCCTCCAATTTGCATCCTGTTCGGACTGGAGCCTTGATGTTTCTTACGGACGGATCAGTCAAGTCTCTCAGCTCTAGTATGAGCCTTGCCTTCTCCTGTCTGTAGCCCACCCCAATTGACTTCAGTGGCAGCTGGCAGTTGTTCACACTGGCATCCATCCTCAAAACTGTAGATTTTAGGACCTCACACAGTTTCAAATGTCTAAAATTTATTGAAAATAAATGTACTTGATTGTATGTACTTGATTTGATTTGATTCACTTCATTATCTCAGAAACCAAGACACATAAACAATAAAAGAACAGCATAGGGTAAAGGAACAATGAATAGGTTGAGACAACAATTTTGTAATTAAAAATTCAACAAAATATAGAATTTGTACCCAAACTTTAGTATATGACTTTGTTTGTATGTATAGATTTGTTCATTTAATGGTTTAGTATGAATGAGAATGCATGAATACATGTCTTTATATTGTACTTGATGTTTATTTTTGAGCTCATAGTGGCTGGTGATGTTCTACTGGAGTGCATTATACTGTCAAGTGTTCCTAAAACTCTGACCCTCTCATGTCTTTGAATGGGGTAGACAAAATGTAAAAATGATAAACATGCAGTCAAATGAAAAGACTGAAAATTATTGTTTGTAAAGACTGAATTTATATATTGGATCACATTAGGCTGTAATAAAGTGGTGAGTGTATATATATATATGTATATATATATATATATATATATGTGTGTGTGTGTGTGTGTGTATAGATATCGTAACGCTCATATTGAGGTGTGTAGGCATGTATCGCAAAGTGCCTTGCCTAAGGGCCAACCTGGGATTCGAACCGACAATCTCCTGCACCTAAGATGCATATATATATATATATAGATCCCAGTGTTTGTGTGGAAAGTGGCATACACATATATCAGACCCCATTTTGTGCGGATGCAACTCCAAACAAGGCCCCAGGTGTGTGTGTGTGTGTGTGTCACGGTGCTCTGCAGTGGCTGCATGATGATGTTGGTGGATGAGTCATCCAGCTTTCACCACGTGACATCATGAATCACCGCACCTCTCCGTGGGCAGAGCTGCGACCACTCCACTCCTCCCGTACCCCCCAACCCCCCACCCATCCCTGTGTTGCTTTTTTCTCACCCTGTCATCTGGTGTGCTTTCTGGCTTCTTCCACTTTCTTTCTCTTCTCTTTTATTTAGACAAGCAGCCATTCGGTGTATTGCATTTCAGCCCAGCTTTATACTAAGTTTAACCTTATCTCAGCCTTAACTCCAGTCTTTTAATAGTCTCATTTACTATGACATGTATCATTTTATCCTTCCTGTCTTGTGCATCTCTGTCACACACTCACCAACCAGGCAATTTACATGTTGTCTGATCTCAGGCTGAATCCTGGACCATAAATCAACAGCCTATGGAAGTCAACATCAGAGGGCTCACTGTAATGTACCTCAGTGTTTCCCAAACCTTGAAATAGACATACATTTGTGGTTGCTGCGCTGTGTGGGTGTTCACACACCCCTGCACCACTCGATGAGCCTCTCTTCTGATGACTGCTCTAATGTTTAATCACCCTGCAGAACAACCCCACCATTGAGCAGCATGACGTATCAAAACAAGTTGAATCCTGTAATCTGTTCCTCCCACCATCATGGAGGATTAGCATTCCTAACCCTAGATTTGATCATGATTAATTCATCAGACAGAGAATTAATCATGATGCAAACTATGAAACAAAAACAAAATGAAAACACAACTGCAACTGGCAATTTACAGTTTTGGCCCTTTAGTGCTCAACGGAAGGTAGGAGCTCATTTTCCCACAATTTAGGCTGAGTACACCAACATGTTGGTTTCAGGCTTTAACAAAAAAGAACAAAATCATCATTATTAATAAATTAATGGTAATCAAGCATAACAAGAATGACTCATGGGTGATTATGAATATGTGTGCCTATGCTGGTACTTCCAAATAATCTAACACACTCATGAAGGTCAGTTTACACTAGGATGTAGACTGTATTTCTCTTACATATATTTTAGATATTGCAATTACTCTTCATTATTTTCTAAGTGCTGTTTGTAATTGTAAAACGTATGACAACGGCAATTGTGTATTGTTAATTCTCGAAACCTATTGCATTGAAAAAAATGAACTGTAATTTTTCAGAACACTTTGCAAATCGCACACATACAGTAACTTTGGCACAGAAATACAAAGATAGAAATACCAGTAGATTCAAAATATTAACCCCAAATCACTTTAGTATACATTGAAAAACTGTGAACATTTATTAATGCAAAAGTGCATCCTCAACAGCACATACAAAATAACAACAGTAATAAAATTACTTTTACTCTAAACCAGTAAACAAAATATGCCACACTCTGAATTTGGCATGTAAGAGCTAGTCTCCACACATACTGTACAGTAACTTCAGTGTAGAAATTCAAAGCTGTCACCATTCTAATACCAGTAGATTCAAAAGACAAATAACTTATTGCAGTACAAAAACTGTTAAGTTATTAATGCAAAGTGCATCCTCAACAGCACATACAAAATAACCGTAATGAAAGTATTATTTTTACTGTAGAACGGTAAAAGAAAAAAAGCCAAAATCTGAATTAGGCAAATAAGAGCTAGTGTTCATAAAAAACATTAACCATGATAGTTAACCATGTGAACACCATTTTACATAAACAACAGATCAAAGTAAATTTGCAAACAAAAAGTAATAAACCCTGCATCAACTCCTCATGGAGAAATAGCACATTTTAAAAAAGGGTGCAGCGATATCAGTGTGACCAGTTCACTGAGACAGCCTGTTTTTCAGAGTAAGTGCTTTGTTGGAAAGCTTACCTCTATTCACTTCCATCCAGATCTTTTGGATAACCTCGAAAGTGTAGCAGAGTTCAGCTAAGGTTGAGCACATACATCAGTCTGAACAGCATAGCAATAGCTAATAGTACATTATCAAAATTTTGTACTACCTTGATTCCTTCAAGAACACACTGAAAACCCAGATAAGATTGTATGATTGTACTTAACACATTTGCGTCAAGTGATTGCCTTAAATGATTTTCCCAATCATCCCAGTTTTCTCAGTTGTGTGCTGTAAGTTAGATAGTTTATATTTTAAACTCGTCTTCCATCCACCATATCCATTACTGGACCCCTTCTCATTTAGACATGGATGTTTTTTGATGAGACTCTGGGCTACTTGTTCCATCTCCTTATCACTAACATAGACTTTATACTGCACAATTTCCTGCATTAACCCATCAAGGATGGCTGACTTCAACCTGGGTTCTGGAATGAGCACAGTGTCATTTTGATGGTACACTAAACCTGCCTGAAGTCTTAACTCTGCATCACAGGAGAACTAAGGTACATGAAACACAGCTAGCCAGGAGGATCGTGAGCTTGTAGACTCATTTGATGACAGTATATCTGCATCCACAAGTTCACCTGACAGTGACGAAGAGTCGTTGAGCTGAGTCACTGAGCAAGGACTTGATGTTTGGAGGGGAAGGACTGGAGAGATCTCATGTTGCATTGCAAGTCCCTCTGTCCTCCATGTCTAAAACTGAAGTTAGGTTCATGAACTCATTCCCAAACACTGAGTCCACAAACTGAAGTCTGATGTTTCCTTGAAGGTTACACTGTTTTTCGACTTCAGCCATAAGGCCTTCAAGAGATTCAGGGAGTCTATATGCAAGACTCAGCCTCTGACACCTGCCATCAGTCAGTAAGATCTTCATAATCACAGGCATGGCCATCTTGAAAGCACTTTATTCTGCAGAAACATAAACAATATTAATCAGACATCAATATAATTTGAAATGTCAAATCCAGTATAAAATATAGTAGTATGGTGGGGAAAAAAGATTCAATAGTCAACTAATATTTATTTAATTGAAGTTCAGACATTTTGGCACTTCAAGGACCCGAGGACACCTTGCACAGAATTTAAGTTAGGTTAGAACAGATTAAGACCCCATGAATGTAAATGCAAGACCTTTTAATCGCTCATATTTTAACTGACATTACAACCCCATGAATTCTAATAAAGTTTTTTAATGACTTACACAATCATACAAATGACACACAGACATACACACATATGTTAAATCATCCCCTCAATTATTGCACACTACCTTTTATTTCAATATGTCTTGTCAAAGTCACCATGCGAGCTGATGCCTTCTTGTAGTCAGCTGATGGATAAGTATTAAGCAGTTCACTGGGTGCCACAAGTGTGAATGTTCTTGTGGGTAATGGACTGAGTTCAAAGGCTCTATAATGCTCTCTATACCAACCACACAGCTCATTGACAATGTAGAACATACTGTCATGCAAAATGCAGATTTGGTCAATTTCACTAAATTCAGGCAATCCACCTGTTTCTCTGTGAGTCAGTATCACTCCCTTCCTGTAGGTTATGCCTTTGGTTGTCACACAATGTGCAAGCTGAACCTCAGGTGTGTCTAGGAACTTCTGTCTAATGACTTGTGCTATCTCTTCTCTGAGTAAGTCTACTGGTAGAGGTTGAAAGAGTTGGAAAGTGGTTTGGGAAAAACAACAGTGCCACAGGTCCCTCCCATCGAGTGGGCCATTAGGATCACCTGGTCAAGTATTGACAGTCACGAGAGTGTTAATATGGGTCGTAAAACCCTTCGTCAGAGTGGTTTCAGTCATTTGACTCCATGATGTATGGATCTGGAGGGAGTAGGGAGTAGGATCTATTGTTGATCCACAGTTTATAAATTCCAGTACTCCCCACCATCAGTTTTGAGAAGTGAAGAAGCCTCTTGGATGAGAGGTGAAAGGTTTTCTTGAAAAATCTCAAGTCCAGTTGCCCTTACGGAACTCTTTCAGCCTTGATAATGACCTGGATGACTGAGAATCTACATAGATACCATGCAGGACATTTGGCATTTGCCAGGGAACACCAAGATTGGCTGAGTCTGGAGACACCGTGAACATTCTGTTGCCTGCAACATCCTCCAGCATGACCGGTTTGGCAGTGGGTCAGTAATGGTGTGGGGTAGCATTTCGTTGGGGGGCGCACAGCCCTCCATGTGCTTGCCAGAGGTAGCCTGACTGCCATTAAGTACCGAGATGAGATCCTGTTGGATTATTATGAAACTAAGTGTTCTAAGTTCTCATCACACCATGTCATGCCATAGCCTTATGATATATTAATCACTGCTTTGCTTCTGCTTGCTCATCAGAACAGAATGCACCACATCTGATTTTAACACTCGCTTGGGTCCAACTAGAGCGAGTTGCAACTGGTTACACATAGCAAGACACTGATAACACTCAGGGTCGCACTCCCTGGCGCCAGGAGGATAACACTCAAGGATATACTCCCTGGTCCCAGGAGGAGTCAAGATGTATAAAAACTTATGATTTCCTTAGTTTCGGGGCCTCGTTTCTCCATCTCTAAAATAAATTGTTAACCATACACTGTAGTTGCGTCTTCTGTCTTGGTACTGTTTGACTAACTTCCTTCCCCTGGAATAAAGTTCCCGGATGAGAGGACGCGGCAGTGCCTGGTCCGACAATCCTCAGACCCCTTGTGAGACCATATGCTGGTGCGGTTGACCCTGGGTTCCTCCTAATGCAAGACAATGCTCGACCTCATGTGGCTGGAGTGTGTCAGCAGTTCATGCAAGACAAAGGCACTGATGCTATGGACTGGCCTGACCTGAATCCAATTGAGCACATCTGGGACATCATGTCTCACTCCATCCACCAATGCCACGTTGCACCACAGACTGTCCAGGAGTTGGCAGATGCTTTAGTCCAGGTCTGGGAGGAGATCCCTCAGGAGACCATCCGCCACCTCACCAGGAGCATGCCCAGGCATTGTATGGAGGTCATACATGCACCTGGAGGCTACACACACTACTGAGCCTCATTTTGACTTGTTTTAAGGACATTACATCAAAGTTGGATCAGCCTCTATTGTGTTTTTCCACATTAATTTTGAGTGTGACTCCAAATCCAGATCTCCATGGGTCAATGAATTTGATTTCCATTGATAATTTTTGTGTGATTTTATTGTCAGCACATTCAACTATGTAAAGAACAAAGTATTTAATAAGAACATTTCATTCATTCAGATCTAGGATGTGTTATTTTAGTGTTCCCTTAATTTTTTTGAGCAGTGTATTTAAAGGTATTATCCCAGTAGAGGGACAGTTTGGTTCAGTTGTTGGACAGTGGACGATGTGCTTTGAGGCTAAGCACAGCTATTTTAAGCAGGTCATCAGGCATACAAGCTGTTTCAAAAATGTGCCTCTGTTATTGACCTCAAAACATCAAATGATGATCGCCTACCATCTGAGCTCTCGATATCTAAGTCAGACCTAGAGGTATTCACTCCACTTGTAGATATCTATCTTGATTCTCAGTCATCCAGGTCATTGTCAAGGTTGAAAGAGCTCCATAAGGCAACTGGACTTGAGATTTTTCAAGAAAACGTTTCGCCTCTCATCCAAGAGGCTTCTTCAGTTCTGAAACTGATAGTGGGGTGTAATAGAATTTATATAATGTGGGTGTGGCAAGCAAACATGACAATGCCACAGGTCACTCCCCTTGAGTGGGCTGTTAGGATCACCTGGGCACATATTGACAGTCATGAGAATGTTAATGTGGGTCGTTAACCGCCTCGTCAGAGTGGTTTTCGGTCATCTGACTCCATGTTGAGTGGATCTGGAGGGGGTAGGTGCAAAGTGAGTCTTCTGGGTATTGTTCCTAAAAGTGCCTTGTAAGTGGGTGACAGGTTGTGTCTTAGCTCACCTCCTCTGTTGAGGGATGGTTTCTCCAGGTTGACAAAAATGGCATCTTTTACCCCTCTCTCAAACCATTTGTCCTCCCTGGCCAGAATATGTACATTGTTGTCTTCAGAGGAGTGTCCTTTGGTCTTGAGGTATAAATGAACCACTTGCGCTTGTGTAGCGGCTGTTTGGTCTCCCCGATGTACAGGTCCATGCACGTTTCACTACACTGAACAGCATACACTACGTTGTCCTGCTTGTGCCTAGGAGTCTTGTCTTCAGGATGCACCAGTTTTTGCCTCAGGGTGTTGCAGGGTCTGAAATGTATGGGGATCTGGTGCTGGTTAAAGATCCTCCTAAGTTTTTCCACAACCCCTCCAATATATGGGATGGTGATGTTTCTCCTTCTGCTATCCTCCCTCTCTGTGTGCCTTTTCAAATTCAAATTCAAATTCAAAGTGTTTATTGTCATATGCACAGTAAAGAAACACGTTTCCCTGTACAATGAGATTCTTACTTTGTTGTCCACTCAGAGTACCAGCAATAAGTAGACAAAAGAAATTGTATTAAAAGTAGTGTGTACATATAAAAAGAAGAAAAATAGACGACACAGAATAGTAAATACAAAAAATAGTAACTATAAAGAAGTAGCTGTACACTCAGCATGTTTCGTACCTGAGTGTTTACCCAGGGCTTCTGGTTGGGGAACTTCCTGACCTGCATGGTGGGCACGATGTTATCAACACAGGTGCTAATGTACCCAGTCACATACTCAGCGTAATCCTGTACGCTGACAGAGGAGTCCTCCAGAGTGGCTGCAGTTTTAAATACATCCCAGTCTGTCGTAGCAAAACAGTCCTGCAGGGTGCTTTCAGTGTCTGAGTTCCAGAGTTGGATGTGTTTTATGGCTGGGTTTGTTTGTTTCAGTCTTTGTCTGTAGGTGGGGTACATAAACAGAGAGATGTGGTCAGAGTGTCCGAAGTGGGGGCAGGGTGCAGCCCTGTATGCATCACGAATGTTGCTGTAAACATGATCCAAAGTGTTCTTTTCCCGGGTGGGAATGTCCACATGCTGGTGGTATTTGGGGAATACTGTCCGTAAATTGCACTGATTAAAGTCTACAGCAGTGATGAAGACAGCATCGGGATGAGCCGTCTCCAGCACGTTGATGACATTGTGGAGTGTGCCGAGTGCTGCAGCATGGTTGGCTCGCGGAGAATGTAAACAGCGGCCAAAAACACAGCAGTAAATTCCCTCTTGTTGGTTTTCAGAAAGGCCCAACTGGGATAACTGCAGGTTTTGTGGGCTGCCCTGATGTGCCTCTGTTCCCTAATCTTGCCCCTCTTGGTGGTTGGAATTTTGCCTGCTCGTGACTGGAGGGTTCTGATAACCCCTAATTTATGCTCCAGTGGGTGGTGTGAGTCAAACTGTAGGTACTGGTCGGTGTGTGTTGGTTTCCTGTACACATCCACGTTGAGATGTCCATCCGCCGTGATATGGATAGCACAGTCCAGGAAAGCAAGGATGTTGTCTTTCACATCTTCTTGTGAGAACTTGATGTTTGTGTCCACAGCATTGATGTGGTCAGTAAAGGCAGTGATTTCCTGGGTTTTGATTTTGACCCATCCACATATCAGAACCAATGAGTGGGAGCTGTGCCCATGTAGGAGCTCTCCACCTCCTTAATGTACAGGTTCAACACTATGGGAGACACAGGGGAGCCCATAGCACAACCATGCTTCTGTCTGTAAAAAGCATTATTGAATTGGAAGTATGTGATGGTGAGGCACAGGTCTAGAAGGGCACAGATGTGGTCCATGCTCAGGTTGGGCCTGTCTGGCAGAGTGTGGTCACTTAGTAGTTGTCTCTTAACTGTCAAGACTGCTTCTGTGGTGGGGATGCATGTGAAAATTGAAGTGACATCGTATGAAACCATGGTCTCATCCGCGTCAAGCTTTAAGTCCTTTATTTTGTTGGAGAAGTCCTGTGAGTTGGCAATGTGGTATGGTTTTTTTTCCCACCAAGGGAGCGAGGATGGAGGCCAGATGTTTGGCAATGTAGTATGTGACGGAGTTAATACTGCTGATGATTTGTCTGAGTGGAGCTCCTTCCTTGTGAATTGAGGAGACCGTATATGTGTAGAAAGGCTTCTCCTGGGTCCAGTTGGTGGTATAAAGGTCTGTCGATGACTTTGTCCTTTTCCAGCTGTTGGAGGTAGCTGATGACCTTCCTTTTGTAGCTGCTGGTAGGATCTTTCTTCAGAGACTCGTAGGTGGCTGAATCACTGAGGAGAGCTTCTACTTTGGCATGATAATCATAATGTTGAGTACCACTGTGCATCTGCCTTTATCTGCTGGTAATATGGTGATATCCTGGTCTCTTTGGAGGGCTGCCAGAGCCTTCTTTTCTGGGATGGTCAGGTTGGAAGGGGGAGTCTTGGCACTGGAGATTACAGCAGTGACCTTCAACCTGAGCTGTTCAGCTTCCATGGTGGTCAGTTTGTTGTTCCTGATCGCTGCCTCCGTGGCTGTGATGAGATCCACTGTGGGGATCTGTGCAGGGGAGACAACGAAGTTCAGCCCTTTGGCCAGAACATCTTGTTCATGCTGTGTGAGGGTTCTGTTGGGCAGATTCTTCACCCACTTTTCTTGCAGGTCCCGCTGTGTAATGTCTGGGTTTTTGTTGGATCGTGTGGGTTCGTCAGGGGTGGTTTGTCTGGACTGAAGTTTCTGAAATTTCTGCTTTTGACGTTCCTTCCCTTTGTTGTGTTAGGACAACCAGGCCTTCTCTGCAAACTTAGAGACTTCATCCATGACATCTATGGGACACAACACAGATAGTTGCTCACCTATCTGGACCAGTTTCACTCTCAGGGCATCAGTGAAGTGTAGTGAAGTGTGTGAAGTGTACCTGTCTGATTCGTTCATTGAGCAGCTGGTACTGTGGATGTTGGGCCCTCATACCACCCTCATGGAGTCTGTTTCTGACCATTTGAGCAGACACATGCACATTTGTGGCCCGCTGAAGGTCATTTTGCAGGGCTCTGGCAGTGCTCCCCCGTTCCTCCTTTCACAAAGGCGGAGGTAGCGGTCCTGCTGCTGGGGTGTTGCCCTCCTACGGCCTCCTCCATGTCTCCTGATGTACTGGCCTATCTCCTGGTAGCACCTCCATGCTCTGGACACTACACTGCAGCAAACCTTCTTGCCACAGCTCGCATTGATGTGCCATCCTGGATGAGCTGCATTACCTGAGCCACTTGTGTGGCTTGTAGACTCCGTCTCATGCTACCACTAGAGTGAAAGCACCGCCATTGTTCAAAAATGACCAAAACATCAGCCAGAAAGCATAGGAACTGAGAAGCGGTCTCTGGTCACCACCTGCAGAACCATTCCTTTATTGGGGGTGTCTTGCTAATTGCCTATAATTTCCACATGTTGTCTATTCCATTTGCACAATAGCATGTGAAATTGATTGTCAATCAGTGTTGCTTCCTAAGTGGACAGTTTGATTTCACAGAAGTGTGATTGACTTGGAGTTACATTGTGTGTGTAAGTGTTCCCTTTATTTTTTGAGCAGTGTACATCATGGGCAAGATCCAAAGATGACATGAAAATGAGACTGATTTTTTTGTGAAGACATATTCCCTTTTCACTCCAAAACAACTTGTACCTGTATCTTTGACTTGTCTGACATGGGTCTGATGTTGCTCCTTGGTTATCATACTAAAAGCACCAGATGCAACAGAATGTAGTTGACTATCACTGCTGCTTCCTGTGCAAAATCTGCAATAGTATTCAACTGAAAAACTCTGTAACACTATGAGCTCCCGGGTTGTCAGCCACTACACTGAATACTGTACCTTGAAGTGACTCACCTAACAGTGGGACATAAACACCAAGTTCCTCAAGAGTTTTTAGATCCTGTAGAAGAGGTTCAAACATTTTATCATAACCATAGGTGTTCACATCATCGGTTTTGCACAATACTGACAAGTAGATGGATGACAAAGCAGAATAAGACCCTGGGGGCAAGTTAGCCAATACCCAATTAACACCACAAAGCTTGTGCTTCTTTTGTGAGGTGCCAAGTGGGTTACAAGTTTCAAAAAGTCATCAACATATAAATTTAGGATGATCCTTGGCTTTTCTCCAACAAAGAAACAATTTTCCTTAAATAGAGAGCCGTCCCTTGAGGTTCTGTACTGATTAAACAAAATTTGTGCCTTCCTGTCTTTGATGACCCTAAACAACTTTTGTAATGATATCCTCTCCTTTGCACTGGATTACCAGAACAAGTTGCATTAACAGTTTCTCTAATTACAAGTTCATCAACAGAGATGATTCTCTCATGAAAGATGTCACTCACAATGTCACAAGATAATGGCACAGGGACAAAACAGATCAAATGATGGCATTCCACGAGAAAATCATCTAAAGCTGAAGTGGTCATATGGACCAAATGTTCTAACTTCAGCAAAGCAGCTACTGACCTTTTACAAGTCTTCAGTATGAGAATGAGTGTTTGAAGGAATGGTAGTATCTGACTGCTCAACAAATTCTTCACAGTTTTCTTCCAATTCATTCACAGATGACATTCTTGTAGTTGTAACTACTTCTGGTTTAAAATTAACCAATGTGTGAGGGCAGCGTTTTTGATTTTTGTGTGATTTGAAAGTACGATAAATGTTTGTCTTAAAGTCACTTCCTAAAAACATACAAATGACTGTCTCTTTTCATTTGAGATGTATGGGCCTCTTGGATGTGCAACACACAAATTAACTTCTTCCTCAATATCCAACATTTTTTTAAAAATGCATCTCAAGGTAAATGATTTAGGGTTTATTTAAGCCCTAAATGCAAATTTAGGGCTTAAATAAATGTGACAGTACCTACCCATTAAAGAGCCTTTGAATATATGATATGCAAATGGTACCTGGAAAAGGAAATATTTAGCATCAGTCAGGTGTCTCTGTTAAAAAAAAGAAGAAAAAAAAACATGCACGCACACAATCCTAAACATGTGTTCATACAAGCTTTTATTTCCCCTCCTCCCTCAACCGCTATAGTCACAGTGTGGTGCAGAGGTGAAGTTCGATGAAATTAACACAGCCAGCTAATGGCTGCTAATGGCTGCTCTCCAATGGATCGTATACAGTGGGCAACTGCACAGAAACACACACTGAGGCTCCAGTAAATTAGCTATCGGTGTTAGCTAAAGTTCCCCAACATGTAATGAAAATAGGCTGTAAGTACACAGAGTTAACAGGCATGTTATATTGCGTTACATTATGAAAACAACACTCAAGTCAACAGACGCCCAACTTACTCTAACAGGATCATATATACATTTGAAGAACTTACTTGTGGTTGAGGTTGTGACCTCTTGCAGCAAAGCATGGTGACTTTCCCACAACGTTCCGCTCGCCACATGGATCTGCTGGTTCGCGGTCTTTCCTTTGGGTCTTCTTCTTTTGGATTATTTTTGGCATCGAACCACTGGCGCGTAAGTGCTACCCTCTGTCCCGGAGGAGAACAACACTGCCTGGTGACATTTGAGACTAAATCTGACTACAGTGAGTTTGTTTTAATTTGATCAATTTTGATCAAATTGAAGGAAACTATTTAGTTCAGCATTCTCCATAAACAATTAAAGTGTACTTGATTAAACCATGTTCACAAACAGAATATAAATTAATTGTGTTGTTTTTACTAACTTCACTTTTGTAAATTCAAAGACCAAATAGTTCCCTTTTTTCAGTGTAATTGTTCTTGTGTTATCTCAAGTTATCTGTCTGCATCAGGCAAAAAAATAAAATTTAAAGTTTAAAAAAAGGGGGGAAAGTCTCCATAACTTTTCACGTAATTCTGTACACAGACAAGTACATCCATCAAAAATCTATGTAGCATCATATGACAGACATCTATACTTCTGTTTGCAGATGACAATCTTTTGGTGTCCCCAGTAAAATGAGTAAGATGGTTACATTTATTTAAACTACAGAAATCTCAGAGACAGACATCTGAAAAACCTGGATAAATACCACAAATCTTGAGAAAATATGTTTTTAATCATTCCAAACATTCAAGAAGTTTGACTTTCTCCATAACTGATACTTTGTTCAGTGACAAACTCTCAAGAATTAGGTTGATTTTATTATTTGTGGTCTTTGTGACGATGTATGAAATCTTTTGCATTAATTCTTGTCGTGAATTCCATCCATCCATTTTATCAAGCTACAGAAACTGCCTTGTCCAGGAACCATCATACCACAGTGCTGTATAATTGCCTAAATATTGCAGTCACTCATGTATTCATAAAATTCAGTGCAGAATGATTGATTAATATACAAATGTTCATTTTAATTTTAATTAATTTTCATCTTCTTATTTCATTTTTTATTTTTTACCTTTCATTTTAAACACTATTAATACTGCAATACATCTTCCTGAGTGGCAGAAACCACCTTCTGTGACCTGCACTCCAATAACCCTCCTTGTTGCCATTACTCATCACTCAGTTTCATTTACACCCAACTGATCTTTAAACCTCACTGAAAACACTGTGAGTCTTCAACATTTTCCCTGTAACAAGACCTGAAGACCTGAGCTGCAATATTTTGATTCAGTAAGATGGCTGTCTAGGATCTCTGCTGTCACCTTTCAGACTTATATAAAGTTATCTGTGCCCACAATGAAACATTTTCGTAATAAAATATTTGCCTTTATTTGTTTCTTTTTGTGTAGCAAAAGTAGTCACTGATATGCACATATATACATCCAGCAAACACATGTTTATTACGATGGTTACAACAAGGTACATCTTGAAAGACCATGGACAATATTCGATGCATACATGACTCAAACAATGATTTTTAAGGTACACGTATGTCATAGTTTCTGTCAGCTTTTACTTTTTTTATGCCTTTTTAATTTGATGCTTGTACAAAAAAGTAGCAATTTTAATGCAAGTATACAGAACGTGCAGACGCCGAAACCCTCACCTCAGCTCCTTTTTTCTCCCCTTCTCTTTCTTGATCTGTAACATCCTTTTTCAATCTTATCAAAATAACAAATCAAAAAATACACAAAAGCTTTGTTTCCTCCAGTCAATTTTCTCTCTTTTTTGACCAATGGCCTTGACCATTTTCTTCGTTACTAGATTGTCAATGCTGTGATTCGGTCCTGGGTCGGCTACACAGATGCTGCAGTTTGCTCACCCTTTAGCAACAGATGGCCACAAAGGTCAACACCTACAAAGCAAAGAGCTACATTTGCTCTTGCTCCCAGTGACATATTTGAAAAAGAGAAAAAAGGAGAATAAGAGGTGTTTATTTATTACTGTTTATCAGTGACCCTTTCAATAGAGAAAGAAAAACTCAGCACTACAGTCCTTTGTTTTGCACATTTTTGTAATATTTGGCATGATCAAATGATGATGACCTGTAACACTGCCATCCAACTGAAGCAGTGAAAATCCCACTCTTTAATTTCTTTAAATATTAATTAAATATAATTACTTTAATTAAAAAAATACAGATAAACAAATTAATGTGATTATGAGGAAACTGTTCCCATCCCCAATGGAATCAGTCAAAGAGATTTTCATTTTCCCTCTGCCTCTGTATCTCTCTCTCACAGAGGAGATTGCAACCTTTGTCTTCTGGAAAGTATCAAATGATAGAAAAAAAATAAAACAAAAACAAACATACAGCACCCTTGGTGGGATGTCACAGTGACATGTAAGGCAGCAGATTGTAAAGAACTTCCTACCTAAAAAAGTGAAAATTATTATTGATGATTGTGCAACACTTAGATAATGAGAAAAAAATGATGATTAGGGGCACTATAACAAAACCATGGCATCTTTGAATGATAAGGATACTGTAGGTGATTTTCTGTATCATAAGTCATACACTATATTACCAAAAGTATTCGCTCACCTGCCTTGACTCATACTATGATCTGAAGTGCCATCCCATTCCTAACCCATAGAGTTCAATATGATGTCGGTCCACCTTTTGCAGCTATTACAGCTTCAACTCTTCTGGGAAGACTGTCCACAAGGTTGAGGAGAGTGTTTATAGGAATTTTTGACCATTCTTCCAAAAGCGCATTGGTGAGGTCACACACTGATGTTGGTCGAGAAGGCCTGGCTCTCAGTCTCTACTCTAATTCATCCCAAAGGTGTTCTATCGGGTTCAGGTCAGGACTCTGTGCAGGCCAGTCAAGTTCATCCACACCAGACTCTGTCATCCATGTCTTTATGGACCTTGCTTTGTGCACTGGTGCACAGTCATGTTGGAAGAGGAAGGGGCCCGCTCCAAACTGTTCCCACAATGTTGGGAGCATGGAATTGTCCAAAATGTTTTGGTATCCTGAAGCATTCAAAGTTCCTTTCACTGGAACTAAGGGGCCAAGCCCAGCTCCTGAAAAACAACCCCACACCATAATTCCTCCTCCACCAAATTTCACAGTCGGCACAATGCAGTCTGAAATGTACCGTTCTCTTTGCAACCTCCATCCCAAACTCGTCCATCAGATTGCCAGATGGAAAAGCGTGATTCATCACTCCAGAGAACGCATCTCCACTGCTCTAGAGGCCAGTGGCGGCGTGCTTTACACCATTGCATCCGACGCTTTGCATTGCACTTGGTGATGTGTGGCTTGGCTGCAGCTGCTCAGCCATGGAAACCCATTCCAAGAAGCTCTCTGCGTACTGTACTTGGGCTAATCTGAAGGTCACATGAAGTTTGTAGCTCTGTAGCAATTGACTGTGAAGAAAGTCGGCGACCTCTTTGCACTATGCGCTTCAGCATCCGCTGACCCCTCTCCGTCACTTTATGTGGCCTACCACTTCGTGGCTGAGTTGCTGTGTTCCCAAACGCTTCCATTTTGTTATAATAGAGCTGACAGTTGACTGTGGAATATTTAGGAGCGAGGAAATTTCACGACTGGATTTGTTGCACAGGTGGCATCCTATGACAGTTCACTGAGCTCCTGAGAGCGGCCCATTCTTTCACAAATGTCTTGTTTCACAGTCTGCATGCCTGAGTGCTTGATTTTATACACCTGTGGCCAGGCCAAGTGATTAGGACACCTGATTCTGATCATTTGAATGGGTGAGCGAATACTTTTGGTAATATAGTGTATGTGACTCAGCAGGCAGAAACCAACAATGAATTAATCCCACGAACAAGTATTGTGGGCAAAGCCTGGCGTAGCTTATTCCTGGATGTGGTTGGACAACAGTAAGTTTGAAACAAACTGCAGACTTCACTCCTCTTAGGTAACATTTCCTAAAAACTACAGTTACAAACTAGTTTAGGAAATCACTTAGCTATTTGAAGAATGAAACAATGTAGCTGTGCATTCAAAAATAGATGTGTCAGGAGGAACCAGTGAGCTTTTGGCTGAGAGCCAAAGAATAGAGAGGTAAGTGAAGGACTAAAGTGTTGTTGGGTTGGCCTTTTCATGATAATTTGTGCATGGTAAAAAAAACAAAAAAAACAAACAAAAACAAAACAAGACAGAATCACACCTTACCCTCATTGGGTAAAAGAACAATATGCCTCCACCACTGCATCATCCTCTGTAGATGTCAAAGGTAAAGGAATGCCATATACAGTTCAGCAAGGTTTTTGCACCATAGCAACAAGCTAACTGAAGTTATGCAAAAGGATGAGTCATCCCATTAATTATAGTGGTCTTCCACAGCTCTTTGTATTGAGTGTGCTCTCTGGTGCTTTTTCATTGTAAAGTGCTTTGGTAGGTATGTGTGAGGATGCATAATGAAAAGGTGCTCATTTGTTGATTTTTTTGCTGCAATTTCTATTTGCATTTGCACAAAAACTTATTCATTTTAAAAGACAGAGAATGGCTTGGACATGAGGCCGTTCCCAGATTAAGTATGATCTTGAATTTGTTCTAAGAGATGATTGATGTGTCAAATTATTTATGGCCAAAAGGATGTGGGCACCCTCTGGTAAGGGCAAACCTTAATGCTCCAAATTCATGTCAACCATGTCAAGTCCTGACCTCAACCCAATTCACCGCCTTTCCAGTGATTTTAAAAGGTGACCATGAGCCAGATATTTTATTACATTTTGTGTCAGAATGTGAGCAAATCTTTGCAGCCTGGTCTCAATGTCTCATGGAAAGACTGACATCAGACGAGTGGAGGCTGTAAGAGCAGTACATTTAATAACTACGATGTGAGAATCTGTTCTGTTATCACATATAGCTGGAATGTCAGGTATCTACATGCTTTGTGCCGTGTAGCGTGTTTTATCAGTTTTCTTTCCTGCCTGAGGTAAATCCCCATAAATGCTGTTTATGTATGTCTATACAATAAAAACCACCAGCCATCAAATATTTATCCAGCATCCATCCCACCCTCTGATTCATCCGACTCTCACTCTGACTCTGAAAAAGATCTTTTTTAAAGTACAGATAACAAAATATTAAAGAATCATCCTTTGTTGGCATTACAGAATGTCCAAATGGAGAATGTTGTCATGCCAGGAATTTGGATGCAAAATTCTATTATGATGTAAATCTTTGCTGTCATATTTTCCAATAGACCACATTCATCCACGTTCCCCTCCTTTATTAAGGAGGAGTGAAGATGTGTATTTTCTTTCCTTTTCCTACCAAAGTTTCATTGCATCCAGGTGACTTTTGAGAAACAGCCCTCTGTAATTCGTTGTCCACATAACAACTGACCAAAAAATTAGAACACCTGGTTACATATGTAAAATGAAACCAAATTCCAGCAAAACAAAATCATAAAGAAATACACTCTTCTGGTCATCTTGCCTTATTTCCATGTCCCTACTCTCTCTCTCTCCTCTCAGCCCTTACTCAGTCCAGTATTTGTGGCCTCTTCATGAGTATCTGCTGCATGTACTTCTCCAGATCATCATGGTTGCTGCTATCTGATCGTTTTCCAGCCGCATAATAATCTTTGTTTCTTGTCACTGCAGGTGCCAGGGCTGAGTAATAAATCTGCCTCTGTTGAGGAGAGATTACAGGCATTCGTGGAGGGGAACGTGGTTTGGGAATGGGAACCGGATGAAATGGACGGGTGTACAGTGGGAGGGGGTAGCTGGTATAGTAAGGCCTCTGCTTGAGGCCTGTGGGTGGGGGTTTTAGCCGGGGTCGGACCCAGCTGTGGTAACGGCGTTTGGGTAGGAAGGTGTGGTCACCATCTATAAAATCTCCCTGGAAGTTGTCGAGGGTGAGAGCAGGTTGGGGAATGTAGTAACGGGACTTGCGTCTGGGGGGAGGCGGAAAATAAATGGGGTAGTAGTCTGGGTAGGGCTTCCTCTGGTAGTAGAATGGATAAATGTAGGGGTAAGAAGGGTAACCAGCCCAAACAGAGTGGGGCGAGTTGAGCCAGATGTCCTGTTTGACTGTCAGAGGCTTCTTGGGTTTAGGCTCAAAATTTTGATTAGCTAGCAGAGATTTTGAAGGACTGCTCCAGTGATCCTGTGATTTTGTTGATATTTTATCCTGGAACCACGTTTTGAGGAGATTAACAGTTGGAGATGATAGTTTAGAGACAGGGAAGTTATTTTGATTGGCTGAAATCTGCGATGCTGAGAAACCTTTGGGAGATGAGAATGAAGACATCGGAGGTTGATGCCAAGGTGACATCAACTCAGTTGGCACATCTTTCTTCTTCTTCTTCTCTACATCACTGATAATGTCCACCACATCATCAGCAGGGAGGTGGAGTTTGCTGGAGATCTCAATCAACTTGTCAATGGTCTGAGGATCAATGTCGTCCTCCTCCATCACTTCCTGTTCCTCATCAGACCTCTTGTCCTCTGCAGCATTGGACAGAGAAGAGCTGTACTTCTTTTTCCCGTTGTTCTGTTTGACCATGTAGCGCAGCAGCATGTCTGAGGCTATGTCAGCCAGCTTCTCCTCCTCCATCTTGGCTTTCTGTGCCTCGGCTGCCTGCCTCCTCATTTCCTCCTGCTCAGCTTTGGCCTGAGCCTCCTCCTCCTCTGGACTCAACACCTCCTCATCCTCTGGCTCATCTCCTTCCATCACCTCCTGCTTGACTGAAGTCTGGGACTGTGCTGCATTACCTCCATAATTACTGTCATCAAAGTCATCCATAAAATTGCCTCCCCTGAATGCTGGCAAGTTCAGGGCTTTCTGTGTCTCTTCTTGCCATTTGAGTTTCTTCTTAGACATGGCGAGGTCACTTCCCTTATTTATTGGTATAATGTAATTGTGGTTGCTGTAACCTCTGCTCTCTCTGTGCTTTGGCTCTGAATCTCCCTCCCTCTTAAGAGCTGTGTCCACACGAGGAAACTCTTTCATCATGGTCTCGAGGTTCTTTAGCTCCTCTGGATTGAGCTGTTCCTCCCGCTCATTGCTTCCTCGTTCGGAGCTATTTGGGCCCTGCCCAGGGGCAGCACTGTTCCCGTTCTCCCTTCTTCCATCTGGACTAACAGGCTGCTGCTCTGTTTGGACCTGGACTCTCTGGCTTGTGGTATGACTGGTAACCTTCTCAGTCATCTTCTCCTCTTCTTCCCGAGCTTTCTTACTCTCCTCTTCCTCCTCCCTCTCCTGCTCCTTCCCCTGTGTGGCCATCAGAAGCTCTAACTCCTGTCGTCCATCTCTGTTTCTGTTTGCTCCCACCATTGTTCTCACTTGTCTGTATTCCTCCTCTTTTTTATGCCCCCCCCTCTCAGCCCCGATCTCTTCTTCCATCCCATCATGTTCTTTTTCCCTCTTCCAATTCTCTCCTTGTGAGCGATTAAGTGCCTCCGATAAAACTGCTGCCAATGTTTCGGGATCCACATCTTTAAAGAGCTCCTCTTCTGTCTCTGCTGCTTCTTCCTGTAGCGATTTTCTCTCCTCATGCCCTCTTTTCACATCTCCTGACATAATTAACTCAGGAGGGGTATTGTTTTGTCGGCTATTGGCATCTCCAGGTGTATTGATAGAAACAGGGCTGGACAGATGGAGCAAGGAAGCCCCCATCAGGAGGACCAGTAAGGTAAGGACACTTGAGGCATTGTGGTACCCAATCATGGCCACTCAAAGTAGAACCTCTATGGGTTGCAAGTGGGATCAGAAATGTCTGGAGGAGAGAGAAAAACACAGTAGCAGAGCTTAGGTTTCAATAACTCTCTTGCCCGTTTGCACAAAATCACTGCCAGGCACCAAAAGAATTCCATCCCTTCTTCTGAAGCTTAAAGTGACAATGGAAGATGAAGATGTCAAGATGAAATAGAAAAAAAGAAAACTGAACGAGTGTAGTTCGGGTTTGTTTAGTACATGATTTATATCTGGGCTTTCCTGTTCCCTGTTCTGGACTTACCATTCCATACAGTCACATTGTTTTCCTCGTCCATCTGCACACCTGTTCTCTCTCCACTCATCATCACACCGACCTCTCCTGTATCTGCACTCAGCCATGGACCATATACTGTGTATGCCTGCCCTATGCTTATAGTCATAGACACGTCATCTCTTTGGTGTTCCTGCCACTGTGCTTGGTGCTGAGATTTTCAATGTAGAGTGTTACTTTAGTATAACAAGTGCAGTGATGCTGGCTGGTTAGGTTAAAGAAATCACTGATAATTTTTCATCATTGTTCATAGCAGAGCAAAATGGCATGCCTTCTAATAGAGAGTAAGTGGATAGCAAAAGAATTGAAAGCGCTATTAGTAGAAAGAATGAATACTAAGAAAGCAATAAAATAGGCCAGAGCAGTGTAAAAAATATAGTAAAAGTAGAAGTTACATTGAATGAAGAGTTTGGTTATTGCAATTGTATAATATTTATCTAACTATCTATCTATCTATGTATTGTACCAACACACACAAGCACGCACATACAGTATACATAGTATATGTATACTATAGTATATGAGCTTTTTCAAGAAAATCTTTAAAACACTTTTTTGGTGAAGGAATTTAGCTAAAATTTCCCAAAGGTATTTTTGTTGTTGATGTTGTTCTTGTTGTTAAAGAAAACAATAATTTAGTAACCTTCCCGCAGCCTACACGGTAGATCTCAGAACCCCATCAAACATGGATGTCGGTGTTAGGCATGTGATTATGTCCAAGGGCTGTCAATCTCACTGTCTCCATGGTATCATCACAATTTTACTTTCAGTGTCACTGAACAGACTGGTCACACCACGATGCACCACAGAGCGACACAGGAAATCATTCCTGCCTGTGGCCATCAAACTCTACAACTCCTCACTCTGATATTCGGACACATTATTGACACTCTGAGACTGAGGCTGCCCCCCCCCCCCATCTGTCTCCTGCACAATTCCATCAGAGCAATAAACAATATGTGCAATTTATATATATATATATATATAAATATAACTATTGTGGCAATAACCCACATCTAATGTGAATTTTTTTTACAGTGCAATATATCCTGTTGGGCTTGCAGTTGTATATATCTCCTACATATTGTTAGATTTTAAGCTATATTTTATATTTTATATATATATATATATATATTTTTCTTTTTCGATTTATAATTCTTTTTATCTCTGGGAATGTACACTTTTCTGTACACTTGAGTGGGATGTTGTTGCTGCAACAAAAAACAATTCCCCCCTTGGGGATTAATAAAGTATTCTTATCTTATCTTATCTTATCTTATCTTAATGCACACAAAGGAAACAGACTGAAGCATTTTCTTTCTTTCTTTTTTGGCAAAACGAGTCAAGGCAGTGACGGCTGGGAACAACGGTAATTGTGATGATGATGATGATGATGATTAAGGGGAGGAGGAAGAGCAGGAGAACAATATGGTCGTCTCTACGTTGACCATAAACAAAGGAAGGTGGCCAATCGCGCTGACAATGCTTTCAGCTTCCACAGGAGCCGCAATTCAGGAAACATTACGCAAAGAGTCATTTACATAAAGAAAACGTTGGATTTATGACATATAGTATGGATCATGCCTCAACAAACACAAGGAATCACTTTCCGCTGTACATTTTTTTTATGTGAAGCGCACATTGCACAGTGAAAAAAGAGCCGTTTGAATGTGGTAACACACACAGATTGGGTGAGTGACTGAGCGAGAGAGAGAGCGAGAGCGAGAGTAAGAAAGAGCGAGAACGAGAGATAGAGAGAGAGATTTTCTTCTCCGGAGCAGAGGGTAAAGTGATGCCAAGTTAAAGATACTTACTTGCAGCAGAATGGAGGACTTCAGCCTCTCCTCACGTCAAACTCGGAACCGCTGGAAGTCTGCTGACATCCACACAGCCCACTGCCTGCACTGAAGCACTTATTATTGTTGTTGTTGTTTCCGAATGTGCGGTGTCGTCACTGTTGCGTTTTGTTGCTGAGTTGCGGTCTCTTCGTATGCTCCTCTCTCGGGATTCCGACTGTGGCTCGTCAGTCAGTCAGGACCACAGGCAGCGGCTGCGCTTTTTTATAACCCCCCCCACACACACACACACACACACACCCGCCCCCTCCTGGTCCATGTGACTCATGCGTCAAACGTCCCAATTGACGTCACCAGACTGAGTTTCATTCATAAGATTTTTCTGCACCCGAGGCCCCCCACCCCCACCCCCTTTGATCAAACCAATTAGCTGCAGTGCTGGAGCTGCTGAATGAAGAGAAGCTGCTGAATGAATTTGCGATTTATGGTGCCATCCTTTCTGCGGCCAACACGAGGGGTAGCGGTCCATACAGGCTCTTGGACTCTTGTCTGCAGGTCTGCATACATTGAAACTGATAGAAACTGCAAAATATTCATGAAATTTAATATCAATATGAATAGAATTTCAGTGGACATTCATGTTTGGCTGTTGGGCTGTTGATTATGAAATCACTTAATCACACTCACATGTATAAAAAGACCTGAATTAGATCTTTCCCCCATACTTAATGTGCCATAAATTGTGGATTCAATCAGTGTTTTATAAAATGAAAAGGAACTTTTGTAAAGGGATTTATTTCAAGTGACATGTCAGAGTGATGTGTGTTCTGTCCTCCGGTTAAAAAGTGTGGAAAAGGAAATATGTTTGTGAGTTGTTTCTCTATGTAAGTTTAATTCATGCTGTTTATTGTAAAAAAAAAAAAAAAAAAAGACACACAGGTGCTTTGTGGTGTAAGGGATGAACCTTTATTTTGACATGACTTTCTGTTTGCATCTGGGCGATCCCATGACCCTCCGGTCCATGGGCTTGCCAGAGCGTCACAAGCATGCAGCACAGTTTAAGTTTAATGTGTGAAAATGTTTCTGGTGTTCCAGTCCCGAGTCTTGTTTCCCCACACGCATCGGGCGGCAAAGTCTGTAAGTGTCTAGCTTTGGTAGTGATTTTTGTGTATTTTATGTAGATGTGTGTTTTGATAGTGATGTGTATTTCGTCTGTGGCGTTGACTTAAGAATGTATGCAGCCACGTTGCGATGCTAGCGTTCGTTCTTTAATGATTACCTAAGTATCTTTTGTGTTCTCTTATTGCAGTTTTACTCGATTTTCACCGGTAATTCTGGAAAATAAAGGAGCAAGACGCTCACGTCCTGGCTCGTGAAATGAGTTTGGTTTACTGTCGAGTCTGTGTTCACGCAACTGGCTCACACACAGACAGGGACAGTACAACGTGATTCCTGCGTCAATGAATTATGTAAAAGAAAAAGGTAAAAAACAAAACAAAAACAAAAGAAATTTTCACTCTACATTTAAGCCAGCATGTGCAGTACTCAGAAAGAAGTAAATATGAACATGTGCAATATCAGGGATAGCTGGACAATTTCATCAGTTCAAATTGTGGCGAGACTGTTTTCCAAGTTTAGATATTTTGTACCACCAGATCTTTATTTTGTCACTTGTTGGTCAATATTTTCATCCTTGTTCCCTTCCCCTATTTAATTAGGGCCCGAGCACCTTCAGTGCGAAGGCCCTATTGTAATTCAAGGAATTATTAGGGCCCGAGCACCTTCAGTGCGAAGGCCCTATTGTAATTCAAGGAATTACTATTAGGGCCCGAGCACCGAAACGGTGCAAAGCCCTATTGTATTTCAACGGATTATTTTTTTTAATTATTATTATTATTATTATTATTATTATTATTATTAGGGCCCGAGCACCGAAACGGTGCGAAGCCCTATTGTATTTCAAGGAATTATTATTATTATTAGGGCCCGAGCACCTTCAGTGCGAAGGCCCTATTGTATTTCAAGGGATTATTATTATTTTACTTTTTTTAAAAATTATTATTATTATTAGGGCCCGAGCACCTTCAGTGCGAAGGCCCTATTGTATTTCAAGGGATTATTATTATTATTTTTTTTAAAATCATTATTATTATTAGGGCCCGAGCACCTTCAGTGCGAAGGCCCTATTGTATTTCAAGGGATTATTATTATTTTACTTTTTTTTAAATTATTATTATTTATTATTATTATTATTATTCTTTTCACGACTTTTCTAGCGCATTTTTCGAGGCCTGAACATGCTCAAAAACTCACCAAATTTTGCACACGCGTCAGGTCCGGCGAAAAATTGCGTATTTTAAGGGTCTCAAAAATGGGCGGAGCAAAATGGCTCAGTGGCGCCCCCTGGAATTTTTCAAATACCCCTCCCCATTGGGGTTATTTCGACCGAGACAGATGAAATTTGGTGGGTGCGTAGAGAATGGCAAGACCTTCGAAAAAGTCTCTTGCGGCCATGACTCAAACCCAACAGGAAGTCGGCCATTTTGATTTGAATATGCAAATTTGGGCCGTTTTTGGCCATTCGCACGTGTTGTATTTGAACGAACTCCTCCTAGGGATTTCGTTGTATCGACTTCAAATTTGGTGTACTGACTCTCGAGGCTTTGGTGATCAAAAGTTATCAAAAGCTTTAATGGTACGTGAACGAAATGGGCGTGGTGGCGCGGCGAATTTTGATGTTTCGCCAGAAAGCACGAAACTGCCATAACTTCAGCGTATGTGGTCTGATCTCCATCAAACTTCAAACGTATGATAATACTCCCTTCCCGGAGGTATCCGCATATTCATATTCATTGAAAGTCACAGCGCCACCTATTGGCGACAGGAAATCACATGTTTTGTACTTTGATGTTCAACATCAAGCATCTAAATCCGATGAAGCTACATTTTACTGTGGTAAGCCTTGAGACATGGTAGATGCTGGATTTACAAGATGGCGTGCTCGCGCCATGCGTCATGGCGGCCCGTGGCGGCGCGGCGAATTTGGATCCTTCGCCATCACCATCAAAGTGGTCTAATTTGCACATACCCTGGCCGATGTGCCTCAAATTACACACGTACAATCAGAGTGGCGGCCTGAAGAGATATGTGGGAGTATATGGTCATACTTTAATAGCGCCACCTATGGCGACAGGAAGAAATTTTCAAAAACCCCTCCCCATTGAGGTTATTTTGACCGAGGCGGATGAAATTCAGTCGGTGTGTGAAACGTGCCACGACTTTCAAAAAAGTCTCTTGCAGCCATGACTCAAACCCAACAGGAAGTCGGCCATTTTGATTTGAATATGCAAATTTTGGCCGTTTTTGGCCATTCGCACGTGTCGTATTTGAACGAACTCCTCCTAGGGATTTCGTTGTATCGACTTCAAACTTGGTGTACTGGCTCTCGAGGCTTTGGTGATCAAAAGTTATCAAAAGCTTTAATGGTACGTGAACGAAATGGGCGTGGTGGCGCGGCGAATTTTGATGTTTCGCCAGAAAGCACGAAACTGCCATAACTTCAGTGTACGTGCTCCGATCTCAGCCAAACTTCACATGTATGATAATAATACACTCCTTGAGACATCTGCATAATCATATTCCATAAAAGTGACAGCACCATCTATTGGCGACAGGAAATCACATGTTTTGTACTTTGATGTTCAACATCAAGTATCTAAATCCGATGAAGCTAAATTTTCCTGTGGTAAGCCTTGAGACATGGTAGATGCTGGATTCAGAAGATGGCGTGCTCCCGCCTCATGGCAGCCCAGTGGCGGCGCGGCGAATGTGGATCCTTCGCCATCACCATCAAAGTGGTCTAATTTGCACATACCCTGGCCGATGTGCCTCAAATTACACACGTACAATCAGAGTGGCGGCCTGAAGAGATCTATGGGACACTATGGTCATATTGTCATAGCGCCACCTATTGGAAACAGGGAGAAATTTTCAAAAACACCTCCCCATTGAGGTTATTTTGACCTAGGTGAATGAAATTCACTATGTGTGTGGGCGATGCCACGACCTTCGAAAAAGTCTCTTGCGGCCATGACGCAAACCTCACAGGAAGTCAGCCATTTTGATTTGAATATGAAAATTTTATGTATTTTTCGCCATTCGCACGTGTTATATTTGAACAAACTCCTCGTTGAGATTTCATCGTATCGGCTTCCAACTTGGTGTGCTGACTCTCAAGGCCTTGGTGATCAAAAGTTATCAAAAGCTTTTATGGTTCAGGAACGACATGGACGTGGCGGTGTGGCGAATTTTGATGTTTCGCCAGAAAACAGGAAACTGACATAAGTTCAGTGTACGTGCTCCGATCTCCATCAAACTTCACATGTATGATAATAATCCACTCACAAAGACATCTACATAATCATATTCCATAAAAGTGAGAGCACCATCTATTGTCGACCAGAAATGACACGTTTAGTACTTTGATGTTGAATGTATGGTGGCTCGATCAGATGGAGCTGAGATTTACTTTGATGATCCGAGAGACATGGCAGATGCTCAGTTCTGAAGATGACATGCTCCTGCCTCCTGTGGTCCCGGTGGCAGGTCGGCGAAGTTGGATCCCTCGCCATCGCCATCTAAAGCATTATAAGTCTCAAATGCCTCATCCGTTCTGCCTCAAATTACACACGTACGAGTGGGGCGGCGTCCTGAAGAGATCTGAGGGACTATATTGTCGTATTGTTGTAGCGCCACCTATTGGCGACAGAAGGAAATGTCCAAAACGCCTCGGGAATTCGGCGTCAGCCGGGTTCCCCGAGTTGGCGTAGGTGTTCGAGGGCCCGTTATCACTGCTTGCAGTTTTAATTATTATTATTCTTCTTTTCACGACTTTTCTAGCGCATTTTTCGAGGCCTGAACATGCTCAAAAACTCACCAAATTTTGCACACGCGTCAGGTCCGGCGAAAAATTGCGTATTTTAAGGGTCTCAAAAATGGGCGGAGCAAAATGGCTCGGTGGCGCCCCCTGGAAATTTTCAAATACCCCTCCCCATTGGGGTTATTTCGACCGAGACAGATGAAATTTGGTGGGTGCGTAGAGAATGAGAAGACCTTCGAAAAAGTCTCTTGCGGTCATGACTCAAACCCAACAGGAAGTCGGCCATTTTGATTTGAATATGCAAATTTTGGCCGTTTTTGGCCATTCGCACGTGTTGTATTTGAACGAACTCCTCCTAGGGATTTCGTTGTATCGACTTCAAACTTGGTGTACTGACTCTCGAGGCTTTGGTGATCAAAAGTTATCAAAAGCTTTAATGGTACGTGAACGAAATGGGCGTGGTCGCGCGGCGAATTTTGATGTTTCATCAGAAAGCACGAAACTGCCATAACTTCAGTGTACGTGCTCTGATCTCAGCCAAACTTCACATGTATGATAATAATCCCCTCCTTGAGACATCTGCATAATCATATTCCATAAAAGTGACAGCGCCACCTATTGGCGACAGGAAATCACATGTTTTGTACTTTGATGTTCAACATCAAGTATCTAAATCCGATGAAGCTAAATTTTACTGTGGTAAGCCTTGAGACATGGTAGATGCTGGATTCAGAAGATGGCGTGCTCCCGCCTCATGGCAGCCCAGTGGCGGTGCGGCGAATGTGGATCCTTCGCCATCACCATCAAAGTGGTCTAATTTGCACATACCTTGGCCGATGTGCCTCAAATTACACACGTACAATCAGAGTGGCGGCCTGAAGAGATATGTGGGAGTATATGGTCATACTTTAATAGCGCCACCTATTGGCGACAGGAAGAAATTTTCAAAAAACCCTCCCCATTGAGGTTATTTTGACCGAGGCAGATGAAATTCAGTCGGTGTGTGAAACATGCCACGACCTTCAAAAAAGTCTCTTGCAGCCATGACTCAAACCTCACAGGAAGTCAGCCATTTTGATTTGAATATGAAAATTTGACGTATTTTTTCGCCATTCGCACATGTTATATTTGAACGAACTCCTCCTAGGGATTTCGTCGTATCGACTTCATACTTGGTGTGCTGACTCTCGAGGCCTTGGTGATCAAAAGTTATCAAAAGCTTTTATGGCCCGCGCACGAAATGGGTGTGGCGGCACGGCGAATTTTGATGTTTTGTCAGAAAGCATGAAACTGCCATAACTTCAGTGTACTTGTTCCGATCTCAGCCAAACTTCACATGTATGATAATAAGCCACTCCTTGAGACATCTGCATAATCATATTCCATAAAAGTGACAGCGCCACCTATTGGCGACAGGAAATCACATGTTTTGTACTTTGATGTTCAACATCAAGTATCTAAATTCGATGAAGCTAAATTTTACTGTGGTAAGCCTTGAGATAAGGTAGATGCTGGATTCAGAAGATGGCATGCTCCTGCATTATGGTGGCCCCGTGGCGGCGCGGCGAAGTTGGATCCTTCACCATCACCATCAAAGTGCTCTAATTTGCACATACCTTGTCCAGTGTGCCGCAAATTACACACGTACAATCAGAGTGGCGGCCTGAAGAGATCTATGGGAGTATATGGTCATACTTTAACAGCGCCACCTATTGGCGACAGGAAGAAATTTTCAAAAACCCCTCCCCATTGAGGTTATTTTGACCGCGGCGGATGAAATTCAGTCGGTGTGTGAAACGTGCCACGACCTTCAAAAAAGTCTCTTGCAGCCATGACTCAAACCTCACAGGAAGTCAGCCATTTTGATTTGAATATGAAAATTTGGTGTATTTTTCACCATTCGCACATATTATATTTGAACTCCTCCTCCTAGAGATTGTATCATATCAACTTCAAACTTGGTGTGCTGACCCTCGAGGACTTGGTGATCAAAAGTTATCAAAAGCTTGTATGGCTTATGCACGAAATGGGCGTGGCGGTGCGGCAAATCTTGATGTTTCGCCAGAAAGCATGAAACTGTCATAACTTCAGTGTACATGCTCCGATCGTCATCAAATTTCCCTTGTATGATTATGATGCCATCCCTCAGACATCTCCATAATCATATTCCATAAAAGTGAGAGCGCCACCTAGTGGTGACAGGAAATGACACGTTTTGTACTTTGATGTTGAACATACGGTTTCTTGATCAGACGGACCTGAGATTTACTTTGATGAGCCTAGAGACATGGCACATGCTCAGTTCTGAAGATGACGAGCTCCCGCCTCATGGCGTCCCCGTGGCAGGTCGGTGAAGTTTGATCCCTCGCCATCGCCAACGAAAGCATTGTAAGTTGCATATGCCTCATCCGAACTGCCTGATATTACACACGTACGATCGGGGCAGTGTCCTGAAGAGATCTGTGGTACTATGTTGTTGCATTGTTGTAGCGCCACCTATTGGCGACAGGAGTAAATGTTCAAAAACAACTCCCCGTAGGGCTTTTCAGGGAAATTCGGGGAATTCGGCATCGGCCGGGTCCCCCGAGTTGGCGCGGGGGTGCGAGGGCCCGTTATCACTGCTTGCAGTTTTAATTTCTTATTCCTTTGTAAAACAAAACCAATCAATGCCATGGTAATAACTTTTGAGTATGGGTATTTGATGTTGACCATAGGATCACTTTTTGTGGAAATATAATCACAGCTCTAGGCCCTCTTAATAGCATTGAGCTACTTTGCAAATGTTTTAAGAACTTTAGATGTTTAGTTTCTTATCCAACCCACAGCATAGGGAGGCATCTGACTGGTTCAAAATTCAACTTAAAGTGCATGACAATGACTCAATACAGTCAGCCAGAGTCCTAAACTATCTTCAGCATTGACAAGAACAAGTAGATAACATGAAGAGACAGAAGACCCTGAGACAGCTTAAATTCACATAAGAACCAAGGCAGGTTCTACAAGATACTAGGAAAACCCTATCTGGCAAGACACTGAAAAACTGTGTGCAGGTGTACCACACAAACACTGATTTAATGCACATTTTCCTTTTTGGTGCCCTTTGTATGATATCAACTGATAATACTTGTATGATGTCTATAAGACCACCTGCTTGTCATTACCCCCATTCCCTTAACCAGGGAATCAAGTGCAGTGAGTGTAAGAGCCATATTGTATTCCTTAGTTAGTTAGCAGTTTTTCTTTAAAAATTATTTAACTGCTCCTTTAATTACACTGCTATGACACCATTGCAGCTTGGGTCAGACCAGGTTAAGTAGCCTACGGAGCAAGACAGTTTTTTGACGAATACTTGAAGAATACGTGAAAGTAAATCTTGTAACTTTGTTTTGCCTTTTAAGTAAAGTTATTTTTGAATGGAGTTACGGCCTCAGAAGATTCCTTTTTGTGTCAAGCTAATTGCCAAGAAGGTTGCTTAATAGTAGTGGTAACACGGAGTGCTAAGAAGAAGAGAAAAGATTGCCGCTACAGTGAGGTTACTTCAGAAAGTTCAATACATACTACATTGCTGCATGTTGGTGTTAGTGTTGGGGGTGTCCAGCGACTCACTGCACAATGGAAATGGTACAATGCAATGAGAGAGCAATGAGTAGCAAACCCAGAGAAAGAAACTGGAGCAGGGTACTAATCAACAGTGATTTAGTTTTGCACAGTTTAGCAGTTCCCAAAATGCAAGGCCAAAAGTATTTCCAGCTAAAAAAGGGATACAGTATTTAAACCTCAAATCCAAGATAAAATACATTTACAAGAAAGAAACTAAATTATGCTAAAAACAGTGCACAAATACGATGCCTACAGAAAAAAGGCCTGAATGTAGTGTATTAAAATATTAATCACAACTGTTAATGAAAAAGAAACAAGAGACTGGAGCTATGCCACCACCACCAAGACCACCCCAAGTCCAGTTCTTGTCATGTAGGCTGTTGATGTGCTCTGCAACAGTGACCCACAATTCGTGGCTAATGGCATGTTGTAGAGTCCATGTTCAGCAGCTCTTCTCCCTACGCAGCTCCAGGGTGCACTTCGTTGGTGAGACTGGCTGGATACTGCTGAAGTTTTTGACTCAGGAACAAACCAGGCATGCCCTTTAATTGAAGGGCAACATAATAAGCAATTTCACAACAATTCTGCAACAATTCTTGGTACATGAATGAATTTGGCTACCACTCAGCATCTTCAGTATTTCAGGGCTGTTCACCATGTACATTGAGTGCTGGGGAAAGCAAGTCTGTGTAAAAGCGTGTTTCAGTAGGAGATAGGTCAAATCCAGTGTACAGGCTTGTAGTATGAAAGAGTCTCAGCAACAAGTGCATATACTGCATCTCCAAGGACAAAATGTGCCAGTCTACTTAAAGTGCAATGCTCGAGTAAGATTGTAAAAACTGTTGACAGAAAAACAGTGCTTTCATTTAGACAACTGACAATTAGTTTGGACACAGCTAAAAGATGAGTAAGTAGGAGACGGTGGGAGAGGCTTTAATTAGTGTCGCAATTTAGAGAGCAGCAATTTGTAAACACCATTTGTATTGAACTCTGAACACCAGTAGAAAGGACTAGTGTGTTCATTTCTGACCCGCACTAGTTGTGGATAGAAGAGCAAGGAATCAAATAACTGATTTTCCAATTAGTAGACAACCTGCTACAGCTGCCCTGAGAGACACTTTCATGTAAGTTGAACCTTAATGTGTTCATTGTGCACATCCCCGAAGATCCCATTTTTTAATTTTCATGTGCATGATTTTTCCCAGGGTGCTTGTTCAATTGCAGCTAGCAATTAGTGAGCTACAAATCATGTGGCCACATCAATAGCATACTTTACATCCCCTTTCTTTGAAATGACAAAATGAGTAAAACAAACGAAAACCCCCCACAAAAATCCCCCCAAATTTAATGTATTACTTATTGTATATTTGCTAGTGCAAATTAACCAAATGATCAGAGTGGATAAATTGAAAATTGTATCAGCGCAAAAATGCTTAAGTTTGCATCCCTGCTGATAAACTCTTTGGGCAATGAACTTTATTATGTAAAATCCAGTGATAGGTTTTTAAGAATCCACATTTTTTGTCATTAAGTTTTGTTTTTTGAATGTATAATTGTTTACATCATCTGATTTGCCTGTGGACAAAGTATCCTCTTCAAAGGCCTCCCTATTGTCAAGTCAGTTCACTGCCAAACACACGACAACTGTAAATATAGTGATAAATTCAGTTGTGTGTGAAAGTTTAGCAAGTAGTCCAGGTGGTGACTGACAGAATATTTTTTCACGTCAGTGCTTACCAGTAGCCGTTCAGTACAAGCCTGTATGAACCTGTCTACCCACTCAATTTGGCTTCTGACATTTCCTGCACATGCAAAACTGCAGCCTGCTGACGAATGACAAGGACACCACTCAGGAGCCTTGAGGTTTGCCAGTTTCGTTAATGTGCCAGTCAGATGTTAGACTTGCTAGCTTGGATATATTGTTCTTGATTTCTGCTGCCTGTGGGCTAGATAGTTATGTTTATTAACTGTAAATTTGTAGACATCATCTCAGTAAGTTAAGTAGAAACACTTCTTGATTCCATAAGATATCAGAATTATGTTGTGGGAGGATAATGAAATGTATTGTTTTACTTACAAATGAGGCTAACATATGCTAGTGTTTGATGTGTGGACTGCACTCTTGTAAACTAAATGGTGAAACACACCGAATTTTATAATAATAATAATAATAATAATAATAATAATAATACAACTTGGAATACTCATCCCTGCACTAATATTAACCCATAGTCTACTCTAGATCACTTTATTTGACCATGTAAATGCAGTTAATTGCCCATGTTTCCCCTCCGTTCTCACTTCTTTTGTGTGAGTTTCCTCCCAGTGTCCAAAGACTGTTTAAATCAACACTTTTCTGACCCATGCATTTTTAGCTACCAGACCTTTTCCCTCAAAGGGGTTGTTGCTCTAATCAAATGTGATGTTTTTCCATCAGAAGATTACAGGCATTAGTGGTGTGCGATACTGCATATTTTGGTATCGATCCGATACCAAGTAAATACGGGCCAGTATCGCCGATACCGATACTTAGCAAAAAATAAGGTGGATGCATCATTGAATTGCTAAATCTCAATTAATTTTCATGTTTTTTGTGATGTTTCCTTTTTTATTATTAAATAGTTAAAAACCCAGGACAGAATAAGGGCAAAGTTTATAATTAAATAGAAAATACTCTATTATCAAATGTTTTCAGTAAAATCCTTTTGCTTTGCATGTCTAAGTCATGTCACGTGACTCATGTGACGCTGCAACATCTAAACTCAAGAGGGGGGAGGGGGAGCAAAGTGTGCCTGCTCTGCGCTGACACAGGAGAGGCCAGTCCAGCGACCTGGCTGTTTCCTCTTTGCCGAAACTGCAGCATTGCAAACAAGAGCGGAACTTAAACTAAAGAATCGATCTCACCAGGCTAGTATCGATCTGATACCGATACCAACTTGGTATCAATACTATCGATATTTGGATCGATCCGCCCACCACTAACAGGCATCTGATTTATTAAAAGAATGTGAATTTGAGGAAGATGATCTATGAGCCACAAATTATTTGGCAAGATCTTGCATTATAAAACACATCTTTTAATTATCATGATTTTATAATTTCATCTGTAATACCTGCTTGATTTCATATATACAAACAAAACATCAGGAAAAAGTGGTTTAAATTTAGCTTAAACGTTTTATTTCTTTATAAAATTACATTCACACACTGAGTCCATTTAGTTTTCCTACCCCCCCACCCCCCCCACCCCCACACACACACACACATTCATTTTTAAATGAAAAATGAAAATCTCTCACAGAATAGTCACCACATCCGTTGCAAGTTACTGCATAAGAGGTGCTGATTAACCAACAAGATTGATGATTCAACCTTTGGAAGCGAAAGTGTTCTGGCTGCATGAGCCCACATTTTTTAAGTGATTGTAAACTCAAATGAACAGAAGAAAGTGATGAGGATCAGTATGTCTCAAACAAAGCTCTTCAAAATGCGGACAGGCAGAATCAAGGGTAACTGACAATTTCTGTACCTTCGTGGAAACCATCCACAAACCACGCCCACCTCATACAGGAACTGGTCAGATGGTGGAGGTGCGAAAGAGACTTAAACGTATAAATGTTATTCATCATGTCATATGTGAACAGCAGCGATGCCTTCAAAGAGGTAAATTTACATGACGCGTCATTAGTCTAACTATTGGTGTACCAGACATTTAAAATGCATGAAAACATCTTAGTCCGTCCGTCGTCCGTGGTTGGGAATGGGACTCCCTTTTTGCCCAATAAGTTGAACGTATAGCGTAACACAAGAAGTCGCTAACAACAGGCTAACAGCGGTAACATTGGTGTATTTGCCCTCAGATAACGCCATGCATACGAGGGATAGCGCAAATCTCATTTGAAGACAAAGTACAGAGCGGTAAAGTCGTCCCTTTTTGACTCAACATGCTAACAGTTAGCTGCGAGATCGCTTGTTTGTTCTGTGGCATAAATGGGCAACCAGGCATACTGTCAATAAATCGATTTATTGACATGCGTGTTTACTGGGACAAGGTCGGTAGTGCAGTTAAATGACATAGTCGAGCTACTATTATAGTCAGACTAAATTATGCATGTAAATGTAGTCACCGTCTGAACATGTGAGCAGTAACTGCATCGTGACTAATAATTTAACGCAACAGCAACAACATTTATTTAGAGAGAGAGGGGTCAGGTGGGCAGTAGTATGCAGCCAGAAACATGAAACACTTTTAGACATGGTGTACTGGTGTACTAACTAGATAATTTTAATTATACTAAGGTCTTTAGGGTCACAGAAACAACATGTAATTAAATTCTGAGATCATAGTCAAAATTAAGATTAAAGTTATAAATTTGAAAACAGATTTATAACATTTTTTCACAGAAAAATAATCCATCCATGCATCCATCTTAAATACCACTTATGCTTTCAAGGTTTGAGGGGGATTGGATTGCATCCCAGCTGACAATGGGCGAGGTTGGAGGAAACCCTGGGCAGTTGACTGGTCTATCACAGGGCGGACACAAACAAATAAACAGCAGTTCACACTCAAACAAACCTGCATGTTTTTGAGGGAGTCGGAGGAAGCCAGTGAAAACCCACGCAACGGGGTTTAGAAACGATATCAGCCTTGTTGGGAGGTGATAGTGCAAACTGCTGCTCCACTGTGCCACCCACAAAAAATGACCTTACTTGCAGAATATGGACTAATATTCAGAGTTCAGCACAAGATAAGCCATTGCTGACTACTGACAACAGAGTTTAAGATGAACAGTGCTGTTTATCTTACAGTCGAGTGCAAACGTTTGCACCCCCTACTTTGTAATGGAAAAAGGAGTAAAAGAAATGTGTTTTTATCACTAGAATATTTAGTGTTTAATGCTGATATTTAATTCAGTTATTACAAATGTCTATTCATCAAAAATGTGGTCAGAGTGAAAATTATGTGTCCAAATGTTTGCATATCCCGAGATAAACCCTCAGTAATGAGCCTAAAAATGTAAAATCAGACATCTGATGTTGAAAAAAAACCCCATTGTCAACATTTAATGCTTGATGACACCATGTGTGTTAACTTGCAAGACATTTGCAAGTTGGAAGATGTCCAGGAGCAGTCTCAGGCAATAGAGCAACAGAAACAATGGGATCAGGAACACAGCTTTCAGAAGACCTCAACATGAAACTGATTGAAGGTTCATGAAGCTGGAGAGCGATATAAGTTTATTTAGGGATACCAGAACCAACTGTGAAGACCATAATCCAGAGATGGAAGAAGCATGGACACACTTAAGAGGCTACCAAGAAGTGTATACCATGAATATAGTATAGTAAGTATACCGTGAATACCATGCACAAAAACTGAAAGAGCTGTGAGGAAATTTGCATGAGAGCGACAAAAGAATCCAAAACAAACAGTCGGGGAACCTGAAAAAGTTGTTAGGCGAGTGACCAGTTTTGTTACTTCTAATGAAGAAGGAAACTTTTCACTAGCTGACTGTGCATTGAATTATGTCTTTTGTTTTACAATTTTTTTCATTCCACAGAAATGCAGCCTCTTACTACCTGTGACCTACATTATAATAGTTTGCAGGGGAAGGATACTTCCACTAAGGTCATTGAGTATACTGCTTACTGTACTGTTGTTAATGCTGAAATCACAACAGAAAAAAACAGCACTAACTCATCCCTTCTAAACTTTCCGTTGTGGTTTGATCAGTCTGCTTCTGCCTTCATATCCTGACATATTGCCCCCATTGTTCTTTGGTAACCCTCCTTCATCTTAAACTATCCCTTCCCTGCCATACGGTTGAGCTCCATCTGTAGGTCTGACCTGAACCAACTCTTGAATCTTAGACCCTCTTTTTTGGCTAGTAGCTTTAAATCGCTCTACCACCATCCTAACTCCTAACTTTATCACCACTCAACCTCTCCTTGTTTTGCCATAGCTGCATTGAAACATTTTGAGCAAGACAGCAAAGCAAGAAGGAAAACAGTCAATCGACCATTTAATCTTTCAATCTACTACCATCCAAAAGTGAACCACAGTCTTTCATGGACTAGAAAAATTCAATTCAAAGAATATGACAAGAGCAAGAAACTGAGAAAATAAATTTGCAATCAGAAATAATAAGGAGGCGTTTGTCTGGAACTCCTGAGAGAACACTGTATAGTACATGATATCCAGGTATACATGCATAAATGTTGAGGCAATGCCAGGAAGATTTTCCTCCGTAGGACTAAATATGGCTGGGAGATAAACCCTAGCAAGTAAAACCCTAATAAGTATTTATGAAAGCACAGACAGTACTTGCACCATTATAAATAGTGAGGTGTGAGGTCCAGTTAAAAAAAGACTTTGTAGGTATAGTTTATACCATAGTTATAACTTTTTTATTATAGTAGACAGTAGAAAACCCCACTGTTACTATTCACTGGATTAGAAATAAGCAGTTAGGATTCTATGAAAACAGACATATCAAGTTAGAGAAAGTGAAAAATTTGTTAACATTAACCAGTTTCTGCAAAACATTTTTGCTTTTGCCCCTTGTCTTATGAGGACAAGATGAGCATGAACGAAATATCTTGCAATCGATTATTTTCCTCAATACAGTTTTTTTTTTCTAAAGGGAAGTTCTTCCAGGAACAGCATTTATATCTGATCTGGCTGTTTTTACTGTCATTACTCTAGCAGCATCCTGCATTTCAAAAAGACATCAAATTTATATCACCACAGCATTAACAGACACTTGAAAAATGAATAGTTAAAACAGTGTAAAAAAATATTTATGGGACCATAAGATACAATGGCATCCAAAAGTCTGTGGGAAAGTGGTCAGACTGTAGGAAACCACTGTGTATTTGTGTAATCCAGACTTGTTTTTAATGCTTTCAATCAAGTCCAAACATGTCACACCAGAACAATGTCAAGTATTAACTCCAACATGTAACTTTAAATTCCATCTCAAAGTCAGCTCGAAGTGGAATGTGACTCTCAGTTGCACCCTGTAAATTTGCATTAGACCAACTGGACATTTCCAACCCATTTGGTACACCAGTCCAATGAGGGTACATATGAATTGTTCATATGTAAACTACAGATGTCTTTGCTTCTTTATTCAGAATTCCACAATGAAGTTCTTCTCGCCAGACCTGATGTTATAGGAAAGATTTGCCAATCACAAATATAGAATTAAATTTCAAAACAATATAATTCCACCTTTATGAGAAAACTCAGTAGAAATTCATCAAATTTAAAGAGGGGTGACAAATTAAATCATCCAAAGGGCACGAGGAGGGAATGATTTGATGAGTACAAGAATAAAGCAAATCATATGCTGTGGCCTTCAGTCACCAGATCTCAACCAAACTGGACACCTGTGGGAGACTGCTGTGTTAATGGTGCTCTCCACCACTGTGTGGAAAACATCAAATGAAAGACAGCCATTCATCCTCCCCAGTAGAGCTCAGAGAATTGTAGAATCTAAGCCAAGGAGCAATGAAGTTGCGGCAACACACAATGACTCAGCACTTTACTAAGACGCTTGACGTAGACTCAGATAATGCAAATATGAAAATATATTGACATGGGTGTTCTTGAAAGCGCCTCTAAGTTGTAACAGAAGAACAAGAGAAGGAAGAAAACAGAAGAAATTCCTCTTTTCTTCCAACCTCTTTTTTTGTAGTTATGGCCCTCAGTTCTGTTGGTTATGATGATGTTTCTCTTACATATTCTCTGCTGAGTTCTGGGGACACAATGAATTTGTACTGCTTTGTAATCTGAAGCACAAAACAACAAAAGCTCTTAGGGCCAGCGTGTCATCTCAGTCATCACTCAGAAGGAAGGTGAGAGTTGCTGTCCAAACTGTCTGTTGTAAATAACAACTTCCTGCTTTGAGTGATAGTCGAGTGTAGTTTCACAATACCATGGGTGACTGTAACTCTCTTCTAAACTGGCAGTTCACAGAATTTTCTTTTTAGAGTTTAATTTGAAACTTGTTTTTTCCCCTGTACACTATGTCTATATGTGTGTTGAAACCAACAGGAATAATGGCAAATGCAAAAACAGGACTGTATGAAGACAGAATTTTGCTTTAAGGATGTGAGCGATGGTTGAAGGAGAGTTTATTCCTCTGAGCCACAGCCACATAACATCAGACTGATCACTGGAGTGATGCCCGTCTCATTACTTAAACTGGTATCAGATACAGTACTCCATAAACATTCAGGGCCCGTTGAGACTGTTCAACCTTCTCTCTGCATTGAAGCCTGAGTCAAACTGCAAAACCTGCCCTGCTGTTAATCTATGAGCTCTCAGCTCCACCTCCCTCCGTTAAAAGCATGCAACCCCCCCCCCCCCCCAACACACACACACACACACACACACACGTACGTACACGTACGTGTACCCCGTTTCCTGTACCCATACTTAGATATCGCACACGCGCACACACACACACAGAAAGAGAGAGGGAGACAGACAGACACAGAGAGAGAGAGAGAGAGCTTAAGGGCATGTCAATGCAAGGATCCTCCATTCTGAACTGAGCCTCTTCCCCAGTCACTTTACATCTGTCCCCAGAGCCACCACTGTCAGTCCAACAATGTTGAGTCCTATCCCCTCTCGTCCAGCCCTCTAGCTCCGCATCTATAGTCTCTCGCATCACTGCTGTGTACTACGCCAAGCCCATCTCCTCCAACACGCTCCTTGGTGACTCGTCCTCCTGCAAACACACAGGCACAGAGAAGACATTCAGTTCAGTGAAGTCAAACTAAAATGTAACTGGTGGATGTATAATTCATAAACCACATGTAACTGTGTGTCATATGTAACAACCATGATATATGCTTACTGAATGTGTAACAGCTGAACACTAAACTAACAAAACAATGCAGGTGAAAATATTAGTTTATTCATTTATTAATGGAAGGTTGGAGTTTTAGCGAGATCCTGAGAAAAGTGCATCATACATTTGTTTTTACTACCCTAATTTTCTTTTTTACTCCATGTCCATTAAGAGGCTCTGTATGAAAGAGGTTAGAAGACAAAAAAATCAGTGTGACTGCAGGCACAATGTAGTTCAGGATGGTCATGTCGGCTGTGTTTACACATGGCTGAGTTGGAATTCATTCAAATCAGAGGCTTTACCACATGCAGAGCATGCCACAGTGTTGTAGCTGGGTGCAGCCCCGCCCAGCCCCCGAGAACTTGCTACCTGACAGACACAGAAACAGGACAGATACCCTGACCCTGACCCTCCCTGGTGGTGGGTAAAACCCTGTATCCAAAGCTACCTCCTGCAGCAGGTCCGCTTGTTCGATGGCTTTGAGGACGCTCTTCTTAGACGTGTCCTGGATTTCTCCTCCCATCAGAAACTCATCTAGAATGAAGTAAGCCTTCTCAAAGTTAAAGATGATGTCCAGCTCACATACCTACACAAACAAACAAAAGTTGTCAATGCATTCTACGGCAGGGAGGGTCTTCACATCACCTCACCTTCATTTAGTGTGCAAGCAGATGAGAAGCGACACGTAGAGATACGGGACTTACGCTGCCAAAGTATTTATCAAGCAGTTCAACAAAGCGATGGATGACTTCAAGTGTGATCAGCTCATTGTCCTGCTCCTCGATTGCACAGCAGAAATACAGGCTGGCATACCTGCATGAAAGCACACAGTCACAAACACAAAACTGAAGCAACACATCATACGATTGATCAACTCTGAAAAAACTGAATCCTGACCTTTTTAAAAGTAAAAACATGCATGTAGGCGTATACGCGTGTACGGGCAGTTCCTTCAACAACCACTAGATGCTGGCTCTGAGGAAAGACCAGCTAATGGATTTTACTGTTACAACTCATTCATTGGACCAGCTTGGAATAAAGCATTGAAGGTTTTTATAAAAGGTCCATTTAGAGTCCATGAAGTTTCATGGAGTCTCTAACAGTTGTTTAGATTATTATCAGGAGTTAATCACATGCACACAGGTGGCCCGAAGATGCTGGGATATATAGAGAGAGACCCACAGTTGTGATATAGTTGCACTTTTACCAGAGTCTAACGACCATGCTCAACAACCTTATCATGCTCATGATTACGTATAAAGCCCTCTTAATATCCCCCCTAAATATCAACTATCTCAGTTACACAATGACCACACAATTTCCTCGATTTCTTGAATTGAGCCTCTGGAAAACAGTGATGGGTGACTGGTGATGGCAGCACAGCCACTGGCCAAAGTTATCCTGATACCCATGAATTGTTAACTGTCCTGTCCTAATGCCCTTATTGTTGCACCTCTGCCCTCAACTCACCTGTTAACCCATCAGCTGACATTTCGGTATTTTCGTGCACCCACGAGGCTGATATACAAAATGCTTTTTATTTTTGGTAATCTCAGTTTTCAGTTCTCATGTTAGTGTTACTCAGTTCAGTTTCTCTTGGTTTAACTCTAGCTCAAGTACAGACTTTCTTTGTATTTTATACATGGCATTCAGTTTTATATAATAACTTTGCAAATGCATGTTTGTAAGATGCTTAATCATTGTTCGTTTTTAAAGGCTGCTGTGAACTCTGCTCATGTTGTGGGCACAAGTGTGCTAATAGCAACTGAACAAAGCTGATTCATTTATTTATTTTGTCATTTCAGTGGTACATTTTAGTGTTGCCCGTGTCAGTTTCTCTTGGTTCACTTCATTTGTTATTATTAAATTGATGTGTTTTATCAGATGCAAATATCAATATTATAGATCAGCATCTGCAATTGAAAAAGCGATGTCGGTCGAGCACTAATCCAGACTACCTATTCAATAAATATAAATGCAAGACATTCAAAGAAGTTGCAAACAGGAGATTTCTGTTACATTTTATTTCTGTTTATGCTTCTGTTACAAGCAGTGTTTCCTCAGCGCATCCTCCCTGCAGGAAATCCCTCAACGTATTAGCCACCCACACAGGCCGAGAGGTTCTCCTATGTTATGTTTGTCTGCCTTCTGCTCAGCACTGAGCCTTGACACACAATTCTTTGTGTGTGTGTGTGTGTGTGTGCAGTGAGATCAATGAGAATGGAATACAGGGTTTCATTCTGTCCACCCACCTCAAATGTACTGCAGCTCAGCCCACATACAAACTAGTGAAAACTTTTACTGGTGTGTGGGCGATGAACTAAAGTACAGAAGACACTAAAACAAAGAATCTGTTCTTTTACTGAAATCTAATTTCATTTAATCTGGAAATCAATTCACCATTGATTTCTTAATAAAAAAACTCATAAGGTATATGGTAGTATAATAAAAGTACTGGGATATACTGTATATTGTATATAATATTTGATATATAATTGGCTATCAATTTTGCATTTATGCATGCATTTAAGATGAAAGTACCCTTTCCTAACAGTCACAGTTCTTGTTTTGAAACTGTTGGAAAGTAATAGTAATATGAAAATATAGGACTTGTCTCCACAAAGTGTAATTTCTGTGTATCGCAACACTTCTTAATGTTTATCCTATGGCCACTGGCCAGCAACTGTGTCAACTGATAGGGCATAAGCTGATGGAATACCTCAAGCTGTCAAAAAAAGTACAGTACATAAAATGACTCGCTCGTGCAGCATGAATCAAGTGCTGAAGACTGTTATTACCAAACTGAGCATTTCCTGTGAACACACACATACAGGTTGCAACATAAGTTTGCACCAAAGGGTTTGCAAGTGAGTCATTTCGACAGGCCATACTGGGCTCTGGGAAATGCATAACGGACTTTGTTCACTATCTCAATGATAAAATATCTCTTTAAGAAAACAACTGGAAGATGTTGTGGGTCTTCTCATACCCATACAAGTCATTACACAAGAAATTCTCATTAACTAATATCATTGCCTCTTCCTGCTGCCATAACAGTGCAAAATTTTCCTACATGTAGTTTTGATTTATTGACTGATACTGCACCAGTCAAGATGAATTCATGCATCGTGTAATTACTATCTTTCCAAGGACCAGGGTCAACAATTTCAGTTATATTTGTTTGGTTTAAGGTACTACTGAAGACTCTGACTGCAGAAGACTGAAACTGAAAGTAGCCCTGCGGGATACCCACACACACATTAGCAGACTGTTAACATACAGGCAGATTTGAATATAAAGGACTGAATGTTCTCTTTCGCTGAAACACTTTTTTGCTAAAAAAAATAAATAAATTGTGCAATTTTGTGTTTTTGACTGCGAGTTTTCATTCTTACCTTTTATAGACAATCTTGAGGTCCCTCCATTCGAGGAAGCTGCACATCTTTGGTTTGCGGGCGAGCACGATCTGCATCAGCTCCCTGACCATCTTCTTCTTGTCGCGCTCAGCCGTGGCAGTGTACCACTTCTGCAGCCGCAGCTTTCCCTGCCGACTGAACAGCAGCATGAAACGCATCTATGCACAGAGAGGGAAGAATGAAGACGGAATGACAGTGATTTAGTACGTGTTATGTTGACGGGTACTATTACATGCTAATTAGCGTGACTATTGGCGTTAGCTTGACTAAAACAGGACTTTTATAATGCATATGCCATAGTGTGGCTGAAATCTTAGTAAATCAAACTCCTCATCGTCTGACTGACACGCCCAGATAATGCGGTTGGGAATCGAAATGGCCTTGGTGCTCAGTGCAGGCTCCACAGTTCTCACCCCTGAAGTCAAACAAAATGCATAACAGATGAAGAACCTTGTGTCAACAAGCTAACAGCAGGCCTAAAGTGCCTTCAGATAACACAATGAGTACAAGGGATAGTGTGAATGTCATTAACTACCTACCTACCATCTACCAGTTTGCTGCTAACCAACTTGTTGGACCATTGTTTGGTCTGTGATGTTGAGGGTCAACCGAGCATACTTCAGTCAACAAATAAAATCATCTTTCGAATTTGTCTATGACTAATATGTGAGGCAGACAATGGGATGATGATCACTGAGACTGCAGGAATGGTTACATTGGTACAAGACAGGATAATAGTGGATCATCCATCCCTCCATTTTCGTCTGTGTATCCAGAACCAGTTCGCAGGGGCGGCAGGCTGAGCATGGACTTTAGTCGTCCTTTTGCTCCTCCTTTGGGTCCGCAAGGCTTTCCCAGTTCAGCCCAGAAATATAACCTCTCCGCTAAATCCTGGGTCTACCCCTAGACCTCTGAATATTGTGAAAAAGTTCAATATTTACCAACAATTAAAGAATTGCTGATACAGTAATTTGTGCAAAAGGAGCCCCAGCCCAACTCCAAGTGTATAAATGAATACTCGACCCACAAGCGAAAGACTGGCAGCCAGGGCTGAAAATTTAATTCAAATATTTTGAGAAGGTGTTCCCTTTGGCAAACAAAGTCGTGAGAGGAAAGGCCAGGCGCTCTTGCAGCAACGACATCTCAGGGGAAAAGTGAGTGGGCAATAAACACAGAATTTTCCTCGATAAATATTTGATAAAAGTTTCAATAAGCATAGACACAATATTGTGCACGGGAAAGAAAAGCTTTGCATGTGAATTGTAGATGGGGCTTCTGGCTTCAGCAGGGTGGTATTGTTTACACGCCCAGAATGGCTTGAAATTAGAGCAGACAAGAGAAATGAGTGACATGGAAGATGTAGGTTGAAAGAGTTCCGTAAGGCAACTGGCCTTGAGATTTTTCAAGAAAATGTTTCACCTCTCCACTCAGGCCAATCATCAGCAGTATTAACTCCGTCACGTACAACACTGCCAAACATCTGGCCTCCATCCTCACACCCTTGGTGGGAAATACACCACACCACATTGCCAACTCACAGGACAAAATAAAGGACCTAAAGCTTGATGCGGATGAGACCACAGTTCCATACGACGTCACTTCATTTTTCACGTGCATCCCCACCACAGAAGCAGTCTTGACAGTTAAGAGACGACTACTAAGTGACCACACTCTGCCAGACAGGACCAACCTGAGCACGGACCACATCTGTGCCCTTCTAGACCTGTCCCTCACCACCACGTACTTCCAATTCAATAATGCTTTTTACAGACAGAAGCATGGTTATGCTATGGGCTCCCCTGTGTCTCCCATAGTGACGAACCTGTACATGGAGGAGGTGGAGAGCAGAGCTCTCCTCTCCTACATGAGCACAGCTCCCACTCATTGGTTCCGATATGTGGATGACACATGGGTCAAAATCAAAACCCAGGAGATCACTGCCTTTACTGACCACATCAATGCTGCGGACATGAACATCAAGTTCACACAAGAAGATGTAAAAGACGACATCCTTGTTTTCCTGGACTGTGCTGCACACCGACCAGTAGTGCTGGGCGGTATGACCAAAAATTTATATCACAGTATTTTTCAAAATCATAGCAGTTTCACGCTATTTGATGGTATTTTTTTTTTATGCGCAACTGGGAGTTAACCTAATTTTCTAATCATTTTAAGAATAATTACTGCAGTAAATTGGCTTATAATAACATATTTTACTGTCATGAGGAGTGAATATTGTAGAAAAACATTAATGTTCACACTAGTATTAATACATTTGCTGCTGTTCACAAAGAGGCGGCCCTCATAATTGTAACACAGCCATTGACATGGCTCCTCGTTTTGGTACCAGTTCTTCTGTTTCAGTTTCTGTCTGTTCTGAAACTTCAGTTTCTCAACTCCTCAGGACAGGACTCAGTGGTTCATTTACACCCCAAGGCCAAAGGACACTCCTCTGAAGACAGCAATGTACATATTCTAGCCAGGGAGGACAGATGGTTTGAGAGAGGGGTAAAAGAAGCCATTTTGTCAACCTGGAGAAACCATCCCTCAACAAAGGAGGTGAGCTAAGACACAACCTGTCACCCACTTACAAGGCACTTTTAGGAACAATACCCGGAAGACTCACTTCGCACCTACCCCCTCCAGATCCACACAACATGGAGTCAGATGACTGAAACCACTCTGACGAGGCGGTTAACGACCCACATTAACATTCTCATGACTGTCAATATGTGCCCAGGTGATCCTAACAGCCCACTCAAGGGGAGTGACCTGTGGCATTGTTGTTGTTTTTCTTTCCACACTCACTTATATATATATATTCTAGTACTCCCCACTATCAGTTTCAGAACTGAAGAAGCCTCTTGGACGAGAGGCGAAACGTTTTCTTGAAAAATCTCAAGTCCAGTTGCCTTACGGAACTCTTTCAACCTTGATAAAGACCTGGATGACTGAGAATCTACATAGATATGGAAGATGTAGTGCCTAGCAGCAGCTTGAAGGATGAAGAAGTAGGTGACTTAACTTCAGTACAGTTCAGTTTACACCAAAGAGTCGTGACAACCCAGGAGGGAGTTGCAACAGAGTAAACCGGCTCGTCTCATCTCGCCTCATGGCGTCACCTGCCACTCAACTTGTCAAGGAGCAGCTGCCGGTTTTAAAACAGTTAAAACATCAACTGTTTCAACAGCCAATCAGCTCCAAGCAAAAAACAGCTGATCAGGCATGAATGATCAGGTCAAGATGTCACTATCACTATCACTCCACAAAAAAAGTATCAAGTTCTGTTTAGACAACTTAACTCGAGAAGCAATGCTGAGTATCCCTTCTGCTACCTCCAGGGGTCCCCGGGACCCCTCGCCCTTTCCCACTCCCTCTCCCTTCAGCACAAGGTAGCAGAAGGGGTATGGAGAGTCATTCCTATGGAAATGATACACCGCCTCTTCTAGTTGCAGCAGCTTAAATTTAGCAGGTTTCAGAATGGTGCAGACCAGAGCGCTGCAAGTTTGAGCTCATATTGTTGTGAATCTTTGGTTGGCTTTCCACTAGCAATGACTCTTTAGACCACGAGATCACTGCAGCTGGATACTTCATGGCAGGGCTACTTTATAGTGTTGAGCTAGTGAATGCACATATACAACACAACAATACATGCTGATTGTCTGTTGAAACAGATGACATGCACACTGTTCTAAAACCAGCTGCTGTGACTCAACATGATGAGGAACAGGTGACACTGTCAACTGGCTCAAGTCGAGATGATACAGGCCACTTTACACCACTGCAACTTCCCCTTGTGACATTCTGAAATACTTTTGTCTCATCACAAACCTTTGGTATAACCTTTAAACCACAATTAACTGGAAGCTGTTTGGAAAATGCAAGGTACTTCTAAAAAAAATATAATGATTGGATAAACCAGCTTTTATTTTTTATTACAATAACCCATACCAGTCAGTCAGATGTCATGTCTTATTACTCCAACTTATACAAATAACAGGCATTAAAATATATAACAAGAAATTCTGACAAACAAATAAAAATATTAAATGCACTAGCTAATTTAATGGCGTCTAAAAGTAAATCCTGCCATTAAGACGAAAGGTCCAAATGGCAGGTAAATGCATTATCTTCACACCCTTTCATCAGTCAGAAACCATCGCAGGGCAATTTTATCTATATCCAAGCATGACATTCAAAGCCATCAAGAATATTCCAATACAACTATCTTTTCCTCCTTCCTAGTCTGTAAAGTGTGTATGAGTCATACTAGGTCAAATTAGTCCAAAAGATTTGGGACAAATATATGAAAACAAAACAAAGGCTACTCAGTGCAGTGCTATTTCAAAGTAGCATAGTTCAGTGCATTATTAAGATGACACCTTGCTAAGCCACAGTTTAAACAAAGGTCTTTATTTATAAAGTAGGTCTACTATATTAATAGGGGTGGGAGAAAAAAAATAAATTCTTAGATGCATCACAAATCTCTTTTGAGGGATTATGAATCAATGCAGAATGATCAAGATCAGAAGTTTAAAAAAAACCAAAACAAAACATGTTGTCTGTGATATAAACACCAGGCTTGATTAAACCAGATGGGTGGTGAAATGTAATGTATGTACAACATGCTTCACTGCATCCTGTATGTCCCCTACAGCTTGACCAATCACTGGGTGCAACCAAAATGCATCATCACGTATGTTTGGAAAACATGCAGGAGCGAGGGCAACTTCAACAATGCAAAATCCAACCGGTAACCTCCGGCTGCAAAGCTGACGTACAGCAACATTTTGGCTTTTATGAAGTAAAGGGCAGTGGTGGACTGGACAAAAGCCACGCAATATGTAAGTTGTGTGAAGGGAAACGATTTTACATTACTGCATTAACAAAAGACAATGGAAGTAAAGAACTTCGTGATGTAATCGTGGATCTTTAAATATACTATGTTTTTTTAATTTTTTTTTTTTTTTAATTTTTATGCTTTAAGATTGGCAATATAATTGTTTCAAAATGATTTCATAATCAAATCGTAGAGAGAAAGTCATAATACTATGAGAATAAAGACATGATATGTATTAAAATAAGGTTTCCTGGAGCAGCTTGTGTATTTGTACTTCAGTATAGGTTTCACAAATATTGAAATACTTCATCTTTTCTGGAGGAAACTGTCTCTTGAGAAGGAGGACATGGTCAGTAGCGGTCAGCATTAAAGGTTTAACATGATGAATCACTGATATGACCTGTTGACCGTGTGTGGCACAACAGCTTTGACAAAGAATGATTGACAGGGGACCGCTATTAGACTGCTCTCTGGTTTCTGCTAATACTGACTGATCTTTATTCTCATAAAATTACAACTGTATTCTCATAATACGGTAGCATTATTCTTGTAATTTCCAATTATTTCCTCAAGGTGGCCCTCTTATTCCATCTTACTGTAGCACCCCATGCTCATCAGTCATGAAATGGTGAGCTTCGAATATCTTGGATTCAAATGGGACAATGACTTCAGCTTTGATCAACATGCAGAGAACTTTCAAAAAAGAAGTCATCAGTCATCTGCTGCTCTACTGCTCCGTCTGTTTCGTCATCATGCTCTCTGTCACAAGCCGGGGCCAAACTCACAAACATCAAACACCACTGCTGCCAAGTTGAACCCTCCCCTCAGCCTCTCAGAGCTGAGCTGTAAGGCTGTCACACACATTGCAAATATAGTGGCAAGAAAAACTATGTGAACCCCTTGGAATAACCTGGTTTTCTGCACCATTGTCACCCAGTTATGATCTGATCTTCATCAGAGGCATAGAAAAACACTGTGCTTTAGGTAATAACACACAATTATAATTTTGATCTATTGAAGACACCTGTAAAACATTCACTGTGCTGGTGATGATCCCTTGTATTTAATAATAGCTGGTCAAACTGCTTTTGCAGCACTAACCTTAAGCAAGCCACTTTTATGCCATACATGCATACATACTGACATGCAGAGTGTGAATGCATAGCACATGGACAAATAACATTTATCCCTATATGTATACGGCAGCATGCTGATATACATAAAATTTATAAGTAATCCTGTTCTTCAGTGCATTGAGAATGAAACGCTCCCAGGCCTTTGACCTGCTCACCTCTCCACAGGAGTTGGCACCTGATGAGTAAGGAATGCCACCATTATACCTTTGTTTGTGGTTTAAGTATAAGCGTACTGGTCAGCTACATTGGTAATCAAGACTTATTAAGATAGGTTAGCTGAGTTTTTTTATGTAAGCATGACTTTCCGCTGGCACAGGTGCTCGGTTGTTTTGCTTCTGATGTCAACACTGTTTGGCCTTTGGATTTCTGCCTGTACCGAAATGCTGGCAACTTCCCCTGTGCAACTTTGTGAAAAACCCCAAACAATCAGGTCTAGAAAACTAATTACTGCAAAAGAGTCTCCTTCAAACTACTAAATGAATGGTTTCAATACTTCTGTAAATGAGAGACTTCAGGAGTTGTTTTTTTTCCCAGTAAATTTCGAACATTTTCTTAAAAGATGATTAACTTTGTCAGTATGGGTAATGGAGTGTGTATTAACACGTGAAATTTCTATCAATTTGAAATTAAATCTACAACACAGTAAAGAATACTTTGAATGCTGTGTACTCTGAATGCTGTGTACTCTGAATACTTTCTGCATCCAAAGTGCATACTGTATATTCCAGCTGTAAGTAGGCAGGCACCTGAGAACGGACAGTTGAATAACAGCCAGTGCTTACACTAACTCGAACATGGAACTAAAGTCATTACGTGCACCAGAAGGAGCTCAGTAGTTACTCAAATTTGAAATGTGCAGCTGTACAGTTACTGAATGCCATTAGGCTGCAGTTTGAATTACACGAGACATAAACAGCTATTCACACCTTAAGCTGTTAGACAGCCTATTAGTTTACAAGCTATGCTGACAGAAACCAGGTGGAGGTAGCGCAGGTGGACACTTCCTGGTTTAATACACCTTGCTAACATTAGCTTAGCGGCTAGCTTTTGTCCTGTTGGACCAAATAACTCACAATATCTTACCATTTTTTGGGGTTCCTTTTGAGCAACTGCGACGTTACAAACAAGCTACCCTGCTGTCCGGTCCGGTCCAACGTAGACGCACACACCGCAGGCTAACAACGACGCCCCATGTCTGTACCTCTGACCAGGACCAGACTCGCTGCCTGTTACGCTGAACAGTTCTGCTTCTGATGAGCATGCGCACACTGCGCCCTTGTGTTTGTTCCCTCAATTTGGACTCTCAGGGAGCACCTCTTCTCACCGACTGATTCGTTACATTTTTTACGACGGCGTATTAGGGGCATTAAAATATTTATTTATTTATTTATGCCAGTATCAAACTGACTCACTATTTATGTCAGCATCCAACTGACATAAATATGTGCACGGGGTCAGCCTACCGTAGTTGATGTAGTTTGTGAGTCCTATCATGTGCACAGGCACAATGCTGCCATATATCAGGTTCCGACAGATGGCCTGTGTGCTAATTAGAAAATACAGTCCCTGACAAAAATATTATCGCTTATCCAAGTTGTAGGAGCAACAAATAATAATTTGACTTTTAGTTGATCAGTTGGAATCAGAAATGGCTTATTTGAAAGACAAATGCATCTAGATTATGCCTCTTATACCAAAAAAAAATTTTAATCATTCATTTAGTTTTATCAGTTCATTAGTACAGAAAGGTCAGATTTTACTTAGACAAAAGTCTTGTCGCGTACAAAAAATAATGTACGGCAGAAATTATACTTTATTTTGAATACACAAACATGGTACAATAACATCAGAACATAAAGCCATGGTGCCCTGGGAAAGAGGATATAAATATCCTGTATGACTCCCGTGAGCTTGGAGGACTGCATCCATACATCTCGGCAATGGCTTAAATAATTTATTGATAAGGTTATCTGGAATGGGAAAGAAAGCAGTATTGCAAAACTCCCAGAGTTCATCAAAATTCTTTGGTTTCATCTTCCAAGCTTCCTCCTTCATCTTACCCCAGACATGCTCAATAATATTATATCATGTCTGATGATGAACATCTGGGCTGGCCAATCCTGGAGCACCTTGACCTTCACTTTCAGGAATTTTGATGTGGAGGCTGAAGTATGCTAAGGAGCACCATCCTGCTGAAGAATTTGCCCATTTTTGTGGTTTGGAATGTAATGGGCAGCAAGAATTTCTTGATACATCAGGCTGCTGTTGTTGCCATCCACTCTGCAGTCCTCTCGCACACCTCCATATTAGATGTAACCCCAAACCATGGTATTTCCTCCACTAATTTTGAATGCATTCTGGGTCGATTTGAAATAAAGTTATATGCCATTTTAAGTTACTATGTCCTCATGCGACAAGACTTTTTTCAGGAACTGTACATCTATCTGCTTCTCCTCAATAAACCAGCTAGTTTGTTTCTACTGACAGGGTGGTGGACATGAGGGTGACTCGCTCAATTTGCTCCCAGTTTCACCCTTTGAGCCTGAAGTTCCATTATTTATACAGTACATATAATGCTTAAGAAATTTATTAGACCACCTGTCATAAAAATGAGAAAAGACAAATATTTTGGAAATCTGTCAAAAACTTCTTTCAAACTAAAAATTGTATTGTTATGTATCAGACAAACAAACTGGATCAACTGAATAGTCCTTATTCACATATCAAAGTGAAAGTCAAAAGTCAAAGTCAGCTTTATTGTCAATTATGCTACACATACAGGACAATTGAAAATACGGTCCTCTCAAATGTCATAATAAAATCATAATAATATATTAACCATGAATCTTAATATTTTGTATGATCTCCTTTGGCCCTAATAACAGCTTGCATTCCTGCTGGCATTTTTTATGTACTTTTTGACAGTTTCTTTTGTTATTGAGTTCCAAATGAACGGTTCCCAGAGACTTGCTTTGGATGAAACTTTGGTGCAATCAATAAATCCCAGATCTGTATCTACACAGCTTTGAAGTATGGATTTTGAACAGTGAGGAATTTCAAACTGAATTCATGTTTTTATGCCCAAATTTGAGCCAGCACAGTGGAAATCTCTGAGAAGTCAAAAATTAATAAAGAGTAACACATAAGCACTAAAACATTTTTCTGTTCAGGAATGCAAGCGATTGAAACATAATAATGTGCTTTATTTTTTTCTGCTTTTTTGTAAGACAGTAAATTTGAAAACTCAGAAAACTATTCAAGAATCATCAAAAAAGTTTGGATCAACTTCATCACACAGAATGCCAAATGTAAACTGTGGATATTGAAATAACTCTGATATTGTCAATTTGTGTGATTGTTTATAATCATGTTACTTTGTGCTACTACCAACAGGTTATGGCATTTTAAAAATCTATAAATTACCTATGAAATATGGATTGTACATTCAACTTACTCAGACTCCATCATGTTGTTTTAAATAATTGAAGTTTTTGAATAAGACAGCTCAGTATTGACCTCAGAGACCACAATTTTGTAAAAACATAGAATTTTAATAAATATTAATACTGCAAAAATACAAACACCAAGGCAAAACTAGACAGTAAAATTAACATTGTAAAAATACATAAAATACATCTTATTATGGTACCAATGCAGCAATCAGTCTATCTGCAGCAACATCTCTGTTTGTGAAGTGCATCATTGTCTGTTGTGTCAAACAACAGTTTATTTGTTCGCTTTCCGTCATATTTCCATGTGCAGGAAAGTGTACGTTTAACTGCAGAATTTCAGAGAAATAAATACACATGAACTCCTCAAAGAATGTCTCAGTCAGTCTTGTTTCCATCGTCTGTCATGTCAAATCTCTTTGTCACTTTGTCCCAGTGCTCTTGTTTTAAGCATATAAAAAATAAACCTTTCATTGAATCAGTAAATGCAGTCATAAATGCTCAAATAAGTTTTTGTAGTCATCAGCATATGGTCATCTTGTAGGGTCTGAGCAGCAGAAGTCAGACAAAGCAAAATGAAGGCAGCCCTTCAGAGTGGGTTATTGCTGAGGCTGGTTGAACTGAGCCATGAACAGAATAGAACCTAAACACAGGAAATGAAACCAGTAGACAAGTTAGGAACTCTACCTGGGCTGTTCTGCTGACTCAGCTGAATAGCAAAATGGGATTTCACATGAAAACATGACTGATACCTGTGTGTTTGTGCTGGATGAGGAAGAGGAAGGGTCGGTCCAGAGTGATCTCCTCTACGGCCATACGAGAAAACATGACAGCAGCTAAGAGGGGGAGGGAAACCAAAGCAGGCAAGTGTTTATAAAGTCTGCAAAAGTTAACTGTAGACCCCCACATTGTTTTGCCTGGAGCCTCAGATACCAAGCGATTCCTGATTACAGGAATGGCCTGATATTTCTTTGTTGTAATTTCATAAAACACTAAGATATATTGAGAAATACAGTGACACCACAAGACTAGGATTAGGTACTGTCACATTATGATCCCTACTCTTTCATGATATGGTGAACAACCTCATACCAATTTGTGACAGGCAATTATCATTCATTCCTCAAATTTATTACTCAATTAGTCACTTATATAACAAATAGCATGACTGCCCTCATACAGACAGAAAAAGCTAATCACTGCTCACTGCTCAGTGTTAACATGTTACTTGAATGTGGTGTTGTATGTGGCTCTTCTATTCATTTTGACTATTCAGTTTTCATTTGCATTGTAAGAGCCGAATCAAATAGTTTCTTTTTTCATCTTGACTGACACTGTTCTTACTGCACAGTTCTTTCGACCCTACCTGTTGCTGCTGCTCCCTTGGTTCCTTGCTCATTCACCTCGATCTTCACTCTCTGGAGGAACTTCGACACACACAGCCTTTCATCAGCTGGAGGGCAGAAACACAAAGAGCACATTCTTTGATTGTACACTACTTTATATTGTTTTTATTCATGGTGTGGATATAAAGATGTATAAATACAGCTAAATTAGAGAAATAAGAATAAAAAACCCAGGAACTACTGAGATTAAAATATAGATTAAAAGAAAGAATGAAACTTTTTGGATTGTAGATGACTCTTCTTATTTCTTAAGTATCATTTATAAGTGTAAAGAAATATGGTGCTGCAGAATGCAGTTAAAATACTGAATGCAGCCTCTATCATTCACTAGACTTTGCATCTAGCCTCTCTCTGTATTAATAGTAAACTAGAAAAGTGCATCAGTGTCTTAAAGTCATGAGGTTTGTTAAAGTTCCTTGGTTGTCTGGCTTTTATGATTTTATAAATAAAAACTGTGCTTTTTGTGCACAAAAAATAACTACCTGTGGAAGTGATTTGACTTACTGGTGATTCGTTTGAAGTCAGCAGCAGCCAGACTGAACATGTCTCCTAGACCCATTTTCACCAAGGCTGTCTTTAAATTCACCTCAGAGTTCAGAGTAAATCTGCAAAAGCACACACAATCACATAAGAATCAGAAGACAAACAAACTATACTTAAACTCATTTTTTAAATTATTCAGTGTACCTAGGCATGGCCAGCTGCCTCTTGACTTTCTTCATTTCTGCCTTCCACTGCTGAATCTTCTGGCTGCTCAGATCTCCACTCAGCGTGCTCAATGGAACTTCAGGCTCAAAGGGTGAAACCAGGAGCATGCTGAGTGAATCACCCTCATATGGGACCTCGATGACATCGTAGTCTACCCCGTCAGTAGTTACAAACTCGCCTGTTGATTGAGGAGAAGTAGATAGATGTATTGTCTAATTAGCACACAGGCCATCTATTATCTGTGGAGCCTGGTATCAAACTGTATATGTATATATGCACTGGGTCAGCCTACCATAGTTAAAGTAGTTTGTGAGTCTCATCATGTGCACAGGCACAGTGCTACCATTGGCACAATGGAACATCCTCTCCTGTGTCATTGCAGGGTTAAAGGGAACTTTCCAGAGGCCCTGGAAGTGGAGAGCATTAAGGAGGACCAGGCGCGTCTCATCTGTGAGAGATCCAGATGCCAAGAACTCAGGGATGGCACCTATCAAAGAAGAAATAATAATAATAAAAGTCAACTAGAGAGATGGAAGCAAAGAAAGTAACCCCTTTAGACAAAGACAAAGCTGTTTGTGGAAAAGAGGACATGCTGTCAGCTGAATGGTGCTGAATGGAGCTGAAAGTACCCGCAGTGTGGTCCGAGACCCACGCATTGATAACAGCGACCGCCTCGTCTGGTTTTGTAAAGTCCACCTGGTGAGGATGGGTCTGGAAGGCTTTGGCCAGGGCACGTCGGTAACCCTTCTCTAGGCTCATCTTCCTCTCCACCATCACCCCACTGGCGATCTCGACCCCCTCCTCGCTGGACAGGTCCCGCTGCAGGAGACGCTGCTGTCGTGACATCCCTCGCTCTGCAGGAGAGGTGGAGGAGTTGAGTGTTTGTTTAATGGTTTCACCAGTAACACACCTGTAACTGACACAGTCACACATCTATTGCATTGCTGTCACTTCACTTTCAACCTGCTTGCAAGCTGGAAGTCCTAGATGTCTTATGTCTATTACATATTATTATTATATTGATGAAATTTAAATAAGTGGAAGTGTATGAACAACTTCATGATTATACTGTATTATACTGTATGTCAATTGTATTATGTCATTTATTAATTTGAATTAGCTTTTTAATGTAATGGAGGAGTTTTGACTTTGTCTTTTTTCTTTTCTTCTTCTTTTTTCTTTTGTTTTTGTAATATTGCCATCATACAATGAATCACCTTCTTTTAATATACGTCAATATACTCACGTTGTAGAGAAAAGCCCATAGTAGTCGTCAGGGCCTTGCAGGTGTTTCCGGCAGCACCAAGCTGAGCCATGGAGAGGACGGAGGATACGCCATATGGGGAGAAGACCACATTCTTGTCCACGGAGCCCTGGCCCAGCTGGGAAAAGACCCTCAGGCCAAAGTCAGTCTGTTTATCCTGCAGAGAGCTAAAGCCCATTCCACTCAGGATCAGCAACAGGGAAACATAAATGAAAAACATCCTGGGGAAGAAAGAACAGGCGATTACGGTTGATATAAATTTAAATGCAATTCGCAACAAGTAAAGCTGATTTTGCACCTAAAAGTAAACGTTTGACACTGGGCCAGTGTCTGTTCTTTGCATAGGCATGTAAAATGTATCAATCATGTGAGTGTAAATAGTTCACCTCACCCCAAAGGCAGAGCAGAAGCTCAGCAAATATGATGAGCAGATTACGTCAGGACAACGTTGCCCAGTGTATTCACACTCCATTTTAAACAGAGTGAATCAGTGGCCAAACAATGGATCTCATGTTTGTTTGTGTTTTCATTGAACATTGAGTATACGGGATTGGGCAACACTGAACAAACGTTTTCTATAAAACTGTGGAAGTTACGGAAAAGCCAAAGACAAAACTGAACACTGGTCACAGATGTAGTAATACATGGAGTAATTTCATGAGTAATTACCATCAGCTAGCTACCTGGCACAGACATACCTTGTTTTAAGAAGTCATAAGAAAGAAGCAATCAGAGCCGTTGATACAGTCCATCATTTAAACAGTCTGTTCTATCAGTGCACTGACCATTTATACATAGTGCTGTTTTTCACACACTGGGTGCATGTGTGCTCATTACAACATTCATCTGCGCTTGTCAGCAACATTGATTTGCCACTGCAGATATCAGTATTTATGTCATACAGAGGAGCGCCAGCAGCATCATAGAACCTGCTGGGTCATAGCATCACACCGTGAGCCTAGTCTCTGTTTGCATAACGACTCACTCCCAGCTTTGAACAAACACGCAGTCATGCAGTCAAACACATATCAGCTGCAGAAAAGTATGCACAGTTTGTGCATTAGTCTAAGAGAAGTCACCTGGAGGTGTTGCATGTCACCAAAGAAGCAGCTCCTGATTTTGTTAACTGTAATCCAAAATGACCCTCCAACTCACTGCTGATGTTTTAACTCACAGTTGAATTGCATATTATTAAATATTGCATTACATATATAACTGAGATACATAACATTATTCCTTGGTAATGTTCCATCTTTTGAACAGTACGTTTATTTGTCAGGTATTTTCATGTTACACCTAATCTAGTTGCTCGGACATAAAAGATTTTTCCTTTGCATTTCATACAATTTTCTTCCATTACAATGCCATTATAAAGCACTCTTGCCAGGATAAACAAACTTAATTAGTTGTTGCTTTCCATCAGCTATTCATGCTCAAAAGAAGTGAAGGAATTTGCACATTAACACCTGCATGTTTGCCCTTAGCTGCTCCCTGTATAGCCAAACTGTTGTAACTCTACCTGTGTGGCTTCTCTGTAATTCATGTCAAAAACAATTTTGAATTAGTGAAGCATGTGTGAGAATGTCTAAGCAGCTCTTAAATGATTACTTTATAACAATCAGGTCAGTGATTCAGCCTGGTATGTAAAATCTAAATGGTTAAACAAATTAATAACTATCTTACAATTTTCTTGAGTTAATGAACTTTATTATTGTCCAACACTGTTAGTACTAAATCTAGAAAATAAAATAAACTTGAAATAATTTATGGGTATAATAATTACTGTAACTCAATCACTTCCAGTAAAAGTAATGATAGGATTGTAGCTCATGTCCTGAGTATCTTTTCAGGGAATAAGGACATTCTGAACATATGTGGAGACCTGACCACAATCCTTCTTAAATCCTGGATACAGCCACATATAATGCTACCTCTGTTTGTATTTGGCACAATTTGAATGCTTTTATTTAATATTATAAATCTTATCTACAGGTTTAAGCCTTGAATGCTTCATAACTGCCGTTTGCATATGTTTAGACAAGCATGGTAATTGTTATATCTATGTAGATTCTCAGTCATCCAGGTCATAGTCAAGGTTGAAAGAGGGAGTACTAGAATTTATACTTGCCCAGGTGATCCTAACAGCCCACTCAATGGGAGTGACCTGTGGCACTGTTGTTGTTTTTCCCAAACAACTTTCCACACCTACATTGTATAAATTCAAGTACTGCCCACTATCAGTTTCAGAACTGAAGAAGCCTCTTGGATGAGAGGCGAAACGTTTTCTTGAAAAATCTCAAGTCCAGTTGCCTTATGGAACTCTTTCAACCATGGTATTGTTATATTCGTGTAACTAAAATTAACATATTTCCTGTGGTAGTAGGCTGTAAATTTTGAGTGGAGTTACTTACCTTGTGGTTTGAGTGTATCAAATGTAGTGCAGCAGGTCTCTGTTGTTTTAGGTTCAGTCTCCTCCTCTGCTGCTTCTGCTGAAGTCTACCAGACTAAATGAGGTTATGTCTTTTTATAGGGTAGAGTTCCCTGGTTGGAAGCCCCACCCTCGCCTATGCACACACATTATTGGAGACGATGACGTCATCTGACATCGTCCGGACATGCTTCCTTTTCATGACCACACACAAGTCTGTCTCTTTTGCTCTGAGCATGACAGACCAAATGGAAAGTCATTTAAATGTTTTCCCCATCTCTTTCAAGCACACACATCACTCTGGAATGTGCAAGACTGTGTCCCCAGAGAAGAAAGAGTAGTCATGTTTATATTTATGGGTCCCTCTGGAGCTCTGGATGCTCAAACATGATAAATGTTGCAGGTTGTCATCAGCTGGCTGACTGCCAGGTGCTCCACTGTCAGAAAAATGTCTATAGAGGAAATGCTTCTAACGTTTTTTTATGTCATTTTCTAATGAATGACAGATTTTTGTGATCTTAATATACCTGTACTTCAGTGCAAGCTTTTGATCATTAGATAAAAAAACACAAGATTACAGTGTTTGCATGAGGTTCATTACACTACGGTCCAGAGTCACTTTTCACCACTGTCACAATTTATGAAAAGTTACTATGAAACAGATGATGGCATATTTTGTGCCAGTATCTGCCGTTACATTTGCTGTGGATATTCAAACTCTCCACAGGATGATTCTTTGTGATTGTGGTGACCTCTTTGACTTTCCTATCAATCGCCCAAACAAAACCTATTTGACGGATGAGGGATAACATGAATCTCATTTGAATAAAAAGTACAGCACATACAAAATGTACAGAGCTGTGAAGTTGTCCATGTTTTTACTGCTCGACATGCTACCAGTTTGCTGCTAGCTAACTTGTTTATCAATTGTTTGGTCTGTCAAAGGTCAATTGGACATACATCTGTCAATAAATCCCTTCCCCTTCTGTGCATGTCTACTGGGACAAGGACTGTAGTCCAATTAAATTGCCAGAGCTTCACTCGCGCATACCTCCAAGGAGATGAGCTTTTTTTAATTCAATGACATTTTAACGCAAAGCCAACAGTTATTACATATTACTTAGTGGGGCTTTAACTTTTCCTGTCTGTCAAATAGTCAATGTAGACTCTCACTTTGGGTGTTGACACATCAAAACACCAAATTTGGCTGTGGCTCCTTGTCCTAACATTCCTCATCCTACTACTCACCAAGCATCTGGTAGGCAGAACAGAGAATGGGAATTTACACACTTTTTCCATATCTATCTGGATTGAGGCCTCCTGCACACCCACAAAAATCCGAAATGATGTTACTTTGCCTGTAAGCAGTTAAAAAACAATACAAATATAAAATGTGTTTGATGTCTAAGTTTTGGTCTTCCTTCAGTGAAAAAGGATAAACTAATGTATCAAATGGGTGTTTAGACATGGCAAATACCTAGCAATGAAGAGAGGAAAGACAAGGACTTCAGTTTGCATGGTAATAAAATAGAAGTATATAGTGTATATATACAGTATGTCACACTGTTAATGATACAATCCTAACAGCTGTCTTTGCTATACAAATGATCCTAACCCTTGCACCAGACACAACACTGAAAATGTTTACATGCACAGTTTAGCTGAGCTATGGTTGCAGCTCAACTTTGCAATTTAAATGGACCTAATGTATGAGAATTACCATGGATTTAGGGTTTATCAGAGTAACATGTCTGCCGTTTGACAATGATAAACCCAGCCTAAAAATTGAGATGACAGGTTGTGCCACATTTCTGAAACTCTAATGGTTTAATGGCTGTGGCTGAGTGTTGTTGCAGCTAAATTGCCTTGTTAAAACCTAGTTACCGAGCTTAAGTAGCTACTGTTCTACTAATAATGTAGAAATGTGATTGCGTGAAATAATACAGATAACAGTATAATAACCATGAGTGACGGACCATTGTTTAGCAATGTTGTTTCTGCAAATTATCTTATTGTTTGATTACACAGTGTTGCCTAAAATATACAGATGTATCAACACATCCGTTTAATGTGACTGGGTGTGCTCCCCTCAGTCCCGGAGGATTTGGAACATTCCATATATGGCTGTGAATGGACGTTTGGCTTGTACCTCCCACTCAGTTCATTGTGTGGGTTTCAGAAACATGGGAATCCAGTGTTTCCAAGACAACACACAACATTATACATGCAGACATAGTCCATGGGGTAAACAGTAGCTGTTACCTGACTCATTTATAAAAACTAACTGAAAATAACAGCTGCTCTTTGCTGGACTGTGCAATGCAGTTTTACTCAATTGTTTGTACACAAAACTGCTCAAAATCTGTCAGGTTGCACGGGTATAGGGTGTGAACAGCCCTATTCAAGCCCAGCCTCTAAATCTCTATTGGACAGGGGTTGGAGCATTGACTCCAGAATATTCATCATGAGGTATTTAAGATATTTCTGTGTAGATTTCACTGTATTGAGGTAATTGTCTTGGAATTGTGGACTGAATCAGATTGTGCTCCAGGACTGCATTCATTGTACCCTTGACCTCGTCCATTTCTTAATGATGGATTTGACTGAACCCTGGGGAATGACTCATCCCCTGACTTGTACTTTTCAGGAACCTTTTGACAGAATTGCTTGCAGCCTTCTTTTGTCTTCACTGTGTAATTGTAGCCAGGAATACTGATGAACCAGTGACTGAACCTTCAACACACAGGTGCCTTTATACTACAATCACTTCAGACACATTCACTGCACTCAGGTGATGTCCATCTCACTAACTGGCTGAACCTCTTTTGAATTAGGTCAGTCACTTTAAAGGGGGTGAATATTTATGCAATCACTTATATATTTGTAATTAATTTAATTCATTTACATTCCTTTGTAGACATTATGTTGAATATTATATACTAGACAAATTATATTGACCATGATTCCATTTATAAAAGCAAAAAAGGTGATAACAATCTCAGGAGGTGAATACTTTTTATCGACACTGTATACCCTTAGTGATTGGACCAGTTTGGAGCTCTGAAAATGATACTTTTTGCAGATTGATTACACATGAGAAAACATTTGTTCATGTAGCCACAGCCACTAAACTGCCAGTTGCCATAGAAACTACACTGACCAAATGGGCTGACTGAAATCTCCACACATTATTTTTTCTTGCAAAACCTCTTGGTCAACGTCACGACTTTTCCTGAACGAAACACTAAAAAACCACACACAAAGCAAAACAACTTGAAATGTATGAGTGACTCATCAAACCAGTCTGAATTGGGGTTTGATTTATGCTTGCATTGAAAATGAGAGTCAGAATGATGTCCAAAGGGAAGTTCCTTTGTTACAAGTGCACAACACACAGTTACAAAAGAGGAGGTAATAAGTAAAAGCTACTATTAACTGTAATAAAAGCACATTAAGAGAGGGTAGAGTGAGGTGGACGTTATGGGGCTGGAGCAACCTTTTTTTTTAGTCACTCACAGGGGTGACTTTTGTCCCATGTGTGGCCCTGGAGGGGACTAAAGGCCACTGGCTGTCTTTACTCTTGGCTTTCTGCCTCCTTTCATTGGTGCACAGTATACATATTCTGTGTGCTGGCACTGTACTTTGGTCAGTGACAGCTCTGCGCAGACCACCACAGTGGACTGTGCAACTGGAGTTTTTCTGCCTGGGGCCTTGGGTCCTCTTGACCTCGCTTGACACATTCACAGCTCTGGTGGACTTCAGCATCCTGAATAGCCTGGCCACTGGTCATGACCACTGTGTGGAGAAGAGGGATGATATAGTTCTGGATTGTAAAATTATTGTAAACTCATGAAGAACAGGTGTCGCTTTGTGGGAGCAGAACTACTCCACTTCCTTGATTTAAGGCCTTCTTTTTAGCCTTCTGGCTGTATTTTGAAGGTTCTTCATCCATGTCATTTAAAGCAATGTTGAAGCCATACCTATGGCAGACACCATCTAGAGCAGGATGCAGGTTGCCTGTTTTGGTCATATCTGAAAACAAATACAATTCTTCTTCTTCTGTTATTCTAACAGTCAATAAACCGATCAAATTAGATCCCAAGTGACAGCAGTAGTGAAAACAACACTGGTGTCAATGCATGCAGTTTCAACTATATCCAAAGAGCAAACAAGATATACAAGATGTATAGAGAGTAATAACAAAGCATCAGGCTGAAAATGTATATTGTCACGTTTATCTGGAGAACATAATATGATATTTCAACATTTATTAGAACCGTTTCAAATATTTAGTCAGTGATTTTCATTTCACGCAAATAAATAGCGATAAGTTGATAGCTATAGATTTACCGAACAGATGACGGACATGTTTTGGTGTATCTTTTTATATATTCGAAATACACTCGCTGACAATCTGGCTGCGATGGCCGAGTGGTTAAGGCGTTGGACTTGAAATCCAATGGGATCTTCCCGCGCAGGTTCGAACCCTGCTCGCAGCGTCTCTGTTTTCGCTATTATACTTACAAACAGGGCAGTAATGACACATAGCAAAGTTTTTCCTGGAAACTCTAGAAAAGAACAAGGTTAGAGCTTAAGCACACTAAAACCGTTAAATTTACGTTTGTTAAATATTGAAAACGAGGCTTGCGAAGTGCCGAATAACATTACACTATTGAGTTTAAAGTGAATTAGTTACAAACACATAATGAAGAAAAAGGAAGAAGCTTCTCTTTCCATAGTAAAAGGCACCGCTGGGATTCGAACCCAGGATCTCCTGTTTACTAGACAGGCGCTTTAACCAACTAAGCCACGGCGCCACCTGCGTCATCCACACCACATAACTTATTTTATCTCTTTTATATACAAAATAGAGAGCCGTAAAAACTGAGATGTAGTTAGAAAATACTGCGGACCTTGACTTTCTTCTGTATATTTGTCTGTGGCCGTGTGTCATGCATGCAGACTGGCATTACACCTTCAGTAACATGTTTTACTGCTGTCCAAACAGAACGACACACACATATGTTCTCCTTTGTGTTACTTGGATTCTCCATGAGTTATTTCCTGTTACTAATCATCCAAACCACCAGGCCACCTCAGCTTCCTGTGTTCTTACCACAGACACTCTCTATTAGTGGGACACTCACTGTCTGGAATGAATGCTATGTTCACTTTTTGTTAGCACTGTCACAGTCTGCATGGGAATGAATGTGACAGGATCAGCACCATACATGTGTAACCAAGATATTTAGGTTGGAGGCCTCTAAAAAACTGAGCATAATCCAGTCAACTTCGAGATAATAGCAAAAATAAATGAGTATTATACTGTAGAAACATTGGTTGGTCTTAATCCTATCCACAGCAGATCCACATTAACACTCACACATACACACAAACATGTCATACAAAATACTGTTGCTTACAATTCATATGAGTATCAAAAGAAAACATTACTTGAAATATGTGATGCAGGTTCACATGAAGAGCTTCACATCTTTGAATTATACATTTAAGTTGATTTATTAATTTTAATTTTTATTGAAGTTTTATTGTGGCGTAAATTACCAAAATGAAACTATTGACATTTTGTAAACCGTAGTAATATTGCGGGTAAAGGATAAAAACTGTCATGATAGATAAATATACTATACTGTACGGGTAAATGAAATTTATTGGGCTCAGGCTGAATAGATCAGGATCTGAGCATCTGATGTGTACAATACTGTGCAAAAGTGTTAGGTCACCATTAGGTTTGTTGTTTTAGCAATGCTATAACCACAAATTATTCATTTTTACTCTCTGTATTAGAATACAACCAGACAAGATGGGAAATGTGTATGCTATTAAAAAACTGAGCATTTTTTAGAAAAAAACTAAAACAGCTTCTGCAGGCTAAAGTGTTCAAAGTGTTTAGTTCAAGCTCCTCTCACACAACAGCAGGAACCTGGCTTGATGAGGAATGGTCTTTTTTGGAAGGGTAACATTCAAGAAACCAGTTTTTCAGAAGGGAGCAGGGTGAACAGGCTCAGATATGCTAAAGCTCACAATGATGGGATGAAAATCAGTGGAAAAGGTGATGGTGGTCTAAGACTTTTGCACAGTACTGTACATCAATCAGCCACCACATTAAAACAAGTAATTAGTTTCAGTATTTTTGAAACTATAACAAAACTAATAAGCAACTGATTTTAATGTTGTGACTGGCCAGTTTAAATGTGTCAAGCCAGAAATTATTCATACCCCTGTCAAAATTTGACTTAAAGTTACTTTTATTCAACCAGCTATTTTTTTCTTGTTTGGAAATGACACAGGTGTCTCCCAGAAGATAAGACAATGTACAAGAGGCACCATTGTGCAAAAAATTGTTTCTTAGCTTTTATTTACATTTGAACAAAAAGTGGCATGTCCAAAATTATTCATACCCTTCTCAATAATCAATAGAAAAGCCTTTATTGGCTATCACAGCAATCAAACTTGAAACTCAGAAGGATCGTGAGGCCCCGCTTTCATAGTCTGTATTCATACTGAAAATCAAGATCAAGCGAGCTTTTGCCCCTCTGCTTCACGGGAGGTTTCTGTCGTCCCTGAGCTCGCCTTAGGACACCTGCGGATCATCTTTAGTGATGAGCTCCGACTCACCATCACCCTGATCTTTAGCTCCCACCAAAGATTCTCAAATTGGATTCAAGTCAGGACTCTGCTCGGGCCACTGAAAAACGTTAATGATTTTGTCCGTTAACCATTTTTGCTGTGTGTTTTGGGTCATTGTCGTACTGAAATGTCCACTTTTGCCCCAGGCCACGTTTCTCTTTATTATTGTGTACGTATTGCTCTTTTTTTGTTGTGCCATTTACTGTAATTAGGTTCCCCAGTCCATTGGCTGAAAAACACCTCCAAAGCATTCGGTTCCCACCACCATGTTTGACAGTGGGGATGGTATTCTTAGGGTTGAAGGCTTTTCCTTTTCTATGCCAAATGAAGGATACATCATTGTGGCCAAACAATTAAATTTTTGTTTCATCTGATCATAAAACAGAAGACCAGAAGTCTTCTATGTCCAAATGAGCATTTGCAAAGGTCAAGCAGGCTTTTGTGTGCCTTATCTGGAGAAGTGGCATCGTCCTTGGTCTGCGTTTGTGGAACTCAGCAATGTACAGTGTTCGTTGTACTGTCTGTCTTGAAATGTTGCCACCAGCAGAGCCCAGTGTCACCAGGATGGTCTTGGTGGTGATCCTTGGATTCTTTTTCACCTCTCACTATCTTCCTGGCTAGCACAGGTGTTACTTTTGGCTTCCAACCGTGTCCTCTGAAATTTTCCACAGTGTGGAACATCTTGTATTTTTTAATAATACTTTGCACTGTAGCCATTGGAACTTGAAAATATGTAGATATGACCTTACAGCCCTTTCCTGACTTGTGAGCAGCCACAATGCACAGCCGCAGGTCCTCAGTGAGCTCCTTTGTCTTAGCCATGACTGTCCACAGTCCAACTGCGGAGAGCTGCTGTTTTTCAAGCAGCTGTTCCCAACGAATCACTGTAATTAGATACTTTAGAACAACTTGGACTATTTGGAATGGTATAGAACTTTGAATTTTCCCATAGACTGTGATAAAGTCACAAAGAGTTTGCAAAGGGTATGAGTAATTTTGGACATGCCACATTTGTTCAAATGTAAATAAAAGCTGAGAATATTTTTTCCCACAATGATGCCTCTTGTACATTGTCTTATTATCTTCTGGGAGACACCTGTGTCATATCCAAACAAGAAAAAACTTGCTGGTTGATTAAAAGTAACTCTAAGTCAAAATTTGCCAGGGGTATGAATAATTTTGGCTTGACTGTATATACACTCCTGATCAAAATTTTAAGACCAGTTGAAAAATTGCAAGAATTTACATTTTGCACTGTTGGATCTTAAGAAGGTTCTAAGTAGTGGTTCAAAATGCAAAATGAAGAAATGGGATTGAGACCAAAAAATTCTGTTTCAAGTTATTGCAAACAACCATTAAACTGAACTGGGCTATTCATCAGCTGATCAAAAGTTTAAGACCACAGACTTTAAAAGCCTGAATCTTCGCAAAAATGTGGATTCAGTGTCATTTTCTGTCAGGTATCCACACTGTCATGACCTCCTGTTGGCAAAGGCAAAAAAGCTATCTCTTTGAACATGGTCAGATTGTTAAGTTGCATCAGCAAGGCCTCTCACAGCGTGCCATTGCTGCTGAGGTTGGACGCAGTAAGACAGTCATTTTAAACTTCTTAAAATCCTGAGGGTTATGGAAAAAAAGTCAAGTGGTAGACCCAAAAGTTTCACCGGCCCTGAGCCGGAGGATCCAATTGGCTGTCCATCAAAACACAGAATGATCCTCGGCCCAAATTAAGCTTGTCACTGGTGCCAAATACAGTCCCATAACCATTAGACGGCATCTGCGAGAGAATCGTTTTAAGAACAAAAAACATCTTCAAAGACCTTGTCTCCTTCAATGGCACAAAATTGCCTGTTTTTAGTTTGCACGAGTGCACCAAACATGGGACATTGAAAGGTGGAAGAAAGTTTTATTCTCTGATGAGAAAAAATTTAACCTTGACAATCCTGATGGCTTCCAATGTTACTGGCATGACAAGGAGATCCCACCTGAGATGTTTTCTACATGGCACAGTGGAGGGGGCGCCATCATGATCTGTGGGGCTTTTTCCTTCAATGGAACAATGGAGCTTCACGTTGTTCAGAGGCGTCAAACGGCAGCTGGCTATGTGGAGATGTTGCAGGGGGCATCCCTCATAAATGAAGGTCATCGTCTGTGTGGTAATGACTGGGTTTTTCAACAGGACAACGCTGCAGTTCACAATGCCTGCCTGACAAAGGACTTCTTCCAGAGAACTAACATCACTCTTTTGAACCATCCCGTGTGTTCCCCTGATCTAAATCCAACTGAGAACATTTGGGGTTGGATGGCAAGGGAAGTTTACAAAAATGGACACCAGTTCCAGACAGTGGATGCCCTCCGTGAAGCCATCTTCACTACTTGGAGCAACATTCCCACTAGCCTCCTGGAAACACTAGCATCAAGCATGCCGAAACAAATTTTTGAGATGATTAAAGAATGGCGCAGCTACTCATTACTGAGTCCTTTTTTGAACATTTTATTTCTTTTTTAGGGGGTTTGGGTTTTGTGGTCTTAAACTTTTGATCAGCTGATGAACAGCCTATTTCAGTTTAATGGTTGTTTGCAGTAAACTACTTACTCAAAATTTTTTCTTGTCTCACTCCCATTTCTTCATCTTGCATTTTGAAGCACTACATAGAACCTTCTTAAAATCCAATAGTGCAAAATGTAAATTCTTGCAATTTTTCAACTGGTCTTTTTCTTTTTTTGATCAGGAGTGTATATATATATTTCCTGTATATTCTGAGGGTCCTGTTATTTATTTTATTTTCATACTTTTTCCTTGGCTCTTTCTGTCCCTTGGATGTTCATAGGAAATGGGAGAAGTGAGTGGTGAAAAGGTCAGTGACATGCAAGTCACAAAGGGGCACTTCTCAAGAAAGGTGCTGCATGGGGAAAAATGAGTAAGATTTTCTAAATAGGAGTTTTGTAACATTCACTGCACATAGTTTTTTCCACTACTGCAATGGGAAAAAAGCATACACATTTGTGTAATGGTGTTATGGGCTGGGTTAACACATACTCACACATACAAAGAAGAAGATTAAACAGGATCTGTGCACCACTCATTAGTAATACTGTAACTCTCTGTTTCTCCTTCTGTATTGCCATAAAGCTCTCACTTTACCGGAACTACGTGGTGCTCATTGAGCCCAACTGTGAAGCTGATGGAACAATGTCCTCAGGGAAGCACAGCAGAAGAAATTTGACTAAGACTGAGGGGCCATGAGTACTGTGAGCAGGGAATAACTGCAGGGAGGCATGTGTGCCTATTTATTCTTGGAGGTTTGGGGCTGAAGAGACCAAGTTGTATTACATATGAAGGGTTCAACTTCGTTTAAAATTTAAGGCTGGGGGACAAATAAGAACATAGTCTTTGGTGCCTCTGAGGAAACACAGTACAGTCCATATCTAATTATTCTATGCTTATCAAAATGCTCACTGCAAAAGCTCCCTTTTTGCAGAACCTACAAACTCTGCATATAGCTCACAACTAACACGGTTGGAGTTAAGATGACAAGATCAGATCTGTCATTTGATTGGAAAAAAAAAACTGCACAGAGCTATCTGGAAGCGGGTCTCCTGTTTATGTTTATCATGTACTACACTGTGGTTACCATAGTTATATATCAGATTAAAGTGGCTTAAACCCACAGTGATCTGGCTAACCATCTGTCACAAGCAGGCAGACACAGCACACAGAGTAAGGGCTTGAAGTACATCACAGGACATGGGAGAACTGAGTCCCAGACGGACGGGGGGGTCTGAATGTGTTTTCTAGCAACCATCACCCCCTACACTGCAGACGTCAGACATGACTCACCACAATGTCACCTGCAGAAGTTCTCAGACGACTCTGCGATCAGTGGCCTCATCACGAATGACGGCAACATGGAGTACAGAGAACTGAGCCACTGAACAATGGCTGGACTAATCTGTGTAGGAAGGGCCAGAGCAGGCTGTACCTAATGAGGAGGCTCAGGTCTTTTGGAGTGCAGGAGGCACTCCTGAGGACCATTTATGATTCAGTATTGGCTACTGTGACAAAGTATTTGTCCCATTTGTCATTAATTTCATATTTTACAGTAATTTAGCCTTGCTTGTTAATTGTTTGCTTTGGCCACATTTCCATCATTCTTGTTTAACCAGGATTCTTTGTGTTTGCATTAGGTTTAGTTATAGTCAGAATCAGAAAAAGCTTTATTGCTAGGTACCAGATGGTGACGGAGGAGGTAAGGAAGGACTCAATGATGGCTGTGTAGAAGTGCACCATCATTGCCTTTGGCAGGTTGAATTTCTTCAGCTGCCACAGGAATTACATCCTCTGCTGAGCTTTCTTGATGAGGGAGCTGATGTTCGGCTCCCACTTGAGGTCCTGGGAGATGATGGTACCCAGGAAGTGGAAAGGCTCCACAGTGTCAATAGTGGAGTCACAGAAGGTGATGGGAGCAGGTGAGGCTGAGTTCTTCCTGTAGTCCACAACCATCTCCACTGTCTTTAACGCATTGAGCCCCAGATTGTTTAGGTTGCACCAGGTCACTAGGTGGTCAACCTCCCACCTGTAGGCGGACTTGTCACCATCCGAGATGAGTCTGATGAGGGTGGTATTGTCCGCAAATTTAAGGAGCTTGACGGACTGGTGACTAGAGATGCAGCTGTCAGTGTACAGGGAGAAGAACCCAGAGGAGAAAGAACGCAGCCTTGGGGGGGATCCAGTACTGATGGTCTCTGAGTCTGAGACGTGTTTCCCCAGCTTCACACACTGTTTCCTGTCAGACAGGAAACCTGTGATGCACTTGCAGGTGGAGTCAGGCACACTCAGCTGGGAGAGCTTCTCTTGAAGAAGGGTTGGGATGATGGTGTTGAAAGCAGAGCTGTAATCCACAAAGAGGATCCTGGCATAGGTTCCCACGGAGTCCAGGTGCTGGAGGATGTAGTGGAGGGCCAAGTTGACTTGTTTACAAACCTGTTGGCTCTGTAGGCAAACTGCAGGGGTTCCAGGAGAGGGTTGGCGTTGTCTTTGAGGTGTGAAAGCACAAGGCACTCAAAGGACTTCATGACCACAGAGGTCAGGGCAATGGGTCTGAAGTCATTCAGTCCTGTGATCCTTGGCTTCTTGGGAACAGGGATGATGGTTGACATCTTGAAGCAGGTTGGCATGTGACATGTCTCTGGTGAGGTGTTAAAAATGTCTGTGAACACTAGAGACAGCTGATCAGCGCAGTTCTTCAAGGAGGATGGGGAGACAGAATCCAGCCTGGCTGCTTTCCCGGGGTTCTGTCTCCTGAATAGTTTGTTGACACCCCTCTCACGTATGGAAAGAGTTGTCACTGTGGTGGTTTTGAGGGTTGGGGGGGGCTTTAAGGTGGGCATTGATGGGGGTGACTGGAGCTGGAGCTGATGGAAGGTATCGTGGGGGATTTTTGCTGGACTGTCCCTTTGCCTTTCAAAGCAGCAGTCAAACTCGTTCAGGTTGTTGCAAGGTCATTGCAATGACGTTGGTCATTGGTGAAGTGGGGGGCTTTAGGCTTGTTCAGATAGTTGTTTCAGGCTAGTTCAGATACAATCAATATTTCTGGTTAAAGTAAAACACATACACAAGTAATTGTTAAGTTAGTCATTATTTATTGGTTTAATTTTGTGTTTCCTAAGTTAAGCAAGTCATGTTTTTGTTTTCTTTGTTACTTACCGTACCCACCATGTGCTCCAGGGACAAAAGGAGGGAGGAGTCCATCATACCCTATATTTATACCCTGGGTGATATCAAGATATTCAAGATTTTTATTTGTTACATACACAATCATACAGTGTACAATGTACAGTAAAATTTATTTTGTACCTGCTGAGTATACACTTTAAAAAAATAATTTAAGTAAATAAATAAGTAGTGCAAACAGAGAAACAAAAGAAAAAAGGAAAGAAAAGAAAAACAGATAAGCAGAAAACCGGAGAACCTGTGCAATGTTGTGACTGTGATTTTAATGTTCAAGATTGAGCAGTCGAATAGCCTGTGCAATTTTGTGGGACTAAAAAAGGATTATCTTATCTCATCTTATCTTATCAATTCTCACTCTGTGATTCAGGCCTTAAATGTCTATATTGAGTCTATTTGGTTGCCATGGCTTCAACCCACTGGGTTAAAGAACACCAGACTTCACTCTGCCCTGTTGAATCAGTTTATTTTGCCCTTTTGCTCAGACACGCATTAGTGTCTCTCACACGACACTGACAGGAACAGCAAATCATTATCAAGTTTCTGGGAGATGAGGGTGCACAAGTGTACATACTTACAAACGCTGACTCATAGGCCCTCATGGGTGGTGCAAAAATGGTCAACACAGACGGTGAGTCACTCTTCTCTGCAGGTAGGCAGGACGGGGTGGGGCCAAGGTAAGTCAGAACTTGTGCAGATAAAAAATGAAAGCAAGGGGAGTGAGTTACTCAAAGTTCGAAGGATGTGTACTGTATAGTAGTATGAGTTTTATCAATACTAAATACTAATTCATGCTTTTCTTTTACTGACCCTTTCTTGCTGTTCAGCCAAATGAAACAAATAAAGGAGCACCTCTTCGTCCTGTCAGGAGGTCCAGTCAGCTCTATAGTGCATGTGTGGAATGTGTCACTCTTACTCTTGCCTGATGCTGCACTAATTGCATATTGTGTATATATTGTTTATATTTTCTGTACTATTTTCTATACGATTTTATGATTTATATATATATTTTCTCATCTTTGTATCTTACTCTAGTATGCATCTTAATGGAGCTGCCAACCTCAGCACATTGCAATGTACAATTACATGCATTGCAAAGACAATTAAGTTAAAGCTGATGGAAAAATATCATGGGCTGTGAAGGTTATTTGATCATAAAGTATTGGACAAATTTTGATCGATGGTTGTGCAACATGAAATGAGAATATCATCAAAGAAATTAAAATTCATCCTGAAGGGACCATGGAAATGTACAAAATTGCATGGAAATTTATTTCAACTAATTAATTATTTAATTTCCAATAGAATAAGCATGCTGAACAACTGATACTTAAATGTTTATCCTTGACTTTGGAAATGAGCTCGACAACCAAACATTCAAAACCAAAAGTCTTTGGAAATAAGAAGTAATTTGGACCTGGACTTTTTTTCACCAGCTATCATGAGAATATTTGAAAGTCCAAGGAACTAAGGAGCTCGAGGAACTAAACTTATCAGTTCAACTCAGGGAGTAAAACTTCCTTTGGCCCATTGGTGTTTGTTTTCTGCATCAGCTGATGAACTTGAGGACAGAGGCTCCTGCTGTCAGGATGGAATAATGAAACACATATTTTGATAAACAAGCAGTGCATAACAGTGCCTCTACGATTGCCAATTCCAGACTGATGCTGCGAGTCTAGTGTGTTATCTGGGAAGTCATTGCAGGGCTGATCTAGATTTACGATTGTTTCAGTGTATGAGGTCTGGTATGAGCTGTGTTCCAGACTGTTTGTGTGTACTGTCCTGTTTGTACGGAGGGTCAGCAGAACTGGTCAGGTTATGTAACCATGCAAGTCAGAGTGTGATGCAAGTGTCTTCATGAATGCAGCGTACCAGCCTTCTGTCTGTACATTTGGTCTGGTTCACTACAACCTCACCCACTTACTCACTCTATCCACTTGCAGGTAAATACAGGCCCTAATGACCATAGTGAAGTACCTTATACAACTCCACTCCAAATAATCCCAACTCTCACTTTAATCTTAAAGCTCCTGTCACCCAAATCCTTCTGATACTGGTCTGCATGTATGTCCTTGTGCATAACTTTAATGTGCAATGGTTAAAAATGTGTAAGTACATTGTGTCTCCCTGTCCTATTTCTGCAGGTATTGCTGCCTCTGGGGCTGCAGGATGAAATTATTATGATTATGATTATTATTATTATGCTTTCTCATCTCTCTCCTCCTTTCTACCCCATTTCTTTCAAGCCAACCAGTGGAGGCTGATGGCAGCCCAACCTGAGCTTGGTTCGGTTCAGTTCTGAGGTTCCTTCCCACCAAAAGGGAGTGATTCCTCTCCACTGTCATCTACTCAGAGTGGGACATGTTGGGTTTCTCTCTAATATTGTAAGGTCTTGACCATATTCTTGACCATACAATGTACGTTTCAATTTGGCACTATATAACAAATCTATTGGATTTAACTGATTTGGACTTTAACATTACCAAACTCTACAACAAACTTCTGTTGGGAATCTTACCACATGCTGGGCTGTTGAAATTTACTCAGCAGAGTGAATCATGTTCCTAAGTCAGTCTAGTTCATGGAAATTATCTGCCGCTATCAAGAATGAGTGTGTTGTTTTGTTAAATTCTTTCAGCGTGAGATAATGCCATTACCAGTCACAGTGGCAGTCTTCAGTTCAGATCTATGCTGTCATCTGCTTTTATTATCATTTCTCTTTATATAGAAACACTTTTCATGATGACTGTTTCTTCAAAAAGATAATAAATCATTTTGATCATAGCTGAAGTGCAGTAACAAACTGCAATGATTGTACAGTAGAACAACAGGACATCCAACATTTTGGGATGCCAGGTCTTTGTTGTTTAGCATTATGTCACATGTCCTGTTTTTCTGCTTTTACTTTTATATGAGCCACCAGGCTGAATTCATGTAATGCTAATAATGACTTGCTTTAAATCAGAAGAAGTGATAGTCAAATTTGGAGTTCATTCACATTCATTTGACAATGGGTGAAAGTGAAACAGTGATACTGGCACCGCATGAATGTGGAGCTGGTCAAAGGGGGAACAATCAAATTTGCCCTATAAATAAATGAAAATAACCAAATCCAAATTCGGTACCTTTGCAGCAAAATGGCTTAAACACGACCTCACAAAATCCAATACTGTGTCATTGTGTGGCGCGTTCAGGCTGAGCAGCACAACTGCATGAAGCTACAAGCTAAACACACACTGTGTGCAACTGGGTTTTGTTGAAAACAGTGATGCTTGACTGGAAATACCTCAGTATCTGCAATATGTACCACTTCAGTACAATTCCATTTAATAAGTCTTTTTTTTTTACCAACACATAGGACTTATAGTCCAAGGTAACCTCTTCTCAGTCTTTGCTGGGGAGACAGGAAGTATGGCTATATCTCGAGTCACTTCCTGTTTTCACTCCCACGAGGTATCTGCTGGTGTCTGATGTGACAAAACCTGAAAAAAAACAGGGGGGTATTCCAGAAAGCAGGCTTAACAAACTTTTGATGAACCCAAAAATGACAAACTCAGAGTTTTCCATTCAGTTGATTCACCATGCACAAGGGGTAAATAAAGAGCATCCATTTCACATCTTAATCCAGTGGAGCTAAACAAAATTCACATGTAGCAATGCACATTTATCTTTAGAGAATGATAACGGCGACGAAAAAGCCTGATCTGAGAGTCAGTACGTTCATATTGAGTTCCACTTAGTGCACAAGATGATATTATTTTATGGACTTTTACATATCCATACATAATATAAATGTGTGCTCCTGGCAGTAAATATAGATCCAACGTATTTATATATAGATATATAAATCGTATATACAACTCTATGATTATAACCTCATAGTCTGACCCAGTCACAGTCTCATGATTTTGGTGAGTTGCTGTGGAAAAAAGCATCAATTCTAATACTGAGTGTAAATTTACAGATGTCTATTTTCCATTTCACAATTTTACTCAAAAGCATTTGATTACTGTATTTCAACATATAGTAAATTCAAACAATCCGAATAAAATGACGGCATCACTGCAAGACAATTAAAGAGAAGGCACACGGCATAACCACATCTTTGTTGTTTCATTACCATTTCAATATTTGGCTGACACTTTTGCAATTAAACTAGATAACTAGTAGGTCTACAATTGTAACTAGTTTAGGTAGCAAACTATATTTAGTTTGAATTAGGTTGAATACGGTCATAGCTCCAACAGTCCACAGGAGGGCAGAAGTCTACTACTAGACTGGTTTAAAGCTGCATCCAAGGAGGAGATTTAATAGTTCATGGACAATGTTAGCTGAAGAGTCAAAAATGTCCTTTCCTAACCTTTCCTTATCATTGACATTGATGGAAAATGTCATGATGTCAAGGAAAGATGAGTGAATGAAAAGAGAGTATTACACTATACTTTAAAAAAAAACAACTTTATTTATAACACATGGAAGCTAAGTGCAGTGGCAAACATTGCTGTAACCACAAACCACTAAGTAACCGCAGAACATAAATGACTATGTTGATTTTGTTGAAGAGTCACAACAGTGGCTATGAACTCACTGAGGCATTTACTTCCCTCCCTTAAAACCCAATGAGTGTTGTCATTTTCCTGTGGAAAAGGACACACTGACAGCTTTGCAACTTACTTCATAGTTAATTTTATATCAGTGTTGTTTTGTATATACTGTGTTTAAAGGTGCTTCTTGCTGTTGGCTTTTAATGTTATTGCACAGGTTTTTTTTTTTTCCTTTTACAATAGCGTGGTCATACCCTGCCGGCCACTGAAAAGTTCTGTGGTCCATGAATGATTAAGTCAGCGGTTTCAATTTAAAGACCAAAAAACACAGCCATGGTATTTTTAGTTTTCTGTTTAATCCCAAAAACAGAAAACAGGCCTGTGATCACTGACTGATCATTGACAGAACATGGCAAACATAGGCTACGCTAATCATAGGAAATGACCATTATTGTGATTGCAGTAAAACATGATCTTCTGATTACCCTGCAAAAAGCAGGTGGTCAAGACACCCCTGTATTTATTGTAATTTTCTTTGGCAATGTGCTGTTATATAGTATATAGATGCATTTCAACACACAAATCCCATCAAACTACATTCATCTACTGTAAAAGCCCTGCTTTAAGCTTTAGTGACTTCACATTCACTGAAAAGATGTATTAAGATGACAAATTATGATATCTGTACTTAAAGGAAACAATACCAACTTCAGGGCCGACGGTTAACCTTCATTGTCTATCACAGTCTCTAAGAAAAGTTGGTCCTTGCAATTATCAGCTGCACACCACTCTTATACATCCGTATCTGTACTTTCTCTTGCTCATTTCCTGCCATCTGTCCTCTTGCAGTTTGGCAACCAATCAAATTGACAAATGACAGCCTCTGCCCATGATGACAGCAATGCAATATTTGGCTAAAGCATGGAAAAAAGTTAAACCTGAAAAAGTGTGTGTGTGTGTGTGTGTGTGTGTGTGTGTGTGTGTGTGTGTGTGTGTGTGAAGAGCATGCAATGAATGAATGAAACTGCCTATATAATTATATTTACACGTGAAAATACTGAGACATTTTACTGAAGATTAAATGGAACAGAGGCGCTATAGGGCTATAGGTCAAAGGTGTAACAAAATAAAACTCAACTGACTGTACAGAGCACAATTACACAGATGAAAAGTGGGGGGGGGACATTGCAAATAGGGTATAACTAGCCTTTAAACTTGTGTGTTTTACAGAAAATCTAAATATAGTGTAAGATTCAAAGGTGACAACAAGATAGATTTTAAATACCATCATCTAAAAATCATTGCTCTGGAAATGTTGAAGTTGAAATGTAAAACTGGTGCTGCTGGGGCTGAGAGTTGAAGTGCATTAACTACAGAAGCTGAAACAGATAAAAGGCTAATGATATACAGTCAAAGCTGTAAGTAGAAATATAGTGCCCTAAAGCAATGAAAGAGGAAATCATTTTGAAATCAGACAAGTGATCTGCATAATGAAAAAGCTGGGGGTTTAAATTATTTATTAAAAATAAAATTTCGGTAGAAATACCTCTAAGTATGTGACAAAAGGTTTAAAATATCTCAAATTACAAAATATACCAAAAACCAAAAATTGCTGGCTCAGTAATGTCACCAATAACAAATACCAAATTTATTTTCTTTGAATTTATGCTGTGAAAATGTTGGGTGTTTTTTGCTGTAATGTTTTCCACTAACTGCAAATCAAATCAACAATCAACAATCCAATTGCTCTGGGCTTTTCAGTGCATCTACCATAAAGGCCAGAATACGGATGCACTTGAAGTTTAAGAGTGACTGATTTGACCCATGCATGATGCTGCAAGTCAGAGGCTCCTCAGGCTCCTCTCATGCAGGCAGGAATGCAGGCAGGAGTGAGTTACCATGGTTACAGGGACAGTAACTCCATCTAAAGAGAGTTCTTAGAGGTGCAGAAAGGATTTTTGTGCTCTACCTAACCTCTGTGCAGGAATGTTCCTCACTTAATGCCTGCACAGAGCACTCAAAATGACCAGGGACAGCACATCTCCAGTTGACCCCTTGCCATTAATCAAGTGATACAGGAACTTGAAGTCCCAAACTACAAACTTTGAATAGCTTCATCCCATTGTCTAAATAGCCTACTTAGGTAAGGTATAATTGCACTTTAAACTGTAGGTACTGTAGGACCTCTTAACCCAGTAGGGTAGGGTAGGACCTCTGAACCCAGGCACTGTATGAATATGTTTCCAATGTTAAAGGATGATATTTATCCATTAATTATGATATATGCATTGTTTTGCATATTGTTTTTTGTTTAATTACACCATTTCAATTACACCAGCAGATGACAGCATAGACCTTGAACTGAAGACTCCTCAAGGCTTCTGGTTTTGAAGAGTGCTGAATAGTTATACTGTATTTGTATTAAAAATGTACTTCATTTATAAAGATTTTAAAAATAAGTTTTCTGTTGTAAAATGTACTTTTATGAATGAGAAATTTAGGCATTATAATGAAGAGATTGATAATGTAATGTTTTTTTCTGAACTGATAACTTCATAAAAACAGCACATCTTTGTACAAATTTGCAACAATATTATAATGAATGTAATTAAAGTTTTTTTCAAAAATTGATAGTAAAGCACCAAAACAAGTGCCCAGTTGTTTCAATACGAAATCCACAAAAAGAGCAGTTAGTATCAATGTCCTTTTGCAAATACTGTATAACATCGAGGGAGAAGTTTGAAACAGACATCTCGTAATGAAGCATCTTTTCCAAACTATCTTCCAGTGGACGTTGGGGACAAATTTCCTCCAGGAGTGGATCACATGTGGGACAGTGGCAATATCTTTCTAAAAGACGGATCTCACCCTTTTTTTATTCCGGGTTGGACATCTAACTTAATCTGATTTGTTGAAGAGTTGTCCTCAGATTATAACGTTGCAGCCGTTCTTTAGTTGCCAGGTGTCCTCACTCAGTACTTAACCAACTGCAAAGATTGTTGTTCCTATTAATCTTTGGACCCCCAAAACACATGGGAAACATTATTATTATTATATTTAAACCTTTTTGCAAACCCGTTGGAGAACACAGATAATTAAGACATCTTTGAATGTGTTCGAGGCATAAACGTGATGCAGGCTGCAGCATAGGCACTAGAGTGAGAGGCCAGCTGCTGACCCGGAGATGCCGTCAGGCTTGAGGAGAGGAAGGTGGGGATGAGGAGGACAGACGGACTAATGAAACCACCGTGAAGGCTTCAGATGACCGCTGCATATTCGGTGCAGACTGGGCAGAAAGGGGTAAAGGTGTTCTTTGTGTCCAGTTGCTCAACCCACAAACCGCGACTTTGACGGATTTCTTCGGCCGCCCGCTGGAGCGCCACCGTCGGTCCGAGAGGCCACAGCGCGGTCGCTGTCGCGACACGGTCCACGGCGGCAATATTTGGAAACAGAAGGTAAATCCGCCCCACATTTAACCCTGACGGCGAACCGGTAGCCTACGTACAACTGGAAACGCTGGAAATGCTATTTTTTTTAACCTTCAACATAAAACTAAGACTCGGAAAATAGAACCAGAAACGGATTTATCAAGCTATAACAGATGTCGCAACAGTCGATCCTTAATACTAAATGTCAGTCATTCACAAATAACTAATTATACTAGTAAATGTAGAACTAAAGAAAACTAAGATGATTTTTACTACTATCCTTTTCATTTTGTAGTTTGAAAAGTATTCATAAATGTAAATTGGATTCTGTGGTCTCATCATCATTGCCTAATAGTTACTCTTACAGTAGCTAGCCCCCTACCAACCCTTTCAAATCATTTATTATGGCTTTACTGAAGCCTATAGGCCCAAACATTAGTCTTTTTTTTTTTTTTTCAAAACCCCTGTTTCACACTCAGAGAGACTTGTATCCCTCTTTCGTGTCTCGCTGTAAACCCAGCGGTACTTGTCGGCTTATTGTCCAGGCATTTGTTCCACCAGTTAGACGTAATCGTGTTTGACTGATCCTGTTGCATTAATCTGGTCTGACTGGGTAAGATTTAGCCCAGCACTACTAGGTTATTGGATAAGGGCAATAGTGGAGTATGGATCTAATCATATGTTAGGATAGCTTTATGAAGCATAGTTTCATGCGTCTGCCATTGTTGTTACTTTTTTCAAACATTAGTTAAGTTACCTATATTTTTTATACCTGATAGAAAAAGTGCCTGAAAGTATTAAGTGTAGATCAATTATATTTTGTCAAACATCGTTACAATGATATAACTGTCAAACACGAAAACACAGAAAGAAATAATAGCATTTTTTAATAGTATTTTTTTAAATATCCATTTGGATCATTCTGGCATAATCTTGCTTTATTTATGGTCAGAAGTCTATAAAAGATTTTAAAATTTAGCCTGTAACTTCATGTACAATCTCCATGTAATACATCTTGAAAAGACACTTCTTTATTTAAGTCTGCAAACGAAAAATCATTATGAATATTTACAGAAAGGAATTAATGTAATAAAATTCAATCTAACTCAATCTAAATTAAATCCAGTCTAAGTTTTTCAAATAATGTTTGATGACTGAGAAAAATAATTGCTATCTGTACACTCAGATGTATTTGAGGTGCAGGAAAATACACAGTGTGTTTTCCATTTTGATTTAATGGTTACCAGCCTAAAAATTCTAATATCTTAAAAAGTTTTTGTCCATATGTGGACAAACCTCATTGACCAACATCACAATTAAGACTAGCTGTAGCATTACTTTAGACATTCCTCATTGTACCTGTAATGTCTACAGGAAACTGAAAAACTTGATCTGCGCCATACGGTTACAATGCACATTACTGACATTTTATTCACACACATCAAGCTAAATTTTACAGTACTCTGATTTACATATTTACAACCAAAGCAGAATGGCAGCCTATCATTTGTTGGTTGACACTGGTCAGGCAGGTTTGTTGTTGTCTATTTATGCCGTAATATTTCAGAAATTTCCACGGAGTCTTGGCAATACCTCCATTACATTGGTGTGATAATTATTGCTACTACTGGTTTATTAACACAATGATTATTGCCACAACAACATATCACAGCCAGTACACAGGGCAGTCCAGAAGGAGATGAGTGGTCATTAAGCTTTCATCTTGTCATTTTTGTGTTTGTTGCAATCTCTGTGTATCGAAGGAGTTTCTTGAATCCTCTTGCAAATTGACTTTGGGCATTACTACTTCATGAAGCTGTAAGCTGCAGACCTGTTCATTCTGAAACATAGTGTTGTTGCAGTAACAGATGGTGTCACCAGGTGGTACTGTCTCACCTGCGCACAAAATTGAATGCTCTGCACCAGGACAGGCTCCAGTGACAGTTCCCTCGAGTAAGCTCTGTGTCATGATAATTACATCCATTGTTCTGTTCATGTATAAATACACAATGTACACCAGTGTAGGGTATATAATACTGCAGAATAAAGCAGTCTTTCTGCTTCAGTTCAGATGATCTCTGGCTTTGGCCCTGTTCATCTATGCTGGAGTTCAAGCTTTCGGTCACTGTTGTAGACCAAACAAACACATTTTATCTTGACCTGAATTAAAAAAGCTTCCACTATATTTTGCGTGATCCATATGATTGTGGGAACATGTAGAATTGGTACTGAACTAAAGGGGGCAGGTCATTTGTAAGTCAAAATGCTACAATGTTTTTTTCTGATTGACCATCTGGACCATGTTAAATGTATTAGTATGGAGCCCATAAATCCGTGAATGTCCTCCAAGCACACTCTACAGATAGTTGTACAGGTCAAAGCTGAGATTCAAAACTTTCACAGTGAGTGAATATAAAACCATAGGAGAAGCTCTGCACGATTTTATGGGCTGAACTGCCACAGATTGTGAGAATGCAGGTGAAGAGCATGATTCTTTGTGTCCGCTGCTGTCTCTCTGCTTTGCGTTTGAGCGTGTATGTGTGTGTACGTGTTACTTCTCTGGGACCTTTCCTGGTTTTACATGAGAGCACAACCTTGTTCAGACCAGAAGTCCTCATAGAAACCAAAACCCAGTCCTAATAAGGGAAAGCATTATTTCTGTGGTCCAGGTTACGGTAAGGGTTAAGATGAAGGTCCTACCAAGGTGTGTGTGTGTGTGTGTGTGTGTGTGTACCCATGATAACAACAAGAGGCAAGTAAACTCGAGCACATGCTTCCAAATGCCTAAACAAAGATTTTAACTAAGCAAGGGCAAGTGAGCCTTTTTCTAGTGTAACTGGCCTTCTTGTGCACCGCTGTACATTTGTACACATTGCCCTACTAAAGTGTCGTGGAAGCACATGCGCAGAATTAACTGCAGTCCGTGCACACAAGAGATACTGCACTGGTTGGCGTGAGACCATGCTGAGACCAGGAGAAAGAATGGAGAATTAAGAGTGATAGGCAGGACTGGGGAGGGGAGTGACATTGATATTTTGTATATTTTCCAGAACCTCCAGGTTTTCGCATTGTTGTGATTGGACCAGTTCATTTGAAATCAAAGTACACATTATTTGCGACCTTGCAATTTTGTCCAGTCGCTGCTATTTTCCTGCAAATCAGACCATCCAGACCAGTTGCCGTAGGTCTTTGTGTCCACTAATTGTAGTGATTCTCTTTGCTCACATCATGCAAACTTCCTTCCTTGTTCCCGATTTGAAGGTGCAGACATGGTTGCCTCACATCTGCTGACAAAAATTAAAGCTCAAGACTGTGTAAAACAATTTCCCGATATTTTGCATGAAAGCGGAGGTAAATTGTTTTACTCATTGTGGTGTTGCATTAATTTTTTTTGCAAAAGTCAGAAGGGAGAAGATCAATGCTGTGAAAGTCCCAGCTCATTCTTCAACTGATGTTTTTAGAGGCCTACCTATCAAACTGGACTTTCTGGTTCAGAGTTTGGCACTTCACTGCTACCAACATGCACCCGCTTGTGTTTTTGACAACCGCTATTAGACTGAGCCATATGGAAGAGGGTGAGGAATGGGAGGCTGGTCAGCAGCAGCTGGTGCTGTCTCCTTAACAAGGGCACCGGTTAACCGATTAGAGGCTTTACCTCTAAATTTAGAGCCAGGGCTGCCTCCCACTGCACACACACTGACTCAGTGCTAATGAGGTTTCTATGTCTGTAAGTTGTTGGACAGAATTAACTTGTTTTCTCTCTTCACATTGATACTAGAAGATTATGCTTTATGTGTCAGTGTCTTTGATGCTCACATGCAGCATGGACACACTCAAGCCTTGGACAAACTCAGTGTGTGTACATGAATACAAATGCAATCCCTGGATTACACTGCAAACATGTATGTATCTCATTTGGGCTCATTAGGGCTTAATTTTTTGCCAGATCCTGCCTGAACAGGATGTGGCATGATCCTGCACCTTTCAGATTCTGACTACCTATCCAATACCTCTCGTGTGTATCTTGATAACTGTAGGCTACTGTAGGCTTGCTGGGTAAATAGGCCATAACGTGCAAAGAAAAAACTCCCACGGACATGTGAAGGGAAAAGCTGAAACAGGCAGGAGTAGGAGAATCAGGACATGGTAGTGGTGTAGAGTCATCTGGTCAACTAGATAAGGTAAGCACCCAATTGTGATAGGCCACTGTCTAAATTGTTTTTTATTGGACTGCGATTCTCTTAATAATAATAGAACTTTCAAAATGTTTGTGTGATTCTTGTTAACTGTTGTTGCCTATGTTAGACCTGCAGAGAAATTAATTGTTGGCCATACTGGAGGCCCCACTGTTATGCATGAGGAAATGTGGGTGTTTGCATTTGTTGGACAGAGTTTGCAATTTGCGTTCCGGCACCGTCTCGTCTGATTTACAAATTAAGCACTGGATCTCATGACATGTGGCCAAAGGCGCTGAGGGGCTGCAGGAAGTACAGAAGCCTGACTCACTGTGGAGATAGGGGCCCTAGTCCTGATGGAGGCAGAGGAGGAAGAGGGTAAAGACGGTTGTCATGCCAGAATTAAAATGAAAATAAATTTTATCTGAGGTCTATATAGCGTTGAGGTGCTCTCTGCTTTGATCTCTGCTTTATTTTGATTATGATTTTTAAAAAAGCCTTTTAGCTTTCTCTGAATTCTATAAAAATTAACCAGATCTCAAGTGAAACCTTAAAATAAGCTTTATTTCTTACAATTATGAAATACTGCTGGTAGGAACTAGGACTGAATCCTGGAAGAAAAAGATGTGTCCATTTCCCAGGAATGCTCAACAAACCCGTTCCCGTTGGCTGGGGAAAATACCTGCGTGATTTTCAGCATGTCAGAGCTTGTGTGTTTTGTATGTGTTTATATGTTAGAGGACTGTTGCATGTTGTAAAATAAATTTGCATTATCTTTGTCTCTTCTGTCATCCTTAAATCCAATGGTCCAACCTTTAAATACCCTTGTTACTTATTACAATTATTATTACTATTATTGCTACTTGTTACTTATTTTGTAATGTAGCTGCTTTAACTTCTAAAGCGTAGGAATTCCTTTCAGTTACTATTCATGCTGAAATGTAAGATTGTACCATTCCAGTGTGAAGGAAAATGTTTTTCACATAAATCATGCCTTAGTGTTGTAACAACTCTTCTGAAATGACTGCATGTTGTCACATGCAGATTTCTTTCTCTGCTATTCCATGCAGTAATAACTTCAGGTTAGCTCAGCGAAGATTGTCACATGGCCCCATAATACCAGTCAGATCCAGTCAAAGTGTGTTGAAAAGCAGAAACGGTGGGGGGCATTTACACTTCAAAGGGTACTGTGAATTGGAACTTCCATTTTACAACATAATCTAACAAATAAGAAAGAACAACTTCTGAAAATGAGAATACTTGTTTTAAAATTGAATCTGTCTTTATGATGTGGTATGTGTTTAAGTATTCTGAGGTGAAAAGATTTCTGAGCTAAATGGACTCTTCAGTCGCAGTTCCTGGCATATACACTAGTGGCTGATGGGAGGCTATCTCAAACTAATACTTGAGGATGATATAATATTGGACTTACATTACTCTAAGTAGTAGTAGTGAACTACCTCTTTAAGGACACTGACGAACTTTTCCCAAAGCTTTTGCCCCTTGGTGATTTGGTTTGTTCATAATTTAATCCAAGATAAATGAGTTGTATACCTCATAATAGCAAATCCCTCATATGTCGTAGTTGTTCACAGTACAATTTGTACCACACATGACGCCCTGTGTCCTTATAGCCTCAGCTGGTCTCTTTGTGTCTCTCTCAGGGCAGTGTCTCAGTCCCTGCTGTGTGGAATCTTCCCCTCTGAATGTGGAGGATGAGGATGACATGATATTAAAAAAAAAATTTTTTTAATCTCCCTCTCGCCCACCTGGGCGGTGTCTCCTTCAGACTCGGGTCCTCTACCTGAGGCCTGGGAGTCTGAGGGTTCTGCGCAGGATCTTAGCTGTTCCTAGCATTGCGCTCTTTTGGACAGAGATCTCTGAGGTTGTTCCTAGTATCTGTTGGAGCCATCCTTCCAGCTTGGGGATCACCGCCCCTAGTGCCCCGATCACTATTGGTACCACTGTTGCCTTCACACCCCACATTTTCTCTATCTCCTGTTTCAGCCCTTGGTATTTCTCGAGCTTCTCGTGTTCTTTCTTTCTGATGTTGCTATCGCTGGGGATTGCTACATCGATCAGCCATCACCATCTTGTCAATCTGGATCTGGAAGTCCCACAGGTTCTTGGCCTGATTGTTCTCTGTCACCTTTGGGGGTGTCCCCCATCTGGACCCTGGGACCTCCAGTCCATACTCTGTACAGATGTTCCTGTATACTATGCGCGCTACCTGGTTATGCCACTCCATGTATGCCTTGCCTGCCAGCATCTTACACCCTGCTGTGATGTATTGGACTGTCTCAGGGCCTTCTCTGCACAGCCTGCACCTGGGGTCTTGTCTGGTGTGGTAGATCCCGGCCTCTATTGCTCAGGGTTTTCGGGCCTGTTCCTGTGCTGCCATGATTAGTGCCTCTGTGCTGTCTTTCAGTCCAGCCTTTTCCAGCCACTGGTATGTTTTGTCCATATCAGCCACTTCTTCAATTTGTCGGTGGTACATGCCACGCAAGGGCTTGTCCTTCCATGATGGGCCCAGTGGTTCCTCATCTCTTCTGGGCTTTTGTTGCCTGAGGCATTCCCTTAGGAGTTGGTCCTTGGGGGCCAATTTCTCGATGTATTCCTGGAAGTTCACCGTTTCCTCCTGGACAGTAGTTCTGACACTTACTAGTCCTCGGCTCCCCTCCTTTCACTTTGTGTACAGCCTCAGGACGCTGGACTTAGGGTGAAACCCACCATCCATGGTAGGGAGCTTCCTTGTCTTGATATCAGTGGCTTGTATCTCTTCCAGTGGCCAGGATATTATCCCAGCCGGGTGTCTGATCACTGGCATGGCATAGGTGTTAATGGCTTGGATCTTATTTTTGCCGTTCAGCTGACTTTTCAGGACCTGACTTACCCTCTGGAGTTATTTGGCTGTGGCTGACCTTCGAGCTGCCTCCTCATGATTACCATTTGCCTATGGGATCCCCAGGTATTTGTTTGATCACCTTTCCTCTTCTAGATATCATCCGCTCACATTTATCTAGTCCGAATGACATCCCAATGTCTTTGCTGTAGATCCGAGTGAGTTGAATCAGGGAATCAATGTCACGCTCATTCTTCGCATACAGCTTGATGTCATCCATGTAGAGGAGGTGGCTGATGGTTGTTCCACTTCAGAACTGGTACCCATAGCCACTCTTTGAGATGATCTGGCTGAGGGGGTTTAGGCCTATGCAGAACAGCAGGGGGGACAGAGCATCTCCTTGGTATATGCCGCATCTGATGCTCGCCTGTGCAATTGGTTTCGAGTTGGCCTCCAGAGTCGTGTTCATGGCATGGCATGTACCACCGACAAATTGAAGAAGTGGCTGATATGGACAAAACATACCAGTGGCTGGAAAAGGCTGGACTGAAAGACAGCACAGAGGCACTAATCATGGCAACACAGGAACAGGCCCGAAAACCCTGAGCAATAGAGGCCGGGATCTACCACACCAGACAAGACCCCAGGTGCAGGCTGTGCAGAGAAGGCCCTGAGACAGTCCAACACATCACAGCAGGGTGTAAGATGCTGGCAGGCAAGGCATACATGGAGTGGCATAACCAGGTAGCGCGCATAGTATACAGGAACATCTGTACAGAGTATGGACTGGAGGTCCCAGGGTCCAGATGGGGGACACCCCCAAAGGTGACAGAGAACAATCAGGCCAAGATCCTGTGGGACTTCCAGATCCAGACTGACAAGATGGTGATGGCCAATCAGCCTGACATAGTGGTGGTGGATAAACATTGGAAGACAGTGGTAGTGATAGATGTAGCAATCCCCAGCGATAGCAACATCAGAAATAAAGAACATGAGAAGCTCGAGAAATACCAAGGGCTGAAAGAGGAGATAGAGAAAATGTGGGGTGTGAAGGTAACAGTGGTACCAATAGTGATCGGGGCACTAGGGGCGGTGATCCCCAAGCTGGAAGGATGGCTCCAACAGATACCAGGAACAACATCAGAGACCTCTGTCCAAAAGAGCGCAATGCTAGGAACAGCTAAGATCCTGCGCAGAACCCTCAGACTCCCAGGCCTCTGGTAGAGGACCCGAGTCTGAAGGAGACACCGCCCAGGTGGGCGAGAGGGAGATTTTTTTTTATATATATATATATCATTGTCTTTTAGGGCTTGTTTAACCAGGTCTTTAGTTAATGGTCACCAGCACTGAAAAAAGGGAGTTCAAGAGTGTTGGATGGTTTTTGGTTTCCTCACAAATTGTAGAATAAATTCAGGACACTGAGAATAAAAGTTAGTGATTTAATGAGAAGTTGTAATTTATTCTTGATTTTACATAAAAATCATAATATGAGAATAAAGTCATTCTTGAAAAGAAAAGAAATGTAGGAATATGGTGAGAAAATATTTTATTTCCAATGATATATTATAGTATATAATATTTAAAATGTATGGTGACATTTTTTTCCGAGTAAGAAAAATATGCTATATAAACTATTACACTCACATTTGGGGTTGATTTTTATAATGCAACATCACATCAAGCAAACTGTAATGCAATGTATTTATTAACATTGTGTTCACACAGTTGTGAGGCAATGTACATGCACATGTGTAAATACATCACTATACTGTGCAGTCACAAGTACAAACAGCAGGGCGTACAATTCACACTGTTTGGCAGTTGATCAGATGGCGATGGCATGTTAAAAGAATAGCACTTCCATACTCCTGGTTTGTGAAAGACTGGGATGAAGTGGGTGACGTGTTTTAACAGCTGCAGAGTGTGATTACTGAACAGCAGCAGGGACCTGCACAGCTGGATGATGCAACTCTGCAGGGAGGATAAAAAAACTCTCAGGGGTCTCGTGTTAAAAGTTACGTCAACACTTGAATAGAGCTGAAATCCATTCAGTATGTCTTTTGGGGGAATTGTCTCATTGCCTGGTTGGTCTGCAGTAATGCCACTGACCAACCAAGTACAATAGTCAGGAACAGTCTGTCATGAATGGTTTCACCTCACTCCACCGCATTTAAAAAGTTCCTGCAAGTCAGAACTACCCAGTAAAAGTACCAGTAGAACAATAGAAAACTATTCCATAGCAAGTATAAGTCCCTTATCCCATGCTCACTTGAATGAAAGTACAGAAAGGTAAAAAAACTGTGCTTAAAGTAAGTAATACTACTCCTTCTACAGTGAGTAATGTATTATTATTTGTAATATCATTAGATTATTGTAATATGTTTAACTGATATATTTAGATACAGTGAAGTAGTTGTTATTATTTATTTTACCTCTTTGGGCCTCAATCTTTTTTTTCCTCTTTTTTTTATGAAACCATGTCAAAAGTTTAGAGGAGAAATATTTCTGGTGGATCTGGTGGTGGGGGGGATGTGTGTCATAAACCTTATATGTTTAATCTTTAATTACATTGTATTTTAGAAGCTTGTCATGTTTTAAATGTAAAATCATAATCTTAACCAGTAAAATCTCAATCTTAAGTAGTAACTAGTGACTAAATTTGCCAAATTAAAAAGTAACATAAGACAGATTTACACTAGAAAGAAGGGTCACTGCAGATTGGTGCAAAGTTTTGTGATCTCTATCCAATGCTAAAACATTTCTACATTGATGGGAGTGGTGTCTTTTAGGATGACCCTCATCCACAGGGCATTCGGGGGTCGCTGAATGGTTTGATGAGTATTAAAATGGTGCTAAAAGTGGCCAAAGTCACTACATCTCATCCTGGCTGAATGCTTATGGGAGAGTTTGGGTTGCTGCATTAGAGCTAAATCATCAAATGAGGGAATTTTTTTTGGAAGAATAGTGTTCACCCCTCTAGTATAATCCACACACCTGTAGAATCAACGTGAGACAACATGACAGCTGTTCTGTAGGCATGCGGTAACTCTAAACCCACCTGAACTGAGACATTTTACGCAGCTTTTTTTTTTTTAAATCTGTCAGCCGTCGGTAAAAGTATTGAATGACGGAGAAAAGGTGGCATTAGGTGCCACACTGCTTTTTCTCCGGGTGCCACTCCGTCAGCATCATTTCTAAAAAGCATCACGTGGTGACGTCAGATTCATCAAGCTGATTGGTCAAGCTATCCGGTAGAGAAACACCTCACACCGGAAATACACCAAGTTGGCCATTAAATTAAAGCAGGTACTGTTTCGTTTTACATCATTGAGTCCAGTGTCATGCACGGGCAACAGCAAGAGGAAGTCCTTTCATCTTTCACACTTTGGTTCAGTATTATAAAGGATTCATTACTCTCTACCAGAACGACACACCTGGCAGTGTACAGGGGAGATTATATTATTAAAAAGGGAAATGAAGCCTTTTTTAAATTCACATTTGTGGGGTAATTTTGAGGGTTCATTAACAAACCCGACAGATATGTATTGAATTAGCTGATTCAAATGATATAATTTGAATTCTTCTAATACTCAAAAATGATGGATAGCTTATGTAAAGTTCCCTGCCCTATATAAATCCCAAAAATAAAAAAAGATAAAGATTTATTTTTTAAATGAAATGAAATGGTAAAACTTCAGAAAAACGAAAAATGTATACCCCTTGTTTTGATAATGATGCAAGTCTATAAAACGCTTTTATTTTGCAAGTGTCCAGAAGTAGGAGCCGTTCTCTGTGCGTCCCTACAGTCGCTTTGTTCTCGGGCTCTGTACTGGCCGTCAGCACAATAAGCGTTAGACTTGTCTGCCGTTAAGGATTCGACCTGGACCGGAGGAGACCTCTTTATAAAAGATAGATCTGTCCGTTTCGGTCAGCGGGATCCCTACTCCGTTTCCATCGCCTGATCTGTCCGGGCGGCGGAGGAGCTGCGCTCGAAGTCTTCGAGATGCTCCGAGCTCTCTGCAGCTGCACAACGACACCGTCACCGATACCGGGCCGGGGACACAGCGATGCTTTTCAGACGGAGAGCCAGGTAACGTTAGCTTGCTAGCAAGAGCCATCAGATGGGGCGAAATGGGGTGGGGGGGATGGATATCAGAGGCGTTTTACACCGACCGCGATGTCGTGATTGTGTTGCAATAAAGGGCGGCGCTGAGCTTGGATCCCGCAGGGAGAGAGAAGGGTAGGTGTGGGTGGAGGTCTGGTAGGGGGGGTCCTCCACGCGCACTGGCCATTTATTTATTTATCTATCTATTTATTTATTTAATTAATTAATTAATATGTATTTAAGTAATCAAGCCATTCCACTCCACGCGGGCGCGTTTGCGTGGAAATAAGAGCAAAGTAAAGGTTTTCTTCGTGTTGTGGTGGAGGAATGTGGGGTGGGGGGTGAGGGGGGCTCCACCGCTGATTCCTCTGTGTGTTGTGTGTCTAAATCACCCATGTTATGTAATGTTGTTACCTCTGCCCTCCTTATGATCAGAACACATGTTGATGTGAATCACTGAGGTCACTTTCAGTGATTGTCTGACACAATGGAGACAGTCATGATGAGACAACAACATTGCACACTGTCCCTCCTGGTTTGAAACTTCTTCCATGATTACAACACTGTTATCACAAATGATCATGGCACAGTTTTTGTCATGGATTCATTTTTATCAAGAATCTTAACCTGCCAGAATATAGTGAAATGTAACTTGCAGAGCCTGTGAGATGTTTTCAGTGGAAGAAAAGCAGCAGGTCCTCATGTTGCAGAAGCATTTTTTTTTGTTTTTGTATGTGTAATACATGTTCTGTTGATCAACCAGTTAAATAGTCAACTAGTGGCAAAATCCGTGAAAAGGCACTCTTTATTACTATGGTTTAAGGCTAACACTAATGGTTTATTATGTGGAGAGAACAGGATGTGGTTGAAACTGGTGACAAGAGATCTTGAGCTGGGCCATTTCTCTGCACACACGAGACACACTGCGTTTGGCAACTAGGTAGGTGTGAATTCACAGACAAATCACAACTGGAATTCATGAGAGAAAACGGTATAGTGCACTACTGAGTGGCAAACTGAACCCTCTGGTGAAGAGTAGGGAGAAGACTGGGATTGTTATGCTGGATTTGATTGTGCAGAATGAGAATAGGTGCCAGCCAGCCAGGTGAGTAAGATGCGCCCACAGCATGCACACCCTGCAGGAAAAAGGAGGAGAGGGAGAAGACACAAGGCATTAGGAGAACTACAAGAAGCAACAGGGGGCTACAGCAATGACAACAGGGAAGAACAGGCACAACCAAAAGTACAAATACAAAAGCAAAGCATTCCAAAAAAACGGAGTGTCTCAGCAGAGCTGTGACATAAAAAGTTTCAAAATGTATGAAATGGCTTTATAATTCCCTAACAATTTTAGTGCTACAGTAGCCATGGCTTTGTCTAAAACATCAATGAAAAGGTGGCTGAATGAGAAGAGGTTGGCAGTGCAGTGCTTTTACTGTGTAACAAGAGTGTGACAGAGCAGAGTGCTGTCATGTCTGCACCATGATAGACTATTTGCTCCTTTCCCATGATTGTCTGCTCCACCTGTGCCTCATTATCCCTGCCTTCTTTTTGTATATACCGTTGGGTGGAAAATTTTTCTTTAAAATGAGTAAAACAAGTTTTTCCCCATCAACCCAATATTTAACATTCATTCAGCTAGAACAAATGTCCCTTCATCATCAAAAGTAACAAAAATGCTCAGTGTACAAAATGAAAATTATCGTGAAATTATGAAAATTATGTCAAAAAAAATTTGCATCCCCTTGCTAAATGCTTGAGGTAATTTTGGAACCTCACCTTGTAAAATCAGGAGTCTGAACTTTAAAAGAGATTGTCAACTCTTAATGCTTGATGACCAGCACCTGGTGTGTGAAACTGGGCTTTTGTTTTACATTTGCAAATCAGGAGATCTCCAGGAGCAGTCTCAAGTAGTTTATTGAGAGCAACAAAAACCATTGGGTCAGGAACACCGCTGTCAGAAGACCTCAGTGTGAAACTGATTAACCTTCATGAAGCTGGAGAGGGATATGCATTTATTTAGGGAAATCAGAACCAACTGTGTAATCCAGAAATGTAAGAAACATGGACACAATAAGACTTTACCAAGAATGGGAAGACCAAGCAAAATAACTGAAAGAGCTGCAAGGAAACTTGCCCATGAACTACGTCAGAATCCAAAACAAAAAGTAAGGGGCCTAAAAAGAGTCAGCAGGAATGAAAGAAGGCTTTACATGGCACACAGCCAAACAATTTGGTAGACATGGAACAAATATGTCATGAAGAATGGCTCTAAAATGACAAATGAGAGGACACAAATGCTACTCAGACGGAACCCAAAGAGGTTGGAGGGGGTTATAAAAGCTACAGGAGGACATATCAAGTATTAGAGAACATTTCATGAAGGGTGATGCAAACTATTATTCTGATAAAACATTTTACCATCTCACTATAGTTTCCATTTTATACACTCTTTGATCATTTAGTTTCTTTTGATGATTAAAACACATTTGTACTAGCTGCATAAGCATTGGATATTGTGTTGATGGAAAAAACATTTCTTTTTCTGTCTTCTGTTGTGCGGTGTTGTTACTGATCCTCACCCATGTATTTTGTAAGTTTGGGGTTTTGCTCCATTTTTGACTTCTTTTCTTTTTTCTGTTGTAGTTTTTTTCTGATACTCTTATTGCAGTACTTTTACTTTGGGCTCAGCTCAGAGCTCATTTTTTTTTTGTCATTTTGGACTTTCTGTATTTTCTTCTGGCTGCTGAGTTCCCTGCATAGTGTCTTTTTTAAGCTTTGGGTTTATTAAATATCATTGCAACTTCATGCCTGCCGTCTGTCTGCATTTTTGGTCCGGCTATCTTAAAACCTGACACAACAAAATGATCACATATGGGCCCACCAGACAAAGATCTTTTAGATGATGAGCTCTATTAGTTAATTGATGCCCCTGGTGCACTTATACAGAATGTGGAAAAGAAAAGACTATTTCTGAGTACCAGGAGGCTGCCTAAATATTGGCAAACAAGGAAGTATCTAAAAAGCCTAAAAACCCTATTGTTTCTGGATGTTTCCAGGCCCATGATGAGGATGTTGATGATGTTGCCTTAGCCTTATTTGTTGTATGACTCACCCAGATCTCACCCTCCCTTTTTCTCTTTTCTCCTTATCTTTGCTTTTCCTCTCTTAATTCCTTCTTTGCTTCTACCCACTTCCTCCATCCAACCACCCATCCATCCATCCATCCATCCTCACCTCTTCACCTCCATCTCTCTTCCCAGGATGTTACGATGGCTGGTGTGTGGTCGACTGGGGCCAGTTTGGATATGGAAGGCACTGCTGCTCTTTGTGGCCATTGCTTTTGCCAGCCAACTGCTGGGTGTCATCTTCAACAAGAGGTACCTGATTTTGTTCCTTTATTGTATTTTTAGCTGTAGTGTCAGTGGTTAACCATACAGCCTGGTCAGTTCATTTCTATAGAATTGTCAAAAACAGTGGATTTGACCATGGGGTACAGTTTAAGTGAAGGTTCACATGCAGATTGACCCTCTTTTTCCATTTTGGATTTGAAAACAGAATAATAAAAGAACTAACCATACGGATATTGTTTTAGAGAGATAGAGACAACAACAGTGTTGACCTGAGATATACTACTATTAGCAACTGCCTTTGTAGTATGTTGACATAATGTAACCAAATGTGTCTTCTTGCTGAAGAAAAAAGTGTATATGTGCTCACGGAGGGTGCCGTGCACTTTTATTCAGTCAGTTGCTCTCCCCACACACAATGGCTACGCTACTACATTGTCCTTCACTTGGCAGCTTGCCATGGCAAAATGTACTAGTGCATCAAAAGATATGAGTGTATTATATATATATATTATATTGTGTAGGCTTTACCAGGAATTACTGCATCAACAATTCTTAAATAACTGATGGTAAACATTGAACTTTTCCCACCATATTCTATATATTTAAGAGGCACTAGTATATTGCAGACACACTGAGTAAACAGTGATCGGGGTCATTTATCAGTCCTGCAAGTAAAGCGAGTATACATTTACACAGTGCCATACTATCACTGCATAAATTTATGTTGAAAATAATAGTAAGCCATTGCCTGTTTACATAGTCGGAAGGTACAGAGCAACGTTAGCATTTTTTCAGAGTGGTGTTCCACCTGTGTCCAATTTTCATTGCCCTTTCAGCTTTAGTTTGGCCTCCACCAGCTCCTTAGGGAGATATCTGTCTCTTTAGCTGTTAAATGCTGTATTATGTTCAACACCTGGGATCTGGCTGTATCTGCCTGCTCTGTGGAGGTGAACAGGTAGTGGACAGTGGGCTTATCAGAGCTTATTTCAATGACTGCTGCAACTGGAAACCTGGTTGAAAGGTCTGGAATTCACTTGAAAACAAAGCCATGAGTGAAGACACTGTAGAGCTGAAGGGAACCACAGAGTTGTTGATAATTCTGTGTGTATTCATCATTATGAGTGAGACCTTTCACCCGTGTTGATTAATGCAGCTTTAAGGTGCTAAGATGTCCAATTGTAAACAGTTTCAGATGTGTTCTAAAGCTGAAATGCCTCTCCCCCCCAACTTTCCTTCAGCAATGTACAGCCATCTGCCCATTCCATCTTCTCATCCCCTGATGCTCAGGGGCCCTCTCTGGGCTCTTGTCAGCCCCACACCCACATCATGTTCCTGAAGACCCACAAGACAGCCAGCAGCACCGTGCTCAACATGTTGTACCGCTTTGGAGAGGAGCGTGACCTCCACTTTGCCCTGCCACTGGGCTACCAGCTGGGCTACCCACTGCCCTTCAGTGCTCACAAGGTCAAAGGTTACCGAGGTCCAAGAGCCACAGAATTCCACATCATGGGCAATCACATGAGATTTAATAAACTGGAGGTGAGTAACGCAGGAGAGGAGCAATGGTGATGGGATATTCTTTGGTGATGCTGCACTTAGCAACTTTGCATTTGTTTAGCAGCATAGCAGAGCAGGAAGACTGAAATATTAAAATAATGAAGGAAACTGTGAAGTGCCGAGAAAATCCAACAGTGAGCAGATAACATCAGTTACACATTTCCTGTAGAAACTCAACCTTCATGCTCTTCTGATGGCTCAACTGTCATTAATCTGCTGGACTTGAGGACAGGCAACAACAGTCTTGAGCTCTGCTCTAAAGTACCTTCAAAAGTAACTGAACTTTTGAAGGTACAGTCCATCAACCATTACTCTTTATTTAGCTACTTAGAGTTGCTTGTTGTATCAGAAAATTATATGTTATTATCACTTTTGCCGACATCACAAGTTTGAAATGATGAAGTATTGAATTATTTGGGGGATTTTTGCATTAAAATCAGTGGCATAAGTTTTGAATAACAATGATGCCATATGTTCTGTCCACAGCTTGATTTATATATCTGAGAAGGTCTTCAACATTGTTTAAGAGTTAAGTACTTTTTTGTAACTAGGTTCTCACCCTCTATCTCCTAGGTGGAGAAGGTGATGACAGCAGACACATTTTACTTTTCTATCATCAGAGACCCAGTATCTCTGACTGAGTCCTCCTTTGCTTATTATAAAGAAGTAGCACCTGCCTTTCGGAAAGCCAAAAGCCTGGGCGACTTTGCTGACGATCCGAGGAAGTACTATGACCCTCGTCTCCGCAACAACCACTACGCCCGCAACCTGCTGTGGTTTGACTTTGGCTTGGACCACAATGCTAACTTCTCCTTGGCGCTGGCTCAGCGTGGTGAGGCCATGATCCGCCGGGCATTCAAGCTGATTCTGGTGTCTGAGTACTTTGACCAGTCCATGATCCTGCTCAGACATGCCCTCTGCTGGCCACTGGACGCTGTCGTTTCATTCAGCCTCAATGCCCGGCAACAGAAGCACAGCAGCATTGGTGGGATGAGCAGCAGCTGGGTGGGCAAAGCGGCGGCAGCGGCTGGGGTCAGCGTTAGAGGTGGATATTCACAAACCAAGACACTGCCTAATCTTTCACTAACGTCAGAACAGCGGGAGAAGCTACGTCAGTGGAATGCCTTAGACTGGCACTTATACAAAGCCTTTAACCAGACCTTCTGGGAGGAAATCGAGAGGTTCGGTCTTGTTCAGATGGAGCAGGAGGTAGCTCTTCTCAGGATGCGACGGGAAGACCTGGCCCGGGCTTGTCTCAGGGACGGCGGGAAGCCTGTCGAAGCCTACCGGATCCGCGACAAAAACATCCGACCATTCCAGAGTGGATTAGTGAAGATTCTCGGCTATGAGCTTCAGCCAGGGCTGGACAACACTACCAGAACAGCCTGCCTGAGGATGATCAGGCCCGAGATCCAGTACAAAGATGTGCTAGATGCTAAACAGTTTCCACGTACTCCGGCAGTCCAAGCCCAGCCGGGCCAACAGAGCCAAGGTCATGTGGTAGCAGCCAGTGGCACTTTTTTAAGACAAGACTCATCCAGGACAGGAGAGAGGCTGGTGGGGGCAGAGGCTGGAGGGAGGATGGTGGAGGACAGGGAGAGAGACTGGGATGGAAGCCATTTGACGGGGAAAAATCAGACATTAATACAAGGGCGAGAAAAAGAAAAGGTGAGATAGTTTGTGGTGAGTCTCCTTCCTAAATATAGTGTGGTACCTTGCTCTCTGAACAGTGGAGGACTGAGCCGAGGGTGGCTTACACATAAGAAAACAAAAAGAGCCTTCTTTGCACTTCAAAGTTTTGATCATTTGCTTGTTTTCTTAAAAAAAAACGTCTCTGCTCTTAGTTAGTGTAATCCTTGTGGAAACGCCCTTTGACCTCTGAGCACCCGGTATGCTTTCATGGCTGCAGTAACAAGCTGAAAGACAGTTGTGTGTTGTGAAAGGACTACTTTGTTTTTTTTAAAAAGGAGAAGCACTCCTGTTGTTCGAAGGTCTTTCTGCTGCCATTTATCTCACAGTCACATGTGGAAGCTGTTTTTTTCCCCTATTTAGGCAGTATTAACAATTTTGAAGAGTTTTAATTTCACTGCTGACCCGGTGCCCATGCTTGACATTTCTCAACATAAAGGTTCATCTAGGCCTGGTTTGTGTTTCTAATGCAGTACTACTACAGGAATCATTGAGCGAATCATCTGTTTCTTGAAGATAAATAGCTGGTGATCTTCGAAGCACACAGGTCAAGTGTTTTTCTTGATTTTGAAGGTTTCTTCGGATGAAGAAATGTTCTGTTGCCACTCTGTTTCTAAATCAAAACAAAGAAAGTAGCCAGAAGTCTCAGATTCCCCCTCTAGATGTACAAAACATGTAAAATAACATTTCATGTAAGTGAAGGAAAATTATTTTCAAGTTCAAATGGTTAGAAGAGGCTTTGTGACAATTCTGTTGTAAAACCACCTTCTGGTTTTCCAAGATTGCTGGGCTCTTATGTAATGGTACATTAGAGGAGAAAATGGAACTAAAGTGTGTACACAGTACTAATTTTCCTTGGCTGATACAGTTTTTAAAGCCAGTACGGGCTGGTCATTGTGAGTGAAGAGAACGTTTGGATGAACTTACTTTTGTTCTCTCAGAAATGCGGTTCAGCTTCAGGATGTTAACCTGAACAGCTTCTTAAATATCTCTTAATAATACAAGAGGGAAAGTGATCCCAGGCCTGTGCTTCGGTCCTGAGCTGCTTGATACTCACCACCATCTGAGCACATTGCTTTCTTCCACTATCTGCTAAAGTTGATGAAATGAATCCATTGTCTGGCACGTGCAGACACGTGCACATAGAGATCCATTTCACTGACATGACGTCAGACATTAAAAATGAAATTCATGGGAGTGTGGGTTGAAATGAATTTCAAAGCCACTGCATGTTGCAAGATGCAGTTCTGGATAATGTCCCAACTGCCTAAGAATTCCCCTCTGATCACTACTGACAGTTTGATATTATACTTTTTGGGAAGTTTTAGGTAGGGTGCAGCACTGTAACAAAATCACAAAAATAACAAAAGGTCTTTAAACGTAAATTATATCATGCCAAAAGGACATTGGTGTTACTCAGGAGTTTGCTTGGCCACCACCCTTTTAAAACAAAAGAAATTGAATTAATCAACTAAGAAATAAAAACCAATCATAAATCATCCAAAAGACAAAAACATATCCTTAAAAGTGTGTCAAATACATACAATCCTAATTATTCACAGTCTCACAGTTGGGGGCACAGAAGAGTAAAGTAAATGAATAAATTACAAATAGTCAGAAGTTGGGCATAAATCCAGCCAGACTTGTAAACCCAGCTTTGCTGTATGGAGAGCAGAAGCTGTGAATGTAATAGTGCATTCTTGTGGTGTCGGATTAATAGGAAAAATTAATTACTGCCTGGAAAAATTCCCAAGCATGCCCCTCAGATTAGAACAAGAACTCGGAAAGTCGGAGAAAATTACACGATTTGCAGAGTTGTTGATGTCATATATGCCAAAACATGGTGGAAGAAAGTCAGTGTGTGGTTAATGGTAAGAAACTGGATTTAGGTTACTTTGTAATATACTATTAGGTTGTAACCGTTGGTGTAACTGGTGCAGGAAATCTGGAACAATCACATCTTCTCTGTAGCATCCACATTATTTATGCATTCCAGCTGAAAGGCATCTGAACATGCCAAAGTAGGAAGAATGACTTATCAGCCCTTGAAGTGGGACTGTGACAGCATCATGTCAAAGTATGCTGCTTTTCACTGGAACTGGGAAGTTGGAATTTTTTAGTTCCTAATTCAGCTAGAAAAACCCTGAAGTTCCAGTCTCAACCTCACAATTCAAGATGGCTGCCCCACACAGCAACAGTTGGTGAAAGGCGTAGTACTATACTATTAATGTATGTCTTATTTGTGTCTCGTAATATCAGATGTACACATAGTACAGATCAAATTCATTAAGATCAGATCTGTGGAAATGTTGCCATGGTATTGGTATGTGCAAAATGCCATGTAATGTATTGCTATTGCGAGCAAGAGTAAGCACAACAAGGAGGTATCCATCTTGGTTTTGTAACTTATTGTACTGAAACGCAATAAACTCAGTCTGATGTCATTCCCAGCTCTGCCCTCTGAGGTGAATGGCGCACAGCATTCATTTCTGTCAAATGATCTCTGCTAGATTTCTGTAAAATATGAGACCATTGTTGAAATGGTGGGTGTCACCATCATCCGACAGGTGATGCTATTAGTCCTAATGTTCCTGCAAATGAACAACAGTTTCACAAAAACTGCTGTTTTCTGCTTTGAGGAGGAAGTTGATACTTGTCGCCAGCTACACCACCCTGCAACGCAGCACTAGCCTTGTTTATCTCATCACTGACTACTTTAAGATGCACAGTTTAGTTGATCTATGTTTGTAGTTCGAATAATTGGACCATGGTCCCAATATTCCTGCACATCAATAAATTCTTACATTCATACATGCAGTCAGGTTTCAAAAACTGATGGTGAAATCAGTCAGTAACCATGTTTAAGCCACAATTCAATATAACTATTCAGTGTCATCATTATAGAATGATTACATTGATATTGTGGGGGTGCTGGAACCAATCCCAGCTGACACTAGGATACGCATAGACAAACAACCATTCGTCCTGAACATTATGGTCATGACTGACTGTTGTCATCTTAAAATCACAATATAATTCCATCATGATCAATTGGAAATGTGATTTTTCAAAATGATAACTAGGATTAATTCACAGTATTGAAATTACAATGTATTGAAAATGTAAAATTATATTCTAAGAATAAAGCTAATTAATCAAGACAGCAATATGCCCCAGTCTTTCTCTTGTTTTTACAAGAGGGAAATTGTTGGTGATTTTATCTCATATATACAAGATCTTGTTATCGAAAGATACAGATCTTTTAATTTGTGTTATGATGTCAAGTCAATGACAGACACAGAGGTCATAACATTGGTGAATACAATGTGGTTCTGTATTTTATCCTAGCAAAATGGATTGTCTGCTGATAGGTCACAGAAAATAAAACGAAAAGTGTGCTTAATTTTCATGGCCGTCTTCCTAAACTTTGTTTTTATTCTTCTGGGGGAAATCCAGCTAGTTTCAACATTTTTACTGATATGGTACTGTTACTTATTTTGTAGCTTGTTACAAGTATTTAAGTTTTCATATGTGAAAATGTTGTTTGTTACTAGTGTGTAAGAATGATACTGCAAATAAAAGGTATTGTGTTTAACCTCTTTAAATTTCCATTTTCTTAAGTCAAAATGAGCAGAGACTCTAGTACAGGGTATGGCTCATCTTTGATGATACAGACTTCATTTCAACTGTCCTTTTCCCAGATCCCTCGGTTATCTGTGACAGAACTGAACCGGAAGTGCAAGGCTTTGAAAACCCCCCACAGTGTACCTTGGTTTTGGATCTTAGTTGAAACTGCATATGTTTGTCGAAATTTGTAGTTCACCGCGCATTTTTCGCATATATTGAAACTTTTTTCTCCTTGTACTAAATAAACGCAACATTTGCTTATCATCACAACGTAGTCTCCTGATCTCCTTGATGTCCATGTTGATTGTTTCACTTTACAGCAGCAGGGTGATAAAGCAGCCGACGGCAGCAGCAAGCTGAAATGAAATCCGTTTGATTTGTCTTGTGGGAAGACCTTTCATATTAAAGTACATTTACAGATTTCGTCTGGATATTTTTTTTCCCTTTGACCTGCTCAGCTCCGCGCGATTCTGCTGATTGATTAGTTTGGTCTGATGAACGCTCTGTTTCAGGGATCCATTAACCTTCCTGTTTATAGTGTTATTGCTGAGGAGAAGGGAAGCAGGGAGGATGGGTATCTGATGCCTCAATGTGACTTTAATTATGCTTTCTATGGTAATCAAGGTAATTAAGCTCTAGACCGTTTTAGTTAGCTCGGCCTCTGTCACGCTTACGTACGGTCTTTTGCCGTTGAAAACATCGAGACACTTCCGCCTCGGTTTGTTTACATTGCAACAGGTGTCTTAGCAGTTAGCTTACGTTAGTTATCAATACAGTATACATTTACGATTACGAAAAAACACAAAGAACAACCCTACAGGGTTGTAATGATGGAATCGCTGTGCGAGTATTTTATGTATTTTCCTGCCGCTCCAATATCGAGTCTCTCGAACCCTGCGGAATACACAACTCTTCCGCGGCGAAACCACGTCTACCTCGGAGAGACCGTCCAGTTCCTGTTGGTGCTGCGGTCCCGGAACGCGGTGGGGACAGGCGACGGCTCCTGTCTTTTACCTTGGGGGGACTTGGTGGGATCTCTGTACGCTCTGGCTAGCGTGTGCGTGGCCGAGAGCAAAGAACAGGGACGCGGCGAGTGGCAGCCAGAGTTTGAGCGCTGCAGCAGCAGCGAGGACGGCGAGGAAGAGGAGCCCGTGGAGAGGGAGTCCGGAACCTCAGATAACCGCGAGAGAAGACCGGACAACAACCGGCCTTTCAGACAGTGTAACCCGCTTCTCGTTCACAGCAGCTTGGCCACTGATGGAAGACAGGATGGGAGGGAACCGGTGAAGGTAAGATGGATACAGTGCGAGTAGGTAAGGATACAGTGGCTATTTGGAATACAATGGTATTTGACATTGAGGCCGATTTAATGTACAAACTCACTGTGATCTCCACATGTACTGATCTACCTATGTGAAGTGACCTTCAAATAATTCCAGTGTTGTGGAGAAACCAAAAAGTCCCCTCTACACTTCCTCTCTGTGCTGACTGTGCCCTTTATTCTTCTGCTTTACTTGATTCTCCCTGAAACAAATACCTGCAAACTTTGCTCTGCCTGCTGCAGTAATCTTTGTGCTCCAGATGTGTTCAGACCTGCAAGTGCAGTCCGGCCTTCCAGGACTTAAAACCAGCTGTAGTCCCGTCTGTCTGCCTGCCAGGCTGCAGACAGGAAGTATGGCTCCCAATACTAAAGACATCATGGTATTGACAGGCTGCTGCAGCTCTGAAAAGAATCTAATCTTTATCAAAAGATGTGAGATGATACAAAGTATGTCCCACTTGATATTTCCACTGACTGAAGTATCATTAAGAAGTGGCAGTTAAATGGAACTGTGGAATTCCAGGCAAAAATCAAAAATCAAGAAGACTTTCAGATAAAACTGAAGGTCTGCTGAGCAGAAAGCCAAAGCATAAGCCTGCATAAATTTGCGACAGGACAATGATCCAAAGCAAACCTCTAAATCTACCATGAACTACTTCAAGAAACACAAGCTGAAGCTTCTGGAATGACCCCCACAGTTCCCTGACCTGAATATCATACTGTGCAAACACTATCTCAGAACCTGATATCATCTGTGGCAAGAGTGGGTTGAAATTGAATTGAAATGACAAAAGGCGTAAGACTTTTTTCCATCAACAAAATGTTTAATGCACACTGAGCTCTTACAAATGTTTCTTCATCATCAAAAGCAATGATATGGACAGTGTATAAAAAAGACAGTTATAGTGAAATAATGTAAATGTAACAGATGCAAAAGTTTGCACCATCTCAATAAACTCTTGATGTAATTAACTTTATTATGTAAAATCAGTTGTGTGATTACACAAGGCAGCATGATTGTAGTATGCTAAAAATCACCTGAACAAGCCAAATTAGCTTTTAACAAGATTATTTTGCGAGATGAGATCAGAGTTTAATTATATGGTCATAATCAGTCAAACGTGGTGGAGGCTCGCTGATGTTTTGAGGTTGTATGTCTGCATCAGAGCTCTGCACAAAGTGTAAGGAAGAATGAATGCAGCCCAGTATCACATGATTTTAAAGCAAAACCTCCTACCATCCGTCAGAAAGCTAAAACTGAAGAGGCAGTGAATCCTTCAACAAGACAATGATCCAAAGCACAAAGCAAAGTCAACTGAGGACTGGTTTAAAAAGAATGACATGAATGTTTGGTCATGGTCTTAATCGTTGAAAACCTGTGGATAGATTTGAAGGAGGCTAAACAAATATGTCATGAAGAATGGGCTAAAGTGACACCTGAGAGGATCCAAAAGCTGCTCAGAGGGAACCCAAAGAGGTTGGAGGAGGTCATAAAAGTATTAGAGAACATTTCATAAAGAGGATGCAAACTTTTACTGTGAAAGTCATTATTTAATTTTAACTTTATTTTATACACACGTTGACATTTTTTAAAACTTTTGATGATAAGGGAACATTTGTACTAGTTGCATGTGAATTAAATATTGTGTTGTTGTGATAGTTACTTGTTTACCCTTATTGCTTCAAAATTCATTAAAATGGGTTATTTTCCCAATGGCATCTCAACTCTTGCATACAACCGTATATACAGTACTGTTCAAAAATATTTAAAAAGATTATACAAATTTGTATCCTCACCATGAGTGAGGCATCTGTTAGTCCATTCCAAATTAATTGTTCAGCATGACCCCAAATATATGTCCAATAGTAGCAGTAGCAGTCTTCCAAAAAAATCTTTTTCACACCAAATCACAATCCACGATCTTGCAATCTTTCTTCTCAATTTTGAAATGCACTTTTGAGAATATCCAGACTCAATCCAGGACAGCAGAACCACCCCAGACAAATAAACAAAAGTGGCACCCTTTGAGCTGATGACAGGGTGATCCATCCCTAAAACCCTAACCTAACCCTGTGGCATATAAGATCAAGATTTAAAAAAAGATACAAGATAAACACATTTTCATCAGGGTCTATCCAAAAAAAAAAATCAAGAGGCAATCAACCCAGGACTTTGCCTGGAATGTCACAAAAGACAAAACCTCCATCCACTTGAAACCAACTACAACTGCACAGTTCTGACACATCTCAGTTCACCATGCCAGTCTTATATATATGTATGATGTATGCCAGAGTTTGCCAAGGACAGTGTGAGTGCAAAAGTGTGGGGATGTAGGGTAACTCTTAGCAGAACACCAAAGACATTGTTTAAGGTATGATGCCTTCCATGCTACCCCAAGAGCTTTAACCCCCCTTCAAATGCCATGGACTCTATTTCTTATCATCGCAATTGTAAATTAGCTATGAGCACTTTTGAGCACAAAGATTGGTTTTTATGTTCAAAACGATCATAGCCCTCTTGAAGGAGACAGGAGATGACTAATGTTTGAGATGAGGCCTCTCAAGCAGCAGCTACATTCCTCCTGTGACCAACGGTAAACGCCTAGACCTTTCCTTCGACCTACAGGGAACTCCATACAGAAGAAAACAGAGTACTGCATTCTTCAAGATCAGATTAAAAACTTCGCACCCACTGACTCCTTACTCTGGGACTGTGGATAGTCCAAAGCCCCTTCCTGATTGCTTGTCCTCTCCCTTTTTTCCCCAAACAAAGACACGTCTATGTTCCTCAAATGCTAAAATGCCATTACTTCATTACCTTCCCTATTGTTTAAATGATCCCAAACAAGAGAGATATTGCAACAGAGTTTGTAAAAAAAAAAAAAAAAAAAAAATGTGAAAACGTGCCCAAACATGTCCTGTGGCTGGAATCCAATAGAATACCTATGTAAGTAAGTGTTCGAGTACAAGTAAATGCTAATTATTTTAAAGCAGAGGGGAAGGCAGCAAAATCTCTCCAGCAAAGAGCAGCTGCAAAAGAATCATATGTGAATGTCATCAAAAATAAAAGTGAATGTGCAAATTCTAAAAATGAAATTATGGAATCTCAATAATGAGGTTTGCCCTTGCTTTTTCACAGTTGTTTCTTTTAGGACATCTCACAATCTGGTTTCTTAATTGTTCCTTTCCATCTTCACCACAGAGACACTCAGTGAAGCTCTCCGTCTGTTGTGTTTAACATTCTGTCTTCTGCTTGTCCTCCTGCAGTGTGCTCTGGTGTTGGATGACCAGGTTATCTTCTGTCTCACTGTCTCTTTGGACAAGTTGCCAGTCAACACACTCAAAGCCAAGGTTAGACACATCTACATGCTCAAAAAAAGAGTTGATCATGTACAATGTGAGATGACATGAATTTGTCAAATGTTCAGTTATACTACTGTTGGTAACATTCCAGGTGTTTCTGGTTGTATTATTTGCACATGTTACACATTTTCAAGTGGGGCTGTTTTATGACTACTGGGTTTACAGGATTGTTCCTTCAATTTATTAATTGCATTGATTACTTATCTGAATTAACAGACATTCACATTTTATTTAAAACAATCTTTTAAATATGTTCAGAAAATTCACTTTAACTCAGTGTTGCCATCTGTTCATCTTGGGAGATTTTGTTCTGTGGTATGTGACCAATGGGCAGTCCCACAGCTTCTTTGCAAAAACAAATGATTTGGGTGGATGCTCCACCTTCTGAACACTAGCATCGACTCCATGCATCATGAGGTGTGTTCCCACCGCAGGAATTACGAGGCTATTTTACGGGTGCCAGAACCTTTGTTCATGTCCCTACTAGAGGAACAGCTCCCAATAGGGGATTTATGGGGGTCTTTTTCCTGGGTTGAAATGAGTCCCTGCTCTGGGGTAGGTACTTCTCAGTGGCCCAGAAAAAGCGTTGGGTGGTGTTTAATATTGATTGGAGTTTACATACTGTTTGAGTTGCATTCTGCGCACTCCAAAGCAGTCGCAAATTTAGCACGTCACTCTATGGGTCTGCTCATTCTTGCAATGCGGTGGGGACACTGTACCTGAGCACTGCTGATTACAGGGGGGTTCCTGTAATACCTTGAGCTACTGGGGGACGAGGTTTTCCTCGGTGTTCCTTCGGGTCCATGTCTGCCAACTTCAGGTCATGCTTGCAGACTCAGGTCCAGTTGGGCAAGTGCCTTCACTGAGCTCGCCATACAGCAAGTCTTTGGGGCTTTGTCCTCGATCCTTCTGACAGACATGGCCCAGCCATGGGAGGAATCTCCAGGTGAGCTGGCTGAACAGACTTGGAGTGCCAGGATGTTCCGTGACCTCAGCAGGGCAGTTGCTAAGAATTCTGGGCCCCCTGAAAGAATATCGGCGTGGGCCCCTCTACCCCATTCATTACCACTTTTTTTACAACTGTGTATTATGATGTTTTTCTTTGTTTTTTCTGTTGGTGCCTGGTGTATAATCACTCTACACATTACATATTGCTTTTTGTAAATATTAAATGTTACGTTTCATGGGAAAACTGATGAAGAATACACAAATTCTAAATGGGCTTACTCAGTAGGCTACCATCATTCTGCCATTGTATGTGGATGGCAAGCTCTTTTGAGTAATGTCACCCTTGTCAGGCAAAAAATATTTTTAATCCATCCAAAAGTCAGTGTAAACTGTCCAGAATTCAAAATTGTCTTTTTGTTATTGTCAGCCATTATGGTGTATTTTATTTTATATCAGTGTGAAAACAACAACAAATCTTGGAATATTTAACTTTTTTTTATTTTCAAACATCCCACCAATAGCTAACATAACATTACATAATAATTACTGAGTAGATAGATAGATAGATTACTTTATTCTTCCCTGAAGGGAAATTATGTAGAACTATGTATTATGTAGAACTTGAATGCGTCATAATACAATTCAATGTAGCCTCATAACTGAGTGGGTGCTTGGTGCTTACTGGAGCACTGTCTGACAGTAATATGTGTGAAACACACATTCCGCTGTAAATAGCCTCCAAATTAGAACGTTCAGTGATCTACACCAGGAATCGTTGCTCCAATGAACTGGCGACTTGCCCAGAGTGTAGCCCGCCTCTCACCCGATGATTGACAGCTAACGTAAGCTACAGCCCCTGCACCCCGTCAGGTACGCGTCCAGACAATAAATGAATGAATGAATGAACAAGTAGGCGCCCTTGGTAGTTTTACTCTCACCATTCTTAGAAAAAAAAATGATGTCCTGGACCCCTGCTCTGTTGCTCCTTGCCCTGGCCTCCCTCTCAATCCTTGTCTGGTGTCCAGATTTGTGTTTTTTGGGGGCCATCATCTTGATCTCCCTCACTCCCTGCTGGAGTTCACTTGCACTCAATTCCACTCCAAGTCTGCAGTGTGGACCAAACCATTTTTTAAGAAGGGGCCAAGGGGGTTATTGAAATTATTAAAATTAAAATATTGCGGGACTTTGTGGCTTTATTTTAGCTTGGATTCATTACTATGAATATATATATGTAAGTTAAGCCTATGCATAATAATTTAGTCACAGAGGCTACTGGGGGGTGTGTGGGAGCCCTGATGGGCTGTGGGTCCTTAGAATTGTCATCACCTTTACACCCTATATGACAGCGCTGGTCCTCAGTGTTGGGATTCTGTCCTGTCTTAGGCAGTGGAGAAGCTTAGGCATGTAGCCTGGCCTGACGTGCACTTTGTGTTACAGTCTCGACATTATGACCATCACCTTGACAATCCCAGTGCTCTCTTCAGCATCAAGAGAATGAGCATGTGATGCTTGATCAGAGATGGGACTGTGCAATATGACCAAAATCTCATATCCTGAGATATGGGGGAGTGTTGACATCATGGATCATGGTGTTGTTTTTTTTCTGATAGGTAAAGATTCATGGACAGTCAGACGATCAGACAGGTTGTACACTAAACTCCACAAAAGACAAATTAATAGCAGGAGAATATGAAAGTAGAATTACTGCGTAAAGTGTCACGTATAAACATCAGCTACTTTGGTTAGTCTGAGTTTGGTGAGAACCCTAAAATGATGGGCAACAGTGAGAAGCTAAATCCCAAGGTGTGATCAATCAGAATGATCCTTGAAGAAGGTCTGTAATTAAATGCAGCATAACTGTCTGTTCCTGTTGTGTCTTTGCCTGCTTCTCTGTGCTTTCAGATAATTGTGACTGTGTGGAAGCAGGAGGAAGAGAAGGTGGAGGTGAGGGAACATGGCTACCTGACTCTTCTACAGCTCAGGAGCCCAGCACATACCTTCAGACAGGACCTGAGCACTTTCAAGGCACAGGGTACACAGACTGACATGAGTTTGGTGAATTCAGTGGGGTATCATATACAATCAATCCGAATGGATTATAGCATTCATTAAAACTGTTGAATCTTACAGCGACTGCTGAACATTGGAAGTGACGTAAAGTACCTGGTTGTCTTTGTCTTGTTTCTGTTCCCAGTCAACACCATCCTGAAAGTCCTTCCACCTCCCAGTGTACAGTGTCAGCAGATGACCATATCTGGAAAACACTTGACTGTTCTCAAAGGTAGACCAGCACATGCACAGAAAGATCTTCCTTAATTTGTTACTGCCCCTCTCTCAAAACCACCAGATCTCCTCAGATAGTAAAAGATGTCACCTGTTTCTGTAGGATCTAGAATAATACCTTACTGATTAGTTTGGAGGCAGAGAAGCCTGTTTGGGAGTTGATTTTAAAGAAAAATAAATAATCATATACTCCATATCATCATCTCTATGGAGCCTCTTAAAGGACATGGAGTAAAAAAAATTAAGGTAGGGGAAAAAAAAGAAGTGGATCTTTCAAAACTTTACTCAGGTCAATATACTTCTGGGTCAATTCAGAAACAACTGGAACAATGGAGTACACACATCCGTTTAGATTGGCCTCAAATACATGGTCTTACAATACATCCATGGGTTGTATCAATCAATGGCAGGGAAGTGACCTGGAAGTACACTGACCTAATGAAAAGTATTTCAAGACCCAAAGAAAGTTTTTTCCTGAGAATGGCATCTTTTGTGTGTTCTGTGGCCATAACTATAACCTCTGACCCGTTTTCACAGTAAGAAAAGCGCAGGTGTTACAATGGGTTTGTACTTTTCAGGTGTCCCAGTAAGCCATGACAGTGAGACAGTGGGTCAACACGAATAATAAAATTAATATTTGCAACCTCTACTTTTCACATTAGGAAAGGATGGCCAACCATCAGAATGTTGTTGGATTAATGCTTAATCAACCCTTCCCTCTGTCATCAGAATTAGAATGACTGGACAAAACAGTTGTAATGAGTTATACTTACTTTTGTCCCCTCATCTTCTCTGCTCAGTGCTGAACTGCAGCTCTCAGGAGGAAGTGTGTGTCAGAGATGTGAAAATCCTTCCTAACTATAACTCATCCTACCTCCCCATGATGCCAGATGGTTCAGTTCTCATAGTTGACAATGTCTGGTAAGTAAAGGTGCTTTTGTTGCACACTTGGATAAAAAAAACAATCAATCTGTCCATGAGCAGGCTGGATGGGCGGGGGTGTGGGGGGTGGAGGACATCCCTGTGTTCTTTGAGTAAGGTGAAGGGTTAATTTGAATGGTTGTTTTAAAGCTCTGAGATCTTAGAGTTGACATCCAAACAGCCTTCAGTTTGTCTGCATTCACCATCTCTATATATGTTTTTCTTACCTCTACCACGATGGCTTCACCTGTCTGTCAGTCTTTCACTTGGCAGGATTACTTTAAACCACAGAACCAATTTGCACCATACTTGGTGAAGAGCCAGTAAAAGTGGTAATAAGTGGTAATCACTTAAGTGAGCCCTTAGCTTTGTTTAGAAAGTTGTTAATACACCTTAACCTGCAAATAAAATTGAAGTTTGTTCAAAAAAGATCACTGTTGAATAAATTCAGAATTGTAAAATTCGGATTAAAAAGTTAGACTTTTATATTTAACCACTTTTTTAACTAAAATTAGAATTTTGGTTTTAGGATGAAGCTCATTTTGCCAACCCAGCTGTTTCAGCTCGTACTGACTTGTGGTCAAATCCAGGCGTAGGTGTTTTTGTGTCCTTTAAAGTCCCCAAAACAAATGTGTGCTTGTTTCCAACCCCGCTAAAGCCACCAATCAGCTGAGGTCACCATGGCTTCCTTCTGTCGGATAGACAATGAGTCGTCACGTTTGCCCAGCAAGCTCAGTCCCCTGGAGGAGCAGAACTTCCTGTTCTGGCTGCAGCTACAAAACAAAGCAGAGGAGGACTCCAGTGAGGTGAGAATCTGATGTGATGGAGGCCATGCCTTTCTTTCCCTTTTATATAATCAACTGTGTCTCACTGAAGTCAGCAAAGAAACAAAGCAAAGTACATTCTTGTGGCAGTAAATGAGCTTTGAACTTACATTATAATGCACGAAAATTCAAGGCTGGAATCCCTTGAGAAGTTTAATCACTAAAGAAGTGAGCATGTTTTGTGATCCTGGGTCTTAGAACTACAGTAGGTGGTTTTACCAAGATTTGACAGTAAAAATATTTTACAGTTAGAATATCTTATTAATGCACATCTTTGGGATAACGCTGGTGTTATTCTATATTTTTTCTTTTGTCACTAAATTCCATGAAAAGACTAAAGCCAATAGATTGTTAGTCCCTCTTCTTACTTTCTGACATCTCTACCCTGTCATCTGTTGCTCTCAGCCCCGACTCCACTGGTTCCCACTTACAAACCACATGACAAACGCATAGTTTGAATAAATGGAAAAAAAATCCCAGTAATTTCCTAAAACAGTCAGCCATTGTAGATTTTAACAAACACGTATTGTTGGGTACTATTTTCGTTTAAAAGTTAATTCACATTTGGTGCTGTGAGTACGTTAAGCAGCAGGACAGTGTGTGTGTGTGGGACTGAGCCAAATGAACTATAATGTGGGTTGGGGATATTTGGGGATGAAAGAAATTGTCACAGTATGCCTCACTGATGTGATTTTTTAGTTTGACAACAAGAGTGAAGCTCTGGCACAGAGGAATGAGATATAGACTGGTAACAAATTTAAAGGGATGCCCTAGAAAATGAGTCCAGGAACATATCGAAGGATGCGAAGGGTCATTGAATGATTTGATGAGAATGAAAATTATGCAGCTCCTATGCCATGGCCTTCACAAGCCACTGCATCTGAACCGAATTGAACATTTACGGTAGATTTTGAAATGTTGGTATGACGTTTAAATGACAACAACCAACCTCAGTCGCCTTTTTGATGGCCTTAACATGCTTGTGCTGTTTCTCTCACATATTGGCATGGTAAAATGGCTCTGTAGCGCCCCTATAACTTTTAAATGGAACAGCCTCCGGAGCCTGTTTTACCTACATGTACTGTATGAAATTTAGCATATGGCATGATAGGCATATGTAGCATGCCCTGACGAACAAAAAAGTCTATTGAAGCTATGCTCTAATCCCAACAGAAAATCTGTTATTTTTAATTTTCTCTTTTTGCAGGCATCATAGTCAAGTCCTTCTCAGGGAATAATCTTATTGACTTTAAATTTAATCAGTACAATATTAAAACCATGGCGATGCTAAAATGCAATGCTTTGAATTTTTGTTGGAAGGGAGTGGCTGTGGTGGCCTGGTGAATTTCGAGGATTCACCATGAAACAGGATGTTGCTATAACTCAGCCATACAATGTCCACTCTGGGCCAAATTTCATATGTTTGATGAGAGTCCAGGCCTGAACACATCGATGTGTAAACATTCAGAGACATGTATAGCACTACCTACTGGAAATAGGAAATACCAAGTTTTAGATTTTGATGAGGTCCTGGTTGGTTGTTTGAGCAGATTCACTTCATATTTAATAAGTGTAGCCTTAAGATGCGGGTCATCCATTACATCCATAGTGAAAACTGTGAGTTTTAATCAAAGGGTAATGGCATTGGACGAATTTCAGGACTTTCACCATGAAGAAATAAGTTGCTCTTATTCAAAAATTGTCCAGACATGCCCCAAACTTCACATGTATAACCCTTGTCCTTTCCTGTTCACGTCCAGATGCCAGTATTCAGGGACACTTATAGCGCCACCTATTGGTTACAGGAAATGTCATGTGTTGTATTTGATTTTGTACTTGGGTTTTCATCAGATGGGGTTGCACTTGTGGTGGTTTCTTCATGAAAGAGAAAATTACTGTTTAGAGAGAAGGTATACCAACCCACAAAACTTTGCAGACGCGTTACAAATGGTGAACATGATATGTGATTTTAGTAACAGGACTGGGTGTGAAAAATGGCTCAAAGGTGCCCTGTAGAGATTTCAAATAAGCAGCCTCAGCAGTACATTGCACCGAGATATATGGAAAAACTCTTGTGTCTTGGAGCCATGCCCAAAACCCAACAGGAAGTCAGCCATTTTGAATTCATTGTTCAGTTTTGGTGTATTTTTTGCCATATATTGATATTCTATTTTAACAATGTCCTCCCACAGAAATAGTCATATCAACTTCAAATTCGGAAAAATTCAAAAATTTCTAATGTTAAAATGTTTGTGATGCTAAATTGGAAAGATTTATATTGTACCTCAAATGGCCTGGCTGTGTCATGTGTTATGAAGCAGGAAGCTGATGTAACTCCAATGTACATTGCCAATCTGCCCCAGACTTCACATGCTTGAAGATAGTCATAACCTCAACATGCTTAATTAGCAATATTTAGTAAGGATCATAGCGCCACCTAATGCCAACACAAAATAAGATGTGTCTAACAATCGTCATTCAATTTACAATTCAATTTAGAGCAACATAATGCATGTTTTTGAGTCTTCTCCTGCACAACAAAGACAACACAGCAGGTTACAAATCAAGATGTTACAAATTTCAGATGATGTTACTTGGCATGAACAGAGCCCTGGTTTTGATTTGTCTGTTGTTGCATTGGTCAACCACCAGTCTGGAGACTTTTAGAATCAATGGCAATGGTTCTGGTGGCACTTCTGGTCATCCAACACCTTACTAAGACATGCTGTGTCATTTTTTTCCTTTAATCTGTCACCCTTCTGTATGTCAGGCATTGATACACAGACAGTACTTGTTAGCAGGGTACAGTCACGGTTTGTTTTTCCTCTGCACATGAGATTTGTTGACAATTTATCGGTAAAGGCATGGATTAACAAAACTTTTTTTCCCTGGCACATTAACTGTGTGAATCAAAGGCATGAAACAATGTGTTGTAATAAGTTTCCTGTATATTTGTGTAGGGTTTGGAAGTCCCATTGGTGGCTGTGTTACAGTGGTACACTCCAGCACTTCCTTTCACAAGGTAATTCCTCTTATTTACAGCCATTTAGCAAATCTTTAACTATAATACTGTACAGTGAGATATTAGGGAAAGGCTTGGTCTTGGCTCTGTAAAACCCCATCTATATGTTTATATTTATGTAGCTTATCTATCTATATGTACACTTGATGGGACAAAGCCATTGCTGACAAAGTTTGTTTCACTGTGCAAACACTTGTTTGCTTTCTCTCCAGACACGTCTCCAGTTGTTACTCGTTGCCCAGCATCCGCCTGCATCGTCCTCGGCTAGTGATGACTGCTTCCTGTCCACGTGCCGTCAGGCCGCTGGAGCCCTTCTGGGTAAAATACACTCTGCTGAATAACCTGCAGGATTTCCTGGCTGTCCGTCTGATCTGGAATTCGGAAGGTGAGGAGCAGGCTTTGCCATCGTGCAATCTTCACTTCCTGTCTTCTACGTAATTACTGCGAAAAAAAAAAAAAAGGAATTTAGTTATGTTCAGTTGACCTGGCACATCACAGTCAATTGATACCTCAAGATCAAGATTTTGTCTTAAACAGTGGCCCTTTACCTCAAACCTGATTGATATGGCAAGTCTTTAACAGAGTATATTATGGCCACTTTTAGTGTAAAAAATACATTCTCTCCAATATATGCTTAAATAAATTTACGTGCTTCAATGTTCCAAAAAGACACTATTTTTCTTATTGTGCACATCTTATCCTTTTATTCGCCCTTTGACTGAAATACTTCGTTGGGGCTTGGGGCTCTTTAAGCCCCCCCCCCCGAGGGTGACCAATCAGAGTCGGTGTGCTCTAATTGATCATCTTGCTGGCACATGTTCTGCCTATTTGTTTTCTCTCTCACAGCAGCCTTTTCAGTCTTCCTTGCATTTTCTATGCTGTGCTCTGTGCTCTGTGAGGTACTGATGTGCAATACTGCATATTTTGGTATCGATCCAATAACAAGTAAATACGGGCCAGTATTGCCGATACCGATACTTATTCATCAATAAGGTGGATGCATCATTGAATTGCTAAATCTCAATTAATTTTCATGACCTTAAGTGTTTCTTGTGATGTTTCCTTTTTTATTATTAAATAGTTAAAACCCAGGACAGAATTAGGGTAAAGTTTATAATTAAATAGAAAATGCATTATTATCAAATGTTTTAAGAAAAATCTTAAATAAAAAGTGCAAGCAAATCAGCAAAAAAAATAAAACAAACTAATTAAATTGGGGGATTTCTCTCCTCCTCTCCGTTTTTGCAGCTCCATGTTTTCTTTAGGATGGTTTTTTAGATGTTTATGTAAATTGGTAGTGTTTCCACTATACCTTATGAGTTTTTTGCAAATCTCACATTCAGCTGTCATTTCATTTTCGCCTTGAAAATACAGCCACATGGCGCTCCTCTTCTTCTCTGCCATTCTCCTGTTGTGCAAGTGCTGATGAACCTGAGCCAGCAACTTGCTTGTTTGTTTGTTGTGCACGTCTAAGTCATGTCACGTGACTCATGTGACGGCGCAACATCTAAACACAAGAGGGGGGAGGGGGAGCAAAGTGTGCCTGCTCTGCACTGACACAGGAGCAGTGAGTCCGGCGACCCGGCTGTTTCCTCTTTGCCGAAACCGCAGCCTTGCAAACAAGAGGGGAACTTAAAGTAAAGAATCGATCTCACCAGGCTAGTATCGACCCGATAACGATACCGACTTGGTATCAATACTATCGATATTTGGATCAATCCACCCACCACTACTGTGAGGGTGTGCTAACCTTGCAGGTAGCAGCCTGTGCAAGTTGCAGACCTAATGACGTAAATACACCCAGGAAGTAAAGACAATTGGTCATGCAATAGAGAAAAAATGCTTTTTTTCCCAAATGAGAGCCTTCTGGCATGTAATATATGTACCTTTGGGATTTTACAGGACATTTACGTGAACAAAAAGCCACATAATGCACTGTAGTGTAACTTCTAAATGGTGTCTCTGGCCTTGAGAACGCTTCAGCATTTCAATGCCACTATTTGGACAACCAGATTACCCACACCATCAGACAGGTGCCCACAGCTACAGACCAGTATCTTTACACTACCATTGCATGAAAGGCTAAATAAGCTTCTTGGGCCTCTGAAAACTTGTTACTAATGTCAAAGACAAAAGCCATCCCTTTTCTATGCTGTGCTATGCTATGCACAGTTTATTCTTCTCCCTCTGCAACAACAGCAGCTCTTTTTGCTGTTCAAAGCTACTGTAGAAGAACACTCACCAACACTTACACATGGATGTGACAGTGGATGTTCCAATAAAGCAGTTGTCAATGACCTTTTAATTTTCCCATATAACCGATGGTCATTAACATCATAAAGCTCAGCGAGCTTTAAAAGTTGCTCTTTTGTACAGGTAATCAAAAGGGTTTTCTTTGTACATGTGTAGCGTGTAACTACATTCACAAAATCCCGGACTCCTCATGCAAAATAAGTCGCCTCAAAATATATCTGTGCTCAGGATCAACCACAGTTGTCAGATCATACACACAGCCAGTAAAAATAAAGACACTACAGAGCGTTCATTACACACTACATCAAAAAGTGGAAAACATTGTGTTCAGGGCATAAAGTAGCTTCAGAAAAATTCAGCAAATGTATTCTCAACTCAGCAAAGTGCGAGCATGTGTGTACATATGTGAGAGCAAGTGGAATGTGTTTGTGCATGGGCAAATGTGGCTTGTAGTGTGAGGTGCTTTGAGTGGTTGATAAGAAGCACCAAGTGCCAAAGTTTGTTTCTGCTTAGTGTCACGACAACCTGTGCACACACATCACTAAGTGTGATCAGTTTTTCGGCCTTAAATTTTTTAATTAAATTCTGCGTTCAGGTTCAGGTCACTAAGAGCTTGGTTCAGAGAATGGGGTTTTGTGTTTTAGCAATTCAGAAAAAACCTGTAATAAGCTGAAGTGTGTTTGAGAGATGCATAATGAGGGAGCATTTCATACAAAATTTGACATCATGGCTTGGTGATAATTGACCTGGATAAAACGTACAGTATATAGCCTCTATCAGCATCTGAGTAAAGTCTTTGCTTTCTCAGGTGAGGTGGTCCAACCTCTAGCTGTGAAGGTGAGCAGTGGTGTAGAAAGGCCAGGCACATATTCTACAGTATATGGAAAGAAGGTAATTGCGGTGCAAAACTGAGCAAGTTAGTTAAAATGCAATCAGAAGTAAAGTAGGACTAAACGCTTGCAAATGTAAATGAAATATGAAGCACATATTAAGTAAAATTGAGTCTTTAGCAGCTGAGTGTTAAAGTGACTTCCCTGTTCTCCTTGGGCAGAGTATCTACAGTTAAGGGACTTTAAAAGAGACAACTGACAGAGGACCAGCTGATGCTGGCAAACAGTGGAGTGAAAGTACTTGTGATTACTTAAATATTTACGAAGAGTTCGCTATTGTGATATATGCGGTTTATGTACATAATCTGACAAAACACCGGTGGTGTAATAATCCTCTGATGGTATGAGAACAGCGGAGTGTCAGACGGTCTGCACCGACAGGCTCAGTGTCCAGATGTGCAATCTTCCGTTTAGCCAGCATGGAAACATTTGGCAGCAGGCTTTGAGAAGTGCTTACTGTGTAAAAGCCAGCTGTGGTGAAATTCCAGCGGGGCCACTCTGCAACTCAAGCAGAAACCAGGACAGTGGTTGCAGCAACATCTCACATTTTGTCCATATGATGTTTGGACCCAAAAACCAAAGCCTATTTAGTTCAAATTATTTTTTTGTATTTTTGGCCCTTGATATTTATGTTTTGCATCCCTTAAAAAACACCTTATGTGGGAAGCCATGTTTGTTCATTGATCATAGTATTATTATTAATATTAGTGTTATTCCTAGCCTCACCACATTTTGTAGAATGGAAGGCAAATATATTCTCAGTGCGAGTGAAGCATTACAGAACCTGAACTGCATGCCTTTTCATTTTCTATACTGTATTGTATGTAACCATGTACTTTAATTAACTTTAAATAGTGCAAAATTGAAAAGAATGATATGGAGGATATTATAAAATTATTTTTGCAACCATATGAGTGCTATCATTATATTTTATTCAACCACAATCTTTATCAGAATCAGAATCAGAATCAGAAAAAACATTGTTTATCCCTGAGGGGGAAATTGCTTTGCTGTGAGTTCTCCATTCAAATATAACAGATATAAAGCTACAAATGGATATAAATATAAGCCAATATATAAAAAAAAAACACCCTGTACCCCAAATTAATAAAACAGTACATGAAATATGAACAAGAAAATGTAATAATAAATAGATTATAAATAAATAAATCATAAATAAATAGTGGGTTTAGTGGTCAGCTGTGGTTTTTCTTAGCTCAAAATGAGTTGGCGGTGGTACCTGATGATGGGCTCACACCTGCATGTGTATTGTGCCTTCAACTGACTCAAGCAAATTCTACAGTGACTTTGAGGAGTTCTAATTATATCATTTAAAAAAAGACACATTGTGAACAGTGATGTTGTTCTCAATAATATCTTACAGTCTTGAAAAGAATGGAAATAAAGATGTAAAAAAAAAAAAAAATACAAAAAAGCCTCTCTATAAAATTTTGCTCCCTCCCACCAAGTTTTGTTCAGCAGATAGTAAATATAGTAGTATATTATATCCATAGTAGTAAATATTACATTTTTAATAATTTGAAAATGGGGGGGCATATAATCCTCCTATCAGACGAACCAACAAACAAACAGACGCAGGGGAAAACCGCGTCATCAACAGAGGTAACAGTGACATGGTTATTGGATACGAGGGTCAGAGCTCTACTGATTTATTTAAAATGGTTCTGTTGTTTTTTGAATGGGCTCATTGCAACCCTGGTCCACAAATGTTATGTCTCCAGTTGACTGATCTGTTTCACCTTGAGGTTCATTTACTAGATGATCTGGAGCTTTTAATCCAATGACATGATCTTCTACAGGACATAGACTAGGGCTTTAATTTTCCCTGACTGCAGAGAGAACCAGGCCCTCTGTGTATGAGAGCGTTGCGGCAAAAGTTCAGGCTAGAGAATGGTCTAACAGTACTAACTAAGTGTCTTTTATATGCCACCTGTCTGCATGTTGCCACCTGATTGGCCAGCACTTTACTTTAAAAAAAAACCCCATAAAAAACTATCCAGTTAGGCTTGAAAATGATGGCGTCAGTTGATACCTCTCTTTTTTCAGGGAATCCACTGTTGGTTTAAACACTTGTTTTCAGGCCAGGGTATGATCAGGCAGGAATCAGCTGATTCTGGTATTTCTGGTGCTTTCCATAATTCTTGATAGAATTCCCCTTCAGCTTATCCCAATGTATTAGGGGCTTTCCCAGCTTTTTTTAACTTAGAAAAATCACTACAGCAGGTTATGTTCACACAGAGAGTATGAGCATGGTTAATGAACACAGTGTGAGTATGTCATTCTAAACCTCTCATATATGATTATGGTAGTAGTATATCACTTAGATGTGTCTGCAGTTGTGACTGTATCACAGTTGTCATTTTTGAGCAAAGGCCTTACCACATGCAGGGATGATGCCAGAAGCTAAACAAGAGTTTAATAATAACTTGGATGCCAGGGCCAATCATATCAAAGGTTTCCTTTATAGTAAGAGCGCGCACAGCATCATGAGAGAGGAGGTTGTGGGTTTCAGATGCGTGATGATGTGCCTCATCTCCGTCTCAGCTGATGTAATATCTCTGTGAGCTCAGCACATGTGGGATCTGGAGCTTTGCTCATTCCTCTTGGCAAGGATCCTCACACAGTAATACTGTATGTAATACAGTTATTTCTGCCTGAGGCAAACAGCTACAAACTACAAACTACTACTGTCACCGATGTCAGGGGCCAGTCTAAAAGTCATGGACAGCATTCCACTGCCGGAAGCTCAGACACAGGAAGATGAAAACCTGGCAGGTAGCACTGTCTTCATAAATTCAGAATAGTGTACATGCTATTTCTAATAATGTTATAACGTTGTGTTCAGTTACAAAGACATTTCACATCACTTCAAGCCACCTGAAGTTTTGTTTTCTTGTAACTCTCCCTGACAGGACATACACAGATGTTTTACATTTGAACGCTCTTTCTTGGAAGACAAAGACAGAAATTAGCGACATTCTGTATTTTTGCTGTATCAGCAGAGAAAGTGAGAGCAGAGGTCAGCCTTGTGGTTGAGTATTAATCGAACGTCGTCCTACCTGTGTTTGTCACCTCCTCCCCCCTCACATCCTGCTCCCATCCTCTCCTCAGCTCACACGCGTCCGTGTCAGCAGGAATCTGAGGTTGCAGCTGTGGTGTGCCAGTCTCCCCTCAACAACCTGGGACAGTGTCAGAAGGGTTCCACCCTCTCCTTCACTGTGGCCTTCCAGATCCTTAGGAACGGACTCTTTGAGGTACCGGAGGAAGAAACGTGTCTTGCTGTGTGATGTGAGCTGCAAGTTTGTCTGTCTGTGGTAAAAGTACAGCTGTACAGTTTTATCTTTTAGCATTTTCAGCAAACTAAAGTTACCAGCGTTTTAAAATAACACCCAGCCCTCTGACCAACCAAGGCAAAGTGCAACTGTTAGGCCACTGGTCATGAAGTCAAATGCTAAAATGTCATGTGTGTAAATGCTGCAGTAACATTTCATAATTAGGGAAGTTATATAAGGGTTTCCTTTGTGAAATTATCAAAAGGCAGATGACATTTGCTGTATTAATTGTTGTAAATGATATAAATTGACCTTGATCAGATTTTACACTGAATCCACACTGGTTTGCACATTATTCCTTGTCATGAACAGAATTTTTTTTGGTCACAATTTTGCTTTGCACTGCTCCATACAGTAAATTCTCAAAGTGCTCTCCCATCCTGTCCATCCCTGTCCACTCTGTGGTAACGCCACAGTTGAGCCAACATATGAAACTGAAGCTCCAGTTCACAGCATCGGCGTCCACGCCTCCCGCCGGGCCTCGGTCGCCGCAGGGGATATCCCCGTCATCGTCCACCACTGCGGTCAAAGAGCTGCGAGATAGACACACCGTGGGCCGGTCTCAGAGTCTCTCCCACCAACAGCCGTTCAGGCCCCACCACGCTAGGTACAGAGGGTTTGTATGCACCGATGTACTGCCCCCACTGTCTTTTTGCATAAGACTGGACATTGTCAGTGAGCTGATCCCTCCCATAGCTGATGTTCATTTTTGGACTTGTTTAAGTGTTATGTTTTCGGCCAGCTCCAGCTGTGTTCATACATCACAGCACGGATGATGTAATTAATGTCAGACTCATACATCACACAGGACGAGCGAGACATGTAGGAACGCACCTACACATTCCTGTCTGTCATTGTGTCCACCCTGCAGTGTCTGTGCTTGCTCTAGGTCAGGCAGTGCGATGGAGTGTCGGGCTGTCACGCCTCCCGTGGGATCTCCGACGGGCAGAGCCCTCCACCTGCCCCCCGACTACAACCACATTTCACTGGACAAAATAGCCAAGAGAGAGTGTAAGGTGTTAGTGCTGGAATCAATCCAAGAGGCCCACTGCAGGTAAGAATACCACCATAACAATGAGACAGTGTCTGAAAAGCCCTCCTGGTTTAGTTCATTTTCATTACTGTCCTTTCATGCAGTGGTCAGGAGTGTCAGTCAGTGTTTTCTCTTTGTGAGTTTAGGAACAAAGTACTGCATATGTTAACAGCTCCAGCTCCAACTGTCCAGTCAAGTATGGAGATGCATGGTCCAAACTGGTTCAAACTGGTTCACACCAGATGTAAAACAAGGCTTCATATTGTAAAAAGATCTGGATTATGGGTATGGAATATCTTGAAATGTAGCCTCAGTGGTGCTTGTATGTCACTTTTCCCACGTATGACAAAGCAGTTGATGCGTTGTTCACATTCCACTTTTGGCTCAAGAAAACAAGACAATGTTAAGGAAAAAGAACATCAGAGGAGCTTGAATATATATTAAAGACAAGACACTTTTAAGAGCTGATGAAAAGGGATACTGTAACTATAGTAGTAAACTAGACTGAATACTTCATTACTGCTGAATATTTGAAGCTGGGCACTAATGATATGTTTCTTGGGAACTTTTCTCAGGATCCACTACTTTTCATTAGGCTATTTTACTTCTTGGTCACTTTGTTGCCATTGATTGAAACAACCCATGGATGTAATGTAAAACCATATTTATATTTGAGACCAATCTCAAAGTAAACGTCTGTTAAACTCCCTGATGGATGTGTGTTGTGGCTGTTTCCAAAGTGACCCAGAAGAACACTGACCTGAATAAAGTTTTGCAACATTCCAAGAAAAGTTATGTGAGAGTCTGTGAACAGCACATCCCTTTTTTTTAACCCAATGTCCCTTTTAGAGAGCTCTGTATGATATCATCTTAACATCCAGCTTAAAAGTTGAGGTGGGTTGAGGTTAGAAGATCCAGAGTTACAGTAGTGGAGTTTCTCAGAGTGTGTAGTTACAGCTTGTAGCTACAATACTTGTCAATTACTCACAAAACAAAAACAAAGGAGACCTGAAGTTGGTACAGATGTGGCCCTTGTTAGATATTCTTTCTGACACAGCCAGTTGGGAAGCATTGTCAGGATGTGTTGTGAATATTGTCCCTGATTTCTGAACCTCATTCATTTATACCGCATCTTTACTTTTTCTCTTGCTTCTTTTTTGAGGGTCAAAGATGTAAAATGTACAAACTTAAAGCATGTGAATACGAAAGCTGTCAAAGGAAGTATTGCTTTGGACCATATACATGGATGAACTAAGGTATACTGCCAATAGCCAGCCCCAGTTGGTGTATAGGTCAAAATTAACTTGAACCTTGATCAGTTATGTTCAGGGTGTGTAGTTTTCCTCTTCCTCTGTTGTTAGCGTTGTCACCTCTTTCTTCTTTCTTTTTCCTTCATCTCTAATTCTCTCTGAACCAAAAATCAATAACACAGGACAAGACTACCATGCTACCGCCCCCAACTGGCCCCCACTAGTACTACAACCAAATTTCAACCAGCTTTATGAATGAAATCAATGCTTTTACACAAACTCAAAATTCATTTTCTGAACCAATGCAGTGGAGTTATTATGTAATATAATTTTTCACGGCATGTCTGATTATCTGCCAACTATAAGTATAACCTGTTTCAAGCTGGTAATTGTAGGTGGTGAGAGTAAAAAACATGTATTTTTGATTTTTACAGGAAAACAGCAGCATGAGTTTTAATAATCAACAAATACTCTGCACTGATACAGTTCTGGTCAAATGCCTGTTAAGCCTCTCTCTACTCTGCTTCTCCTGTCAGATGACCGGGAAATGACATCAGCACTTGATCCTCCTATCATGCCACTGGAGTCCTCCTTCAGGCCTGTTCAGAGACCAAATGTGCTGTGTTGTTAACCAGACGTGGACCGACTGATAGAAGGAGGGGCAGCCATGAAAGAAATTCCATTCATTCCACTGGATGACTTACCTCTGCTCCTTCAAACCAACATTTTTATCCCATCAGAGTTTTTTTGTAAGATACTTTCTTTTCAAGCCTACATTCCATTTTACTTAGTGGGGTATTGTTGCCTTCCTGTGCCTGGGTGATATTTCCGTTACATTTCATAGGGTTTCTCAAAGCATTGTGGACTGATCTTCTTTAAACGGTAGCTCCTGTGTCCTTTTGGGCTTCAATCAGGTAACCCCAGATTGCCTGCTCATGTCAGGCCAGGGAGCACAGGATCATGCTGTATGGAACCAGTAGTTTGCATTTGTTGTGATAAGGACAGAACCGTTTACAGTGGATGACAGCTCTCACCTCAGACCTGATGGGTTGTTGTGTTGCACAGTGGTTCACGCTCAGTCTTACATTCATCAGAAGAGACAGGAGAATTTGAATGTGAGATTGATCTACCCTCATAGTCTGTACACTGGCTGATTTATTTAATTTTGCATTGTCCCGTGCTATATTATTCCTGGTGCATTCTTACTTTCAGTTCTGTAAAATGTTTTTTTTTTGTCCTCTTCCATACAGTTCATCAATGTGCCAGCAACCTTTTTCAGTGCTGTTCTCCATTACTTGTCCTCAGCTGCATAGCAGAGAATCAATAATGCAAATGATAGCTGAAAATAACTGATGTACAATGTGAATCTCATGACTCCTCAATGGAAACCAATCTTTTATGTTCCTATAATCCACATTTGTAGTTTTTCCCATAATTTTTACAGCACGTGTGCATTTCAGTTTCAGTAAGCTTTTAAGCAGGCTAGTTGTTTTGTTTGTTTGTTTTTTACAACAGAATAAATTTAAATAGTTTTACATTAATGCTATTTATGGGTCCCACCATTTCCTTATCATTTCTTTAATTTCCTGAAAAGAGAAATGTAATTTCTGTATTTATTTTTTTTCCAGTTGCACAGATGTTCTCTTTGTTTTGTTACCCGGGATGTTTTAAGTGCTAAATCTGAAGAAAAAAAGAGACCATGTTTGATCCACGCTGAGACAACTTTAAACTTTAAAATGTATTTAGTTGTTCAATTCAAGACTAATTCCCTGGAGGGAAGTGTTCAAAAATTTGAATGACTAGAGACACTGATAGAAATCTATAATCTATATATGTAGATTATCTACACCCATCAGCCACAACATTACACCAGGTAACTGGCTGTAATGTTCTCTGTAAATGCCATTGCAGTTATTCTTCTCATTAGATTTAAATGTGTCTTTAATGTATGAATGCAAATTTCAAAGAAAACTGGGAGGGGGGCAGCGAAACAAAGATTCATCTTCCATAAATGTTGGGGGATTTTGAAGTTGAGGGGGCACCAAAGTCATCGACCTCTAAAAGCAGCAATACTTCCTGTTGAGATACAGTACGCCTGTACCATGGCACCATTCCAGTATTGACCTGTCATACTCGTGTTGAGTGTTGACCATCAGGAGGAGGTTCTGTTCATACTCCGGCCCTGGAAAAGGACTGCTTATGTACAATGGAACAACACAGTGAACTCTGTTGAGTCTGGCTGAGCAAAGTTGCTCTTCTTTGCATTTTTGTTCTCATTTCTTTTCTGGTGTTGAAGCTGTTTTGTATGTGATGTTTAACATGTGGGGAAAGTGATGGTTGAACATTCCAGTCTAACATGTTTGTTTCCTTACTTTAGTGACAAAATATTGCTGGATAATTTGTTGGTCTTTGTTTGATAGACATACTGACACACTGTTGTGGATTTTGGTAAGAATTTTATTATTAAATGGTTTTTAATGTATTAAAGAACAGCTGAACCCCGTTTATCATGATTTTTTTTACATATATTACACTCAGTGACCACCACTTAATTAAATGCATTGTTGCAAGATAAAAATTCTAAAAAAAACATTATTTATTAAGTTGTGTTTAAATAATAATATTCGTATTTACATCAACATAATATTGGCTGTGATTTAAACTCAAAACACCAAAATTTAAGTTTTAGTAACTTAATAAAATTGGCTTGAAGACTTTTTCTCTAACTTAAGTTCAGACTTCAATTCCCCTTCCCGATCAACTGCACAAGTCTGGACAAAGTCAGACAATCAGGACCACATATTAGAGGATATGTAGAACCTGTAGGCTGAACAAATACAATATAAAAGATTCTTTCAATGTGAAGAAAATTTCATTTCGAAACTAATGCATTTCAAAGGGGTCCAAGCCCCCCACATAGTGACTCTGCAGCTTCAGACCTGAAGAGTATCCAAATCTTCAGGTTGAGGAGTGCGAGTAAAAGTAAATTTAAGTATTTAAGTAAAATAAAACAAACATTATTCTATGAAGTGTTTATAAAACACTATTCTTTGATGTTTTATGACATATATGATATTTTTCCATTCTCAAGACATACTGTGAAGTGATTATAAAACAATTTTTTTTTTTTTTTTGCATTTTTACTTTATATTATACTATGGTGGTTTGGGGATTTTTTGATATACTATACCACGGTGGAGTTTTTTGCAATATTTCATTGCAGTATTTAATACATCAATATGTGCAAGTGCTCCTCGTTTCTCTCTCCCCTTCTTTCTCATGCATATAAGGCATAAAAATGTCAGGATAAACAGCATAGTAGCATATGGCACAAAAATGTTTATGACAAACGTCATAGTACAATAAAGTACAAAAAAATGAAAAATGTAGTAGTATAGTACGGCATAAAAATGCATTGATATCCCCTAGCATAATAATAATTCATAAAAATGTCATGAAAGCCTTCATACTATAGGAAGGCATACAAATATGAGAAATATAGTAGGGTAGGGGACAGTGGTCTAAATTGTTAGGACTAAGAAGGTTCTCAGTTCGAACCCCAGGTCAGGCAGGGTCTTTCTGTGTGGAGTTAGCATGTCTTCCATTTTCTCCAGGTTCTCCAGCTTCCTCCAACTTCCCAAATAACATACAGGTCAAGTTGAGTTTGAATGGTTGCATGTCTTTATGTGTCAGCCCTGTGATAGACTGGTGAGCTATCCAGGGTACCCCCGCCCTCACCCATTGTCAGCTGGGATTGGCTCCAGCACACTGGCGACCCGGTTGCCCAGATAAGCAGTACTGAAAATGGATAGATCATGTGATCCTGTGGTCAGGCATAAAAATATCCTGAAAAAATTTGGCCATCTTACTTCATAGTTGAATATCATCATGGATAAGAGTGATTATGTGCTCAACTGGACAAGATTTTTTTTTTTCATATTTATATAACTGTCTAATACATTGTGCAGTTGAAATTCCTTCACGAATACATTTATCTTTGTCATTCACATCAACAGCCTTGTAGCTGCACTGAAATTAGCAGCCTCTGGACTGTGGACAGTTCTGTGAGAAAAGTGACGAGCGTCTCTTTCTTGTCTTTCATTCTCATTTCATTTTGCATTTATGTCTATAAAACCTAATGATAGGTCTATTTTTAAACAGATGTCAACTTAAAAAAAGATTTGTTCACAGCAGTTTTAAAATCCTCTTACGTAATGTGGACACATGTTTGGAGCAATTCTATTTTTCTCAGTAATGATTTTAAGATCTTATGAAAATACATCTAATTATTGAGTTTGTTGTAATAAAAAAATTGACGAGAAGACTCAAAACACTCAAAGCAAACTGTTCTTTTTGTTGTTGTTGTTGCACTTAAGCCTTTTTATTTCAAGTGTAGTCATGTTAACCAGCAAAAGGACCATTGTACGACTTTTAAAATTCACTTCATGTCATGTCTTCTACATTTTCACTGTCCCCCAGCTGTTTGCGTGTGACGGGATCTCAGCGTCCCCTTCCCTCTCCCTTTCAAATGTTTGTCATGGAGCGATCTAAATTTTGCCCATCCAGATGACACTTGAAGTATTTGGTGATGTCTATCTGTGGCAAGATTTGTTGGGTGTTTTAACAAAAACAAGTACGCGTTTTCTTGTGTCCCACACACATTTCATTTCAAAAATATGTATTACATTACACTGGCACACACTTTTCTCTTAATTACACATACACATCTGACTGAAATCACATCATCAAAAGGATAAGTTAAGAAAGTAACGCTTGGACATATAAATGATATCTATAGTATTCACACCTGAAAGGTTCCTTTATTACTTGCAAAGGGGGACCTACTGAATAAGCCAGGGCAGATTGTGCACATTTGCCTGGTACACCAGGCGTGACATTCAGGAGGTTCAAGAGTTTGTCATCACATAGGGGTCGTTTTGATATTTCTTTGTTCTTCTGCATGTTTGGAATATGGAACACCTGAAAGAGAAAAAAAGGGTACAGATATCAGAGCTGAAAATAATCCCCATCAGGTATGAGATTTCAACCCTGAGTTCAGTCATCTTAATTATTATCATAGTGGCAATTCTTACCTGTTGATTTCATGCAAAATGTTTTCTCCTTAGTTTTCATTTTTCTGCGGAGAGAAAGAACCGAGGTGAGAGACTGCAAGATGAAAATCACTAAAGCACAGTGTGCCTGCAGGTAAGAGTGGAGGGTAGAATGAAGGCAGTCAGTGAATCAAATCTTTCCCCTCCCCCATGGCAATTACAGTATGTGTAATGTGAAAATGAAACCAAAACAAGTCAGAGTTAAAGGAGCTGAAACAAATTCTGATCATCAACCCATACTGAAAAGCATGTTAAAAATAAAAAATAATATGAAAATGTTATCTTTAATGTGAGTCGGTTTATATTACTATAGAAAGAACCCACTATAATTAGATGGATTCATGAGACACCAAACAAAATCACCAAAAACATCGTATTTAACAATAAATGCAGTCAATAACAGTCTGAAATCTGAAATCTTCCTTGGAGGTTTAGTAGGGTTTATAGCTTGTGGCAAATCCTCTGATGACCATGGACTCTTCTCTTGATCACTCACAAGGAAACATGTCTACACATCCTCGATCCTAGAGAACATTCATGACTTGCTGTGCAGTCATAAAGGGCTTTTTCTTCACTATGCCAATGAGTGATAGATGTGCAATTGCATGCACAAGATCTGTGCTCCTCAGTTTTCCCATTTTCTAGTTTTCCAGTACACGCTTGCTTTTTTTTTTTTTTTACAGTTTATCGGACTTCTGATGTTGGCTACCAGTAATATCTCTGGGACAGTTTTGTGGTAACAGCTTTCTATGTTCAGGTAAGCTTAATCACATTAAAGCTGCAGTAGGGAGTCTTTATAGGAATAGATTTTGTCATAGTAGCTAAAAGGGTCAAATGGTACTACTACTTGCTCTGATTGGTGCTGCTGACTAGGGCACAATGGATTCTTGTAAATGGCATTAAAGCAGTAGATGGAGCCAGTTCTCATGAACTACCCTCATGAAAAAGTAAATGTTTCATCAAATACAACAAAAACTTATTCCTACAAAGACTCCCAACTGCAGCTTTAATGTAGGGTCCAGCCTGAAGAACACACCATGTGTATAAACTCTAAAAGTCTTTTTGAATCCCACAGTATGTTTATATTTATTTTGACACACACACACACACACACACATTAATGGCCAATGCTTGTGCCCCACAGCAGAAGTTGAAACTCACTTGGTTTTGCGTATGCACATGCATACAATGACCACCACAATGACTATGATGGTGACTGAGACCAGAACCACGATCAGGATAATCCACTTGGTTTCTGTAACAAACAATGTAACAACAATTACATCACAAAATCACCTACGCTCAGCAAAAGGTGATAAAAGCAGCGGAAATATTATTAGAGAGAAAAATGAGACTTTTAGAATACTAATTCCTCTTTTATTATTGCTAGCAAATCAGAGCTATCTTTGTAAACAGTAACGCGGCATTGGCCTTACCCAGCCCTCCCGTGGGGGTTTTCTCCACCTCGCAGTTGGCGCCCTCGAAGCCCTCCGTACACCGACAGGTGTATGTTTGGTTGGCTGCATCCTCGCACATTCCTCCATTCAGACAGGGGTAACTGAGGCAAGGACTCGCTGCAGAACAAATCAAAACTTGACTGACTTTTTTCTTTTTTCTTCACACACAGGGTGATTCCATTACAACCTAAAGATAGGCTGATCACTGAACTTAAACATCTTTTCCTCATTTTTACACAATTGTGTTATGTACTGTGACTGATGACCCTTTTACATTTCATAACAACACAAGCTAACAAGGCTACGGAAACGTTTTTGAGACCAGGTCTCTTTTCCATTTGCCCAGTACATTCGTGTTAAGATAAGATGATGAAATGTTTGAGTAAATGATGAATGAGTTTTTATTTTCACCTCTGTAGCAGTCCCGTTTAAAGTCATATATTGTGCAGACATAACCCTCCTGGCAGGTCTTGGGCTGACACATGGCACCAGTGCTGGTGCACTCACAGGTCTGAGAACAGTCCTCGGTCACAAATGTCTCCTTCAGCTGCAAGGCAGAGGAGAGAGCAGAGAGGGAGGATGAAATGGGACCACATCAGCATCGTGTAATCATCGAACGATTGTGTTGCATAAGCCCGCTCACAGGGTAGTATCTGTTGAGGAAGGTGCAGCCGCACTGGGAATATGGCACGCAGGCTTCCTCGCTCATGACGAAGCCCTCAGCGCACTGGCAGCCCTCCATGCAGGAGGTGGTGTCGCACTCTGACGGCGCCGCCAGGTTTGCGCAGGAGGCCGGGCAAGGTGACATGCAGGTGGAGTAGGTGCTGTTTGCGTCACAGGAGAGGACTGGGGGTTGGAGGGTCACAACAATTTTACATTCAACAAGCTAGATGTCATTTCCAACAAGGACTGTGCAAGTCATTAAGGTACCTTTGACATTCATGTGACTTTGACCATGACTTGTTTTAGCCAATTTACTTCATATCGAGTTTATTTCACGTTTGCAGCAAATTTGTAAACTGTGGTCTAGTTTTACATATGCAAGAATTTTTTCTCCAATGATTATCACGTTAATCTCTGTCAAGGTAACTTTTCCAATAAAATTATTCTCATAATAAACCTCACCCTTCTGTGGCCAACTGCAATGCAGACTGTTGAAATATGTCTATACTTCGTGTGCATCATCGACATCACTGATATTTGCACAGAACAGAGGTGATATTCGTGATCCTTACCGCAGTCCAGCTGCTGCCTCCAGGATCCCAGCTTGACTCCGGCCTCTTGACAGGCTGCGACGTACGTTTCATAACTGGCGCAGCGCAGTGCTGCGCTGCCGTGCTCGGCACACAGGTCAAACACACAGTCGCTGATGGATTAAAATATACAATAAATACAAGTTGGAGAAGGGGTGCAGGGTATATGACTTGTTCTATTGCAGGGGTTTTCAACTGATTTTGACCCAGGGATCATCATGACTAAGAAGTGACCTGGGGACCATCTGTGGATGGGGTGGGAGGTGGCATGGGGATCACATACAGGTGCTTTCAGTTTTACTCAGCTCTGTGTGTGAGTGTGAGAGAGTGAGAGCAGGAAGATGAATGAACTGAACAATACGCTGCATTTCCATGTGTATGGAGAAATTTCTAGAAACAATACAATGTTTTGGGAAACTTTCTAAAAACCAAAAAGAAAGAGATTGTGTTGGAAAAAAATCTGTTCGCATGTGGATATAGCCTCAGACTACTCACTCCTGGTAGCTTTTGGGTTCCAGCGTGGCATGGCAGGCGGCCAATGGTCCCTTGGGATCAGACAGAGCTCCACACTGAGCCGCCCCATTGTAGTCATCAAGCTGAGACTGAGAGCAGTCCGAAGTCTCAAATCCTGAGTCCGGATCGGTCTCCAAGTCTCGTCTGGATTCAGGTGGACAGAGGAAAAAGAGTCTTGTCTAACCCGATTTTTAATTGTGATGTGAACTGAGAAAAGACCCCAGTATGAAACATTGCCAGGTGCCATTGTGATTCAATTTGATTCATAGTTATAACTAACTATGACTATGACTATGACATAACTAAAGAAAATCCAAGGACTCAATCTTTTGACATTTGTTCTACCACCACCTCCAACACAAATAGTCGTATTTCAATGAAATACTCTTAAATCAAAGTTCACTAATTTTTACTTTTTCCTTCAGCGTGTAATCAGTCAATCAGGCTAAGCTCTGCTGGTGATAAATCATGTGACCAAAGTTCTGTCGGTCATGGATCAGAAAAGAATAATAGGTAGAAAGCTTGGGTTTTGAGGATTTTACAAATGTTTCCAAAGTCATGAATGTGTCTCCACACGCAGGAAGGTTTCTAATGAACCCCCACTTTGAACCAGTATCAAAATGTACAGATGGCATCTTCACATTGAGTGTAGTTGTGGTCATACCTGTGGGCGTGGACTGTATGAGGAAGGTCGTAGATCTTTGGCCCATCCACCTGTCGGTCGCTGGCCCTCCAACTTTCTCCGAAGTTGTTCAGGTTCCTGACAACTGTCCCATCAGGCATCATGTACTCATTCCTCCTGTTGCCATCATAGTTTCCACACAGGCCTCGGACAGAGCTCTTATATGTGCTGGGTAGTATGATCTCTGATGCACAGAGATAGGGACAGTATAGGAAGAGGTTGTGTTGGACTTTTATCCCAAAAATTCCATCACAGTCAATTATCACCCATCATGTTAGTGTTCATGTTTAAATGAATATGAGACATGGCCTATTTTAGTGGCATCAAATTTTCAAAACAAATCGGTCGATCTTAGTCGATTTCGTATACATAAGTGCATCTTTCCTTGTTTTTGAAAATGGAATAATTAAAGAATAAACCATACGTGATTAGACACTAACCATGCGGTCATGTGCTAGCCCCGTAATATTAGCTGCCGCCGACTGTTAAACACTCTCATTCATATATCCTTCATCTTCCACCGCATCATTCTTCTCGTTTCTCCTCGTTTCTCAACCCCATACAAATCACAAATTATTTGGTTTTCACTGACACTTACCTGCCATGGCATTTAGCATAGTTAGCGCTATAGGAATACAGCTTCTCAATTGTGAAGCCAAAGGCAATGACATCACGCAAGACAGTTCAAAGACATGAAGAGACAATAAATAGTTCATGTGAATATTCACTAGCCGCGACTTGGAAAGGAAGGGGTACTAAGCATGGTTGACATATTCTGATTATGAAGATGCTTGTGTGTGAATTACTTAACGTTAAGGTGGTTCATTCTCATTTCTAATCTGTCTAAATGATGGATGGCCTTTAGATTTTTCTGACATTTAAAAAAAATAATAATAATAACGCGACCCCTAAACAGAGAGGCGTGATGGACGGGCTCAGTTTGTCTTTTACCTCCACGATTTTTGCCATCGAAGCGAACAGTGAGCCCAAAATCAGTGGTGAGCTGGACCTGCCTGGAGTTCATCGTGATGGACAAACCACCAACTGGACTGAGAGGGGGTGTAACACGCTCCCCGTTCACCTGGAGGGGTTACAATACGGTTGCAGTGGGTTACAGCAAAACATAAATGACGTTTTCATCAGACAAAAGTAAACTACTGACCAGGACGGTCTTCCTCTGCAAGAAGCGAACGTTGACGCCATAGACGTCAACATACACCTGATCCAGGAACGACACCCTCCTGTTTCCCCCCCGCCTGATGTTCTTCCCCCTCACCACCAGGGGTGACAGGGAGGGGATCAACTGGTGGCTTTGGGCTAGGATGTAGGTGTAGGGCCCCTGGAAGTGATGGGTGAAACCGTCGAACGTTCTGTAGTGAGGATCCCCGGAGATGCTGCACTTGTCAAACCCTAAAGAGAAGGGACAGTTACATTGGAGTAGTTAAAATGGGCCAAGACCAAAACAGCACGTTGTAACAGGACGGCCGAAGCCTCTCGGAGTGGGCAGACTCACTGGTGGGTTTGCAGTAGAGGTCTCCGTTCTGGTCCAGGGCGCACACCGAGTTGGAGTTGCAGCTGTGGTCCTTGCATTTGATTTTGCCGCCAATGTTGCATGTGCACGTTTCGGCACATTTATCGGTCAGCCAAGAATCTCCCACCTGCGAGCGTGTGCACACACGCACAACATTTATGCCGTCAGCTGGACTTTAGATTAAACACAATGTTGTTTTATTACAAGTGACAATCCTTTCTTACGGATGTGTCATATTTGTGTAATACAATATTTTTGTTTGTTTTTGTACAGAGCTTCAGTTGTGCTAAGACATAATTCCAATACAACTGAGCATTAAATTATTACACTGAATATGGCGCTTTGACACTCCACAGAAGTGCAACAGAAGCACACTCTGAGTACAAAAAAATTTACAAATGTCAGAAAAATGTCACCATAATTTGGCTTTATTTTACTTAATAATACTTTACTTTTACTTTTTGAAAAAACTATGTAATTTGGTAATAAACTGGTCAGTGCAAACACAGTTTGTTTGTCCAGAAATCTATGAAAAAATTAACCTAGTTCTCACTGGATTTATGACTTCACTCAACATTTTCATGCTGCGTTTATGGTGTCAATCGCTAGTTTCAACTCTTCTCCAATACAATATGATGTTCATTCCCTGGAATCTGTTGTCTATCTGCTTCCCCACTAAGACCTGCTTAGTGAATGTGTTTCTAATGTTCAGCAAGATGAACTTACGTCGTGGTATTCTCCATCCGAGTCCAGACAACCGCATTTGTTCAGAGGAACGCACTTTTTGTCACTGAGCACATATCCGGCGTCACATTGGCAGCCCTCCAGACAGGTGGTGGGAGGGAGGTGGCAGAGGATGGGGAAGAGGTCCGAGCAGGTCGGGGGGCAGGGGCTGGTGCAGTCTGAGTAGTGGCTGTTGGGAGGGCAGGGCAGGGCTGCGGGGAGAGAAGACAACTTTGTATGACGAGAGTCAAACTCCAATCTTTTCCTGGCGCAGGTGATGAGAGCGTTGTAACTTACGACAGAAGGTGTTGTTCCTCCAGCGGATGGTCACCCCGGCGCTCTGGCAGGCCTGAGCGTACGCCTCGATGTTGTCGCACAGCGTAGCCTGCATCCCGTTGTACTCGCACATATCATAAATGCAGTTACCAAGGAAGGCTTCGGGGGGCACCAGAGCGTGACAGGGCTTGAAACGATTGGAGAGGATAACCTTGGCGCACTGAGCCTCAAACAGCTTCTCCTCTTCAGCGGTGCAGTTGGGGTGGACGTCTGGACGAGTATCTGGCTGACAGCTAGACGGGAAGATGTTGGGATGAGTGGTTGAATCAGACAGTGGGATGTTGCAGTGTTGACCCTAATTGACTTAGCTGATGTATGGATTCATGTTAATCTGAATGACAATTTATTAAATTCCATCTGCTTGTGATCACATAAATACAGTGACACAGATACAATCACTGATGGTCCGTCTGATTTATTCTGACTGCAGTACACCTCAATTGATGATCAATATGTTGTGAATAGCCACGGAGGGATTACTGAGAAGACCACCTTTAACCTTTTTATTTCTTTTTTTAAAGGCATAAAGTTCAGACACAAAACAAGGAGCTACAAAAACACCACCAAGAGACACAATAACTGCAAAAAGACACAGAACAACCACAAAGAGACACAAAAGTATTCACCATACTGATTCAGATGGTCCTAACTCTCAAGAGATGGGGTTATTTAACTGATTGCAGTAAAATAACAATATCATGAAGCTTTATCATCATTGCTTTAGATAATCATGTTATTTTAGACATGGGGACGGAGGAGTGCACCACAGAAGGCTGAGGTTGGCTGGATTTGTATTTTGCATACTTTTGACGTGTTTCTCCCACTTTTCCCATGGTGTTTTTTAAAAATTGTTAATATGAGCAGCACTGGTTCGTAACTGATTCATTTAATACTCTATTTATGTAGTGATGTACTATTAACACTCAAGGTCCAACAGCCAAAGCTTAGTTTTATGAGATAAGCCCTCATCGTCATGATGATTTAAGCCACTGACCCAGGATCACTGTCTCCTTCTGATTTCCAGCTGTTACCCAGTTCAATCACGTCCTTGGCTGGTTTCTTGTTCGGCATCAGGTTGTCATCGGAGGAGTCGTGGTTGTAGTTCCCACACATGCCACACAGCTGGAGAGGAGGGAATTACACCTTGACAAATTTGCATCTTAAAGCGTTCACAACCAAGTAAAAAAAAAAAAAGAAGAAGCAACTACAATGACAATGATACAAATTAAGTGAAACCTTCAGTCGACAATAAAATGATGATCTGACGTCTTCAAACCTTGTTGAAATATTCTCCAGGAACAGTTATCTCCAGGTGGTGGACTCCATCAAACTTCACCTGCAGACCAAAGTTGGTGTCCAGCAGAGCGTAGGCTCCGCTGGTTATCACCTTGACTCTGGCCGAGTCCGCAGAAACTGGGGTTCGCACCCGTCGTCCATTCAGCTAAGACAACACAGAAAGGAATCAGACATCCATCGGCAGCTGACCACTTCACTGTGCTGTGTCCCATTACTGTTTCATGCATTTACAAAAGGATATCCATCAAACCTGGGAAACCCTCCTTACCAGAACTCTGCGGCCCTTATTCAGTTCGACCACAGTATCGTGAGGTAGGAAGATTTTGGCAGAGCGGACATAAGAGGCCTCTGGCTGACCACGCTCCTCATTTTTAGCCACTATCTTAAAGGGAGTGACCTGAGTGGTGTTACACACCTGGAGCCATCAGAAAAAAAGGATTTGAAACAGCAGTCGTATCTTCTTATACATCTCACAGCAGGCAAATCAGGAGCACAAACAAGACAGATGACACGACTTCGAGTTGAAAGAGAAATGTGAAACCCTGGCCATTCCTTACCTCCACCAGAGTGTAAGTGCAGGTGCCCATGAATGTGTGCATCATGCCATCGAACGTGTAGTAGTGAGGATCGCCAGCCACGTGACACACCCCTTTACCTGAGGGGGGAAATCACCATTTTATGATTTATTGGGTGATGATGAACAAAAAAAAAAAATTTCAATCAAACAGAATTATTCTTTGTTCTGGGTGTATTTTAAGATGGGAAATGATCAGCTAGTGCTTGATTAGTCTTAAAATAGTGACCCAGTGTACCTGTTGAGTGGCAGTCCAGTACTCCGTCCATCACTTTACACTCCTGTGCGGGGCTGCACTGCCATGGCTCACAGGTAATGTTGTGGTTGCCATTGCACTTGCAGCGCTCCGAGCAGTCCAACTCCGTGAACCACGTATCTCCCGTCTGCAGCCACCACACACAGCAACAGTGCTAATTAATCAGCTGAATGCAACTTCCAACATGAATTCTCGCTAGAATATCCCAGAAAAAAAAAATGTGAGTGTTCCGCCCCAGCACACCTACCGGTCTGTACTTTCCATCTCTATCGGAGCATCCGCACTCGCTGAGCGGGACGCACTTGTCTCCGCTGAGGACAAGACCAGGCTTGCAGACACATCCCTCCACGCAAGGCTGGTCGCAGGAGCCACCATGGCCAGCAGGGTTCTGGCAGCTGGGCTGGGGACAGGCAGGGCCACATGGGGTGTAATCACTGCCTTGGGGGCACTTCAGAGCTAGGAAAGAGAGATTTGAAAAAAAAAGGATGTTTGTAAAATGTGCAGCATTGTAACTTTGATTCAACTCTAAACAAAAAGGATGTATAAATACATATCTACAAATGCAAAGCTTCAACAGAGTTTCCAATTTTCTAAATGGCAGCAAACTTTGTGTTGGCCTCAGTGACCAGAGCATATTATTTGGTTCTCTGCAGCCTGTGCTGCTTCTTTCATACTCTTGTCCCTTGTTTTCATCTTTAGGTCCCTTTTTCCAACTTTTTTATTTTCTTTGCTCCAAAATTAAGAGCAGTTCCTGTATGTCATGTGACACCCTCTATCCATAAACACTTACGACAGAAGGTGTTGTTTCTCCACGCGATGGGAACTCCTGCGGCAGTACACATGTCGGCGTAGCTCTCGATGGCCTGGCACAGGGCAACAGTCTGACCTCCAGTGGCGCACATGTCATAGACGCAGTTTTCGAAGAATGGCTTTGGGGGTACGACAGAGTGGCAGGACTTGAAGATACCTGAGGTCGAGGTTAATGACACGCAGATGTAGATGAAGTTTATGCGAGGCAAATTCACTCCATGATCATTTTCAGCATGGAATCAAACTATTCTATTTGTAGTATTAGTAGTAGTGCCAGATTATCAAATATGAGACAACATTGGTGATGCCTTTAAGAGAAAAAAAATTCTAGTCTGGAAGTTCGAAAAGTTAAAAATGAAAAACAACACAATATAGTATGTCGTAACAATGTGAAAAAAGTCATATGTCGTTAAAATGCAAAAAAAGAAATTGGGTTTCATAAACTCTTCATTGTATAATATGCCTTCAAAATGCAAAAAAGGTCATAGTCTGTCACAGTAACTAGTGGTCGACTGATATAGGTCTTTAAGTAGCTGACGGTGATGTCGATATTTATAGAGAAGGGCGGCTGATTGCTGACATATAATACTGATATTTGCATGTGATAAATTACAAAAATGGCATTCACCATCAATACTGGTAAAGTTTTACAATAAAACTAAATGTGATATAATATTGAATGTTGTATAAAATACAAAGAAAATCTACTGGACTAAAAGTAGCAGAGGTAAACCAAGAGAAAGTGAAACGAACAACACTAAAATGTACCTGAGATTACCAAAATTTAAATATAACCACTGGTTAGTATCAGCACTCCCCTTTCCTGTACCATGCTCGGTTCTTCTCTCCCACAGTGATATGGTTGAGACACCAAATATATGTGAATGCTACACATTCCACATTCACATTTAATTTCTTCGATGTAAGATGGTTGACTGAAATACCAAAAAAATAATGCCAAATAATTTTATAATCTTCAAACCTGTGTGTTTCCTGGTTACAAGAACACATTACATAAAAGTGCAAATGGGTGTGCTCATTGCTTATTTTGTTGCTTGATCTCGCTAGATCATATTTCAGATCCTCCCCTGGTGTGTGTGTGAGTAATACCATTAGGATCAGTGATCATGCCGCAGCTGGTGGGCTTTTTGGCCTCCTCTTCCACTTTTTCATCACAGTCTTCCTGTCCTCCGCCATTGGTGCAGCTTGAGAAAAGGAGGAGGACGTAATAAAGTGATTGTGGTGTAATTTACTGAAATCTTTCTGAATAATTGCTGGATCACTCTTGAAAATTTGTAATTATGCCCAACTAACTGTCCAGTGGTGAAGCTTGTATTGTCTCAGTGTCCGATTATTCATTATTGTAAAATGTTTTGACTGGAATTTATTCATTTTATCCAGAAATCAAGGAATCCTTTTAAAGGCTATTTATGGAAGTTGCTATTTGCTGTGTTTACAAGATAAGAAGTTAGAATAAGCTCTCTGAGCTGTGCTAATTCTTCAGGACAGACTGGATTCTAAAGAGACTTGCAAACAGAAGCCACCAGACAGGCCGAAGACAGAGACAGAACTAAAGTTAAAAAATCATTGAGGGGTTGGTAAAAGTACTTTCAAATAATGTTTTGGCTGTTTTTTTTACAATCAGTTTCTCTTGTCTATACTGTTTTTGTTAAACTTTCTGCATTTTGCATTTTATGGATTCTTCTGTCCGCCTCTATCAGTGAAACCCTTCCTTCAGATTGTGAGTCTACCAATGGCTGTCCTGGTAGGGTTTTATTATATCAATAGCAAAATAATAAGTAACAAACAAGTAAAAAACACAAAGTCAAACAAATTACAAATAAGTACCATAGTCAATGAAGGTTATAGTGTTTGTGTTAAGAACATGAAGTGAGAGCAGTGTATGACATATCTTTGTTATGGTCTAATGTTAAAAAGGCCTGGTTCTCTTTGCCATTAGAGTGAATAAAGCCCCTATTCACCATTAAGTAATGGATGTGTGAATGACACTGGAGAGTATAGTTGTGTATTGATGTTACTCACTCAGGCCGTGGGTCAGGAACCTGCCAGCTGTCTCCCAGTTCATTGGTGTTGGCAGCTGGTGTGTTGTCTGGTTTCAAGTTGTCATCTTTTGGGTTTCCATTGAAATTTCCTGCGGGGGCAACAAGTATAAAGACTCACTACAGAGTGATCAGGCTCATCATGGGTGCCTCTGGGAGAGCATTTTGATTGGACCTTGGTAGTTTTGGGTTAGAGAACTACACTTAAGCGAATAGAATGGAAGTAGCTGTCATGAAGATGTTATTTGAATAGGCTCCTCACTGAAAATGTCCCCAGTTCACGACTAATCACTTATACCGGTTCTTACCGCACAGGCCACAGAGCTGGCCATTGTAGGAGGTGGGCAGGGTGACGTCAGCATGGTGGTTACCATCGAAACGCACTCTCAGGCTAAAGGAGGTCTCCAGAACAACAAACTTTCCACTCAAGTAGATTTTGACGCCGCTGATAGAGGTGACAGGTGTGACGACTACTGTCCCATTGACCTGGAGAACCAGAAACATTGCCTTTACTTTGATGTCTTATTTTGTGTGATGAATATTCCAAAACCCAAACACATTAAATTTACCACTGTAGAAGAATAAGAAACAAATAAATATTCACATATTCAGGAGTTGAGACCAGTACCCAATTGTTGACTTTGGGCTTTAGAATATGACTTGCTAGGGAAGAACCATTTCGGTGTGGTAACCTACCTGGACTGTGCGGCCCTTTCCGAGGATGACGGTCACACCATTCACGTTGATCACCACAGCCCTTACATAGGAAACCTTCCTGTTACTCCATCTGTGCTCATTCTGCGTGTCCACGCTGAAGTACGGCAAGTCGGACGAAACATTGCAGGGTTTGGTCAAGGTGTAGGAGCAGGCTCCCATGTAATGGTGGGTGTGTTTGTCAAAGGTGATGTAGTGAGGGTCACCGGACACAGAGCAGATCCCATTTCCTGGACAGGACATGTAAGACTATATTAGTGTAATCCTACTCAAAGTTGAGACTTGCCACTTTAATGTAGTATTCAGTATTTTATTTCAAATTGACTGTACTGAAACTCAGAGTCTTAAGAACAAAAACATCTGTAACTGCCCAAATACTTCTTGACTGCAAGCACAAAGTCAGTTCAGCTGATACAATGAAGGCCTTCAAGTTAGACTGACACAAGTCCCCTCCAGGACAGGCTCAACAGGCCTGACTATTGGCGTTAGCTTGACTAAAACCAGACATAAAATACACATACACACCTTAGTCTGTCTGAAATCAAACTTCTCATAGTCAAGTTAACACACCCAGGTGATGTGATTGGGATAAAGTTTTCACTCCAGTAGCAAAGGGCTAACAACAGGCTAACAGCACTAATGACATTGTCATCTGCCTTCAGATAACACAATGAGTATGAGGGATAGCATGAATCTCATTTTGAATACAAAGTACAGCATACAGCATGTAGAAAAAGTACTGAGCTGTTAAGTCCTCTGTGTTTGTATGATTCCACATGCTAACAGATTGCCTCTAGCCAACTTGTTTACTGACTATTCATTCTGTGATGTAAAAGGACAACCAGGTATACCTATATCAATAAATTGATTCCCCTCCCATGCATGTATACTGGGACAAGGAAAGTAGTCCAATTAAATTGCATAGTCCAGCTAGAACCACAGCACAACTAAACTGTGTATGTAAACATAGTCACTAGGAACCCGGGGCCCTGAAGGGAGCTGAGATGCTGGTCCCTGTGAACTCCTAACTTCCTTGACTATGGGGGGGGCTCAGGCAGTTGCCCATTTTACCCATTTGACTGGTAAATTATTGGTAAAAGGTTGTTTTTATGTTTTTGAAGGCTGGCTCCAACCTCATCAGCCATAATGCAGCCTGAAGAGCTGAAGAGAACCCTCTGTGTATTTTTGTTGAGATCTCTTAAAGATCTCTTTCCGTGTGAGTGTGTGTTCAACATACCCAGAGGGCGACATTCGTATTCTCCATCTTGTAGCTGGCAGCTCTCAGTGCTCGGTTTACAGCTGCTGTTGTGACACTGGATCAAGCCTCCACTCTGGCACAGGCACTTCTGCTCACAACCCTCCACGTACCAGTCATCGCCCACCTGAGAAACACACAATGCAAATTATACGTCAAACTGTCATTGTTCAGGTCACATAGAGTCACAGGTATAAAAACATGCTTTTCTTCTCTCTTTAAAACAGCTCCCAGACTAAGCAAATGTATCTAAGAAAACCCAAAACAAAACACATGCTCATGTTTCTACCTAAAGAAACCTAAAGCAACATCTCAGACTCCCTTCCATTCTTTGGCAAAGGAACAAAGGTGAACTTCTCAGTGGCCCATCAGGGGCAAGTTGATGTCAAAAGGGTGTCAAGTCTGTTACATTTTTCTGTAACGTTAAGTTTTTTCTGCTTAGGTCACTGCAATGTTCACCTTCCCTTTTTGGGTCAGTTTGCATTTGCAACACACTTGTTAAACTTTCTGAGTGCATGCCTGAAATGCTTCCTCAGTTATGACAACAGGATGTAAAGTATGACGTATAAGCAGTAATTAGCTTCAGATGATGTCACTGCATGTAAGCTTGTCAGTTGATAATTGGCAGTTCCCCCTTGACTTTACCATCATTAAATAGCCATATACCTTAAATAACACACCTGATGACACCCTTAGTCTGATCATGTATTATTTCCAAATCTCTCTATTGAAATCTGACAGGTTTCATTTTAAATCCTGATTTAAACTTTGTGATAATAATGTGAGCATGTATTGATTTTGGCTCTGGGGGGAATGGACTGTGATGTTTACCACTTACCGGGTGATAGCTTCCACTGGGGTCCACACAGCCGCAGTCCTTCAGTGCCACACACTTGTCGTTGCTGAGGATGAAGCCCGGGTCACACTTACAACCCTCCACACACCCGTCTTCACAGCCAGGTGGTCCGATGACTCCCAGACATGTCTCCGGACATAAGCTCACACACAGAGAGTAGGAGCTGTTGGGAGGACAGGAAAGGGCTACATGGACAGAGGGAGGCCATGCACAAAGACAGGGTAGGAAAGTAGGATGAATCAAGAGGATGAATGGGAATTGTAGTTTAATTGTAGTTGGGCATGTTGGAGCTGTTTCAAACAAGTTATGTGAGGCGAGGTCAGTCATGGAGTTCCACAGGGTTCTGTGCTAGGACCAATACCACTAAATACCCATCCTCCAAGTAATATTATCAGATGCAGATGACAACCAGCTGTATTTTTCTATGAAGCCCAATCAAAGTAATCAGGTAGTCAAACCTCTGGAATTTCTTAAAGACACAAGGGCCAGGGTGACACATAATGTTTTACTTCTAAATTCAGACAAAACTAAAGTCATTGCTCTTAGCCCTAATATTTTAACTTAACTTAACTTAACTTAACTGTTTATGGATTCTTCTCAATATTGTCTATAATAATCATCAGATTAATCAGTAGTGGATGTAATCAGTAGTTGATGTTTAGCAGTTGTGATGAAGTACATGTAAGAACAGTTCTGTAGTTATACTAGCACACACACAGTGGCTACTGTACCATGCTAATGTTTAGCATTTCCATTTCCTGGAAAAAATTATACCTGACACCTGAAAACATGAAAAATGAGATCATCAAAGGTCTCACAGGTCAAATACATTTCTGTACCAAATATTATGTTTATCCATTTGATAGTTTTGGCAATACCTCACCCTGGAATAATTGACTGACGGGCCAGTCCCATTCCTCTAATGTCACTTCAACAAACTCACAGAACATGCACAAAATCCTATTGTCATATTTAAGACTCACGGCAGAAGTCTGGGCTCCTCCACTGGTGGACTCTGGCTCCGGCACTCTGGCAGGTATCAGTGTAGGCCTGGAGCTGGTCACATAGTATGTGTTGCTGGCCATTGAACTGACACATGTCATACACACAGCTCTGGAAGAATGGAGTGGGATTCACCACACTGACACACTCCCTGGAACAGAGAAGGGTGCTCAGTCAGTTTGGGCAGAAGAAGGTAGATGGTACATCATTCTAAAACACCCAATTCCTTCCTTCTAATGATTACAAATACAAACATTTATCTATGAAATACACAAGACCGCACCCTAAACAACCCAACAAGACTGAGATTGTGATTAATACTCAAACAGTCTTGTAAACTTAGAAATGAGAAATCTCCTTTCCACCACACATCCCAAGGAAAAAAAAAACAGCTGAAGCCAGATTCATAGTTTTGCATATGAAGGGGTTGTACCTCCCATTTTGGCAATGGAAGGCACGACTGAGTTGGGACTGGGACTGAAAGGCCCTAAATATAATAATACAAACTGTTTTGAACTACTAGAGTAACTATTTTAGAATATTGACTATTAAAGTAACTGTAACTGTAATTGAGAATCTGTATCTCAGCAGGACAATGGTTTTGGTGAGAACCCACTGCTGTCCAACAAACATATATTGTGGGTTGGTAATTAGGAACTGTCTCACCTGAAGGGTCCGGCAGGGTCTTTAATTTTACCGCATTTATCCGGTTTCACCACCTCAGCCTCCAGCTTGGGGTCGCAGTCCAGGTCAGGCTTGGTGCCGGGGGTGCAGCTGACAGACACAAACGCAACGGAGGGTACAGTTAGTGGGTAGGTCACTGAAGACATTAGATTTGTGTCTCAATTCTGAGTGCAACGATGAGACATATGCAGTGCGAGCAATCATTTTTGAGGTTCAAACCCCAATGGGGGTGGGGGGCATCACTCCAATAATGTGTAACTCAAAACCTTGGGGACAAAATTTCATCCATTAATTTTGGACCACATGATCTGGGGACAAGTATTGATTAAAATCTATGGATTGGTGCATGTGGATGTGGTCCATTCATCAACTTCTATGATCCTATCCTCAATTTGCTGTGAGCAGAAACTTGGCACCATAACATTAAATGATCTGCAAATTCTTCACATGAAATATGATTCCAGTCAGCACAATGGTGGTGCCATAATTTACAAGTTAACTACAGCACCTCACTATAAGTCCTTTTGCACAAAGATCTGTGTATGGTTCTTTCTTTCATAATTCCATTTCAAAAGAAACAGAAAAACAAACAGGGCTGTTTTTTTGGTTTTGTGACAAAAACAGAAAAAACTGAAATCTGTACAGCTTCCATTCATAGGGCCCCGTAAGGTCACGTGTGGCTCTTTCACGTGCCTGAATTTCCAAAGATGTCTCAAGGAAATCCGCACATTCTCAAATTATGGCGCAATGACAAATTTGTGTAAACTCACGAGTCATCTTCATCCTCCTCTGTTTGCCAGCTGTTCCCAAAGTCGTTGACATTTCCTACTGGTGTGCCATCTGGTTTGGTGAAGTCATTGTCTGGGTTCCCGTCGTAGTCACCGCAGAGACCGCACATCTGGTCGTAGTAGGAGCTGAAGGGAGAGAGATGCAGAGAACAAGGGATTAAGAGATGAAGAGGAATGCTTTAAGAAGATTTATACTGTTTGGCCCTTTAATGGAATTCTGGAAACGAAGATGCAGGATGGAGAAATCTCTTCATCCGATACAAATAGCCAGGGCATCATCGATGGAATATGCAGTATATTACCAAGTATTAGCAATGTAGGGAGAATTTATTAAAAATGGCTTATCTGCATGACCTTTAAAGTACAGCTTACACACATGCCCAGCTGATTTCTGAAGCAGTCTTAATAAAATGAAGCGGTTCCAATCAGATTTTCTCCACACCATAATATCTTGGCGCATTTCAGGAAATTCTATGAAAAATACTTGCTGGGAAAATACTGCATATGCATATTCATATCATATGTTTTATGTCATGTTTGATCAATTCAAAGACACAAATTTGCTCGGAATGGTATCAACTGGGGCGCAAACTATGGAGCCCCTTATGGGACACAGAGTAAAACAAAATTTGTGTTGGAAAAAAAAGATATGCTTTTCTCAAGATCTCGCAAAAGCTTGTTCTCTTCCCCCTCCCTTTTTTAATGTGGACTTTGGACGATTGCAATAAGTAAGCTCCCCCCAGTTCTGGCGTATGTGCAGTATGTTACAAGAGCTGAGTGATTTAAAAATATAAAATTAGGGAAAAGCACCAAAGACAAAGACACTTTGTAACCACCTTTACTAATTCCCAGCAGGAATACGAGAAAAAAGAAACACCTTCATTTCACTTTCATTTACACTTTGTTGTTGTCATTTACTCTCTTTGTTGCCACTGATTGAAATAACCCATGGATGTATTGTAAAAGTACAAATGTCTTGATATTTGAGGCCAATCTCAAAGTAGAAGTCTCTGATACTCCCCGACAGATATGTACAGTTGTTGTGTTGTACACTGACCGAAATAAAGTGTGGCAGGATTCCAAGAAAAGCACATCTCTTTTGTTCCTACGCAATTGTTTTTACTAAGCAGCTCCGTAGAAAACCCACCTGCATAAATTGAACATTTTTTTGAGCCTGACCTCACTCCATTGCACCAGGGTACATTAACTCTAAATGATGAGTGTGAAAATGGAGATCAGAAGAAAACCGTGTTTTTAGGGAAAATAACCAGGCGCTGCGGAGACTCTCCACAGGCTGATTTCAAGTGAAAGGAGTTCACAGTTAGCTTCATGCCCAGTGGAAATGTTATGGCATTCATCATTTCAGAAAAAATATATGTGTATATCTATGTATAATGTATATCATCAGAATCACATACGTTTTTTTGTGCAGATCCAATACTTAGTACCTATTACCTGCTTTCTTTTATGTGTGTATAACAAATTTCCAAATAGAAAAACAGACGAAAAAAAAAAAAAAATCCACTGTCACATTTACTGCATGAGTAGAAATGAGGAGATTCCTGAAATTTCCGAACAATTCAGTGTTTGTTTTATTCCGACAGCAGCACCTGACAGCCTGACCTCCCTCTATACCAACCTGGGAACTGAGATCTGGGCGTAGTGGTTTCCATCCCAACGCACCTGGAGGCCAAAGGGTGTCTGCAGGGTGACGTACTGACCGGCAAGACTGACGGACATGAGAGGGGAGGGGGAGTGGGGGAGGGCCACCCGCAGTCCGTTCACCTGCCAGAGGAAGTCAGGGGAAGATGCTAAAAAAGGAGCTACAGGTACAGATGAAATGTTCAGCTTGTAAAATCTTAACCACAGATTATAAGATTTGGATCTCTGGCTGTCTAGTAGTATTATCCTATGTCTGTCATGTTTAACAGAGACTGAGAAGAAGGGGAGGACATGGAGGAAGTACGTAGACAGATTTCAGGGATTATGGAATAAAGAGAATAAAGGGATAAAAATCAAAGAATGGAGATAAGATCAAATAAAAAGGTGATGATAGCATGGGACAGGCTTTAAATTGTAATTTCACTAAACCTGAGGATTAAGACTGATGCAGAGAAAATGCTACAGCTGGAGTTTGTGTGTGCATGTGTGTTTTGCTCAGTCATCCTCCTGCAAAAAGCATCTGACGGTGGGAACGTTACTGACCAGTGTCCTCCTGGCCTTCATCAGGGTGACGGTGATTCCGTTCACAGTGACGTAGAGTTTCCTCAGGTAGGATACGCCCGACACTCCTCGCTCCTCGTTCTTTGCCTCCACTGAGAACCAAGGACCTGCGTAGGGAACACAACATCACACCTTTTTTTACTCAAGTGAGGAAATCCATATCAGAAAATCCAGCATGGTTCAAATCCAATACACATTGAATGGATCCTCCATTTCCCAGTTGTTTTCAATAATATCCCCTCTATCCTGCTACTGGCTTTAATTTGTTTACCTAGTTTATAAGTATAAGTACTCAGATTTAATTAATAAATAATTAATTTCTTATACCAACTACTGGATAATGCCGTTGTAGGTCGAATTTTAAGTTTTCGTTTTTTGAATGTTTTCTTCGCATGGAGTGATTTTTGTTGGCCTGCTGGAAATCCTGCACCTCATCTTGAGAGGAAAGTTTTTGTTTTCAGTCTTTTTCTCACAGCTGCTTGTGTCACTGTGTTAGACCCTTTTTTTTGCTTTGAAAGACTTTCATAATAAATGCTGAGAAAAACCTGTACTGACTCCTTGAGCCCATTTCTACTTTCACAAAAAGCTAATCGGCTTAACAGGCACTTTGATAAAGACTGGATACATTTGAAGGACTGGTAAAAAAAATGCTCAGGTTCATTAAAGGACACTTCTGAAGGCAAAGTTGTGGTCACACCTGTGTTGTTCTTGCAGGTTCTGGCCAGCGTGTAGGTGCACGTTCCCATGAAGCTGTAGAACCTCTTGTCGAACGTGTTGTAATGAGGATCTCCGGAGACCACGCAGTCCTGAGAGCCTGGGAGAGGGACACACACCCCCAGAACATGAGACTGCATCACAACACAACTGATGCCGCTCAGTGAGCAGCCGGGCAGGTGTGAGCTTACCGGTGGGATAGCAGCCCAACTCTCCATCCTGGAGTTTGCACTCATGCATCGCAGGGCATTCGGCAGCGACGCAGGTGATGAAGGGAGCGTCACACCTGCACTTCAGCATGCAGTTCTCCACATAAAACTCCTGTCCGGGCTGAGGCACACATACAGAAAAATTGTACAAGTAGTAGTACAAGTACTTACATTTGGTTCTAGCCAAATGAGTACCGAATAATTTCATTACAGATAAAACTTTAATTTCAACACGTTTTATTGACATCTGACTGTCTGACTTCAGCAAACTAAATTCAAATCATGTTGTTGTTGACAGTGGTGCCCGGATTGCCTTCCATCATAATTCTCCTCAGTGTGTGTGCACATGCATAAGAGAGAGTGGGAGAGAGAGCGGGGCACAGGGAGATGGCAGTCAGTGTTGATATTGTGGCGGCCTGTCACTATGAGTCAGTGTGTGGGAATCCCTGTTTTTTCATCTTCGCAAATCTTTAAATATCTCCAAACTGCTCATGTTGGCCCTCCTCCGTCAGTCCATTCAATTTAAGATAAGTCATGTTGCTGTAAGGTGGTATCAGGTGTGAGTGCATGAGCAGAGTATCGGCCCAATACCTGAAAATGTTTTTGGTATCGATGCATCCCAAACCAAAGGATGTCTCTCTCTCTCATCCGAGAAGAGTTTAGAGCTGGCTCACTCAGATTTGGATTTATACTGGGAGGGACCAAAATGATGGCTGTATGTCTTCTCTAAGGCCAACATTATCTTAACCGCAAGTCAGCGCCAATTGTGCCGACCCGGGCGTTTTGGTGGCACAGGGCGGACAGCTCTGGGTTTCGCTGCCACAGGAACTCATGGGTCTATAAATGTTCAGATGATGTTTGTGCCATTTAATTTGCAGTTTGTCTTCAAAAGTTATGGCAGTCATGTCTGTAAATAGTGTTAAGCTTTGTTTGTAGCCCACCACCGTGACTGGAGGGGCCTTCCAGCCAGTGTAGCATTCTTCTGTAGTGTCAGCAAATGCTAATAGTGGCATAGTCAGGCCTAGTGAAAGCAGCTTAGCAACCGCAAATCTAAAATATTTGACTCCTTCTCCTGTGCCAAATCCCTTACTCTGTTGCTTTGTGGTGTGTGTGGCTTAGTTAAATATATAATAGTAATGGTTCGCTGCTGATAAAGGACACATACATGCTCATATGTCTCACACACACACACTTGTCCCTGTGTACCTCATAGTACTGGCCATTGGTGTGTTTGCAGCCACATGAGCTCTTCTTGACGCATTTGTCCGCACTCAGGACGTAGCCGGGGTCGCACACGCAGGCCTCAGAGCAGGGCCCATTGCAGGAGGGCGGTCTCCCAGAACAAGTCTCCTGACAGGGGTCGGCGCAGGGCTCATAGTGACTTTTGGGGGGGCAGCTCAGGGCTATAGGGAGGATGGGATAGGACACAGAGGCATTATACTGGCTGCGAGTGTCTTATCTTACCATTCAGGAATCTTCCTGAATGGTGCTTAAACATTCTAGCAATGATCTTGTCACAATGCTGCTGAGAGACACTTTTAATAAAGTGCTGGTCCTAATCTATGAGAAGGTGCTACAGATGACGTCAAGCATTGTAAATACACTTTCTCAATATTTCTACAGAAACTGGCTTTAATTGAATGTGAATAAACATTTTTTTTACGATTTCACCTTTCACAAATTAGACAGATGTCATTCATCCCCTGGCAAAAAAAATATCCACAATGGCTTAATACACCGTCTTCATCCAGCCTTCATTCATCATCTGTAATTTTCTTCATCCATTCATTCACCATGCACTTACGGCAGAAGGTTTGATTCCTCCATGGGCCAATGTTGACCCCGCGGTCCTGGCATTCATTGACGTAGGCTTCGATTGCTTCGCACAGAATGGGTTTGGCTCCGTCCAGTTCACACAGGTCAAAGACGCAGTCCCTTAAGTAATTCTGATGAAACATGCGTAGTGTGTCGGGTTACACTGCTGAATTCAGTCTCTTCATGTTGTACTAGGGATTTACATTTTTTCAAATTGTTCTCAAACTTCTTTTCAGCTTTCAACTTTAGCATTCAATAATGTATTATCTAATCTATTATTAGTTTTATTACTAGTTTTGTTTTTGTGTTGGTAGATACCACAATACCACACAAACCCACTTTTCTAATACTCAATTATGACTGGCTACAAGGATGAACCAAAAGAAGATTGAATTGTTGCTTGCTTTAGTACACAAACACTTCACCTTAGTCGGCTTCAGCCTTAGTGGGTCCACTAAAATTCTCACCACGTCAAAAAATGGGAACTGCTTTGTATTTGTGCGCAACAGCGATGTCTGTGTGTTTGTTTGTGTGTGTAGTTACATTGGGGTTGACTCTAGGGTGGCACACGGCGAAAGGACCCTTTTTGTCCAGCAGAATGCCACAGTACCCGGAGCTCTCATACTCTTCCTGCTCTCCTGGGTCACACCCAGGGATGGTGGTGTTGGGTTTCTTATTGCACCTGTTAATAAAGACATTCGGTTATAGATGGTCAGAACAAAGAAGGCTGACACAGTGTATTAAGTATTACGATGTCCGTTCACATCCAGTACTTGACCAAGGAGGTCCACATATAGACTTCACCTAAATTCTAATTCAACCCAGCTGTGAATCCCAGATCAAGCCAATTAATGTGTGTGTAAGCATATCTCTCTCTATATATATATATCTATATATATATAAATTTAAAGGATGAGGTTAATGAAATTTGACTACAGCCAACATGGAAACTGACAAAATGAACACTAACTGAAATATTAATCTATCCCTGAAATACTCACTCCGGATCAGTGTTCCAGCTGTGTCCAAAGTCATTGGCATTGCTAGCCAATGATCCATCAGGCTTACGGAAGTCATCTTTGGCATCTCCATCATAATCTCCACACAGTCCACACAGCTTATTCTTATAGCTGTGGATTTTTTAAACAGAAACTAAAAATTAATCAGCAAGCTAGCGATTTGCAGACGTGAGAGTGACATTTCAGTTTGAGCTACACTTGAAATGCTGTGTCACACAATCTCTGATTTCGTGACTTCCATTAAAATTAGGATAGTGTGGGGATGAATACAAATGCATGGAAACAGAGGGGAACCATCTGGGCCATTCGGGCCTTCAGAAAAGGCCCAAACATACCAAGATTTCAAATGTTTAATTTGATTTCTTTCATACTTTCATAATTCTTTCTCTTCTAATTCTTCTAATTCTCTTCTATCCTTCTCTACTTCATTTTCTATCAAATTTGCTCCAGAAATGAAATGGTTACTGTCCTGAAAACAAATAGAGTTATCCAACTAGATTTTTTTTGGTTTGATGTCCCTCATCTGAGAAGAGGTTAAAACTGGCACATTGGTTGGGACTTTTTTGCCAGGGCAAAAGCCAAGGCATTTTATGTTTATGTGGGAGGGGACAGTTTTGAATTAACCAGTCAGTTCTGGATTTATAGTGGGAGGGAGTCATTGCAGTTATGTCTGTAAATAGTGTAGCCAACCACTGTGACTAGAAGGGTTACAGCAGTTAGGAGCCTTCCACCCAGTGTAACACTCTTCAGTAGTGTTGGCTAATGCTAATGATGCAGTCAAGCCACAGCTATTGAAACCAGGTAACACAGACTAATGGCTGTAAAATAACTGTGTAAAAAATTCTTTCTCCTGATACTTCTTCCATGCACAGTATTGCTTAGTCATGCTTAAGAAATCACTTTCCTAGAATTAATGAAGCTACTTTTAAATCAATAATGACAGCTACATAAAAACTGAGCTCTCTGGTAGCCTGATGCTAATCCCTCACCAAATCCTTTGCCCAGTTGCTTTTTTGATGAGCCTGGCTAAGTTTATCTGAACTGAAGTCCCGGCTCTAAGAGAATCGGTTCACCACTGGTAAAGAGACCGTCTCGAGTGATATTCTCTGTCCTGGCCTCACTCACTCTTTGATCACTTTGACATCCATGAAGTGGTTTCCATCATAGCGAACTGTCACACCGAAGATCATGGACACGGTGTAGTGCTTTCCTGACTTGAACACAGAAACACTGTGGGCTGGAATCACTGGCAGGTTGACATTGGTCCCATTCACCTATGTGGAGAAAACAGGTCAATATAAGAAACCAAACAAAATGATGAGTGAATACTAAGGGAACTTACATTTTTATCTTTTTATCTATCTTCAATATATATATATATATATATATATATATATATAAATAACTTTCTATTACTAATTCCACTACACTGGTGTTAGCAGCTGGAAAAGGAGAATTTTTAACAGTATGCAGCATATAGGCTAGGTTCAGACTGCAGGGCTTAATGCTCAATTCAGATTTTTTTGTGAAATCCAATTTTTTTGCAATGTTGTTCACATTTCCAATTAAATGCAACTTGTATGTGATCTCCGGTGTGAACTTTAAACACCCCAAAAGTGTCCCGCATGCGCATTGGAGGACACGACGACGTCACACAGTCAGCGTGCTCAGTGTTTACGGAAGTAGCCTAAAGCCTAAAGTAGCTAGCATGGAGTACCTGGCGATGTTAAAGTTGCTGTTGTTCCAGAGCCAGAACATGCATAAAAATGTGTTAAGGAGGAGATTGAGAAGCAGGAGGGCAAGGGTTTTGGCCCTGGCATTTTGTGGGGCAGTAGCAGCAGCGTCCGTTCAAAGGAACATGTGGGTGCGGAGTCGCAAACAAGAGTGGTGGGATTTCAATGCTTTGCTGCTTTACTGACACTCAGTTCATAAAAAAATTTCGTGTTACGACAAGAACCTTTGTGTACATGTGTGCCATTCTCCTTCTAGTTCAACTTCCCACTTCAGCGTAGAATAGTGACGTTTGTGGCTTGTTGATAATGTGTAGGTCGGATTAATGCAACCTGGTCGTTCAGACTGAAGTGGCATGTCAAAAGATCGGATATGTATTGGTTTCACGACCACATATCCAAGTGGCCTGGGTCACATTTGAAAAAAAATGGATCTGTGTTGTTCAGACGGTCATTAAAAGATGGGATAAAGGTTGCATAGGGGCGAAAAAAAATCGGATTTGGGTCACTTCAGGCTGCAGTATGAACCTAGCCATAGTGTGTGAAGCCTGTTTTCACACCGCGCCATTCTGTTTAACTGCATGTGATGGTTTTGCAGTTCTTCCTCTCATTTCTTACCTGCACGGTGCCACCTTTAAGGATGGAGATCTTCACCATGTTCACATATACATGGACAGCCTTCACATAAGAGATGGTGGGCCTATTGTAGCGGTTTTCATTTTCAGTGTGGACTTCAAAGTAGGGAAGAGACGTCGTGTTGCAGGGTTTAGACATCAGATATGTGCAGTTTCCCATGAAGTCGTACTTGCGTTTGTCAAAGGTGGTGTAGTGGGGATCACCAGATGCTATGCATGTGGCTGTACCTAAAGGAATGACAAATTGGAAACTGTATGACAGCAGCCTGAGCCTCAGTCTTAGAGGGTAAATTTGAACCTGGACATGGTTTTTCTGTGTGCTAAACTGCTAATGCTAAAATGTAGTTCAACAGAAGCATAACTAGATAAGAACCATCAAGTCAAAGTTCAAATCTTTCTGCAAGGTGGTGTGATCATTGTACTGCATCACTGGAGACAACTATCAAGTCAACAACTTTGACTTTATTTAACTCTATTAAAACTTTATTTTACTTTAACTCATTTCTAAGGTCACATTGAGAAGTATACACCCTTATGATAGACTGCAAGCAGCACTGCAGGACTATGGCACTATATTTTTCTTCCAGTCCGTACTTCAGGCTTTACTTCAGAGATATATTTTATGAAAAAAGGCTAAAATGATAACTCAGTGTGATCACACCCTCAGAGATCAAGACTTTTTAGGAAGATCTCTAAATGGTTGTTGGACCAACTTCTAGTTTGGCTGTTAAGAACAGCTCACACTTTTGCCATCAGTTGTGGTTGGCATTCATACCTTTAGGATAGCAGCCTGCAACACCATTAACCTCGCGACACTCTTCGGTGGGGTCACACGAGTTGTCAACACATTCCAAAGTGTAATTCCCTGCACAGCGGCACAGCTTTGTGCAGCCATCTCCAAATATAATTTCGCCGGGCTGGAAACCAGTTGCATGAAGAATCAGTAAGGGCAGTGTCACTGTCACTGTCTTGACATTAAATTTTTACTTAACATTTATGTACATGATCATCTTAACTAGGAACATCTAACCTCATAATAGTTATTATGGTCATCCAGACAGCCACATTTCTCCAGTGGCACACAGCGTGGCCCCTTGAAGACCATCCCGGGTTTGCAGAAGCAGCCACTGGTACAGGAGCCAGAGCAGTTGGTGGAGGGTTCCATACAGGTGGGGATGCAAGGTGGACCACAGTCTATATACTCTGAATCAGGAGGGCATGGTTCTGTACAGCAGAAAGATTAGGAACAGTTTGATTAAAAAATAGGGGAAATTAATACCAGAAAAAAGAAAGAAAGAATTATTGGAAACTTTTAATGATATGTCATACTTGGGGGTTTTGGCGTAGTTGGTCTTGGAGTTGTTGGAGCAGGAGTTGTTGGTTTTGGCGTTGTCGGAGCAGGAGTTGTTGGTTTTGGCGTTGTCGGAGCAGGAGTTGTTGGTCTTGGAGTTGTTGGAGCAGGAGTTGTTGGTTTTGGTGTCGTTGGAGCAGGAGTTGTTGGTTTTGGTGTTGTTGGAGCAGGAGTTGTTGGTTTTGGCGTTGTTGCAGCAGGAGTTGTTGGTTTTGGTGTTGTTGGAGCAGGAGTTGTTGGTTTTGGTGTTGTTAGAACAGGAGTTGTTGGAGCAGGAGTTGTTGGTTTTGGCGTTGTTGGAACAGGAGTTGTTGGTTTTGGCGTTGTTGGAGCAGGAGTTGTTGGTTTTGGTGTTGTTAGAGCAGGAGTTGTTGGTTTTGGCGTTGTTAGAACAGGAGTTGTTGGAGCAGGAGTTGTTGGTTTTGGTGTTGTTGGAGCAGGAGTTGTTGGTTTTGGTGTTGTTAGAGCAGGTGTTGTTGGAGCAGGAGTTGTTGGTTTTGGCGTTGTTGGAGCAGGAGTTGTTGGTTTTGGCGTTGTTAGAGCAGGTGTTGTTGGAGCAGGAGTTGTTGGTTTTGGTGTTGTTGGAGCAGGAGTTGTTGGTTTTGGTGTTGTTAGAGCAGGTGTTGTTGCAGCAGGAGTTGTTGGTTTTGGCGTTGTGGGAGCAGGAGTTGTAGGTTTTGGCGTTGTTGGAGCAGGAGTTGTTGGTTTTGGCGTTGTTGGAGCAGGAGTTGTTGGTTTTGGTGTTGTTGCAGCAGGAGTTGTTGGTTTTGGCGTTGTTGGAGCAGGAGTTGTTGGTTTTGGTGTTGTTGGAGCAGGAGTTGTTGGTTTTGGCGTTGTTGGAGCAGGAGTTGTTGGTTTTGGTGTTGTTGCAGCAGGAGTTGTTGGTTTTGGCGTTGTTGGAGCAGGAGTTGTTGGTTTTGGTGTTGTTGGGGCAGGTGTTGTTGGAGCAGGAGTTGTTGGAGCAGGAGTTGTTGGTTTTGGCGTTGTTGGAGGAGGAGTTGTTGGTTTTGGTGTACTTGGTCTTGGACTTGTTACTGGTGGTAGAGGGGTTGTTGGCTGAGCTATATGCAAAAGATAAATAACTTCTCATGAGAGCATCTGTTACGGACACGGCATATACACATATGTATTTCTGATGGTGTAGAGTATAACTTGAATTCCCTCTGGTCAGTTTCTCACCTTGGCAGGCCATGATACACACAGCATCAACAGCAATATCTGTCTGTTGAGTTTCTCCATAGGTTCCCACAATCACAAACTGAAATATATATATATATATATATATATATATATATATATATTATATTTAAGTAAGTTACTGTAATCTTATATGCACATATACACCTTTACAGAGAAATACCAAGGTCGAGTATCAACCTGAATAGCAGTAGATCCCAGGAAGCGGACAACTGCAGGCTTCCAGCCTTGACCCTTGTTCCCCCTAACAGTGAAAAGAGCAGGTCCAAGGCTTCCTCCTGAATAGTAAAACAATTTCAAGCCAAATAAATATTTCCATGCTGACTTTGTTGACGAACATGATAATAAATGTCATCTTTTACCTGTGGTGATGGCATGGACACTGATCTCCATGGTGGTGCTGGTGCCATATAGATAGTAATGGAAGAAGAGATCCAAACATCCAGAGGAGGGAGTTACCTGAGGACTTCTGATCTGAGCACTGACTCCAGGGGCAGCAAAATAAGAATCCAACATCATGTAGGAACCCACTACATAGAATAATCAAAATAAATAACTTTTTAGGAAGGATTAAAATGAAATGAATAAAATAAAGGCTCATATTTATCAAGAATAATGGAATATAATCCGAATTTACACCATTTATCTTACAGTGTTTAGAAATTGATAACACATTTCCTCATACAATGCAGCTCAGTGCAACATCTAAACTACACAAAAGAAGGTATAATGCTGGATCCACAGCTCAATTCTAGTACCAGAACACTGACAGCATGTATCTCACAACAACAAAACTTCACTCAGAACCTAAAAAACATTTACAGCAGTGGCACAATACCATTTTCTATTGGTTAATTTACTGTACTTAAACCATGGTCTCAACAGACAGAAGGCACATTCTTTGTTGCATGGCTTATGCTTCCTTACAATATATATCTGAGAAATGAATCAGAAATCCTGTAATATAAATAATATTGATTCAGTTCCAAAAATGTAATTCCAACAGTCCAATACAGAACGATGTAGATGGCTGGAGGTGAAGCTGGTGAAGGTGTGTGCAGAGCTCACATACAGGTACTCTCCTTTGGTTCACATTCTGCTTGGTGGGCGTGCATGAAAGAATGTGGAACGGGCAAGGAGATGCGCTTAAAAAAAATGTGAGCCAGCGTGTGGCGGTTAGTGCTCATATTGTGGCAGACCACCACATATGAATCAATGTATGGGTGAAACCCTGGTGATACTAATCGAGTGATGGAATGTTACCCAGTCTGTGACTGGAACAGAGTGATTAGGTGGTTAAAATGGTTAAAAGAAGTCCCCCCTTCTCTCCCCTTTGTCATAAATCTTTCGTTGAGGTCATCAGTTAAATTCCGGGTCACTGCTCATGTGGGTGACTGGTTAGCTCATAGAGTAGATGTTTTGATATGACATATACTGTACTTTTTATACGTTCATAGATCTGTTTTTGTATAGGCATTGTTTCTGATTCAGTACTCATTGAACTTGCTGTTGTTTTTCTTATGATAAAACACATTGCGTTGTCATAACACACCTTATACCATACCATTGTATATTCCCTGCCACAACACAGTATACACTATATTATTGTACTGTATTGTTATCTCCACTATGTGCCTTTTATTTATTATTGCCCCTGTAGTAAAGCTTACTGTATTGAATTGAATTGAATGAGAAGAGGCAGTCCTTGCAAATTATGGAGAATGGAGAAAATCACAAACTAATTTGCAGTCATTTCGTGTTACGTTAGGTTTAGAACATAACATCCTTTTTAGTATGTAAATATGCAAAACAGTTTTAGTCCGATTGGACATCTGCTGCTCTGACTGTATGAAGTGTTTTGAAAAAGTGATCAAATATACGGGGCTCAAAGAAGAAGTGTGTAGACTGTATGCAATGTAAATATTGCAGGTGGTACAGTAACATGTTAATAGAAAGCAAAGGGTCTCCAGGCTATACCAGGTCATAAACACAAAGAGGAAAATAATGTTAAGCTTAATCTGCACATCTGATCATATCTACAGGACTCCTTCAATCCTACTCATCATCATCATATGCATAAATGTACTTTGTCAGAAAAAAAGTCACTTCCATACAGATTTTTGTAAATAAGAGTCACTTACATCCAGGTTTGGAGAAGTCATCATCAGGTCCAGTGCCTTCATTTTCTGAGGGCCCAAGCCACTGTTCGAAGCCCTGTATATCAGGATTGTCAGCGTGAAGTGTCCACCCACACAGGTCACCGAGAGTGTCGAAATTGCAGCCAGAAACACAAGCTGTTGACAAAACGGTCCATCAGTGAGACAGCAATATTAGCTTGCATATGTGCATGTGTGTGTGTGTGTGTGTAAACCTACAGGGACATGCCCCCTCGGTAATGATGATGTTGTCAATGGCTGAGTCACAGGAAGAAGTGAGGCCCCTCTGTGCCTCAAACACAATCTACAGACAGAGAGAAAACAAGATCACTCAAAGCCGCTTTTAGACTCACTCTCACAGCAGTTATCTCATCTGCATGGAAAGTGAAGGAAATTTAAAAAACTTTGAATAGCGCAAAAAGCATTTTATGCTTGGCTGAGGTGGAAAAGATGTTGTATCAACAAAAGAATGACAAAACGTGACGCACTATCAACTTGTGCCCAACTCCTGATATTAGCATAACAATAGCAGATGCATCCATTTACATGGAAATGGCATATTTCATGCACTTAACAGCACTAACAGCCACTAAGCGGTGAAACCACATAGTTATCAACTCGATCAACCGAGGGGTTTCCAAAACTCATTCACATGAATGGGGCAGAGTTTGCAGCACCTGACCAATCACAAATATGGACAAGTTCACTGTCAAGAAAGCAAACTATAATATCAGACAAATATGACAAACACATAATCGAAGCTAACCAATGCAGGAAAGACAGCTGGTAAAAAAAATTTAATTTAAGACAAAGGGGTTTGCTCTCCTCAGAGGTCGTCTCACAGTCCACCCACCAAGCTCCATGGTATCCTCTATGAACGGTGATGACATTTCCCAGAGAGCTTTTATACGCATTCTTATCTCAAACATACCCCGCTTGGAGTAAGTTAGGTGTTCAGCATGAGTTACCATGTTCCACAAGTGAAGCACCGCTGTAACCCCGAAACCCAGGGTTGTGCCTGAAGTTACCTTGCTAACCACAAATCCTGTTTCATAGTGCAGGCCTCTGGTGCTACAACGGTGTTGTTCCACTATGTTGCACACACTTTAAACAGAATTGTGAACAAACACTCAACATTTTGAAAGTTGGGACCTGAACCTGGTGGTGAGCAATGGAAGCTCACCACGCATAACCAAGTTTCGACCACATGGCTTTCTTTGTCTTGGAGACAAAGGAAAGCACCGGAACAATAAAGTCCCACAACCTTCCAGGTGTGAAATCCGATCCAGCAGCCACCACTGGATGACTGTGGCATGTGACCTCTGAGGTCATCAAGTCATATAAAGGCTGTGCTCAGCCTTTATTCGCTCTCTTCTCTTGAAGCTCCTTTCTCTTCCTTCCTCTTCTCTTCTCTTCTCCAAGCCCTGGAACCACTCTCCAGGGACCCCCAGCTGTGCAGCTGCAGCTGGCTGTCTGAGAGTAGCCTGCTGACCAAAGCAGATCCTCAGACCTTTCCTCCACAACAGCGACGAGAGAGCCTGCTGAGGAACAATCAAGATCCGGCAAACAAACTCCATTGGCCAACAAACACAAGGTTTGTAGGTTAATCCTCCATACAACAGGAGCCACACAGCGAGTTAGCACCGAGCTGCTAACCAACTACGTCCAAGGGGCGGCCAGTTTCCTCCAGCGTCTGCCATCAGGACCACACAGCAAAGACTGCCTTCCAACATTGGAATTCTAACTCTCTCAGCTTGGCCCTTCCATCAGGAACCACCAGCCAAAGGAGCAACACACCAGAGAGAGTTTCTCTCACACCAGAACTGGTAACACCAACTGGGCCTAGTCAAGCTAAGATAAGCTAAGCTAAAGATAAATCAAGGACTGTGAGTTGATGTATTTGTGTTTACTGAGTGTTGTGATCAGTTTGGTAGACAGGTTATTGTATTGTTGGCTCTGCCACATTGTTAAGTAGATGAAGTTAGGTTACGCTTGCATGCTAACTAACCATCCTTCCTCTAACCTGGCACCTCATGAAACACACACACACACACACACACACACACACTCACCCAGCACATGGTCTGAGTGCCTCCACAGATCTTCTTTGTTCAGGGCCTCCAGGCCTCAGCAGCCATTTTGACACACCCAGACACACACACACACACACACACACACACCTGTAGAAAGTACACTGTAGCTAGATTGTATGTTTCCTTTTCTCTTATTCTTGTTAATAAATGATTATTTAACATACCTGTTGTCTGTTTAATGTTGCACAAGAGTGAATTCCGCCAACCTCTACACGGTCAAGAACTCCAAATTCCTTCTACCTAAACTAGTTGTTAATCTGGTAATTTTGGTTCTAGTTATTAAATTAATTATTAATCAGAGTTCCAAATTGACAATTTAGTACTAGTTATGAGATTGATTTAATAAATTGGCTATCTTTCCTTTCTTTCTATCTATCTTGTAACAAGGGTGGTGCCCCGAGGTGATCTAATGTATTAGATCCAATTATTTAATAATTAATAATTATTAATCTAATAATTATTAACTATTTTGGATAGCCAAACCCCAATAATTAGTGCCCTTAGTAGGCAACCTCAACAAAAGGTGCCCCAGCAAATGGTGCCCCGTGAGGTAAAGAACAATTGACAAGTGTTTTGCACAGGGCCATTGTCACAGATGTGGCTTCAAGATTGACTCGTGAGACAGGAAGACTGCAATCTGAAATACCACAAAACAAACAGTGCAAAGGCCTCAGGGCAGTTTTCTTGCTTTGTGTGGTTGGTGATCCCGCTTTTTGATCACAAGTTTGAAAGTGATTGCACGTGTGCTTGCCTTGTGCCTTGTGTCCCTGTTCTGGGACCTCTCAGGATAAACGGTAAACGATAAATGGCCAAGGAGTGGTTTCTACTTAAAATCACATGCCTTTATTACATGCCTTTACTACAAAGTTCACTGTCCTTTGCCATCTTATCTTTGACTGACGTCGGCTGTGAGGGAATACTCACATTTTTCTGCACAGTTTGAAAAACATGTGTTGGTTATGGACAGTGGAGATTAGGAACTGTAAAGAGGTAATGCCCAAATCCACCTCAAGGCCAATGTGGTATAGAGGCATTGAATTCTATGCTGTACAATTGCCTCAGCTGTACGTCATTTAATTTGTGTGGTTTAGTATGTGAGAATAAAACCAACTTACCACCTTCTCTTTGTGTGGTCTGCAGGCTGTAGGAGATTTTAAAAAGGCACAGGAAAAGATTGCAGTTAAAGTCAGGTCATCTGAACATTACCCAAAGTGAATTATTTATTTGAAATACATTAAGGAACATATGGTTGTGTAAGGCAGTTCCAGATGCATGTAAGAATATAAATGGGCCTAAAATATACAGTGCAGATTGCAAGCTGCTGCATCGCATTGACATTATTATGCAATCACAGATGAAGGAAGGAGACATTGTGCTACAGTTACATAACAATCCAATGTAAAGGGTCAGTCAACAAAAACAAATCAATCCACAAATTAACAATTGTGATCCTTGAACTTATTAATATCTGATTATTACTTTCCATTTCTATTTCTAACTCTAGTTCTTCCTAAATTAAGTTTTTCTCTGTTTTAATTTTCATTAATTGTGTTTTGACAGTTCAAATATATTAAATGAATACTGATGAATTTTTTCAAAAACACAATATTGCACTATCCTTTTTTTTTTTTTTTTTTTAAGATTTTGGAAAAGTTCTTGATTTAAGGTGGTCATGGCATGTATTCTTGTGGGTCCAGTCAATCGTATATGGGCAAAGCTTCCAGAAAAGTTGCTCACCTGATTGGCAGAAGTCATTTGGATATTGTTCATCTCTGAAATTAGCGCCAAGTGTCAAATTTATCAATTTTTTGAATGACTTGGATAGTTTTAAGAACTGCATCTGTATTTCAGCAAATTCTGGGATTATCTGCATTTTACAGTTGATTCATTATCAAATTCTATGATTCTGACTGTGTTTTCTGCATTGCAGCTATTATAGGACAATACTTTTTATAAAACAGAACAAAATTAATGGCAGTAAAATTCACAGCACATAACTGTAAGAATTAGTTTAAATTATGTTATAAATCCATCAGCAAAAATACAAGTTGTTGACAAGAAGTGCAATTAAGTCCCCACAAACTTATCATTATATAAGGCACACAGGATGTAATAAGGATTTACACAGATACCACAGAAGTACAGGCCATCGGTAAGGCCATTGGGGAGCCCTCCTTATTCAACATTCATTATTGTGTGATCTTTGGCGGGGGGACTCACCTGTGCTGTGCCTGTCCTATTCTGCTGCCACACATCCACAAGAGCATGATTGCAAACTGTAATGTATCCATGGCTAACTGTCAGTTAGCAGGAGACAAGGAGGGACGGGGGACACAGCAGAGGTCTTTATATAGAGAGACCGGGACAGGTTTGGGAGGGGGGCTGTTCAGGGAAACCCAGGTAGATGAGTGCTGGTGGATGCTGACGAGCTCCATAACTTGATGTTGTAAAAATGTGTAAATGAGTAACTGTTGGGCAATAGGGACAGGGCGTGTCATCGCTGGGTGTGCGTTCCAGGTGTGGGTCCGTAGACGTGTTCTTTTTGACCTCTCAGCAGTTCACGGGGTGGGTGGGGATGCCCATCAAACACTATATAACTAATAACAATTTGTACTGTGAGACCGAGGGAGGCTATTTGTGTAATAAACAGAATACTTTGCTCATATGGGTGTCATCTTTTCAGAATTTACTTTATACAGATGTGTGCATGAGAAAAGATATTGCTATGACTAAGCATACTTACTTACTTTACCTTGGCCTCCAGTTGTAGTGTAAGGAAGATTCGACCAGGTCATGTTTGACCAGAACTGGTCCTTACGTTCCACACATAAAAGAAGTCTCAAAGACATCCTTCTTCCACCTGCACAATATTGCCAAAATGAGAAAAATCCAGTTTCAAAATGATGCAGTTCACTATTATCAGATGTCCCAGTAACTGTCAAAAGCCCAAACCATGAAAATAGATAGATACAGTATAGATACAGTACATATCAGGGGATAACTTTATCACTGTAGGTGAAAGTCTCTCCCAAAACACACTGAGACATCAGGTGCTTTTTTTAAGGCAGAGCTGAGCATCCGGATTGGCTGAATCCCATTAGACTGTACTAAAGGTCTATCTTCTGACTTCGTCATCTTGGTTTTGTGTTCAGCATATTCACCTGTAATCATAATCAATAAAGTGTGCTCATTTGTTGCTGTCAACCTTTGTTGCCCATAGCAACCTGACTTATTTTTCCATGTGCACTTTGATCTCTTGCTTACTCTATTCCACCTACATTTCTGAGCTTTATCTGTGAAACGGAGACAAATGCTCCTGCCTGATCCAGTCTGCCCTAAATCAGCCTAACTTGAGATTCTCTGTGCTGCTTGAGTGAAAAGAATTTTCCTGAAACATTTTAGACTGACCTTCTAGCTCTGGCACAGCTACTGGTTTCATGTCATCAACTTGTTGGGACAGAATGTGATTGATTGCAAGTTTGTACTTAACCCAATTAACCCAAAGCTAACTCCACATCTTACCAGTTGAGTAATACTTAGGTAATACATGTTCTTATTTGATAATGACACTGATAACACAGGCAGATAGATGGACAGATGGACGGACAGATGAAGAGACAGAAAGACAGATGGAAAATCCTCTCTTCATAACACTGCACGATGAGTTGCCCAGATGCTTTCGGCTTGTAGGGGCAATCGTTGCCATATTTTCCCATGCCACCAAATCAGGGACATGAAGTTAGGGGACAGTTATAAAATACTTATCCCCTTCACCGACACCAGTAACGCCTAAATACGGTGACCTCAGCCACAGCTTTATCTCGACTACTAAAACATCTGAGTCATCCACGTCAGAATCGGCGGAAAGGTGGAGGAGCAAGATGGATAAGGAAGAGGTCGCACACATGCAAGTCTTGACTGTTAGGGGTCTTGTGAGACCACTGTGGCAAAGCATCATACTGTCAGACACGTTCAGTCCTCAGGACAGGTTCATAAAGACATTTTCTCTTTGTGTGAAAACTGAAAGTGGGTAATCCTGCTCTGTAGGGCCCCACCTTGGTTTGACCGAAATTGAATTTTAGATGGCTGAATTTAAAGACCTACTGCTGGTGTTAAGGGAGTGAATGGCTAAAAATGGGTCCAATGCTAACAGCAGCTCAGCCACCCACTCACTCACTCTTCTACGTTACTGTTACCCTGCTGTAGTGCTCTTCAAACAAATCACCAGGACACTACTGCCCTCTCTGCACAGCATCTACCACAAACTGTTCACACTTCTACCCTCAGGCTGGAGGTACAGAAGTTTGAAATGCAGGACAACAACATTCAAAAAATGTTTCTTCCCCTCTGCCATCAGACTCCTGAACAACTGAACAACTGACAAGGGTCACAACTATGTACCACCTTGTTGCTTTATACTTGTACTTCTGTTTACGACTGTGTTCTTGCAAAACTGTGTTGCACTTTATAAATACCAGATATTTTTTGCCATTGCATTATGTTATTATTATACTGTATTATTGTGTTCTTTTTATTATTGCATTTCTCTGTTTTTTTTATTCTGTTTTGTACTTATATACGTCGGCACCAGGGTGGACAGCAAACGAACGAATTTAATTACACAGAAACTGGCTTTTTTGTTGCATATGACAATAAACATCTTGAATTGTGAATCTCAAATCTTAACAAACCCTCTGTCTTCACTTGTAAGCAACAGTGACGCACTGTTTAAGGACTCCAGGCCAGTTGATTGCAGTGGCCCAGTTAACATACTGCCATAAAATAAAAACTAATGCTGAACCAGCACTGAATTTCCCATTATTTTCCTGTGATATTGTTCTTTTGTCAATGATTTTGCGACCACCTCCCTTATTCACCGCTGCTATTTACAGCTGCCGCCTGTCGCTCTGCACACTCTGCTGCGTTTCCACATTTTAACGCCACGTTAACTCTTTTCAGTCACGTTAAAATGTTTTAAAACCTCTGGCTCCAGGACAAAAGCGGTGGAAAAACAGACAGAAATGAAAGGAAAACAGTCAGTGGACAAACTGAGGGGCGTGACAGAAAGTGAGGAAAAGGGAGGGAAAGTTCCAGCTACACTGACGAGACCACTGGAGTTGGCTGGAGCAGGAGCTGGCTAATAGTTTGGTCTTTTGACAAATATGCCATCACTGCAATGATAGTGTTGTTTTGTTAGCGAGATGTCACAGTAAGATGCTCATAGTTTAGTGTTAACTTTTCTGACATGTACATTAAACAGGAGATATAAGAGCATATTATAACTGTGGTTGCACAATACAATGCAGGGCTGGCTAACAGTTTATCTACCATACTGACAATGGTAGTGCATTATAAGTAGACAATGGTAGTTCATAAGTTCAAATGGTAAGTGCATTATATAATGTATATATAATACTAACTATTCTTTACTGAATTAAAAGGATTTTTTCTATGCCAGGGATCTTTAAAAGCCACTGCAATGAGTATCTTTAGAACCCTTAAATAAGATTTATTTTTTCCAATACTCTACGAATTTAAATACTTCAAATTCAGCTTTTGTTTCTGCCCAAAGCTTGCTCACATTTCTCATTGTGTGGTTTCTCTATGCAGATCAACAGTGTGTCCAGCACATGTCTTGTGTCCTGTCAGGACTGAGAAGTCAACAATCCTGGCGGTACAGCTTGAGGGTGCGTGAGCAGGCTGCCTGTTAGCCATGGATAGCCGCTAGCTGCTAGCTAAAAAACCCTGCCTGCTCATGAAAAAGTAGCATCGGGTAATTTAATTTGTTACTTTTTTTCTTCTTCTTCTCCTTCTTTCACAGAATTCTTTGTTGTCGCATTGTCTCTTTCACACACCCCCATGCCACACACACACACACACACACACACACTCAGTGACTACTTCAAGGAGTCGCTTATCCAGTAAGTGTTCGGAAATACACAAAGGATGTGGGGATAGTTTCCCACCAATAAATTCGCAAAAATATAATTGGCTGAGACAACTGTTAAAATCAATGTCATGCCCATGTTGACTTAAAGTGGGCGTTCAGTGCTGGCAGCGCCAGATTGGCTGATTCACCCAGATACCACTGGAAAAAATTTTGTTTGGTAAATTTCTTCTTCTGTTATATCAACTCACAGTTTGCACCCAAGATAAGAGAAAAAGGTGATCTTGAAATTATTACTATTATTTCAAATAATAAATAAAAATATATATTTTTAAAAACTAATAAATGGAGTATTTTCTTTAAACCTTCATTGAAAACCTTGAAGGTACAGAAGGTTCACCACTTGTAAATTCAATGTAAAGTTTATGACATAAAGTGAATCTGAATACATTTCATTGCAACAGCAGTTATTTGTCTTTTTCCAAGAGTAAATTCAGTAATTATGTCCTCTGAAAGAAAGAACAGAAAGAGAAAAAATCTGTCACTCCAACTTTGCACTCCATAACCTGGACAAGGCAACACAAAGGACACAAAGACACAAAGTTTGAGCAAAGTTCGAGGGGGATGGGATGATGTCAGTATGATTTAACCAATTTTGGGGATTTTTTAAACCATTTTTGAAGAGAGGCTCTTTGAAAGCGTGTTGTCACTATCAAAGTCACTGTATTGAGACAACAAAGGCACACAGATGATGCCGACACACTGACCCGCAGCCATAAGCTTTTGATAGCTGGGTTTTCACCCAGCTATGGCTTATCAGCCTTTGGCTGTGATGATTTAAGGTGCAGACAGTATTTGAATGTAGGGTGTGGTTAAAGCACTTTCTCCATCTGCCCCACTGTTCTGATCTTTACATATTTTCTGAGGGTTTGACTTTCTTTGAGTCATATGGGTGTGAAAGCAGTGTGTCCAAAGAAATATGAGGGGTTTTTTTTTTCTTACAACACACCTTTATCTATACTCAGCCCACCTTTTCAAAGCCCACAGCATGGAGGAGTTCATGTCACATCCAAAATGCACTAATGCTGCAAAACACTTGACTATCATCTCAGGATAAATGAACAAAAAAAAAAACAGTTTTAATTACAAAACTGTTTAATTGTTTGAGGGGGATGTGTCTTGTACAATATAAACCGACCAAAAGAAAAGGAGTGTCATTTCGTTGATTCACGTATGCTGGTTTAGAAATTTTGTCCAACTTTCCTTGAGCACTACAGAACCATCACCATGTCAAGAGACATTTAAACCTTGCAGCTCAGGTGCTGCAGTTGCTCTCCACTGGCAGCACGAACCAGGAACCACCTCTGTGAAGTCATTGGTTCAAGGCTTCACTGACACACATGACATCTGTGGTTATGTCTCCCAAATGAGATGCAATGTATTTGATCTTTCTTCTGGCAGCTCTTTTTTTTCCATTATTACTACTACTACACATATAGACACCAATGCTGCAGTTTTGAGCTCCTGACACGGTGGTGCTTTTGGACCAAAAAGTGCAGGAGACCAGAGGCACACAGTTCGATTTTTTATTGAGTACCAGCGAGGAAAACAGCGCAAGGGAATTCCTGAAGAGTTGCACACGTGGTGTTGCTGGCGTGTTGTTCTGGTGTCGACTCTTCAGGGATGTGGACGTAGCCGTAGCCGTGGTCGAGGACATAGCCGAGGTCAAGATCGTGGTCAGTGATGTAGACGTGGTCAAAGACCTCTCCTCCGGACTGTACCCCTCCCAGTCCACCAGGTAACGGAAACCGCGGCCGCGTCTACGTACGTCCAGCAGGCGGCGAACGGTAAACGCCGGGTGACCATCGATGAGCTGGGGAGGGCTCTTCGTGACCGTTTTGAGCAGGGACACGTGGAAAGTGGGGTGGATTTTCAGGGCTGGGAGGAGCTTTAATTTCACCACTGCAGGATTTATGATGCGCTCAATGGTGTAGGGACCGATATATCTGGGGGTAAGTTTGCGTGACTCGGTCTGTAGCGGGAGGTCACGTGACGAGAGCCAAACCTCTTGCCCGACCTTGTACTCCGGAGCAGGAGTTCTGCCAAGCGGTCCGCCAAGCGTCGGTTGCGTTCCGCCGTTCACGTCAAGGCTGCCCAGGCTTCAGTGGGCACGACGTAGGTGGTCTTGTACTGAGGGCACCGCAACCTCGCACTCCTGGCTAGGGAACAGGGGAGGCTGAAAACCCTGGGAGACCATGAAGGAGGGACATACCTGTGGCGGAGCTGACCAGGGAGTTATGGACGCACTCGACCCAGGGTAGGTGCATGGACCAAGAGGTCGGTAGCCGGAAAGCCACGCAGCATAGGGCCGACCCCAAGTCCTGATTTGCCCGCTCCGTCTGGCCGTTGGTCTGGGGATGGTACCCGGAGGAGAGACTGGTCGACGCCCCCAGAGTTTGGCAGAAAACCTTCCACACCTGAGAAGTGAACTGGGGGCCCCGGTCTGACACAATGTCCTGGGGAATGCCATGCAGGTGAAAAAGATGGTGGATGAGTAGATCTGCAGTTTCCAGGGCGGAAGGGAGTTTCAGTAGGGGAACAAAATGGACAGACTTTGAGAATCGGTCGACTATGGTTAAAACAACCGTATTCCCACTTGATGGTGGTAAGCCAGTAACAAAGTCCACAGCAACATGGGACCAGGGATGGTGAGGTATTGGTAATGGACGGAGAAGGCCAGCCGGGGCCTGGTGAGAAGGTTTGCTGCGGGCGCAGACGGAGCAGGGCAGGACATACTCACGGGTGTTGGCAGACATGGACGGCCATCAGAACCTCTGACGAAGCATGGCTAGAGTCCTATGGTGGCCAGGGTGGCAAGCCAGCTTCGAATCATGGGCCCACTGTAGCACCGACGACCTCACCGGGGCAGGGACGAAGAGCCGACCCTCTGGGCAGTCTGTGGAGATGGCCTGCCCCCGGAGGGCCTCCTGGACCGCCTGCTCGATCTCCCACCTGGCCGCTCCAACCACACAAGCTGGTGGGACAATGGTCTCCGCGGGGGCCTCCTCCCCTGTGGGTGAAAACTGGCAGGAAAGCGCATCAGGCTTGGTATTACGGGAGCCCGGGCGGTAGGTAATGGTATAATTTAACCTACCCAGGAATAGGGCCCACCGCGTCTGGCGCTGACGTGTTTGCTCGTTCCGCTCTTGTTTGCCGGCTTTATTTTGTTGTTTTAGTGTGTTTCTTTTTATTTTTCTCTTTCGAATGCCATGCACTGATAACTTACAACAGGCAGGCACTACTGGACATTGGTAATTCACACAACCACCTGGACTTTACTTGTTTTATTCCACCGGAGTTACAAGTCACCGTCGCGCTCAAGGCAGCCACCGCCAGCCCCTGCAGGCCCCGAGGCCCCGACCTCGAGTGAGTACGCTGATCGCAGGAGGGCATTCCGGAGACGGCGACGCAAGCGAGGGAAGAGGGCTGGGCTCCATGCTAGGCTAAAAGCCCGTGCTAGCAGACCATCGCTACCCAGCCTCCTACTCGCTAACGTGCAGTCACTGGACAACAAACTGGATGAGCTAAGAGCCAGGATTTCAACCCAACGGGAAATGAGAGAGTGTTGCGCTTTCATTTTCACGGAGACCTGGCTTTCGGACAAAATCCCAGAGTGTGCCACTCAACTAACAACTCACTCCATCCATCGTGGAGATCGGACTGCAGCCTCCGGTAAGGCTAAAGGAGGGGGAGTGTGTGTATATATAAACAACCCGTGGTGTGGAGACATACAGACTGTTAAAAAGCACTGGTCACCCGATGTGGAGTTTTTATTACTGAAATGCCGTCCCTACTATCTACCGAGGGAATTTACTGCTGTGTTTTTGGCCGCTGTTTACATCCCCCCGCGAGCCAACCACGCCGCAGCACTCGGCACACTCCACGACGTCATCAACGTGCTGGAGACGGCTCATCCCGATGCTGTGTTCATCACTGCTGGAGACTTTAACCAGTGCAATTTACGGACTGTATTCCCCAAATACCACCAGCATGTGAACATTCCCACCCGGAAAAAGAACACTCTGGATCATGTTTACAGCAACATCCGTGATGCATACAGGGCTTCACCCCGCCCCCACTTCGGACATTCTGACCACATCTCTCTGTTTATGTACCCCGCCTACAGACAAAGACTGAAACAAACAAACCCAGTCATAAAACACATCCAACTCTGGAACCCAGACACTGAAAGCACCCTGCAGGACTGCTTTGCTATGACAGACTGGGATGTATTTAAAACTGCAGCCACTCGGGAGGACTCCTCTGTCAGTGTACAGGATTACGCTGAGTATGTGACTGGGTACATCAGCACCTGCGTTGATAACATCGTGCCCACCATACAGGTCAGGAAGTTCCCCAACCAGAAGCCCTGGGTAAACACTCAGGTACGAAACATGCTGCGTGCTCGCTCCATTGCATTTAAATCAGGCAACGAGGCTGAGTACAAAGCTGCCAAGTACAAACTGAGAAAGGCCATCACAGCAGCAAAGAGGCAGTACAGGGAGAAGCTGGACAGCTTCTATTCCACTGCTGACTCCGGGCGGATGTGGAAGGGCTTGCAGCACATCACAGACTACAGGACCACCACCAGCACCATAAGTCACACAGACAGCCTGCCAGATGACCTCAACAGATTCTACACCCGCTTTGAGGCCACAACCAACAGCACAGAGACACACACCTGGACCACCGGACCCCCCCCTCACCGCCACTAACAGTCTCCTCGGGTCAGGTACACAAAGTCCTGAAGAGAATCAACCCCCACAAGGCAGCAGGACCGGACAACATCCCTGGCCGTGCTCTCAGAGCATGTGCCAACGAGCTGGCTGACGTCCTCACCTCCATCTTCAATCTTTCCCTGAGCCAGAGCACAGTTCCCTCCTGCTTCAAAACCACAACCATCGTCCCCCTCCCCAAGAAGAGCCCACCCACCTGCCTGAATGACTACAGACCAGTAGCACTCACTCCAATCATTATGAAGTGCTTTGAGAGAGTGGTGCTGGTGCACATCCAGAGCAGCGTCCCAGATACACTGGACCCCCTGCAGTATGCCTACCGGCCAAACAGGTCCACCTCAGATGCCATCACAGCCCTCCTTCATTACTCCCTGTCCCACCTGGAAAACAAAGACTCCTACATCAGGATGCTCTTTGTGGATTACAGCTCTGCCTTCAATACGGTCATCCCCTACAAACTCACCCACAAACTGTTCAATCTTGGTCTCCACCCGACCCTCTGTGACTGGCTGTTTGACTTTCTGACTGGCAGACCCCAGTCTGTCAGGATTGGAAATAACACATCAGCCAGCATCATCACAAACATCGGAACCCCACAGGGATGTGTCCTCAGCCCCATCCTCTACACCCTGTTCACACATGACTGCGTCGCCTCCCACAAGGACAACATCATTCTGAAGTTTGCTGACGACACTGCAGTGATAGGACGTATCACTGCGGGGGGACAAGCGGCCTACAGGACAGAGGTGGGCAGTCTGGTGTCATGGTGCGAGGACAACAACCTCACCCTAAACACAGACAAGACGAAGGAAATGATAGTGGACATGAGGAAGGGGAGGAGACCTCATCAGCCACTGTTTATCCGGGAGCTTGAAGTGGAGAGGGTGAGCAGCTTTAAATACCTGGGCGTCCACATCACTGAGGACCTCACGTGGACCACCAACACAACACAGCTGGTCAAGAAAGCTCAACAGCGGCTGTATTTCTTGAGGAGGCTGAGGAAGTTTGGCATGTCCACAAAGATCCTCAGCAACTTCTACAGCTGCTTTGTAGAGAACTGCCTGACCAATGCAATCACTGTGTGGTATGGCAGCACTACGGCCATGGACCGCAAACGCCTGCAGAGAGTGGTAAAGACAGCCGAGAGGATCATCAGGCACCCACTGCCCTCTCTGCACGGCATCTACCACCGCAGAGTCCACAGGAGAGCTGCCACCATTATAAAGGACAATACCCACCCACAACATGGACTGTTTACACTCCTGCCCTCAGGACGGAGGTACAGGAGTGTGAAATGTAGGACAACCCGTCTGAAAAACTCATTCTACCCCACTGCCATCAGAACCCTCAATTGCTAAGGTCACTTTAATTAACGCCAAGTCACTTTAAACACTTTAATGTTTACAAACCAGCCATCTCTTGCACGAGGTATAGTTTACATTGCCATTTGCACTGATGTTGCCATTTGCACTGATGTACAGTTATTTCTTTATAGTTACTATTTTTTTTGTATTTACTTACGTTCTGTGTTATCTATTTTTTTTTCTTCCTTTTTATATTACTTATTGCTGGTACTCTGAGTGGACAGCAAAGTAAGAATCTCATTGTACAGGGAAACGTGTTTCTTTACTGTACATATGACAATAAACACTTTGGGCTCATCCGCACTAGGTCGTGGGTGTGCAATCTCTGCTGGGTAACCACCAGCGTACTCCGTCACTCTGGCAGGGGACTGGGAAGGACTGGCGGTGGTAGCGAACCCCCGGGGCTTCCGCTTCTTCGCCCTTTCCCTCCGTCTCTCCCTGAGTCGGTTGTCCAGTCGGGAGGCTAACTGGATGAGCTCCTCTAGCAAGCCCATTTCATCTCGAGCTGCTAGTTCATCCCGGAGCTCATCCGACAACCCCCTCAGGAAGATGCCCTGCAGAGCTGCCTGATCCCAGCCGCACTCTGTGGCTAAGATGCGGAAGTCCAGTGCGTACTGGGAGACGGAGTCTGTGCCCTGGCGGAGCAACAAGAGCCGACTCACTGCCTCCTTTCCCCGGTCCGGTTGATCAAAAACCCTCCGCATCTCTGCTGTGAACTCTTGGTAATCCAAGCACAGAGAGGGCTCGTGATGCGCGAGGGCCAATGTCCACGAGGCAGCTTTGCCGGCACAGAGACTCATGATAAATGCCACCTTGGACTGGTCAGTGGCGTAGGTAACCGGCTGCTGGCTAAAAACCAGGGCACACTGGTGCAGGAACTCCGCGCACGCCCCTAGGTCCCCCGTGTACCTGGCTGGGATCGGGATGTACGGTTCTCGGGGTGAGGGAGTAGACGGTCCCAGAGGTACAGCCGGTGGTGGAGGAGCAGGCGAGGTGGCGGCTGGCGGAGCGGACAGGACGCCGAAACTCGAGAGGCTGGTGAGTTGCGACATGACGTGACCTAGCCACCCGTCGAGCTGGAGTCACGCTGGAGGCCAGTTGTTGTATCGCCTCCAGAGCTCTTGTCAGTGCTGATTCCTGCCGGCTGAGGAGCGCGCCTTGTGCGGCCAAGGCAAGTGCTCGGTCTCTGCTGGTCCATTTTGGCCAGATGATTCTTACCCGGTGGTGCTTTTGGACCAAAAAGTGCAGGAGACCAGAGGCACACAGTTCGAGTTTTTATTGAGTACCAGCGAGGAAAACAGCGCAAAGGAATTCCTGAAGAGTCGCACACGTGGTGTTCTGGTGTCGACTCTTCAGGGACGTTGACGTAGACGTGGTCGAGGACGTAGCTGAGGTCAAGATCGTGGTCAGCGCTGTAGATGTGGTCAAAGACGTAGCCGTGGTCGGAATCGTGCTCGGAATCGTGGTCAGGGACGTAGTCATGGTCGAGGCATAGCAGTGGTCGGAATCGTGGTCAGGAACGTAGTCGTGGTCGTGGACAAAGAACGCGGGATGTTGCAGGGCAATCATCTGGCACAGAGTGAATGGAGAGCTGGGCTTTTGTAGGGAAGCAGAGTTGCTGATGAGTGTCAGGTGTGTCTCGTCTGCCTGTCGGGGAACCAGCCACGCCTCCTGTCAACACCTGGGAGCAAGGGAGAAGAGAGGGAGAGGCAACCCGGAAAGCCACGCTCATCCTGGGCCATCACAGCTCCAACAAGAAAGCTGGAAATAATTTGTTAGGAGTCTGGAGTTTGTTATTGGTAAAATCACTGCAAAACATTATGTGTGTAAATATTACTGTAAACTTGTCTTTGGCCTGAAAATGTTTTATAACCAACAAACTGTATTTTGGGGTCAGTAAACAGTTTATATAGGCTTTGTAAAACTGATGTATTTAAGGACATAAAACTGCACAGCTGAGTTTTTCTGCAGTGAGTTGTGTTTTATTCAAATTGGAGACAATGTAATGTTATTAAGGCCTGTAGCATAACTTTACTGCACTCCACCCTGCCTCCTGTTATCTTTCTGGCTCCACTCTGCAGGCCACCACTACCCCTGACCCAACCCTCTCTCATAGCAGTTAATGAAATAGGGTGTGGCCTGCTGCTGGCCTGCTGTGGGCCAGACCCTGGGCTGGCCCCTGTGCCCTCTCCTGTGCGGTGATCAAGGGGCTCCCCTGGGGGTACCGGACCTTGGCCTTCCCTCCTGCCTGTGGGTGTTATCAATGTTATTGTTATTATTTGTGCTTTCATGGTGGAATGGATAGATAGCATACATTCCATGATGGAAAATATAACTCTATAAATAACCAACCTGTTGCACAGCCTCCTGACTGAAAACTGTCAGGAAGACAGTTGCATCCAAATGCAGCCAGGAAGTTACACTGAGGATATTTTGATAAAACAAAATGAAAAACACAAAGGCACAAGAGAACTGCAGAGCTGAGCCATAAAACATAAAACAGTGATGGTAAAAGAAAGTCCAATAAAACAAATCACAAAAGCAGAGCAAAAACCAAAACTTACAAAATGCATGCGTACAGAGCAGGAAAGAGGGGAGAACCCAGAAGCTGTTGAAGATGAACCAACAGGAGAAAAACCGTAGACATAGACTTATGTGTGGAAGGGAACCAGTGATAATGAGGCACAGGTGGAACATATTTGGGTGGGTGAGACAATCAAAGAACCAAGACAGGAAATAAATGCAATAGGAAAGTCCACAAAGAAAAACAAATGTCTTGAATGGGCATGACACATTTGCAGGAATTCAAACTCTTCATGAAATCTAGTTGCAGGTAGCTGTGACATGTTTCATTATTTGTTCTATTATTATTTTAAGCCCCTTGTAGGACTCCACATAAATGAGAATCTTCACTCGATAATAGTTCACATTCGTAATCACGGTTCCTCCTCCCTTGTCTGCAGCTTTCATTGTGATTTCTGACTTTTTTAAAAAAAATTCTGTCACAGCTGGATGTTTTCTGCCTGGTTGAGTTTTTGGTCCCCTGTCCTCCTTATTCATTTTATCTATGTGATGTTCTATTCATGTACTAAAAGTGGTGAGGATTGGAGTTAAATTTGTAGGGGGCATGAACAAGTGATATACAAGTGAAAAGTGATATACAGTTATATTTTGAAAGTTTAGAAAAAGTGAACTCAATATTAAGAGATGTAAGTTTAACAGTTTAAAAAAAGATGATGAAAATAATGATGGAACTTTTGTAGGGTGAAGGGAAACAGTACAGTGAAGCAGACAAGACAAAACATAAAAATGTTGATCTTTGATCTCAGCTGACGTGGTGCCTCTCAAATCATAAAAAAGATAACATCATAAGTATGCATCAGTTATGCCTCGTGTGTGTGGAAGTCCCAGACCATAAAGATACTGGGTCTCCTGAACTCCACCCCAGAAAGGACATTTGTATTGCTTATTATTATGACCAAATGAAAACAGTGGAATTTATGAGTGGTGTCATTACGCCCACAGCTCCACAGCAGGAGGAATTTACTTCAGGGCCTTGGCTTTTGTATGTGGTTTATATTTTAGTATTGTGCTCAGGCAAGTAGAGAACGTCTATAATATATTTTCCAGGCTCACAAGGTTAAAAAGATGCTGTTTGTGATTGCATCAAAAAATGGTAGTATAATGTTTCGGGTTAGGGGTTAGGGATAAGAATCCATCAAAATGGCTCTCCCTGTGCAGTATGAGGACAACATGGTTCAGAATGAGAGACAACGGCATGATACATGCTGCTGCATTTCACTCAGGGTTCTCCTTGAGTGGATTTACTGTGTACACCCACTGTGTGTGGAAAAAGAAGACAATTTAAAGAAAATGAGATGCAGTCCTTAATGGTGGAAGATGGAATCTTTATATTCGGCAATCTATGGCAATCTGTCAGCAGGGAATAGAACTGGTCTAGGTTCTACCCATGTAGAGAAGAAGGATTATCCACAGATGAAGATTAAAGTAAAGTGCAATGTTTATTGTACCTAGCAGTATCAAGGCAACAGTTCCTGAATGAGAAGAAACACCTCAGTCTTAGGACCCATAAACACAAGAACGATTTCACATGAATTTGCAATTTTATCATCTCTTTTGCAAGCTCTGACATGTTTTTTTTTTTTTATGAGCGGTGTCATTAGGCCCCCAGCTCCACAGCAGGAAGAATTTAATTCAGGGACCCCAAGCCCACTGGACGTAACAACAGCAACAATGGTGGACTGCAGGGTTGTGTTGGTGCTGCAGAAGCTACTGAGCCTATTAGCTCTACTACAGCATCTTCTGATCATCTCTAACTACAATATGCAGACAAGGCTTAGAAACAATAAATATGCCAAATACTTTTAATGCATTTTTCTCTGTTTTTGTTGTATTTCTGTGGCAGCGCTCCAGTGCCATGCATAGGCCTGGCATAAATACTTCAGCGTTTTCATGTGTATGGAGGAATTTCTACAAACTTTTTTAAAATAGTTTTGGGTAGTTAGTTTTGGGGGAAAAAAATATTTTTGCATTGATATAGCTTTAGTGTGGCATGTGCTTTAAATGGAGATGGTTGGGATCAGGTCTTCAGGTTGCATGGTTTGGTCAGGGAGAGCTGGCACTCTGAGAGTGACAGAGAAAACAGCATGATAGTATTATGGCCTTAAAACAATAGAACAGGAGAATAGCCTCATGGAGAGGGGGAGTGAGGTATATAAACATTTCTCCAACTAATTTCACAGAAGAACATATTTGGATCGATTACAGAATATATAAGGTATTATATATACTTCATTTTCTGTCGAAGGAGGTTTCCTTACCAACTAACCAAAGCTTAAACCACTCAAGTTTAAATCTAATATCAAAGCAAAGCAAAGTAGCAAAGGTTATGTTTGAGGTATGGGGGAATCGCTCTACTGCGCTGCTCCCCCTTCACATGTTTAAATGATCCTACCAGTGTTGGACAATATAATCTGCTGACTTTTTTGTCCAGTGAAAAGGATCACCGAGCTCTGTTCTGGGGTGGAGCAAGCTGAGCTCCAACAAGATGCTGCACTTTTTGTCAATAAAGTTGTTGAAGCTCACCAACAACTCCTTTTACTCCCGAATACTTTGCATCATGAAGGTTAATGATCAGTGTTTAAAGAAGGGCAACAAGATTTTTTTAAAAAGATTGTGCAGTTTCTTGCCAGTAAAGACAGTTATTTCCGCCAAATGATACCACAGTCTTCACCAATTTAGTTGGAAGACGCTTTTTTGAGGACCTCACCTATGCAGTAGAGCAGGGCTCCATGTAATCTACCTAGACTCGAGCTAGATTTGAGTTGCCTGGTACTATGAAAAGTTTTCCGGGCTTAAAACACAGAATCTTGGTCTTGTGCTTGGTTTTCTGAACCGTCAGATGCTGGATGGGGTATCAGCCTGCTGACTTCTGATGCAAATAAGGTTAGGTGCTCTCAGTAGAGGAATCGGAATGGCAAACCTTCATGCATTTTTGCATTATTTTTCCATCCTCACATCATGTCCAGTTTGGTTTTGTGATTGAGATACACCAGACTGTTGATGGTCCTGGAGCTGACAGGGGAGGGGAGAAGATGAGGAAGTAGCAGAAATGGAGTCTGCTACTACTTGTAAGATGTTTGTTTAAACTGAACCTTTTTCTATGCCTGTACTTTTTGAATTATCAAATATTTTGCATTATATTCCATCCAATGTGCAACATAGACATTTGATTCTTCAGACTACTAGGATCTTGTTTTAATAGAGCTCTTGGCTTTCCTCATCAAGCAAGCAGTGGGATTGTGTTTTTTATATGGTATTTGTTGTAGTTTCAGAGTGGTGGATTGCTTGTAATAATTTTATATAGTATGATTTTTGCCTTTTCCAGTTCAGGGAAATCACTAGTGAGTCTGCCTTTGAGCTGGACCTTCAGAGACCTCAAGGGTGAATTACATTCTGAACCTTCAGTATCACCTAGTGGTTGTGCAGTGGTTAGCCTACTTGCTGTTAGCCTACTAAATGCTGAGGGATACCTTCCTACATCAGATGGGCAAAGGTTAGTCATGTGATCTCGTGTTGTTTTACACTTTAAATAAACTAGTGGAAATTATTGTGACAACTGAAATAAATTACAGCCTAAAGACTAAGGGAACCACATTCGTAAAAAGAATTAAGAACAAGAATGTTCCTAAAACAATAATGATAATCAATCGTGAATCTCTATGTGAGGTACATAGGAGAGAGTTAAGTAAGTGAGTAAGTAAGTAGTAGTAAAAGCTGAACAGATCAAAAAGACTTTGAAGTGAATGAACCCAAACAAAAAGGGGGGGAAAGCTGTGCATCAAAGAAATGTGAAAAAAAATAAAAAAGAGACTATTGTTGCTCGATTAGAAAGAACCTGAAGTGTAATGAGATCACAAACGGGAGAAAAAAAAGGTCCGTAAAGAAATGAAACATGATTCCATCAAAGAGATCCGAATTCAAAAGGACTTGATATGCAGTTTACTAAAAATGGTGCTCTGCTGCCATCTGATGGGCACTATGTCTGTGTGGGTTCTCAGTCATCCAGGTCATCGAAGTAGTAAGTGCTGAAGTGAGGGCAACTGAACTTCTTAGCTTCCTTGAAGACGTTTCTCCTCACTTGTAAAACCTGGTAGGGCATGTCCCAAGGAAGTGTTCCACATCCTGTCACGTGAGTTGTTGTGACGAGACTCACATGATGAGCCTCACCCAATGTGACCCATAGGTGGGTCATTATAGTGTCCTACCCCCACCCCACCCCCGCACGTGTGTCATTAAGCTCACACGGGCTAAAGTGTGATTGGGAGTTAAATCGCCTGGGAAAGGACCTCAAGACAGAATTGTAGGTGGTTGATAGTTGGTGTCTTAAACTTTGTCCGCTGTTCAACTATGGTCGTTCCAGTTGGACATAGATGACCTCCTTAACACCTCTCTCAAACAACCTGTCCTCAGAAGAGTGAGCTTTCTCCAGCTGAGTCTCTCCAGCTTGTGAAGTGGCTGTTTGGTCTCCTCTGTAGAGATCACAGCACTCCTCACGGCATTGGACTGCATACACAACGTTAAAGTTACAAATATGTGAAGTCGCTGTTGACTGAACCAAGGCTGCAAATGAGCTTCTTTGATTTCCCAAAAGTTTCCTGATCTGTGAGCAGTGCGGACACACAATTCATTTTTGCAGCACATAGTGTATCTGATAAATTTGTTGCAACAGTGACTATGTACCAGTCCAGACACAGGGTGTTATTGGTGACCAGAAAAACAGCATTTGACCTTCACGGCTGCAGTTTCAATCATTTGTGGTTATTGACTTGTATTTGTGCCAGAAAGAATGCTCAAGACATTTGTGAGATTTTCACTGTAGCAAAATATGAGTTTCTAAATATTTAATTTGTGACCAAAATAGTAGTCTATTTTGTGCGGCCAATGCAGAAAGTGACACAATGTAACTGCTGAAATCCGTAGATGTCGAATTTACTGTGTGCACGTGCGATTATTCTCTGCAACTATAAACTCCACTGTGACATATGCTCAGTTGTTATTTTCGCACCAAAAATTCCTTCACACACTCAAAGATTGTAGAATTTGGTATACCTGCCTACACCGGAGCTGGTATTAAGCTACATCAACGAGCGGGAGGAAGAGAGCTGAGACGGCATTTATTTTGAAGTGAACAACAGGAAGTGGCAGAGTTGAATCTTTGATTGCGAACATGTTCCTGGTCGTGAAATTCCTCAGGTCTTTTCGTTCCTTCTTTTGTTCGTGCGTTTGGAGCAGGAGTCAGCGGGTGTCTGGACTGGGGAGAGGCGCAGTTTGAGTAAAGAGCGCCAGGTGAGAGGAAGGGGACGTAAAGGGCTCATGTGGACGTTTTTTCCGCACTTTTTGGTGCTTGTTTTTGAGTAAGAAGGAGCAAAACTCCAATGGAAAAGGAGGGGACGGAGGAAGATCACTAAGGAGGAGCTGAGGACGGAGCTGAGCAATGTGGCAAGACTCTCAACCCCTGCTCTGACAGAGACACCAATAACGTTTTGACCTCGGAGAAAGTGGTAAGTCATTGGTTTGTTTGTTTTTCAAAGTAACAACTGATGGCACTTTGGTGTGATACGCTGTATCCGCCAGACCCCCAGGTCGGAATTTGGTCTTCTTCAGCCCTTATTGGAATCTGTTGGAATAACGCCTGCAGAGGGCGTTTGTCATGACCCATGAATGTGCACCAGAACCAGAATCGGCTCAGAATCGCGTTTGTTGCCAACTAGTTTTTCCACCGACGAGGAATTTTGTTTGGTGGATTGGCGCATAACGGACAGACATACAACATGAATATAGAAATATAATATAAGGAAATTTTTAAAAAGCACACATAAGAGGAGACACTGCAGCAAACAGGTATAACTCTAAAACTACACTATTTACAGTAGGATAAAATATAAAAATATATATACGTAAGTACATGTAAATACTCATTGACAGTCTTGTCTTGTTTATCAATAAGCAAGGGGACATCTTGAATGATAAAAAATGATCTATGTTCAGAAAACTGAACTGCAAATCCTCTGAGGTTCCACCTGCTGACTGTTGAGCAATCTAAATATGTAAATGTTCTCGATCTATGTTCACTGGAGCATTTTATAACTGTTCAGATGTTATTCATCTATTAAGTTCATGATGCTCTGTCTACTCTGTATGAGTATAAGTTTACAGACACAGTTTAAGCAGGGCTTTGGCTAGGCTTTGAAAAATACTGAGGACCTAAGTCCAAGGATCCCGAACACCACCACCAACAAGTATTTGATCATTGTATTAATGGATGGATATTGTTTGAATGGAATATCATAATAACACACCGGGCATCATTTTTGATGCCGTAACTACTAAGTACAACACAATGCAAAAGAGTCAGTGTGCTACCAAAACAATACTTTCTTGATACTTCATTTTAAGAATATGTTTGTTTAAAGCTTCATTTTCCATTTCAAAAAACAGCTCTCAAATGTTCTCTAAACACAAGGAGCTCAAAGATGAGATGTAATTGAAGAACTCTACGTACAGGTAGTGACATGATAATCTGACGATACTTATTTTATCAGTTTTATTTAACTACATTTACATTACTGTCTAAATGCTCACCCATCTGTACACTGATCGATGCTGCCTGACGAAGAGTGCCAAGCTTGAAATGTGTTGCAGTCCAGAGCTGCTACAAGCCTTTTCCATGTCCTACAGGTCATTTAGTGTATATATGCACAAATTGTGGGTATTAAAATCTGTCACTTTTTGGATCTTGTGCACTTCTCACCCTCTGCTCCCTTTTCATGGAAATACCTTCAAAGCAGCTGTAAGTGTTGTTCAATAGCACTCAGCCCCCTTTACACTGCCAGAAATAAAGCCACTAAAGAAAAATATGTTTGTTTTACATGTAATTTATATGAAGTCACATTTAAATGTGTTGAAAATACTGGAAACATGTGTTACCTTTTTGAAACTGTGAAATTGCAAAAAATTCTCAGAACAAATGCGGCCACAGTCATGACTTGAGGCAGCCAGTAGCATCTTTTTTCTTTTTAATTCCTACTTTAACTTCACTGCATTTGTTTAAAATGCTAACCTATACCCCGCTGCCTCCGTCACCGTAGAGATGGAGGGGGAGAAGGAGAGGCAGAGGCAGCAGCGAGAGGAGAAAGAGAGTAACGAGGCAGAGGACGACAGGAGGAGCGACGACGACACTGATGGCAAAGAGGAGCACGATGAGGACTCGGAGGGCGCGGCGCTGATCTGGCAGGAAGGCTGCGACGAGGACAACCTGGGCCTCCCCATCATGCACTGGGAGGCACTGAGCCTGCGCATTGCTGAGCTGGAGAAGCAAGAAGAGGAGAAGAAGGAAAAGAAGGCAAAGGTGAGAGGTCACTGTATGGTGTGATGTTTAGTCCTGGACTGGGGACAGACAGGGTTATACTTAAGAACTTATAAGTCTGTGCAGGAGACTGTACCTCACTGTCCTTGGTGGTGGAACACCTAGGCCAATTCCAACCACAGGAACTAGGAACTAGTCCCTGGTAGCTCAAGCATTACAGCAAAGCCCCCGTAATCAGCGGACACACCGTGTCCTTACCGTGGTGCAAAAACCACTAAACCCATTGAGTGACGTACTGATTTTGCGACCCTTTTGGTCACAACTTAACTCTGTGGGAGCCTGAGAAGAACAGCTTTTTTCAACAGGGAGCTGAGATAGCAGCTTGGTCTGGCAAGTTCCTCAATCTTGCTGATTTGTTCTTCCGCAAGTTGGACGGCTTTTAAAAATGATGCTTGTTGCTTGGTTGTCGTCACAACCAGCATGAGATAACCACCAATCAGGGTCAAGTCCCGCCCAGCGAATTTTCAGGGACTTTCAGCCCTGGAAAAGACCACGAAAGTCATCTTTAGGGGGCCGTTCATCTGGTTGGGACAGACATAAAGGTGTAGCCCCCCCTAAAACAGCCCTGTAGTTCCTGTGGTTGGAACAGACCTTTTGAATTTTGTTGAGGAAACCCTTGCGTTGCGAGTGTTGCGTTCCAGAAACAGATGAGTTTAACTCTATTTGCTTGGCAGTGTAGAGTCAGACAGGGACATGTCCTCTGAATCTGTGCCACTGTACCTGTCTTCACTTGCAGTACCATCTTTATTGCTCTACAAGCTAGGAGGTCAGTATATCAGATAGGGAAGGCTGCATAAAGATAATATAGGATGAAATGCTGAATTTATCTTGCGGTCAAATGTTTAGGTCACTGTGACCTCACGAAGCACATTTTTGGCCGTAACTGAAGAATCAACGCACTAATTATGACAAGTTTTTAGACAAATGTCTATTAGCATCCTATTACAGAATAAACAATGAAATGATCAGATTGTAGGCCCAAATTGTCATGGGTCAGCTTCACTGTGAAATCATAATGTTCTTAAAAAACACTTTCATGGAAAATATTACACACTATAACTCCATATTTCCTGCAACTTGACTGGCTGGCAGAGGGATACCCGTAGTTCTATGAACCCGATTTTACATTTAACAAAACAACCCAAAGCTCTTCACCCATTATTCTGTCTATAAGAAAGGATCATCTTATCTTATTATTGTTAAATATGGTGTAAATTGTCATCTGTGGCTTATTTTTTTAAACCTTTACTGAGCAGAGTCTGACTAAAGCATCAGCATGGTAGATATTCAGATATCTTTCGGGATATATGCTGACTAACCAGTATCAACAAATTGTTTATTTACCACAGAAAGATACATGTGAATCAGGAACAGTTTCATTTTGGCTGTTCAAAAGCTCTATTGTTACTACTGTACTTTTCAATTTGAGTTTATCAATAAATGAAAATTGACAGGAACAATGTAGCTTCTTTGAGACTTAAGTCTCCTAATTTATGTTCAGTGACCACAATAGATACAGACCAAGTCAGGTTGTTTTCGCCTTTTAGTTTTTAAAAGATGAATAAATAGAATTTTAAACTGAATAACATTAAATTTGAATAGCTCTAGATTCTCCATTACAATGTTTTCTGGGACATGAAAAACAAATCCTTAAAAGAGCTGGTCTTGAGCTGGGGCAGATGTACCAACATGTTTTAGGTGTAGTTTCCTTCCTGGTGTTTTGAAGCCTCCAGTTTGGTACTTTGATCATCGCCATCTCAGTTTTTTTGGAACTGGACAATACATGTGTGGATGACAGGGTGGAGCTGGAGCAGGGGGACGGGTGGAACAAACTGAGAACCAGAGGACACTACTGTCCTACTACTGGACTTAACACCCCCAAGTCTATGGTTAACACAAGTTACCAGGAACCGACAGAATAGCTAAGGCTAAGTTATCAGAAATGCTAGTACTAGCTAACTGGGTTGGTTAGCAAAATTTAACTCACGTTGGCTGTAATATCATTAGTCTAATTTAGTTATTAGTTAGCTAATTTTAGTTATCGAAAAACAGGCATAAAACAAAAGCGTCTTTTAGTATAACTGACCACTAGACGTTTTTGGGCAAACGAATGTTACAATTATCTTTCATGAACCACAAACACATAGTGAATGGTGGAAGTCATATGAGGCTTTACTCTGGTCTCTATCCTGACTCAGTGGCAGGTGTCAATCACACCATAGCCACACCCTAAAACATACCCTAGTTTATCAACTTCTTTTCTCTAAATCAGACCATAATTTTAAAATGAACATTGCGTTGTATTGAAGAAGACTTGAAACTAGCAATTGAGGCCATAAACTTATTATGAAAATGTTTACTGAAGTCAGAAATCCAGTGAGAAGGCTCATTTTCTCATAGACTTCCATACAAACCAGCCAGTGGAGTCACCCCCAATGGTCATTCAGTAGAATAAAGGTTTAAGGCACTTCTTCATTGACTTCATTTTAAAGACCTGACCTGACCTGGAAGCTATGTCTGTTTTTTTGGAGGGGGGTTTGGTTCTCTTTGCAGTCTATGGTACTAACAGACCGCACATGACGAAAACTGAGCTAACCACAGTCGACAGCACAGTGCAGTCATTCTAAAGAAATTACAGAAGCAAACATCAATCCCACGCAGTTTGTACAGGAGGATTTCATGTTGTTAATTTGTCATCACCACCCCACCCCCCCATGACTCGGAGTCGAACGGGACAGTGAGATGTTTGCGTAACACTCGTGTGGTGTGGTTTTCAGGGCGGCATGTCTCTGGAGCGAGGCAGACCTCCGGTGAGCTGGACAGAAGAGAGAGGCAGGAGAGCGGAGAGCTTGGAGGACGGAGATGACGCCTGCAACAGCCACGTGCTGGCACTCACCTCCCGGTACGCACCTCACCCCTGCTCTCACCCACTGCCTGCTGACACACCCTGCACCGAACATGTCCGGTGGAGGTCAAGGATACTGTGATCTGAAACTTGTAATACAGTATTTTTTTACACTGTGATATTACTACTTAAGTAAAAGGTCTGAAGCTTTTCAGAGTAGCTATGTGTACAGCTGGGTGCAAAAGTTTACATTCCCCATTTGATAATGACAAAACAAGGGAATTGTTTTTTCATCATCAGTAAACAATATGTAATGCGCATTCTGTAATGCTAATACAAAACGCTCCTTCATCATAACAAGTAACAAAAATGGTCAAAGAGTGCATAAGATGAAAGATTCAGTCAAGTAATTAGTAATAATTATATCAGTGTAAAAGTTGGAGTCCCCTTAATTAAACCGTCTCGATATGTATTTAATATGTTAAATCAGGTGTCTGATGTTTGAAAAATCATTGTCTGTATGGTAAATGCCTGATGACCGGCACAGGTGTATTAAACTGGGGTTACATTTTACAATTTGCAAGTGGGTAGATCACCAGGAGCAGTCTCAAGCAGTTTGCTGTGAGCATCAAAAACAATGGAGTCAAGAACACAGCAGTCAGAAGACCTCAACATGAACTGATCATATTGATCATGAAACTGGTGTAAAGCAAACATTTGTATGAATATCATTATCACTGTTTCACTGGAACCCTAAGCCTGACTTGTGGGACCTGGCCCTAAGTATAGATCATACTTATCATGAAGCACATGAAGCCCATTTTGACTTTTCTGTATCCTCCAGCCTGCAGACACAGATGAACCTCCAGCTCTGCTTCATCAACAACAGTGAAAGTGAGGAGGAGTTGGAGGAGGAGGAGGAGAAGGAAGGACATAGCAGCAAGAAGGAGAGCTCCAACACATGGGTAACTACACTTGAAACAACTTGCTGATACTATAATATAGCTGTTTACATTAGGATATATGAAACTCTGTGGTGCATCCAGGTGACTGCAGAAGCAAAAAGTCAAAGGAAGTAAAAAAAAACTATTGAGCAGATAGTCATATCTTCTCCCCCTTGTTTTTCTGTACTGCTGCAGAGAGGGACTGTTCAGGTTCAAAAGAATCCTCAACCGGCCTCAAAGTCAGAGAAACCAAAATCTCGAGGCTTCAGGAACACTTTGAGGAACCTACGAGACAGACTGAGAACAGACCACAAAACACTGGTGAGGCCAACATTACGAGGTCGAGCGTGTCATGATGTTGTAGTGATGCTGCCCTGTTGTCTAGTCTGTGTCTCCCAAATTCAGTTCATCACAGCTCTCCTCCTCTCAGACTGCAGCTCGGAGTGACCATGTAATCCAGAGGAGACATTTGGAGCGCAGCGATTTACAAAGCTTCAGTACAGTGGAGCTAAATGGTCTTTGTACATCTCTCAGTCAGGCCATACAAGGTACACACCTACACACAGTCATTATGCTCAGCTGTAACACAAAATTTAAAAAAAAAACAACTGGCCCCTCATTTTCAGGAATTCCATGTTTTAAGTTTTAACCATTTTGTCACCTGAAGAGTCTAATCATGTGGTGGATGAATCAAGTTCCAACAATTCACTTTGAAAATATCCTAAATTTAGTGAATATTGATAAATCTGATCAAAAACACAACATTGCTTTTTTTTTTATAAAAAAACTAAAAAGTGTTTCAGTAAAACACAACATTCAGTCCATGCTTAAAATGATATTCTTCATATCCAGTTACCAGTAAGTTAACATTGTGCAGATGTGTGTGTGGGGATCACACAAAGTTACTATCACTGTGTGTGTGTGTGTGTGTCTCTGTGTGTGGGGGACCTGAGCCCCGCCCTCAGTGAAGAACAAACACACACAGCTAGACATAAGCCGCAGCGGCTAAAATACAGTAGAGACTCACCATATTTATTTTTCTCTTTCCATTTGGATCAGACTCCGACAAAAACCACGCTGGTCAGTAGAGAGAACGCACATTTTTATAAACCCTCTTCTGCATTTCTGCAAGATTCAGGGATATTACAGTTGATTCGATTTTCATTGTCACATTCCATGATTCCGTCCATGGCTTCTGCATTGCAGAAATCATAGAGCTCTTGGGGCCCCTTAAGGGACATGGAGTAAAAATATGGTGGAAGGCTTTTCTTAGGATCTCGCAAAACTTTATTTAGGCCAATGTATTTCTTTGTCACTCCAGAAACAACTATAACAATGCAGTACACACATCCATTGGGAATTTAATTGAGTTTTCCTTTGAGATTGGCCTCAAATATAAAGACATTAAATCATTACTTGGCAGTTGGGATGGTGTTCTATGGTGCATGACCCAGAAGTACATTGGCCTCTAATGTTTTGTGAGTTCCCTAAAAAGGCACTTTTTTTTACCCAAACTGTTTCACTGCACGTCCTTTCAGGGGCTCCGTACAGAAGCGAGCCTGAAGTGCTGTTTTTGTCGTTCAGCACTGGATTTTTATGATTTTCTCACTGTCCACCTCAGACCTGAGCTCGGAGCTGGTGGGTCGCCTCCAGGTGCGGGACCAGCTGAGGACGGAGCAGGATGCCATGCTGCTGGAGGTCCAGGACCTGACGTCACTGTGAGACCTGCTGCCAGCTGAAGTTCACCTGTGGAGCAGCCAGGAGATCCTTGTGAATAGGACAGTGCCACAGTGCCTCCCCCTCTCCACACCCCAACAATCATCTCAATCTGACCAAAATCTCAGTCGGACCAACCAATCACTGTGAGGAGTGTCACTCCCTGAGACTTGGAGATTCAGTTGCACAGTATTTGTCTGTTGTTGTCTGTGTTGTATGTTTTATTAGGGACATTTAGTGTCACTAAAAGACGTGATGGTGACGGTACACTACACTGAGCTGGATGCAAGATTTGGATAATGGGTGGAGGAAGGTAGTGGCAATTTTTTTAGCCAACTGCCTTCTCACTCCATTCAGATCATTAGTAGCATCTACATTATGTCCACATAATGGGGTCGGGGTCACATTAAGTCAGCTTCACATAAAGACTGGAAGAAGGGGGGGCATCCCACTGTGAACAATGAGTATCGAATCCGAATTGCTCACCCACAGTCGATCCTATTTCCTGTTTTATTTTCTTTGGGCACATGTAGATCTCTAATTTTCATCAGTAAAGCTGATATTTTGCATTTCATGCCCCGCGATAAAAGACAATTTTGGATTCAGCCGATCTCGTTGAGACAGTTAGAAGATGGTGTGTTTTAGAGCCACTCAGTTGTTGGGTATGAGTGAAAAGAAGACTTCCTCCCCCTGTCATGCACCTTTTATCTGATCTGCTTCGTTTTTTACAGCGCCTTGACTCTGACTCTGCATCATTCACTACAGGAGGAAAAACGCCTGGGGGAAATCATTTAATGTCCTCAGGCAGACGTCAATTCCACTGTTTCAATTTCTACCATCCAAATTTTATGAAGAAAAAGCAAAGAGAGGTTCAAATTCCTGCTTGTTTTCAAACCCGTGTACATTCAGACTTGGTGTGGAATGACACAAAATTCTGGTGCACTGGACAACAAAGGGAAAGAATAGGAGACTGCCAGCTTGTACGCCTCAACATGACTGCAACAATTTCTTTTATTGGCTTTGCCAGGGGGATGAGAGGGAAAAATGCGTTAAGTGCATTTCACGCACCCCAAGGTGTAAAACAATTAATACAGAATGGTTGTTTATGACATAAGCCTTCAAGAAATGTTGTGTAAAAAGATATATAGACGTATATATGAAATCGAAATGATTATTTCCATGCAAAATTGCCAGTTTGCAACAAAAATGTTGAGCATGCTATTATGACTCACTAAAACAACAAGTGTCACTATAGGCTAAATGAACTGAACAAATAATAGAATCTTGTTGAAACTATATTTCACCAGCAGCTGCTATTCCTGTTGTTCAGCCGGGTCTCTGACAAAAGTCTCATTGGGCTCTTTTTTTTTTGTAGGACCACAATTATCATGGGCTATGAAAGTATCTTTGGTGGCAATGTTTTCAACACATACTGAAAGGACGGGGCAATAACCTGTAGCATAAAGTAGAGGAGCAGCAGTGTCTTCACAGAGATGGCAATTACATACAGTGAGGTTAACAGTGAAGCGATGCTTAAACACATGTTTCTGTTTTTAGTATTTTTCCCCTAAAGGCTTCAAACTGCAATATTATTATAGGGAGTGATTTTAAGAAGCTGCTAATTTTGCCAACCAAACAATCTGTCTTTGATTTCTACTTATTTCTATTGTAGTAATGTTCTGTTCCGTTTTTTGTAACACATGCATGTCTTTTTGTAGGATTTTTAGGTGAAATTATGTACATCAAATGAAGCATATCTTTTATTTTCTGTCACCAAAGTGCTTTTTTGGATACATAAGGGAAGACATTTTAATCTTAATTTCTTTTTATTTGTGAAATAAGTTTGGGGGTTTTTGTGACAGTCTGAGCACAAGTTTTTTGATATGTTTACCACTTGATGAAGCCAGTCCAGTTCACTTTTGCTTTGTGACAAAATACTGCTCTCATTCGCGACTGAATTCTGTTCGTTTGCTGTCGCAAATGATTTGAGGATTTGAATGTTTTGTGTTGAATTTACCATGTGAACCATTGGATAGCTGTGGTGACTTGAATACCAGCATTTGTTCATGTGGTGAAGTTTTTCCTAAGCGTCTCAGCATCCACAACCTCTGCACTGTTGGAACCCAACAGGTCATTTGCATTTGTAGTCAGTGCTTAATATTTAACTATGATCACAGTCTTTCCCTGACCTTAAAGATAAGGGGCTCTGTTTTAACCATTACAGTTCTTGGTCTAAAGCACTTGGAGCAAATTAGGGCATGTCCAAATCCACTTTGGTCAGTTTAGCAGTGGTAGAAAAGGTCACAGTACCAGGGGCATGGTTCAGAGAGATTGCATTTAGTCTCTTAATTAATGTGTGCAGTGAACCAATCAGAATGCCATCTCCCATCCCCTTAAGACCAAGGTGCACCTGCACCATGGCGATTGGCAGCTTTTCTCTGCAGAGGAAACGGTTCATTTGAAACAATGTAGTGTAACAGAGTGTATGTACCTATGGAGGTTCATATTACTGTCATGATATTGAGCCCTTGAAATAACAGTCAAATGCCACCCCACTGACTTCAGACCAGGTTTTTGTGGTCTGTCATGTAATCACTTTTTGCTGCCAAGATAGCGATGCCCCAACAATGCCCTGCCTGACCACACCTCATCTGAATACCAACAAGGCCACAGGCACTCGGATGAGCACAACTGTATTTGCTGTTTCATAAACATTGGTGATGAATTAGGAAGGACTCGGACAGCACAGACCTCCACCACGGCTGAACATTTTCCCCAATATTAAAATTTTACCTAAATGTCTCTTATTGTGTACATTTCTTAACTATTAAATGTGTAATATTTGTGAAAATAAATGCTCTCAGCATGAAGTAAATGTTACTTTTTATCAATATGTTAATGCTATGTGCCTGCTATGAATTGCTAAGATATAAATATCTCTGCAGGTGAGAGAGATTCTAGTTGCAAGGCAGAAATGGAAAAAAAGCTATGACGAAGAAGCAGACAAAATGCTAACGTTGCTAAAGGAATTTTCAAATTTTATCACTAAATTTTGTTAACATTATTTTAATATTATCTTGAAGGCATATAGTGCCCCCCAGTTTTTCTTATTTCAAATCTTCATGCATTTCTGGAGATATGACCACAATGGTGAAAAAATGCTGGATCACTCCCAAAATGCTGTGGTTTCTCACACAGAAGAAACAGATTTAGACTTAGTTGTAGTCTTGCGTTTAAATCTGTACTGCCAAAAAAAAAACATTTTATGAATAAATATTATTGTGTTAATATTTTCTTTTGAGCATTGAGATAGTGTCCCAGAATTATTGAAAAATGATTTATGTTTTTTTATGCATGTATGGAGATGTGACTCAAACTGTAAGGGATCCTTCAAAAATATCTTGGATGTGGAAATTGATCCCTCTATAGCGTTTCATGTAATCCTGCTAAAAACAATCGAGAAAGCGCTCCAAGAGACCCAAGACCTAATATTCCCCCAAATTATGATTTTAAAATCTCTCTTATTATGTACATTTCTCAAGTGATCATTAAAAACTCTGATATAATGTATAGCATTTTATTTATAATTGATGTATGTACATTACAAATATTAATATTATAATGCAAATGCATTGCATTACATGATAAGACTGGCAATGGTTAAGAATCCTTAAAAGAACACTGCAGGTCTCAACCTTACTCTGTGCCCTGAAATACTGCATGTTGTGAATTTGAGGTATACAAATTAAGTTGAACTGAATTGGTAAAAATCATTAGTTTTCATGAGAATCCTGCTTGCACACAAACAAACATAACCTTGGTGGAGGTAACCAAGGGGCTATAAATGAGGATCACTATTAATGTACAGGGACTGAATGCAGTCAATAATTTTCCTCGAAGGTACATGAATGTAAATACACTGATGGAAACTATGTACGCTCTATCTGTCTGCGTGTTCTCAGGGTTATCAGCCACCATCGTAAAACACCCAGCTCAGCTCAGCAGGCGAGGAGAAAGCAAGTCTCACAGGCGCACACGCGCACACACACACACACACACACACGGACAGGTGAAGCGAAGAAGAAGAATTGGATGACACACAGTGAGGGACAGAGGGAGGGACTGAATTGCCATAGAAACTGCTCGGACTGTTCAGAGAAGCAGCAGAAAAAAGGTGAAAGCTGAAGTGGTCCAACTGTCAAGCTTACCAATCCAGACCGCTACAACACTACTCACTGGTTACAGCCGGCAGTTGCAGACTATTTTAACATCACCGGGAACAGGTGAATCTTGAAGCTGCTGACATAGCTGAGCTGCTGTCGAAGCCTTTTGAAGTTGTTTTTTTGTTAGGGGGGAGTTTTGTATTTTGTTTTGATTATTCTGATGGGTAACAGATAGAACAGGAGCCATATGGAGCCAAAGTCATCGCTGGCACAGGTAAGCTCTTTGTCTAACAGCCAATTGCAGTGATGCAGGTATTTATGAGTTCCATGCAGTTTCCTTTACACAAACACTGAACGCGTCATGCAGCTCTGAAGACTTTGCAGAGGTTATTTCTGGTCCAGGGCATTTGCCAAAGCAGTAAAATAGTTCATTTATAAACATCAGTTCAAGTGGTTTCAATTTTGGAACTAACAGGGGATGAACTAACCGGAACGTATCCCAATGAGACTGAATATGAATCTAGTGGCAGATGATACACCAAGTTGTGTTTGTGTGGCCTGAGGTTTCTCAGAAGCTATTAACTGCTCCTGGAAAACCACCTTCTTTGATATAGCCACCGTGCAGTCCAAAAAAGAAAAATGTGCACTCCTAATGACGGGATCCTTAACAGATCGGTAACTGGGAAACTGATTGTCTGTGTGTCCTTAAAATGTCTCCCGTTCACTTTTAATAGTCTCAGTCAGATTTACTTGAAGCTACTCCTAATTTCAACACAACTTTAGAGTTAGACTTCAGATTTTTAGATGTTCTGTCCCATTTCTTCAGTAAAAGTAAAATTTGATAAGCTGTGAATCTCAACTAATGCTTACCTAACACTTGTACACTTTACATTTCCTGTTGTCATAAGGCCTTTGTGTCATTAAACTGACCCCGAGTAGCAGAGAGAAAAATCTAAGAAAAAAAAAAAAAATTCATTCCTGACCTTGAAAACTGTTGTGTGGCAGAAAAGTCTTAACTTGTAGTCCACATTCATGGATGGATGGATTTTCCACTGGACCTTCACAGCACTTTATGCATTATCTACATTTGTTGCTGACCACTTTTGAGTACTTGCTACACATTTTTGAACTTAGATTTCTTATTACTGTTTCAGCAGTCCTCTGGTTTTCATTCATTTCAATAAAGAACCTCGCAGTCTCTTAAAGCTAGCTTGTAATGTGTAAACCATGAACAGTGAACACCGAATATGTAAATGAATGGAAGCCAAGGGAATCATAGAAACATATAAAATTCATCCAAACTTCTGCAAACACTGCAGCATGGTCTGTTGGTCAAATGGTTATCTGTAAATGTTTGTCACATTTGTACCATTTCATACAGCTGTTGGTTTCTTTATATATAACAAATTCCATTAGCAGAGTTATACAGTGTAATCTGTTTTTTTTCATGTGAGCATGACAAAGACTCACACTGGAGATTAAGGCTTTGACAGCAGAAAATAATATTAAATATTAGAGCACATTAATACTCATAAATAACTAAATTCAAAGTCAGATGAATATATGTCTAAATAAGTTTCCACAACTGCTCATGTGATTATTTGTAGAACAGTTTTCTGAACTCATTCCACAGCATCTCTGTTGGGTTAAGGTCAGGGTTCTGATTGGACCCCTCCGCTCTAGAAAATGGGTTTTCTTTGTCTGTAGCAGATTGATTTCCTTATTGAGGTTCATTTTCCTGCTGCATCACCCAACTTCTACTGAGCTTCAGCAGAAACCTTCACTTTATTCTGTATGATACCATGCCTTGCCAGAGTCATCTTAGCTGTACGTCCACACAGGACTAAATCATCTCCATTTATAGACAGTTTTTTTCTGACTGTGGACACATGGATATCCAAACTGTTGATGATTGTAACACTGCCCAGCTTAATGCAAATCAACAAATCTTCATCCAAAGCCTTCGGAGATTTTGGCATGGTTCACATTAGTAAATGTTTCTTATGAATATATCAGTCAAAGTGACTCCAACCCACATCTCAGGTCTGGTGTTTTGATTGAGCTCCAAGGGCCATAGTCATAAAGCTTTCTAGTACAAAGAGTGGCTCCTAGTGACGAAGTTCTATGAAATTCTATTAGAAAGATGACATTTTATAAGAATTACTCCTCCCAGTTAAGACAAAAATTTCACAGAGCATAATTAGGCTTTTCATAACCACACCAGGTCTGAATAGAGACTAAATTCTATGATTAGGTCTGTCAATTTTCTTTTTCTTTTTTCTCAACCATACCTTTTAAAAGAATACCTGGGTCAACCACAGCTCTTCAGTAAGGTAAAAGTTTCTAACGCCTTGAAACCTTAGGAGAAGCTAAATGGGTCAGTCACACTCTTTTTCCAATTTACACTGTGAATGTTTGAATAATGTATACGGTGTGAAAATCTGACTCTATTCTGAGACAAATTACTACATAAATGCAGATAATGCCAAAAGGGTATTTTCCTTCCATTATATATGTGTTCTACTGTTAATATGTCATGCAGCTGGTTGACACGTTACCCTTATTTAGTTGAACTCTATAGTGAAGTGCTGGTTGAACCGGCAAATGGCTCACTTAACACTTACACAAACACACACTGTTGCACCTGCCTGTGTGCTGATCCTAATATGCAGCGGTACAGCTGAGTCTGACTTAATCCTGTTTAGCTGGAAAATGTTGACTTTGATGATACCTTTGCTCTTCTTCATGTGACATAAAGTGAGACTATGTTCTGAGATTGTAAAGACAGTCTATATTCACTGGTGTGAGAGCAAGACCTGATGTTACAGAGACATTGAGACACCTAGGGCAAGTGTGGTTACTTATTGTTGAGCTAATGGGGTGAGAAGAGACTGAATCAGCAGCATACCCTTGTACACAGGAAGGCAAACAAGCACTAAGAATCAGCAGCATGCAACAGGAGGTCAAACAGATTGTGCAAAGCCCCCACTCATGACAAAGAATAGGGGGAGATGGGATGCTGGAAAGCACTAGCTCTTTCCAATCCACCCCCTCAGTATTAGCCAACAAAACAAATGTCGAGTGCCTTTAATGCAAACAGAGACTATACTTTGATTGGTGCTTTGAGCTAGCTAACATTAGCATGCAAAAACACTCACAATGCTAACATTGTGGTGCTCATAAGGTGATATTTATCATGTTTGCTATCTTAGCTACTTCGTGCTAAACACAAAGTCAGGCTGATTTAAATTTTGACCCAATGATAATGAAAGTTAAGGGACCACCAAAGCTATTACGATTTAGTCATCCTAAGTCACGTCTCTGTTGTTGTGCTGATGGCAACAGTGCTATGGAAATGTACATTAAACTAAATTTATCAATACAATAATCGCAAATGGAGGAAATGTTCGACAACAAATTAAAACAGGGGGAGAATCAGAGAAAAGGGAGGTTACTTACAGAAATATAATACAACATGAAATAAAGGTCTCTCTCCTATTAGCCTGTTTAATAAATGCCTGGTTTTCTCTGCAGTTGGGCTCGGTAAAAGCCTGGTCAATATTTGAGAATTGATGGCATGTGGATGATGTTAGTTAATTATAGAGTCAGGAAAATTACGCTTGACTTTCTAAAGTCCCCAGTTACAGAGCCCTTTTTATACTGGAGGTCTCATTGAAGTCAAGATTTTATTTTGAAAGAGAGACCTGAGACCATGAGCGCATCAAATTAAATTCAGTCAATTTTTGATGTGGCACTAAAATATTTAATCTTGAAAAAAATATATATATACATCAGAAGTAGAATTTAAAGTCCCTCGGGGCAATGAATATTTTGTACTGTTGACTTCTTTTTTTTAAATTCTTTTGTAGTTCATTGAATATACAATTACATGGTACCAATCCAAACCAAGCCAATTCACAATATTTACAATATTATGTCACACCATATACTATCCTTTCAGAGTATGGGGAATTTTTACAGCTAAGAGGTGATCATTAAAATCTTAAAAATCACTCTAAAACAAACATGCATCTTATGTCTGATATGGTTTGATAATTTGTCTCCTAGTTAAGTATATATGTGTGTGTATATATATATGTGTGTGTGTGTGTGTGTATATGTATGTGTGTATATATATATATATATATAATCCACTAAAGATTGTATGGTGGTTCTATTTATTAATAGAATCTGTTTATTTTTCAGACTGCTATCTAACCAAGTATATCCTGCTTGACACCATCTGCAGACACCAAACTCCACCACAATAATTACATTTGAACAAAACCAATGGGAATCATCGACTGGTTATTTTGTAAAGTGCTCCTGATTGCGTTGCACTAACTAATTTCTCTCTTTACTTCCAGGTAAACAGCTTCTCATGGATCTGAAATCAGCTGAAAATCTACTGTACAGGATCACACAAAATTATCATTAGAGGCAGAGTGAAAGGATGACAGAGAAGAAGCTTGACAGAATTCCAAACGTACAAGTCTCAGCCTTGTTCATATTCGTCCTCACATGAAAATCCCTCAGTTCCTCACAATGTCATCCAGAGGTGGGGTTCCTCCCAATATCAATGTCTCAGTACTCCATGATGTCCTCAATTCTTCCTCAAACTCTACCTCTCCCTCCACCACACCTCCATCTCCATCTTGCAGCATAGATGAGTCCTACAAGTACATCTTCCTCCCCATCTGTTACTCTTTCACATTCATCTTCAGCATCTTTCTTAACTCTGTTGTCCTTTACCGTTCCTTCCGCCAAACCAAGCGCTGGAACGCCTCTCTTATCTACATGGTCAACCTGGCCTCTACGGACTTCATGTATGGCCTGTCGCTGCCCTTCCTTGTGGCCAGCTACATCATGCGTGACCGCTGGGTGTTTGGGGACTTCATGTGCAGGCTGGTCCGTTTCCTCTTCTACTTTAACCTCTACTGCTCCATCTTCTTCCTCACTTGCATCTCTGTCCACAGGTACCTCGGTATCTGCCACCCTATGAAAGTCATCACCCTGGAGACCAAGAAGGCTGTCAAGTGGACTTGTGTCCTGGTTTGGATTGTGGTTTTCGCTTTGACCTGCCCTATATTCCGATTTGCTCAGACTGGTCACCTGACAAGACTCGGGGGGCTTGGCACCAATGCAAGTAGTGCCGACAACCCAAGCCACAGGATATCACTGATAAATGATAATGCAAGCCATGGTAACTTGGGAGGGATAACTGAGGAGTACCAGAACTGTTGGGATGATGCAATAGATAAGGAATTTCCTGATTACGTACCTTATGGCATCATACTCCACTTGCTGGGCTTTTTTGTGCCTTTTTCCATAATTGCTTGGTGTTACTCTCATGTTGTTATAACCATATTCAGGACTCTGCATTCCCGGCCCTCGTCCCATAAAGGTCCCAGAGAGGGAGGGCATGAAGGACTGGAGAGAAGAGAGAGGACAGGCCCTGCGATAGTTGGAAGGGAAAGAAGGGGAGGCAATGGACTGTCAAGGGCAGTGAAAAGAGATGAAGGGATTTCTATTTTTCTTGGCGCCCATTCCCCATATGCCAATCGCCGACGTAAATCTATCAAGACCATTATCACCATCACCCTTCTCTTTGCTCTTTGTTTCTTTCCCTTTCATGTTACCAGAACCATCTTCCTGCTGCTGAAAGTGACTAAGAGAGTCCCCTGTCACACCATGACCATGGTCTCCATGTGCTACAAGATTACGAGGCCTTTGGCGTCATTTAACGCATGGCTCAATGCTCTCCTTTACTTCCTGACTAAAGACAAGGGGGGAGCTCACTGCTGCCAGACAGTAAATAGTGACAGCAGACAACATGGTGGGCTTCTGTTGCCCCTGAAGATGATGGGAAAGGGAGAGGATGCAGAAGAGGGGGGGATGGAAGACGGAATTGATGATAAAGAGAATAAAGCATTTCACAATAGTCCATCCTACATGAACAGAGCAAAAGTCAGATATATAGTTGAATGATTGTTTTCATGAGAAATGAAAGAATTAATGTTAGATGCACTGTAGGTTTTCTTTTACTGGAAAACAATATAATATACTATATAATATAAGCACTGTCACAAAATCAGCGATGAAGAGGACCAAAGCAAGCTGAATACACACTCACTGACCACTTCACAAAGTCCACTTGTACAATCTAATGTGATACAATACATAAATTAAGCCTTTACAAACAGATATACACGAGGGGGTCAGAATATTAGGAACACTTCGTACAACATCAGCAGCCACTATGAGCTCAATAATAAACATGAAGTACAATGAAGAGCTTCCTGACAGTGTCAGCAAAAACTGACACATTACAAACTTGACATGTGCTGGATTGTGTAACCCTGTACAGGTGGACCTCAAGAAGTGGGCAGTGAGTGTATTTTTTATTGTAATGCAATGTGCCTAAATTGCTGGTCTGCTGTAAATTATATTATAAATGTTACCTAGTTGGAAAATGAAATATGAATGAAAATGTGACACCTTACCATGGCGATTGTTATTTTGTTGAACATGGTGTATATTTACAAAGTGTTATAGATTTTAAGTGCAACACTGGCATCATTAACACCTGTTTAAATGTCAACCTACCATGTCTAAAGTAAAAAAAACATTTCTGCGTGTTTAAAATGCCTATGCTCATAAAGTTTAGAGTTACAGAATTATGCCTGTGAAGGATGGAAAAAAGAGTTTTTGAGAGGTTCAAGGTTCAACCCCTGCATTCTTTTACACCTTTGCACACCTGTTGTGCAGTGAGTGTGTGGGTGCAAATCAGCTTCCTAGGTTCAGGAAGTTAATAATATTTTGTGGTTGCGAAAAGTAATTTTAGATTTGGTTAGACAGCCTGACAATCACTGTCATTCAAACTATAATTAATTACACATTGGAAACATAATTGCATCAATTAACTAATTACTCTGAAAAAACAGTAATGTGTTACAGTACTCATTACTTTAGTTGCCACTTTACTTTCATACTCAGCCCTACCCCAACAAAGGTTCCTTTAAACAAGTCTAGTAAGTTTAGGAAAGTAAAAGAGACTTCAGACATTTTTACTGCCAGACACAGAGCTGTTTCTTTGACCTTACTGTATGATCTGATGGTGATAGTATGGACATTTGAACCACACATTTCAAAGAAAGAGCTTGGCACATCATCAACCAGCATCTGAGAGCCCCACCCTCCCACCTCGCTGACGTAAGAACTGGTTAAGAGGCCTTCCAAAGCCAAAATATGCAGGGTTTGAACATGTATGGTTTTCATTCCTCACACAATTACTTCTGTTCATTTGCTATGTGTACAGCTACAACCTCTCAGAAGAGAGACAGTCTCAAAAGTGTGCACCATTATACCCATTTCTGTGAAACCTTTATGACAGCAGTTTTAAACACCCAAGTCTGCAGTCAAGTTTATTTTAACCAACTGTGCAACATAGACACATTTTTTGTATTTCTTTTCCTGTCCCATCTTTCAACTGTGAAAAGCCTGAAACTTGTTCAAAACACTGCTGCGAGAATGCAAACCCGAGAACCAGAACATTGACATGACGTCAGTGATCGTATATCCACTGCCAATATCAGAGCAGATGTGAAAATACTCTGACAAGTACCTGGTTGCCTTGCAGATCTCATTACACCATATAAACCTGGTTAAACACTGTATGGACCAATGTTTCAGGATGCATGAGAAGTCACTCTATTTTAAGGCCAGTTTACACCAAAGACTGACAATGATGATGAAACTTGCAAATACTTTCCAACGCTCGAGTCTGCAACATTCTGAAACCTGCTCAGTCTGCACTACTCAACCAGAAAAGACGCAGTGTCATTTCCATAGCAGCGACTCTCTGTACTCAGCATTGCTTTGTTGTGACAAAAATATGAGTAGTGATAGTGTTAGTGACTTCCTTGCTGCAGTTGCAATAATGAGAGGGGAGAATTTGAAGTTGTCCATGGCTGCTTCTGCACGGCTCCACGGAGCTGATGCCAATTTATGCTGTGAACTTGAGACAGGACATCTCCCCTTTGTTGTCAATTTTTTGCGTCTTTTCCCAGAGCTGATCCTCTCTTTCCTCCATCCAAAACTCCACCATCTCGACCAGCTGATCATTTGTGCCTGACCAGCTGATTTTTGCTAGGAGCTGATTGGCTGTTGAAACAGATGATGTTTTAACTGTTTTGAAACCAGCAGCTGCTATTTGACAAGTTGAATGGCAGGTGACGCGATCAGCCAACAAGAGGCGAGATGAGACAGGCCAATTTTCGCTGATGCGACTCCCTCCTGTGACGCTCTTAGTCTATCTCGTCTCATCGTGTTGCAAATCTTTGGTGTACACTAGCCTGTAGAGCCAGTTCCTGCAGTGGTCATTGCCTTTCAAAAAGTCTTCCCAACTTACAAATTTAAAGCATTAACCCCTTAATAAAAACCATCATTATCTTTCTCCTTAAATGAATAATCAGTTGCATCCTATCTGCTTACTTAACTATGTCTGTAACCCTCAATCTACATTCTACCATAGTTGATCTGCATTGGCTGGGTTGTTTTATCATTTTATGTTGAACATTGATATCATTTTGTTGTTATTACTATAACATTGTCTTATTCATCATGCTCTTCTTTCATCTTAATGATCTACTAATGCAGCTTACAGTGTTAGTACTCCTGCTGTTGTTTCTGTAAATGCAGTATAATAGGCCTTTTGGTGTCATAATGCACTCTAATAAATCTTGATTTGACTTAAACTGAAGTGTTAAACAAGTGGAAATGTTACCTGATGCTGGTACTCGAGGAGAAGTCGGGGATCAAAACTATCAGATCTTCACTACAGCAAAGCAGGCGGAAGCAGGAGCAGATAGCAAGTCTCCAATCTACCCTATTTGGGCAGCTGAGAACAGAGGAAATGAGTAAAGTATGTCATGATTTACATATTTCTGCATGATTTTTGGTCAATTCTGTTCGTGGTCTCAGAAAGGACAATGACTGCACTGACAGTTTCAGAGAGAATAACAATATAATGCAGGATTACAAATGGTGCTTCAAAATGTACCTGAAATCACAAACAGTAGAGCAGTAAGTACAGGCTTATTTATACTAATATCTATACTGGTTGATTATTATTGGTAAATATTGTATAGTGTATAGTCCAGAATTGTGAAAAACATTTATTCTTTTATTATTATGCTTGCATAGTAAACTTGGTATGATCTTACAATAGTGCACTTAAACCAGTGGGGTCTTAGGCATTTTCTATGCATTACATGTATAATAAATTCTCACAATTTTGCATGAAAAGTGCAGGTGATATCACCATGCTTTCTTTGACCATAATGGGTTTTATTTATGATTAGATCATGTGTTGAACCTATTGTTTAATCTATCATGCAATATCCACTTGGTAATAACTCCAGTTACATCCTCATGCATTATGGATTATGTACGTAGTGCAACACACTATAGAGATACCTGTAATAGATTATGTTACAAACAAAGTATTAACTAGAGTTTTTCCTTTCTTATGAAGTGCTATAGCTGCCTGGCTGTCTATGTGTGATTGTGCATTGCGTGTTTAAACACTCAAATGTAAAATAATTCTCCACAGTTATGACTTTTTCAAATCTGACATTTACAATTGTTAATTTTCCATTTGAGCTTCTGGTTCCTCTTCTTCGGCATAGTCGGTGAAAGGGGGCCTTCTCCCAAGTTTTTTCATGAATGTACCATTAAAACAGGAAAAATTCTTCAAAACTACAAAAAACACCATTAATCTAATGTAATGAATACCATAATAATAGAGCACTTTATCATATAAAGGGTAATTAAACTATTTCCCTCAGGTAGGACTCTCTTTTCACTCATTTACCACACTTTACTATCAGGACAGCTACAAGTGAGGTGAGCTGTAAGGTCAAGTAGAGTGGGGATTCAGAAACTTGCTGCCATGCAAATCAGGCTTGGGAATATTTTGCCAGGATAATGATGCAGTACCCTATATTTTGAAAAATTGACCTTGTATTCCATCTAATATAACCCATCTATCTATCTATCTAATTGTGAGTGTGGTTCGTGATGTAGTGTGGTCATATCTAATTAATAAAATAATTTAACATTGTATAACATACATGACTCTATATACGTGCTTGATTCACATCTAAAATTGCTTTCTACTGATCAAATGAAAAAAGAGGAAGACTGCTGGTTAGTCAAACAGCCTCATTCAGGACTCAAGCCCTCAGTAATGGACAGTACATTGTTTCATCTGTGCCTCAAATTTTGTATTAACTCTATGCACATGCACAAAGTTGCTATTACGTATGCACAGTTTGAATTGTCAAGCAGTTACGAGGTATGCTCCCGCGAATACACACACACACACACACACACACACACACACACACACACACACACACACACACACACACCTGCAGGGGGAGACAGGAGACACTGCCCTCCTCTCTCTGTGACCGGTTAGAAATTCAAAACACAACCGCCTTGCACGATATCCCGTCCTGCACCGCGGCCCAGAAAAGCCTCTGACGGTTATTTTAATTTAACATAAAAAATAAATAAAAATCACAGGAGCCGTATTATTGAAAAGCGACAGCGGGGATCGATCGCGGCGGGGCACAGGCACATTTTGGTGCGTGTGAAATATTGCTGCGCCACCGTTTGAATTTCTATTTATTTTTTGTGTGTGTGTGTGACGGCTGCGTGGGGAGCCGAGGAGCAGAGCGGTTGGCGCCACTTTCAAATCCTCCACTGACACAGAATGAGAGTCCCGGCTTCAAATACATTTACACACCACTTCATTTCTCTTTTTCATTACTGTAAAGCGAGGAATATCTCAACACCATTTCCCTTTCGGACATATTTTTTCGTCGGAAGGTAAGCAACCCCTTCATTAGATATTGTATCTATTTTTTTCCACTTTGTGTTAGAGACTTGACACTGCGTGTTTTTATTCTATTCTGTTCTTAAATAATTAAGCCGCTATAGCTGCAAGGACAGTAAGTGGCGCTGAGTGAATTTGGGGTTACTGTCGAAAGTCATGCTTAGGCTCTAATGAAGTGTGTTTGGAACAAAGGCGCTCTGGCAGAGAGAGCACACAGAGCTCCGCACAGCTCCGTGGTCGGACAGCTGCTGCCGGAGCGCATTCTCCGCGGAGGCAGGTCGGCTCTTCAAAAAAGGCGAAGCCGTTTCTCCATAAAGGCGAAAGCGAACATTTGAGGAATTGTTTTTTAATTCTGTACAAAGGGTTTTCAGAGATAACTGAGTAAGTTAAGGAAGCGGACACTCCCCCCGGTCACAGCCCCCTCCCCAAAGACCCCAGCCCCCCATCCCACCCCTCGTCCGCTCGGATCGAGAACGCTTCCAAATTACGTTTTTTAAAAAGAAGAAAGAGAGCGCACGAGTAGTTCCCGCGCGCAGCGCTGCTTCCAGGAGGAACTGGCTTCACTTTGCTTTAACTCGGTTTATGGTGCGCAAAGCTGCGGCTCTTGACGAGGCGCTCGGGTTTACGAGGGGAACGCACTGACTCAGCAGTTCGCCGAGGACTCGCCCTGTCTGTCACTCTGCCATTCCGGCTCCACGTATTTCACCAGCTCATTACAAAGAGCGCAGGCCGATCCTCTGCTAACGGCTCCTGTCCCGCTGATCCTATACCACACACACACACACACACACACACACACACGCGCACATGCAGCATACGATGTATGTTGTTTCGCTCGGAGAAATATTGTAGAAAAACATAATGTAGAACCACATCTCTTAATTTACTATATTTCAGTTCAGGAGTAACATGTCTGTCATGCAAACGCATCATATTTCTAAATATATACTTAGTTATGTTTCAAGTCAAACTGAACAATGACTACGTCTAATAGGATACGATATATTTATGCTTATCTCACTTATATGAAATAAAGACAGTTGAGCAAATAAAGTGAAATGGCTTGAACGCCAGTTACTGTACTGATTACTGTTGTTTATTAATACATTTCACTAATTAAAAAAGAAGTCATTTTAAAAGCCTATCACAAGTTACAGAAGCCCAAAGCGACACAGCAATCCCAAAGCTCTCAAAGTGAAATTCACGACGAGCTCAAAAATATGGGCATGCCGGGAATTTGTGAGATTTATTTTTTTTTTTTAATTATTGGACATTATCAGTCGATTTCGTGTAAACTGCTGACGTTTATACGTTCAAAGAGTAGGTGACAGATAGCGTACTGTAAAATGAGTGACTACATGAGGACTCACAGCTGTGTGCATTTAACACCAGACCATAGGAAGTGTTGAGAGTGAAACGCAGCTTTCAAACAGCCCAGAGCTGCAGTCAGCAGCTTCCTGAAACACAAAAGAGGCTCTTTGCACGGCTTGTTAATAGGTTTACCAGCTTAAATGTGTTTTATGACACACGGAAATCAGTGTGCAGTCATTACAGTGCAAATGGAGCTCTTTTTTTATTATTATTATTTGAAGGAAGACACACAGAGCAGATCAGGGCTGCGCATACTGATATTTTTCATTATCAAGTCATCTGACACTTCTTTTTTGGATTATCATTTATCTGTAAAATGTGGGACAAAAAATAGTCATGCCACTTTCACAGAGCCCAAGGTGGTGTGTTCAGATTTCTTCTTTTGTTCAGCCGATGGTGGATACGGTGGAAGATATTGGGTTTCTAATGATATAACACTGAGAAAAGTAGCACATTCAGCCTGATGACGTGTGGCATCTCTGCTTGATAAATGAATTGCTTGAAAATTGCTGCCAATTTATCTGAGCAGATTAAACCTGAGCTGGGCACTGAGACTGAAATCTTTTGATACTGCTGCCAGTGCCCCATACGACAAATGACACGTTTTGCATTTACTACTTTGTTGCCTAAACACTTGTTTATCTGCCAATAGCTTTTCGTCCTTTTTCCCTTGAGAAAATAAGACCAACTTCTTAAACTGCGTCAGTCTCGTTTTGTCATGTTAAGACAAAGTGCAGAATGCGATGAACCAGACTCAAATTGGGAAATCTTTGATTCAAAAATTCAATTAAAAAGTTTGAGCATCTGAGTTCGAACTTCCAGCTGAGAGTTTGTGATTATTTGTGATTACAGTTCAGGTGGTGCTCAAAGTGTTTTAATGCCATGCCTGAAGACTGAAGGTCATTATGACACAGTGTGTGAGTGAGATCATTTCCATTGACTGGAGTAAAATCGGAAAATGTTGGAAGCTGCACTAAGTCACGTTGGGAGGAATCGGTCCGTTTTCTGTGGATTTTATTTTAGTCAGAATTCAGCCTGCGAGGAGAGAGCAGCGCCCTTTTTTTCCTTCTTCTTCTTTTTTTTTTTTTTACATGCGCTGTTTTCTGCGCAGCGTGCACACACAATACAGGGGGAACAGAAGAAGGGTGGGCAGGGCCTCTGCGTCCTCCTGGTAAAAGCAGTGCAGTTTGAGAGCAGCACTTTCAGCACTCTGAGGGGCCGGCCTCCTTCCCCGCCGACTCCCATCTCACGACCAAATTACACGAGAAGAGAGTGGGACGGTATAATTAACAACATATTTCTGCATTAACGCCGGTCCACCTGCGCCTCTGTCCGGCCCCGTCCCTCTCTGTCTCGGGACGTGAAAGTCAGCCTGCGGCTCTCACTTCCCTCCTGCCTTTGGTGTGGTTTATGGTTTTTATATTGCAACTTCGCCCCTTGAAAGCAGACTTGTTGAACCCCGCGCGTGGTACGTGCAGAGGGCTTCCTCTCAGAGCCACACTTTCTTCACTTTATTTCCCTCCCTCCTCTCCCTCCCTGTCTCCTCGCTCTCTTTCTCTCAGCCTGACAGCCGAGCAGCTTGGCAGCCTTACAAGCTCGCAATCGGCGCAGCGCGGCAGCCCCCTTCATCTCCCCACAAATTTATTTTTTGCTCGCCAACGGTAGCTCCGACAGACCCCTCCTTCCACACCTGCCCCGCACACGCACAGGGGGGCCGCCCGATTTTTTTCCAGATTTTTTGGCGCCCCCGAAAACGTCGATTTGTATTGTAGAAAGTGAGGGCCGGGGAAAAAGGCTGCAGCCCTGTAGGGTTTTTATGCCTACCGAGCCTCCTCGCTGTCTCAGTTGTGCGCAAGCTGGGGCTCCAGCGAGGCAGCAAGGGCAGCACTGAGGAGGACGGGGACACACACACTCACATAGCTATTAGAGGTAAAGATGTGAAGGGGCCAGGGAGGAAGGAAGGAAGGAAGGGTGAGAGGGGGATACTCTTTTTTTTTTTTTGGGGGGGGCAATTTTTGGGACTCCCCTCTTCCTCTGACACCCCTGACACCCCTGACACCCACCCCCCCTCTTACTAGGAGCAGAAGCAGGAGCAGCCCCTAACAGGCCTTTTTTTTTTCCTGCTGTCTGCCTGTCACTGTAGTCGTCTGGGTAGAGTCCCATTGATATGTATAGCATGTGTGTAATGTTGTGTAGTGATGTTTTTAGAGCAGCCGTTTTCCTCGTTTTCATTTTTATTTGAATATCTTCGTCATCCTGTCGCCTGAATGCGATGCGTGCGTGCGTGCGTGTGTGTGCAGTTTGTGCGTGTTGTGTGTTTTTCTCCGATTTTTGTTGTTGTTGTTGAGGACTAGTTCAAACTGTGGACCTGCTTTCTGACCCCTTTGGTGAGAGCATCCACTCAGACTGAGGGGAGAGAAGGTGAGGAAGCGGCGAGGGGGGGGGGGGCCTCTCGTGGTCAGATAACTGCGTGTTCTTAGTTAGGGCTAGTTCCATCATCTGGTTTATGGTCTCTACAGCCGACGGTAAGTGATTTTTTTCTCTCTCTCTCTCCCTCTCTCTCTCTCTCTCTCTCTCTCCCTCTCCCCCTCTCACCCTCTCTCTCTCTCTGAGGCGTTTAAAATGGCCTCGGCCGCTGCGAGCGGGGAGAGAGCAGCGGGCCCAACGTCGCTTCTCTCTCTTTCTTTCCCTCCACCACAGTTTCAGTTGCGCTCTTTTTTTCTCTCTCTCTCTCTCTCTCCCTTGCCCCCTCCTCTGTCTCCCCCCCACCACCTCTCTCTCTCTCTCTGTGTGTTGCATGTTTTTTTTTTTCTTTCGGTTCTGTCAGTCACTGCTCTCCCTTGCTGACACGGCCTCTCATTTCAAATCCAATCACCTTCCCTCTCAGCAGGTCTGATTGACTGTGGTCGTGTGGCTCTGTAAGACGCCGCTTTTTTCCGCCTCCTCGCTGTTGACCTCACTTTCTAAATTACTCCTCTGACATTTTTCAAGTGAATTTTGCTTTTGCATTTGATGTGCAGGAGGATTTTTTTAAAATCAAATAAATCCAACATTTCAGGAAGTAAAATTAAGTAATCTTAAGTACACCAAGTGAGATGTTGCGCTGACAATTCCCTCCAACTTTTTTTCAGCTTAAGAGATATAATTAGCAGTCTTGATTAGCAGTTACACTGTATATATTGTATGTGGAAATGATGATTGAGTCAGCTGATGGAAAATTAATCAGGAACCAATGTGATAATTAAGAAAATTAGGGAGGATCAGTGGAAAATTCTCTGGTTTCAGCTGCTGAGATTTATGCCTTTTCAATGTCTTGTATCTCTGTATCCGAGTGTAAATGAAATAAAACTCACTTTGGGCTCTGGAAACCAGCAATCAAGCAAAAAAAAAGAAATTTGGTTTCTGGTTCCATCTTTTTCAGTGTAGACTAATGCTGAAATTATGAGCAGATTAATGGGTTTTAGATGAACTGGAAATAAATCACCAAGAGCGAATCCTTTGTTGCAGTCATTTATCAAGCAAAAAATAATTGTCAAACAAATGTCAAAGACGTGACCCCGGCATCACCTGCTATTAAAAAAACACTGCAGTTCTCACTTTGTAGTAGTGATGTCCGGGACATTAGTTTCATAAATACAGAAAATAAAAGAAATGTGTAAATTGTCAACCTTGAGTCTACCTCTATAAAATCTGATTTTCAACATTAATTCTGATGCATTTTTTGGAAATTATGTAATTGATTTGTCAGGTATAATTCACTCAATCAGTTGATTTTACAGAAGAAATCTGATGTGTGGAGATTCAAATTAATTTAAATTCTCCATGTTAAGACAACTTCCTCTTCACTTCGTCTGTGTGGAATCACAATGGAAGGGCTGCGTTTCTGCCTCCGTGGCCTCAGCTCTGTTTGCTTTGGCTGCTCCCCTTCGCGTATGTGGCATGAACATGGCTGCTGCAGGTGATGGAGTAAGGAAAAGTCACACCACTTGATCAGCTTTTCTCGTCCGGCCCATCCAAACTTTGCCCGGTGGGACAAAGTGTAGCTGATTTTTCTCCTACAATAAGAAATCTAAAGACCTAATTCTGGTGGAGAGTTACATTTTTGACACTTTGTAGATGAAATGATGAATCAATTTAAAAACAGAAAAACAGGTTGCACCTGTAGCTTTCTATGCTGACTGGGTGTTTTTTGATACATTTTTGCACATTAGGTAAAATGCAACACCAGCAGGTTAAGATCATTCCTCCAGTCTGACGTGTCTGATGTGTATGTGGCATCAGTCTGGATTATTTCTCCAGGGCTGCATCAGCAACACATGATCTGTCAAAGCACCCCCCCCCCACACACACACACACCCTTACACCCCCTCCCACTAATAACTCATCTCTTCCTCTTCCAGTGTTTCACGGGTGCCCTTCTGCAGGCCTGCAGGTAAGATGCTGGTCAGCTCACCACACTTGATCTTTTTTTTCCATCTGGTCTCACTTTTTATTTTAGCCTCCTACACATTTTTGAGTTTTAGCTAAAAAAAATGTTTTCTATGTTCTTTCCCAGGCAAGAAGTTAGAATTCGTAGATCTGCACACACTCAAGACTTTTACCATTGAAAAGCATTTAGTCCACATGGGATGCGCCCGCAGCTTAGTGTCTGAAGCAGATTGGAAAAATCATGGAGATATATGTAACAACAAATTGATGTTGGTTCTATTTGTTTGGTTTCTTTTTTTCTCTCTGAGAAAAGAAATCTCCATCGAGCCATCTCTTCGCTGATGAGCTGTGCTTCTCATTTCCAGCGAGTTTTGACAAACGGAACGTGTTGGATCGCTGAGCTAGTATCGAGAAATATGACACTTAACGACAGAAAATGCGTGTTGCATAGCCGATGAGCTATGTTCAAATAATGCCATCAAAAAAAAATATGGTTCCGACTGTAAAAAAAAAGAAAAGGATTTCTGTACAGTATGACATATTTTACAGCTAAAGCATCATGGGGTTTTTTAGCCTTGCAGTTGTTTCTCAGTCAGTGTGGTGACTTTCAATGGGGACCCCCCCCAACTGTGTTCTACAGCTGCAGTTTATGACAGTTTTCTGGGTAACTTCAGAAAAGTAAATTTTCTGATATGAAAAAAATACACGAGCAGGTTGAGTCGCTTGCTAAACACCTCTATGCAGTGAGAGGGGGTAAAAGTGAGACTATTGTATTCCACATGTGTAACAAACCCAGTCTGTCTTATTTTGGACCTAATTACAGATTTCATTTGCATTTTCCCTGCAGAAGTTCCTACAGCAGCTAAGTAGTGTCGCTCACATTTGCCCGTCTTCCTCTTTTTTTCTCTCTTCCTCCATTTGATTTCCTCTACAAATGATACAGGACACTAAAAAATTGCTGCAATCCTTTTCTCAAAAAATTCCATTCATTCTCTCATTTGCTCGATTTTTCCCCCGTGCTGCTGAAGTAAACTGATAAAAGAGACTGTTACACATTATATTGTATATAATATTTGAATTCCTGTTCAGATATTAAGCCACGTGTTGCGCAAACAATGCAGCGAAGTCATTAACAGGTCACTAGTGTGAGTGTGTCAACAGAAAGAAGGATTGCAGCTCAGAACCGTGTATTTGGCCTGTCCGTCTGATGCGGTCTGAGGCAGGACTCCTGGTCTCGGTGTGTCCAGGGTGTGCGCTCTAGCAGCACATCATGTTTTGCAGATTATGCGACTCACTCCAAATCATTATGTGCTGCCACCGCGAGCCCTGGGATTTCCAGCGACACGCCGGGAGCTTCTCCCGCTCGCACGTGACGTCCTTCACTGAAGTAACGTAAGAGTTGCTTCTTGTCTTCTTAAAGGTCAGAGGTGGCCCATGTCCCCAGTGTGTATGTGTGTGTGTGTGTGTGTGTGTTCGTGCCACGTGATCACACTGCTTCAGTTCAAATTCCCTGTGACAAGTCTGGTGTATTTTCTTCAAGAGGCTTTTGCAGAAAATACATCACACTCAGTGAAATCAGAAGGATTTGCTCTGGTTTTACACTGGCACCGTGATTTTTTTTTTTCCCCCCCATAATGCCAGTCTGAAATTTTAATGGTACGTTTTAGTGTTAGTGTATATGTTATCAGCCGCGTTTCAGTCGGCGAGTGTGTAAACTCACCCGCCACACTGTGACAAAACAGCAGTCTCAGTTTTCTCTGCCGGCGGGCTCTGATCCCCCCACCACATAAAACAAAACCAGAAAGAGGTAAATCATCAAGAAACTAAGATTTGATTTAAAAAAAACAAAACCCAAAATATATGTATTTAAAACATATACAATTTTATATTATTAGCCAATTATGTTTTAAGAATATGAGCTGGACTGGTAGAGACAATTGACTTGGGGGTAGGTTTTTGTAAAAAGCAAAACAAAAGAAAACCTCCTCTTTTTACCCTCACACATCACCTGTCCACTGTAAAACCCTTGGCCCAAGGGCTTCACAGTGGTGTAATCTACAGAGAACATCCATATCTAAAACAGCTGAGAACCACTTTCATTTCTGTTAAACTGGTAAATTAGTGACAAAAAAAAGAAAAGAAAAATATCGCGGTCAATTTTACTGAAACAACAATGTGTTTAACATGAGTGTGCAGCAGGGAAAAGTACTGATGTGGAAGTGTGTGTGAATGCATTAACAGATGGGGGCACTGACTGATCAACTCACTTATTTCAGGGGATCACCTGACATAAAAATTGCCAAACATTTATTGGAATAAAAGAGATTACTTATAATTAATGTTATTCTGAAAAAAATATATATATAATAATAATTTTTAAAATGCAGTATTTAATTGTTACACAATTAATGAAAACACTGCTGTCAGACCAATAATTCAATTACTATAAAATCCTATGTTGTGCTAAATGAGCTGAAAACAAGTGAGTCACATTTTCTAATAGGGCTTGCACAGGCTGATTTTTTTAAAAATTATTTTTATAGTGTGCAGGCTAATTTATGCTCTGAGTGGATGTTAGTCACTTTAATACATGTAGCAAACTTCCCTTTTATGTGGCCAGTTAGGGAATCTGTGCTCTTGTTAAAAAACAAAATTCATTCTGTTGTGACTGTACATCCCACCCCTTTTATCTTGGCGGCCAGAATTCCATGTTCGAATTTTATAATTTTATCCTTCCCTTCAATGCATCTTCAAAACTCCACAAACAAGTCATTGCTGTTCTTGAACTGCTTACACTGTGGTCTTGCATAAATAAATTTGCACGCGAAAATGAGAAGCAAAGATCAAACATTTTAACAGTGTCGATCAACATTACGCCAGACGTTCATTATTAAAATAATAGAGCCAAAAGTCAGGGCTGCAAAGTTGTGTAGCCAGGGAACCACTGTGTAATTGCTGACTAGTGACAACTGATGTTGGCCAGCATTCCTCACACAACACTTCAGTGTTGAGGGGACGAGCATGTGTGATAATCTTAACAATGTTAATATGCCTAATAGGATAATAAATTCAGTATTTGTAGACATCTCTGCATCGAAACCACAGCTGCTGGCCTGGCACTGGCACACATCTCCCCAAGTGACCAGAGTGGACACACCACTCTTAACTTAAAGTAGCTCCACAGCAATTCAAGAGCAGTTTCTTCATTTTTATGTGCACTTTTTTATTTATTTATTTTTATTAACCTAGCCTATCCTAAGCCAGAGGATCATCGAAATCATGAAAAGTAATAGAAGGGACACACTACAAAGAAAAACTCACATAAGCAAAAATGAGAAATGTGTGTGGTAATATTCGGTTTCAATGTGTACAGTTGAATTGTTCTGCAATAGCAGTTGCAGCAGATGACTGAACACCACACTGACCCCAAGCGTCTGCGCTATCTTAAATAATGTTTAACTCTGCTGCACCACATTGTGTTTTGTTGTTGGGGGTTTTTTTTCAGGTGAATGTGAGAGGTCGACTGTGAGCGAAGCAGGTTGGTTGAGCTTCATCCAGTCATGTGTGACAAATCGGCTCCGATAAATGAAAACCCTTAGAGGACGGAGTTAAGAAACGGTGCTGCGCTCCTGAACATGACCAAAGACGGTTCATTGTTATTATTATTATTATTATTGTTGTTGTTGTTGTGGTGTGTCAGGCTGTAGCAGCACATCATTACTGGTATTTCTCCACTGCATTACCAGTATGATATGTGCTGCTCCTGTCAGACATGCCCTCCTCTTCATCACGATCTTCCTCCCAACACATACATTTCCTCGACTTTTTCTTACATCCAGTGAATATATATTTGTGCTAGTTATTTTGCCTTTGCCACACATTTGTGTGTGGATAAAGTCTCTTACGGTGGCTATTAATAAAATATTTAGAAATGTCTCCGACTGCTGTTTTCTACATGTCTTAATGCTAAATGAATGACAGTGTGAAACACAGGCTGCTGGAGCCTTTATGAGGAAAACTGTTACACTTGTGCAAAGTAGATCATTCAAAGCAAGGAGGCCAAAATGGACCAATGAGAACACTGACTTATTTCAAAACATGGAGCAGAAAGGATTTTTTTGGTCTCCAGCACTAGAATGAGAGTTTGATGATAAAGTAGAGGACCACATGAAGACAAAAATCATCAGCACTATTCCCCAGTCATTTTTATTAAAGTATTAAAGTACAGTGGGCCACCTCAGGATCCCAGCCTACTCCATATTCATGCTTACCTGAGGAATGTCATTGGGAATAACTGTTGCTACATTTGCTTTTAATTCATTCAGATTTGATGTCACATTGTTCTTTTTATGTATCCATACAGGTAGGAGTATAGATTCTCAGACTCAGCTTTACAAATCTAATTTAACAATAAACATTTGACGAAAAAGTTTCTGCTTTCTCGCTTTTAACCACACCTCGAGGTCATCTTCATCAGCAGGTGTGATTTGAACAGTTTTTGATATGTTTCTTCAGCGAAATGTTGAACCACAGAATTCACCACAGTGAGACAATTTAACTGCGTGGTCATGGACATGCCAGTGTATATGAGATGAGATGAGATTCTGTATATCCTGACTTCTCAGCATTATCAGTGCATATTAGTCAGGTCTTACTGCACTTTAAAATTAAAGCAGACAGGAAGAATAGCCAACTTTAGTTACAACCAATGGCTGCCTCGAGGGGGGGTGGGAATCACATTGTAAAATATAAAAACACTACTGCATGCGCTGTGGTAACGTCTGATATATCATGTTAACTGCTGTAATTCGCAAAACCAGAACCAGTACTTTGTATATACATTATCAACAACAAACAAATCAATTGTGGTTGCGTTTCATTTCTATACAAGTCCGGTGCGGGTTATACTGGAGGACCGCCAAAGGATTTGATTTCACTCTCACACAGATGGATTGATGCTACCAAACCCAACCAAGTGAGTATTTCTCAGCAGCATGGTTGTAGTACATGAACAGAATCAGAATATTTTAAGACCTTTTATCTTAACAAATTGGTGTTCTTATTTAACTCAGTACACTATAAGGTCACCTCCAGATGATATTGGTTTGGGGGCTTTTTAAAGGAGTAGCACCACATTTTCAGAATGCTTCTCCCTGTCTGCCCAGAACTTCTCTGTAGCATCTTCAAAACAAGGCTCCAGAAGGTTACGCAGTAGTTGTTTGCCAACAAACGGTTGTAACCCCACATTTTCCAACCGAAACCACAAACCACGACATTTGTGTCTCAAACATGCTAATCAGGACACATGTTAAAGAGCTTCCGAGATGTTGCTTGGTGTATTTCTGAGGGCGAGCCTGCTTTCCCCACTTCTTCTACTCATGTATGCTAAACTAAGTTAAATTCCTGTTTACCCACGTCATCCACTGATGAAGATATACTGATGCCATTTCCAGGACGACTGGGCAATCCTCATCAACTGATTAAGGCCTGAAAACCCTGGAAAAAAAACAAGTAGACTTTGAGTCAAAGGTGTCTTTTTCGAGGTTTTTTTAATTAAAACTTAAATATACACCTCAAGATAAACGGCTTCCACACTTACCGTTGACTCAGATATGTTTCTGCCACTTACCAAATGTCTAATCTAACTGCAAAAACCTTTTTATCTCAAGAAGATGACATCACCTTGTTGCTTTTCTTTCCCCAGATACTAGGCCTTAAAAATGATTTGCAACTGCTTGGAACTGGAGCGAAAAGAGCGCAGTGAATCCGACGCTTTTACTGGCATGTTAAGAGGAAGGAAGACTATTTGACAATTCACACTGGAGACATACTAGAACCGGTCCCGTGTTTCTGGAAAAATGTCTTTGTTGTGCTGAATACCCCTAATAACTACTCTTGTTTTAACATTTACTGACATGTTATAGCATTATATTATTATATTGTTAGGTGGATACAGTATTTTTTAGATTATTTCATATTTCTATTTTGTTTGACCTGGTTTGGTTGGTATTTTTTCTCTATTTTACTATATACTATTTAGGAGCATTGTAAGAATTTTCCCCTGGGGATGATTCTGATTCTGATAGTCATTTTCAGAAGGAGCCGAGTGTCCTCTGCTGCATTTAGTCTGTTTTTCTTTTTAAAAAACACACACACACACACACACACACAGAAAGTATGACTCTTAAGACCTCGTTGCACAAAGACTGTCTTGTCAATTTTAGGGACGTTCCTACAAAGCAGATCCAAACGCTGAGGAGAGGAAATGGTCCAAAAATAAAAACGCCTTTCAGTAAACACATTTCCAATAGTGCCAAAAGTCTCACGCTAGTGGGATCAGACGTCCTGCATGACCCAGCACAATATTCAACACTGTTATATTTACATATTTGGGTGGTCGGTATTTTCTGGCATAAAGAATTGGTTCCTTTTATTACAACTTATTTTCATACTTTTGTCCATCCTTGTATGAAATTCACAGGAAGTGAAAGGTCAACGAGAGAGCAGAGGAAGGTCCCCGGGATTCATGATGAGGCTGGAATCCAGGTTTAGGTTATCTGTGGAGACACAAAAAAAAAACAAAAAACTATTTGAATATCTCCATGAAAGGAGAGTCTGAAGTTGATCTGTGCTTCACTCACCGTCAACAAATTCCATAAAAAGACCAAAACAAACAATAAGTTAGTCCATCTTTCAGCAGTGACTTCCTTCCACTCTCGGCTCTCGAAGCCTGGTTCCTACTGAACACTTCAATCTCACAAACACCTAAACAATATATGGTTTCATTTTTTTTCCTAAAACAGATACTAATGTCCGTTTTCAAATTACTTAATGGGAATTAATAGCACATTAAGTGGGGACTATTTTCAGTGGCAGATTAATCCATGTTTGGGGCAGCAGGAGTGCATAGCACTCTGTCAAAATAAACTGTAGTGTGTGTGTGTTCATGGTAATGAAGGAACATGTGTGAGTCTCACTGGTGTTTTGTTTTTTTTAATTCTTGTTTGAAAGATGCCTTATTTTTGGTGACACTGTGAGCACTTATTTGTAAATAAGTTACATCATATGTTATAGCAAATGCTTACATGCATATAATTAATGCCACGGTCTCAAATAAATGTCTATGGCATTTTTTCAAATTATTCAAATTCTGTTTGGAGGATATATTATTGCATCTGAATCATTTGAAAATTTTTTTCCTTGACCAAAAGAAAGCAAAGTGGTCAAATATTAGTGGCCATCACCCGACCGTTTCAGGATTCAGTGCAATCTGATTGGCTGTCGAGGAAGTTCACCTTGATCGAAGTTGTTGAGTTTTTTGGAGTTGGATCCCTCGCCCAGTCCCTCCATGTCCACCAGGTCGCTGTTGACATCCGAGTCATTCAGAGCACTGAGGGTCACATCTGCACACACAAGCAGCAGACAGATGTAAAATTGCAGTGATGTTTGTGCACATTGTAAAAAAAAGAAAGGTTTTACAGGAAAATTATTACAGAAAAGGGGAATTTAAATTATATGCATGAGACAGAATTAATGGATTCAAAAAAGAAGTGGGACTCATGACTTGATTCCGATAAAAAAAAGTCCCAGAAAATCTACATACAATGCAATCTATATATATATATATATATATATATATAGTATTTTACAGAACTGAAAACTGATCAAAACATTGCGCAGCAACAGTAAATACAAATTATAATCTTTATTATAAAAAAAACTGTGCCAATGTACAGTAAATTCATATTAAAAGTGCTGCCTGAAAAAGTGAAGGGCTTTCAGTACATTTTTGTTCATAGTACGAACACATTAAATGACAGCACTACTTGTCGTGCTGCTGGACTCGCCTGCAGTCTTCTGTTTCTTCAGGGGGGGCTGGTTGTTGGAGGGGGTACCCTGTAGGGTTGATGGTGCAACAATCTGAGCCGTGGGCACGGAGATGATGGTCGGAGTGCCCTGCGTCGCCACGGCAACTCCGGGCTTCTTGACGACCTTCTTTGGCCCGTCGGAGGAGGCGGGCGGAACTCCATCTTCATACAGCTTCCTCTTCACTGTGCTCTTCGTCTGACTGCTGGAGGGGGGGTGGGAACTAAACTGACTTCATTTATTTTCACACTTTCACACTCTTTAGATGTTTTGCGTGTGCAGGAATATGGGTTGGCCTATGAAGGTTGAGTCAATTATTGATTTGTGTTTTTGCTAAATGCTTATGGGACTTGTTGTATATCAGGTGACATTCTATATCCTCAGGTCATTGGTCATTCACCACAATTCTGTACGAGTATATTTGAGTGTGTGTGTGTGTGTGTGCTACCCTGCAGGACTGGAGTCTGCCACTGGATGAAGCTGCATGGTGAGCTCCCCTAGTTTGGTGAAGGCGGCTCCGGCTGCAGAGAAGATTTCCCCAACCTATGAAACACACACAACACACACACACACACACACACACACAGGGATTCATACTGGTTTCAGCAACAGATTGTGTCATTTAACAGGGGGTGGACATGAACATGTATGACACAGGAATACTTGAGCTAATGTGTGATGTGTGCTCATGTGTGAGATCAGTGACATTCAGACATTAAGGTGTTACACTACACGGCCTCATCTCAGTCCTTCCAAAAGATGAAGGTGAACCTGTTGCAGATTTGCTCCCATTCGGACCTAAGATGCTGGGCCGGTTCTCCAGGTCATCTCACAGGTGTTTGGGGGATGAGGTCATGCATGCACTGTCATCAACAGGTCAGGACTAAGCACGAACTCTTGCCCCATTTACACAGGGGTGTCCACATACCTTCATGTATAAAGCGTATGAAAGGGTTTTCTGGCACTTCTGACTGGATAACTGATTCGAATCACTGAGGTGTAATGGTTTCGAAGTTAGACCAAGATCCACCTCTGGGTAAGATTTTGTGAACATCCCTCCATAACTTTTCTCGTAATCCTGCCAAGAATCAATCATCTCTCAGCCTCGGCAAAGCTCTCGCGAGCAGCAGCGGGAAACATTGTGAGGGGGCTCGTGCGGTAGAACCCACATAATAGGACCCCGTTCGGACCGGGACCGGATTCACGCATTTCTCCGTGGTTCTTGTGTGTGAACTTACTTTGGTGGAAGCTGAGGTCATGCTGCTGATCTCTGTGCGATCATAGACTGTTTGTAGTCAATAAGGTAGGATTCAGTAATGCCTTTAGTGGGCGGAACGGGTGCTAAGATGCTAACAATGTAGCTAAGTAGCATCTGGTACTTCCCCCTTGTGGAGCTGCGGCAAAAAGACCGGCTCCTCCGACGCCTTCAGTCTCGGTGCCCGGAGAAGTGCAGCATGCGAACCGACTGGTGCATGGTGCTTCAAGGCTTGAACCTACCGCCGAATACGCGCTGCATACATAAACGCTGCAGATAAACCGCTCGTTTCTCCCACTCAACATAAGCAGAAGGCTGCTGTCGCCTTCAGGGTCTACTCGTAATCTCCCAGTTTGTCGGTTTTATTGTGCCCTGAATTCCAAGGTACATTAGAATATAATAGTGGGCTTTGCGATGGACTATTTATCAAAAATACCTGCACACTCAAAATATAATACGTGGCAACCAAAAGGCAGGGGAACATCTGACCCTCTCACTGAGATGCACCTTTGAGGGCCTTATTTACAATTTACAAACACAGGTCAACAATGCGTTTTAAAATGTCCGACAACTGTAAAATCACCACATTGATGTAAGAGATACTGAAGAAATTCTCCATCAATTTCCATTGTGTTGACTCCATGGCTTAAAGAGTTTTGTATTTCCGACAGGGCCAGAACGCAGCGTATTGTAAGCGCAGCGATTGAGGGGAAAAATCATGTGATTCGACACACCAGGTCACATGACTGGATTGCGCGAAGACAATTTCTGTTAAAATCTACTTTGCTAAAACATTTCACAGAGGACACGCTGATTTGTGTTTAATTTACGTCGAAGCATCCAATATAGATCATTTGCTATATTTAAATGAATATTAATGACTGAAGTCAGTAACTTTTAAACTGAAGTAAACTCTTTTCACATCCCAGAAACTTCCTGCTTTCAGTCCCAGTCACGTGACTGACCAAGTGCCAGCACTATCGATATAAAATTGTATTTATTTTTTGTAATAGAATATGAATAGACCTACTTTTATTCATGTACAATTTCAGAATTTTCAGAATGACGAAAAACACCATGAAGAAAATTACATTCTGCCTTCACTGAATGACTGTTTTCTGACAAGACTACCATTTTTAATTAAACATGGCTTAGGAAATCATATTTGCAATGCAATGGTGCTGATAATTGCCTCACATCTTTGTAAACCATATCATCAGAAGTTACTGTGATTCAGCACTAACATGAAATTAGTTTAAATAAATAAATTTGCTATGGATCACACCTTGTGTTTTCACGTATTAATAGCTGTGGTGGTCATGAAGATGCATATCCTCAAGTTTGTTTGCCTCTTATTTGGAACATTAATTCAATTCTGGAATCTAAAAACAATATAGGCTTCTATAAATCAGTGTCTGATGAGTACGTAAAAACTGCAGTGCAGTCCCGGTTTCTGGTCAATTACAAACTGCGTCACCATTACACAAGTAGATTTTTACTGTATAGAATGTCCTGCTCAGTGTGTGGCATCTTAGTCAAGCCTTATTGTTCCTTTTTTATATAACAAGTTTGCCAAAGTTTCGATGGCATCACTAGCATAGTAGCATTTATAGCATCTTACAGTAGCTCTTAATAACATCACAGCAGTTATCAGCAGTATTGCTAGTGTTCTACTGTAGTTATCAGTGATAACTACAGTAGAACACTGTAGTTAAAAAGTGATATCACTGATAACTACAGTAGCTCTTAATAACATCACAGCAGTTATCAGCAGTATTGCTAGTGTTCTACTGTAGTTATCAGTGATATCACTTTTGTTCTCCAGATAACTGTTACCTGTGATGCCACTGATCAACGTCATTAGTTAATGATAGAAAGCATCACAGTAACAATGATTTACCTGGTGTTCTTACTTTATTTTACTTACTTTAGTTTGAGTTTGCTGTTGGACTATCAGCATTAGACCTTAGAAAGTATGCAGATAACATGTTTATGTAGTTATAAGTTACATCACTGGTGTTCTACTGTAGTTATCAGTGACATCACTGTGGCTTTACTGTTTATAGCAGTAACATCACAGCTGTTCTACTATAGTTATCAGCAACATCACTGGTATTCTACTGTTGATATCAGTGACATCACATGACAATATTTGGAGGCACTTTGTATCACTGTCCATTCCAATGGCATTTATTGTCCATTGCATAAAAGATTGTATTATTAGCATGCCCTGCAACATATACATAATTCTTATGAATTTGAAAGTTAGAAAAGACAGTTTTTTGGATTGTTTGTTTTGATAAGGAAAATTACAGTATATCTTCTAGTATCTAACTTCCTGATATAAGGTCTTTTGCATGTATGTGTCCTGTGGATACATTGCCAATTGTCATATGGTCTCTCTTATGTGTTTTTCTGGCATGGAAAATCTGTGATCAAATGTAAATATGGAAATACATTGTTGTATGTTGAAGTGAGTGTGTGTTTTAGGCAGCCTTGAGACATAAAGATAAGACACAGGTAAGATTGTTACATGTGAAGGTTTGTCAGATCCTTTTTCAGCTCTCATGGTGTCAGTCATCCTTTCTTTGTTCACAATGATTGTGATCAGCAGAAACAAATTTGTCAATGAGGACTTTGCACAGTGCTGCTTGACCAGCACAGCACCTCGTTTCATCCAGTCAGCATGTCATTTCAATGCAGTTAATGCATTCAAATGATATCTTGTTTTCTGTCTGATAAGCGCAAAGCTCCACAGCTTCTCCCACAGGCTGACATGTTAATTATGTCACCAGACAATATGAATGCATTGGACAGAAAAAACAATATACTAATATTTTTTCCTTGAGAATTGTCAGTAATGAAGGCAAAATATCAATTCCCAATTATTTATTTTTTTAGTTTGAACATCATGACACACGCAGTATGATCAGTAGTTTAGAAGTGAACATGAGTGTATAGTGTAATGTGATAACAATCTTAATCCATCCTTATTCAGTGTAGTATTTAATAACTAGTTTTTAATTTAATTTGTACTCATGTACACGATAATGACATGTTATTCTTCAGGACTACACTAGTGCCATCTGCTGGACCAACAAGCTTCCTTCAGCTCCGATAGCAGGAGGATGGATTGTGCATGGTCACCTGTTCTCTGATTGCTGACTTCTGGTGTCAAGAAGGAAAATGGACACTGACCTGACCATTGTTCTGTACCTTCATACAGGTCCGGTGAGATTTTAATTCTATCTCTGATCATGAGTGCTTAAGTTATTTGATTGCAAAAAGTAGTGTGCCATCACAGCCATGAGCTCTTTGCATCTTACAATCAGCTCAGGACCTCCCCGTCTGTCTTAACCGTACAACATCATTAGTATATGATAGAAAGCATCACAGTAACAATGATGTACCTGGCGTTCTTACTTTATGCCACACTCTCTGGTTTGCAGTGGGATGTTTGAGTTTGCTGTTGGACTGTCAACATTAGACTTTAGAAAGTATGCAGATAACACATTTATTTGATACAAGCCGGATATTTCATTTCTTTAAAACTGCAGCTGTCATCAGAACAGTCTGTTCAGAAGTCCTCATTTTTCAAGCTTTTCACAATGTGTGGCTAAAGATTGACAATGTCATTAACATGACATTCTGGTGTCAGTCACTGATACCTGGTCGATAACCTTTCACCCCTTCCCTGTGAACTGAAAACTACCACAAACATCATCTTGAAAAAGTTAGGAAGTAGACCTTGCATTGAGATCACTCTGTCAAAGTCTGAGAGTGAATTTCATCATGTTACCAGGTTTAGTTTTGGATTCGACAAGCATTTTAAAATCAACTCCATGCATAGGATCCATAACTTGGTGCAGAGTGTAAGCATTTTGAAGTGATAGCCACAAATCTCACACCAACTTCTCTTGTAAATCAAAGCATAAAAGGGTGTTTATTAATCCATTTCCCTCAATATAAAATATTTCAACATAAACTGCTGTCTGGGCAGTATGATACAAAACAGGCACAATGCTCAACTCCACCTCTACAGCCACTGAAGTCCTTAAGTGATAGTTGAGTTTCAGCAGTGGATCTACAGGGTCCTGCATGTCATTTCTACTGGTATAACAAACGCAGAAAACAGAATTATGATTATGCACAGTAATCCAAATGTAAATGTTAAATGCAGTGTATTAAGAGAAGCAGCAAGACGACTACAGATAAATAATAATGATAACAATATTCAGCTCCAATACCTGGATTTGGCTCTAATGGATGTTAGCCCAGATAGATCTAATAACAGATGCAGATCTATTTGTAAAAAGTTGTGGTACAAACCTTTTGTGTGGAAGAGAATTTCATGATCACAATGTATATGAATTTGATATCATTATAAAAGTATTGTTAAAGTAGTATTTCATATGGTGATGCTGTTTTCTATGCGGCTGGGCAGGAGGACAAGGTACTGCAGCTTCAGTCCTTCATTCTGACTCAGGATGTGGGCCTCGATCTCCTTCAGTTCCATTCTGAACCTGTCAATCAGCTCCAGAGCCTGGCCCTCAGTGAAGTGCTCCTCTGTGTATTGGCCCAAAGGAATCTAGGCAGAAGAAAACAGGTGGATGCTGAAGAAAGAGAAACTAATGTGGGTGGTGTAGTGGGATCACTGTCAAGTCCAGTCAGTAGCTCCACAGCCCAACCACAGGATAATCAAAACATCAACGAATCTTTTTAGAAGATAAGTACAGTACAGATGATGTATATTTTCTAAAAATGAAATTATGGCTTCTAGGAACATAATGTCAATGAATACGTGCCATCAGTGATATGTGGAAAGCCAGAGGTAATGAGACTGGTTAACCTAGATGTAACTCCAGTTCTATAAGATTGCGCAAAGCACTCAAATGGGCTTTGATATTGGTTTGCTCAATTTCAGCACCCTGTGACTGATACATGAACAATAAGGGGCCAAGTTTATTTACATGGGGGGCAACAGACCTAACTTTATATGTCATAAATGCTCTGCCCTCTAATGGACTTCAATGTTGGTTACTACCAAAGGTGAAGACCATTAAAAATGTGATGTGTTCCAAGTTGGTTTTTCCTTTAATTTGGGACCCATCCCTATGGGTTGGGTTTTTTTTCATTATTTGGGTGAATCAACCCTTTAACTTAACAGTCATGTCAGTTTATCAAAAGTAAAATTTGGAGTCCTCATTTAATGTATATTCTGTCACCATACAAACCAATGGAGCACTCACAGCATCCGGCTGGGTTCGCCCCAGATGCCATGTGATAGCCATCTGCAGACAGGACTGGCTGACATCAGGAAGGGTGGCCATGATCATCTCCATGGTAACAGCATCCTTGTCTGTTGGTGGGGGTTGTCTCATGGTGCAGGGGGTGTTTGGAACCCAGGCACACCAGTCAAACTAAAACATTTTCAGAAAAGGAGACAGGCTGAGTAATGCGTAGTATTCATGATAAGCTGATCAGTTCCTGAAGTCAGAACATTTGACTTCATTCATGATGTTTTGAAAGTCAATGCAACATCTTCAGCAACTAGCTACATTACAGAGTGTGAGTGTGTGTCACCTGTCCATTGTTGGTAGCAGCATGCTGAGCTGTGCTGGTGAAGATGGCCACTGCCAGCAGGGTGCTCAATTCCTCTCTGGTGCTGAGCTTACTGGGCAGACCTGAAATATTCCCATCATCAAGTAGAAGATACAAGAGTTAATATGTAATAAATCATCTCTTCTGATAATAGCACCTTATAGAAACGGATTCCTTCTGCTGCTTGTCAAGCCTCTCCTATGTGCAGTTGCAGTTATTCTTAATATTTTTGCCCTGCTACTGGCTAAAAATGTAGTTAGCTTAGCTTAACATAAAAGCTAAAAGTGCTACCTCATAGTTACATAATGTAAGTCCCCCTAAAAGAGAAATCGTAATTTTTACATTTCTGTTGTTTTTATACATCAAACAAATGAAATACTGTACATCATGTTAATTAACTGTTTTTGTTGGTAGGTTTTTTTTTTACTTTGAATGGAACCAAACTAACTATTTCCCCCACTTCCAGTCTTCTTGCTAAGCTAAGATAATCATGTCCTGAATCCAGCTCTCTACTTAACACAGACATGAAAATGTCCATCTATAAACATGTACGCTCAAGAAGAGTGCAAATATAATTATTTCCTCAAATATTGCATAGGCAACATAGGCCCAGGGCACAAAATGCAGAGTGGATGAAAAGGATGTTCAGGATGAACATCCTGGATATAAATGACTCACCAAAGCTGGGGAGCTCTTTGAAGCCCTCCTCTGTTATGTCTCTGATCCAGGCTTGGAGCTCCAGGTCCTCCTGCACATCACGGTTAGACTGGTAGTACAGGTGGACCATACCTGAGACAAAACTGAAGTTACATTTAGTTAGTACTAATAGGAAGTGGTGGCTAGTGGCTTAGTTGCCTTCTTGATAATCTTACTCAGGAAGGTGAGATTGAAGTTTGGCCTGTTGTTGCTCTGTGAATTTGGGTCCAGATTGTTATTCTTTTGGCATTGGTCTAACTGAAGCAGCTTTAAAGCAATGGGGAAAGACACCAGTCTGGAGAGCACAGTTAACTATTGACCAAATGTCATGTATTAAAAATTTAAAAATGGATGCTGGTAGTGGATCAAGGGGATGTTCAATGACCTAAGTCTTAAGATTTAAGGACTAAAGAAATGCTTGAGACAGTCAGCATGCAGTGAAGGAGGCATGTTGTTCCTAGTGTTGAGAGTTTTGTACATGAAAATATTGCAAGTTCATTGCATTCGGCCAATGAGAGAATATGGAAGGAAACAACAGGGGAGCGGCTGATGAGTCGTATCTGCTGAGAACATGTTTTTGGATTGTTTTTATGGGTGTTGGTAAGAGTTGAGAAGAATTCATTCCTGGCACAGAATTCATTTTTTTCCTCTTTTTTTCTTCAGTGGTGATGTTAGAGGTTTTGTGTAATGGATATTTGTCTGCTTAGGAAAACTGCAGCACAACATTTGAGCATTTTCAAAACATATCAAATAGTTTTTTTCTAAATCGCTCAGGATTATGTATCAAGCCTATGTTAAACCAGATGTAATGTTGCAGTTCCTCAGTTATAACCTGCTCTACAGTTACAGTAATAAATCACATTTCACTGGTTATAATGGGAGGGTACACAACTCTGTATAAATAAAGTACCCACATAATAAGGCCTTTAATTAAACCTTACTACAAGATTATATTTCATTGTTGGGTTTCAAGCCACTTTAACATGGTTTTACTCTGGTGTGATTGTAACCGGGAGGTTAAATAGGTGACCTTCATAGATTTAAACCTAATAGCCATATTATTACTCCTCCATGTATTGAAATGTTGGTCAAACACAGTCAACTAAATTGTGAAAGTAGAATTATGCTGATGTGATTGTATGAGCTGTGTGTGTTACTGTGATCACTGTGCTAGTGTTAGCTGTTCACCTGTGTATGGCCTCCCACAGCATCAGACTGTGCTCTCTGTAGGAATAGTTAGGGAGCTCGGACACTCCTCTGTCAGCAAAGTCATAGCAGGGCTGGAGGGAGCGGTAAGTCAGCACCTTGTACTCCCTCTGAGCCAGCATCAGCAGGCCGTCACCTCCTGTAGACACAACCTGCACATAAACATGACAACCATCAGTATAATCAGCTACAGCTTGGTTTAAGTTTTGATATCTAAAATGCCTCACCCGTTTAAAGATGCCATCAGCAGAGATGAGCTGAGTGCGCCCCCTGCAGTTGATCTCGAGAGTGTAGCGCAGATGAGGGGCCAGGAGCTGCAGCAGGATGACAGAAAAACTGTTAAGGTTCCGTATGTCTGTACAACATGACATATGGAATGACCACCAACTCTCAGGCGAAAATCTAATTCACTGGCACAATCTCAGCTAATAGCATTAGCAACTGAACTGTTGCTAATAAAGGTCTGCAAAAAACAAAGAAAGGATGAAATAATTGTACTATAATAGGCTGCAATTCAATTCAATTGTATTTTTAATATAAATACTGTTAACACTTTCCAGTGGCTGTTGTTTTTTTTAAATTATTACCATAAATGAAACTTTTGCATTAGTTTATAATGAAACCCTGCCAGTAAAGGCAAGGATCATGTCTTACTGGGACTTAATTACCTTATACATAGGATGTACAGCAGGCAACTGTCTCAGAGTAGCCACGCAAAACACCTCTACCACCAGGTGAGTCCTGAGCAGGTGAGACAGCAGCTGGAACACCTGAAACTCTGAGTGACGCACCCATATCTTGGCCAAGAGCCAGGCTAAAGGCGGGTCTCTGGGCAGGAAGATGGGCGTGTCCAGGCCTGGAGTCTGATCAAGCTGAGGACCATGAAGGTAAACGATGACATGCAGTCCTGTTCCACTGTAAAAGGTAACTCAGACTTTGCATACAGTATATAAAATCACCAATAACATGTTTATGTTTAGATATTAGTTGCCAGTTTTGTTTCAATTCTACAGTGGTACCCACAATAGCACGTCATCAAAACAGGATCAGCTGTTGAGCCTTCCTTTGAAGTTTTATAGTTTAATATTCTCTGTGTCTGATCTTGTTGGATTTACATTCATACCATTGTTCATATGTTCATGCCATTATTTCAGGATTACATTTATTAATTTTTTTTATAAACCTATCATAGGTTTACAGTCAGTTATTTCAATACTCTCACAATTTCTGAAAAAAAAACATTTTTCCTCAATAAGTACATTTTCAGATACTGATGCTTCCTGATACTAAGTGTTACTGCTGCAACAATGCAACTAGTCAAGTTTCACTTTGAGTTTGAATGTGTGACTGTGTACACGTACAACAGTGAGTTCAGTTCATTCAGCATGATAGGGTTTGTGATATATGATGAGATACCTGAATAGCTATAGGTATGAGTCCTTCATCTGGGTGTTGGTACAGCAGACAGAGTGGAGCAGCAATGTGCTGAGGTTTCCCCTTGATTGTGTTGCTGGGTATCCCATCCATGATGCTGTAGTTCAACAAGTAGATATTTCCTGCCTGGACAAGAGAGAATCAGAGAACTTTGAGCCATAAATGAAACCATTCTGCTGTTGTTAAATTTGTGGTGTCCCATTAAAGCCTGTTACAGATTGTTTAGATGTAATGTACTTCTCCACCTTGAGCTCTTTGTCCAGGTTGGTCCTAGAAGCCATGGAGCTCTGCACCATGTCCGAGGTCACAGGGAAGTTCTCTGGCAACTTCTTGCACCTCACGATCATCCGCGGGTTGGAGCCATTCAAACACTGGTAGCCAAATAACCAGTCCTCCTTCCAGTGCTCCATACAATACTCTGAGTTGAACACACATATGCTGGGTGAGTGATCAACTCTGGATGTTTCTCTCATTGTAAAATAAATGTGTACAAACTTCTATACTTGCTTGTCAAGTATAGCTGACTACCTTTTACACATGACACTGAATTATTTGCTACATGTGTTCATTTTGCTGTAATCTTCCATTTCTATTGTTACATTGCATGTAGATGCTGCTTTAAAGAAAGGATTCTGTAAAGAAAGGTGAAATAACGGTGAAATAACAGAAACCTTGAGCTCTCAGTGGTCTGGAAAAGACTGGAAGTGGAGTGGAAGTGCTATATAAATGCAGTCCTTTCAGAATTCCCATTTACTATTGGCTAAAGTAAATTGCAAAAAAAAAAAAATTAAAAATAGGGAAAATAGCCCTCAAATGATCAGGTATGGCCACTGGCCCATAGTTGTGATAGGTGTATACTTTTTGATCGTGCCTGTGGCAAAACAGCAGGCCTTCAACAGAGAAGCAGGTATTTTCAGTCTCCTGCATTAATGCAGTACTATAACCAACAAATAAAGCTGCCTTAGATAAAGCCATCAACAAGAGTAACTGCATCAAGTTTAGTTCAGTTAACATCAAAGCACATGAGGAGGTTAAAGCAAACACACACAGCCACTTACTTTTATTATGCTGCAGATTTGAACATGATCCTTTGCTCAGACCCACCATGAATTGTTTGGGAGGGTGCCTCGCGATGTCATGAACAAAGTGAAGTCATGTGAATAAGCTTCAAATAAATCCAAGGATGTTATTTGATTTCCCTGTATGAAGGTGCAGGTCAACCAGCGGTGTTACAGCTGGCAGAAGCAGTAAATATAATGCACTTTGTTTTCTGTGTCCTGATTTGATTTCATTCAGTTATTTAGACAAAAAGATTATTTAAAAGAAAAAAAGTTTATTTATGATTGAGGAAATGCATATATAAAAAGGAAAAATATACGATGACATGATATGTGTATTTTGAAATTGTCCATGTATTTCATGTGTACACTGATGATTTATAAAAGGACTACCAATTTCCCATCAATTTCCTGTGTTCTGCAACACAGACCACATGTGAGGGAGTATAATGGTTATATGTTAAACAAAAACATTGGCTGTCCTCCTACATTCTTACTGATGTACCATGGTGATGTTCAACCTCCTCTGAAACACTTTCAGAATCAGACTAAGCAGCGTAAAGTGTTGTGTTTGGGGTATATTGTGTGTATTTACCCACCTGCTATGGGGCTTCTCAGCTTCCAGAAGATCCGCTTGAAATCATCCAGGTCAGTCCAGGACTTCCCAAACGTGATGGCCAACTTCTTCAGAGACAACTCCAGCAAGCTGAGGAGGAGGATCAGTACATGTGCACCTCATGTTCAGCACATTGTTGGGATGCAGATCTGATTGTATAGTAATATGTGAGAACTCATCTCTGTTCCAGAGACCATAAGATCCGGCCTTTACTCGTGTGTGTGTGTGTGCGCGTGCACCACCTACGCATATTGTAAGGAATGTTCAAAGTCGCTCCTCTTCTCATTTTCAAAGCGAGCATCTTGAGGTAAATCCTCTTCTGTTTTGGCATCAATACAACTGGGAATCCCTGGAGCCCACGTTACCCATCTAACGCAGAAACACACAGTACATTAAAAATATGAATACATAAAACATCCATTCTGGGAAGTCAAGCTCTGTGTGTCGTGCTGCTGCTGGACCTGTACATCTTCTGTCTCTCCTGCAGTTCTGTCCTCCTGTGTGCCAGCAGCTGAACTGAGGAGTCGTCCCTCTGCATCTTAGCTGAGGAGACAGGAGAGTGCACCTGAGGGTTTTCAAGATGGGTGGGGTCACAAAGAGAACGGGTAGAGTTAAAAGGCCCACTTCCTTGTTGTGGCTGCTTATTTGGCCTTATGGATGAGGGGTGGGGTGAGGTGGCAAGGCTGAATGCAACCAAAAGAAAAACAAAGATCACTCACTGGTCAACTGCACTGACTGAAAATTTTTAGATTTTTTTTGTCTTAGGTTCCACAGAAAATTACTACGGAAAATTGTCTCACAGATTCAAACCTGGACTGCAAAAAGAAGCAAAAACTGTTTTGAAAGTGAATATTTACATTTGACAGATATGAAGCTACTGTTACTTTAATAAAGAGGAGGAATAGTTTGGAATTTTAGCTTCTTTTTTCTTTAAGCCGTAACATTATACCTCAGTAGAACTCAGGTCTTCTTAGATGCTCTGTGATGGAGGATATATAGGAAATATAAGGTCAACCCTGAATATTTGTCCACAAAATTCTTGGAAATGTCACTGCAGCCCCGCCATTCCTGCCTCTTTGTGTGAAGGTACTGGCGGTACATGTGGTCTGGCCTGTTCAGCTGCCTTCTGATCACAAGGCATTTACAGCTGCATTAACAAATGTATCTCCATATCCAGACAGGGCATTCAGCTGAAAAAAGTAACAGAGTAAGAAATGAGCTGTAGTGATGAGGATGAGAGGTTCGTAAGCCTTAACCCAATAAACCAAGAAACTGCATTCATAATGGGTGATTCCAAGATCTCAATTTAATATCCTGGACAGTTTCATGCTAAAATGTGTTTGTGCTGCACACTGCTCCATTCATCCCAGCACAGACTGGTTCAGACAAAAGATTATGAAAAAAAATGATGATGAGTCCCCACATCAGGATTTGCATGTTGCTGACCTTGTTCCAGCACAAACACACAACCTAGTGTTGGGTAATCAACAGAAATTTGAATGGCACCCTGCGCCCCATGCACTGTAAGAGCGGCTGGATCAGTTAGGACTTGGCTGCTGTGCTCTGAATGCCAGGAGTGTTCCTACCTGTTCCCTCTCTGATCTCCACCTTGACGTCTCCTACAAACCAGCGGTAACACGGGAAAGTCACTTTGTCTCCATCTGGAGGCTCCACTGTGACATAGCGACAGAACCAGTTATCTTCCACCCAGTACCTTTGTTTCTCCAGTCTGACCAGTAGTAGGGAGCCCAGAGGGGCAGGGCTGGTCACCTTGTACTGGTCAACCTGACAAAGATGGACGAAGAAAGAGAAAGGAGAAAGAGAGACATCCTGACTGGTGTTTTTGAAAGCAGTGGCACATTCAGACAAATGTTACTGCATTCAAATGGACTGAAATGTTCAAACAATGAATGTGTAATCCAGTACATAAAAATGCAATGCCCCCAGTGTGTTTTGGGTCTTCCCCTGGGAATCCTCATGTTTGAATATACCAGGAAGACCTCCAGTGGGAGATGTCCAGGATCAGATGACAAACTCACCCTTTGATAGCTTCTTTTAATACAAAGGAGCAACAGTTGCATTCTGAGCTCCTTCCCAATGTTTGACCTCCTTACCAAGTAACTGAAACCACACCCATTTGCAACTCATTCTTTCAGACATTACCCAAGGCTCAAATAAATCAAGAGATTTGCCCTCAGACTGACATAGCTCCCTCCTCACTATACCCTAGTCTGGTCCTGTGCATGCATTGCTGCTCTCAATTTCATATTAAAGAAGTGGCCTCCTGTCTTTCATTAGCATCCAACCATTTCACTTCACTTCATTTTCATTAAAAATGCATATCATATGTAGACTTGAGTCCAACTTGATAGTTCATGGGTTTTTTTCTCGACTCATACCCTACTTTGGCACACTTACTGCTCCTCGACAGAAGTCCAGTCCAGGGTTGTCCAGCAGGGCACGCTCACTCTCCCCTTTCTCCCCCACCAGGGTCAGAAAGATGTAGTTGTTGGTGCCTGAATACTCTGATGTACCTGTTGCTACTGTTACAGTGTAGACTTCCATCTGAGGATCGGGCACACACAAACAGCATGTTGAGTATGGCTTCAGATGACAGACTGTAGGTTTTCTTTGATAAAGCAGGCAGCATTTAAGTCCCGAACATCCCCAGGAAACAAAATAAGCACAAAAACTGTTTGTCCCCAGGATTTCTCATGCCATGGGTTTCCATGGCTGCACAGTGGAACACCAAACATCAGTTAGAGTGCTGGAAAGCACACTTACATTAGATTATGGAACAGAGAAAATGTGTGTCTGGAGTGGCGTATCTCATTGCAACCCCAAACTCTACAAAGGTGGCTATAAAGAGATAGTTAAGATAAATATTTGTCATATCTCTGAGGAAGCTGCCATATTTCACCAGGAAATGTTTTGAGAGGTTAGAAACACCCATCATGAGTTTATGTTTCTTTCCTTGCAATTTAAGCTGTTGCCATTCCATTATCCAGATATTAGATGCATTTAACAGGAATCAAACAGTGAATAAACTCTAGTTGTCGCACATTCTGTTAAGGGATGTAGCACGTCGCTGTGAGCATAATTTCTAGGTAACTATTTGAATATTCTTTCAAGAGTAAATGGCTTTGTAAACCACGCTGACGCAAATTAGCTGATGAAACAACAGATATAACACCTCTCAAAACTGAGAGAACCATGAGATGCTTGGTGATGCATAATGAGTCATTTAAGTAAGTGTGCCTATATGTACGTGTACGAAAGCTTGTCACTGGATGTTGTTGGGTACAAACTTGGGGGTCACAGCCACCCCGCACTGAACCCCGGGCAGCAGTAAGGCAGGGAGCCGGGGCAGCAGAATGTCTGTGGCCCCACAGGCAGTGGTTATGTTCCTCATACTGCAGCTCATACAACTGTTTATTTATACTCTATGATCATTTATGTCTTTTTTAGAGTGCATGGGTAAAAACTGAGGAACAGTGTGGTGCTAGTAAATGGTGAAAGCTGCCAATTTGGCTCTTAAAAAAAGATTTTCAACCATGTGAATTTTGTACCTTAGAGTACTGCATAGTTTTGCATCATGTGAACAGGAATAGGACATCAAGGCTGCTGAACAGGACTGTGGTAGAATGTTGAGATTTTGATCTAAATCTTGAAATAAACCCACTTTCAGTATTTGTGATTAATCGGAAAGCTGAATTTATTTCAGTGAAATAAATGAGACAAAACTAAGAAAATTCATTGGAGACTAAGCGGCCAAGAGACTTGGAATGTGGCCACACTTGTGTATTAACATTCAAGGATGAATTGTAAACTGAATAACATGCTGTGACTCACTTCTTTTCAGTGTATGTTTGCAGGAAATGTAATCACAGGAATGAAGCCCGACATTTCTGAAGAGCAGCAGAGTCACTACAAGGTGGCCAGCTGCACTCGGCCCTGACTGGCCGTGGGGAAGTCCTAGTGAACTGCTCTGAAATTTTTTTCGTGTCTCATTTTCTCCGACCGTGAGCTGCGATATGTGGGAATATAATTAAAAAAATTCCCCATCACATTAAATAAGAATTGGCGATGCAGTCTCTCTCTCTGTAGTTAGACCACACTACGACATGCCACAAACTTTTTGTCCTCCCTTTCTCATAGTGTTGTGTCTCCTCCTGTGCATGAGTTTGGAGACTCACGCTGTGACATGGGTTGCTCCTGCATTGAGCCAACACTGAGTTTACCAATGCGATGAAATGCAACACTGATGAAACCAGTGTTTTTTCACCACCAGCATGTGGTGAAAGCCACATCAGATCCACTCACGTACCACATTCAAAGACTTCAGTAACTGACTCACATTGTCCACTTATGTTAATGTAATCACTCTGTTTATTGGGAGTTTGAAGGCATATTTGAAATGATGGAAATGCCTTATATTTAAAGATAATGAATACTGCGACAAGTCAAAGTCTCCAACAGTATTTGTTTTAATCATTAACATTACTTAAGCTTTTTTTAAAATAATAATTGATTCAACTATTGAGGCAGCAAATGACCATTACACCTTATTCAAAGCACATAATCACAGTAAGCTGTACATTATAATATTTAACCTTACAGGACTATCAGTAACCTCACCTTAATCAAGCGTTTCCAGACGAGTATCAGTTGTCTCTTGTAAATGTCCTTTGGCTCAGCTTGTATTCTTACACCCTCTCTTTTTTCCTCTCTCTCCTGTGTCCTGTTTCCTCTGTCTCCTTCACAGGTCTCTGCTGTATGAGCAACAGTTACCTGGTCAGCAGGTCCAGTCTGTTTCTCTGCAGCAAGTTTGTCTTTGCAGCATGAGAAGCTTTACCACACTCCCTCACTCTTACTTCACAGCCCTCAGGTTATGTCTCTCTCTCACTCTCCCCACAATCACTCCTTTGTAAAGGATATGCTCTCTTTCACTCACACACACACACACACACAAAAAAGGAAGTTGTGTCATATCTGGGCTTCAGTCTCAGATAAGAGCCACGCAGCATACCAGCCGCAGCTGTAAAAAATCCAAAATAAATATTTAAAGAAGCACTGTAAGTGAAGTTAAAGTAACACACCAAGTTTATGGGAGACATAAGAGGTTTGTGAGATAAGGGAGGCACTAAGTGATGGTGGACTTCCAGTCTTCAATGTTAAAACTTACAGATAAAAATTATATTGTAGTAGAAACAGAATTTCACAACTCTAAACCGAAAGCTCCTCGTTATTTTTTGTTATATTTTTATGACATACAATACTGCAGCATTTTTCTGTTTTAAGACATAATCTGTATGACATTTGTGTGCATTTTAAGACATATTACAACATGAAGTGAACTATTCTTTGATGTTTTTCTTGCATTTTTACTAGATATATTATACCCCCCCCCCACATTTTTAAAATTCATACTGTGTTAATGTTTTTATGAAAGTTTTTTTCCCCCAAGATTTTATGAAATAGTATGACCTTTTTTAATTTTGAAGACATTATAAAAGATATTATAAAATGTTTTTATGAGTTCCCACACGATATAACACTATGACTTTGCATTTTTACATCATGCATAATGGCATTTTTTTCACATTTTTATAGCATAAATGATGCAGTGCAATAATAATGAAATTATGAATAAACTCACCACCTTTGGCTTGGAAGGCTATAAAAGGAGGACTGATCACTGGGGAAACACTCCTGATACATAATCAGGAGTGCAAAAATATTAATGTCTTGTCAGTTTTATAGTGTTACAAAAAGGTTTCCATGTGTTCTAGATGACAAATAATTGTGCAAATTACTTGTGGAGGTGTGTTTTTCTACCTTCTTTCATCATTTTTTTTTTTTTTTTTTGGGGGGGCGTCTTTTTAATGTAATAGATGTGTGAGGGGAGCAAATGTTTGTGCTTTTGCTGAAATAGAAAAATTGCATATTGGAGAAGTTGATGTGGGGGCATGGCTGGGAGGGGCGAAGAGTCGAACAGGAGGTTTGAAAAAAGTGTTAGGGTCTGAAGAAAAGAAGGCGACCACGTTTGTTTGTTCTACTATATGTATGCAAGTCTTTCAAGTCCTTCCAGTCCCTGTCGTGTCAGCGCTGATCAGAGCGCACGAAGAGACGCCTTGGGCTTTATGTTGTTGTCTGTCATGGAGATCTACTTTTGAGAGCACAGCATGTCCTTACATGCCGGTACAAAACGTACTGAATTTGTTCGCAACGAATCACAGGTGAGACAGTTGTCGGGACTCAGCCCACAGCTGTATACGTCTGCCCGCATATGCCATGGCTCATTTCCAATCAAGAGTATCAGCTTCACACTCTGAAGTCTTACAGGACCAAAATCTCCCACAGGAGGAAAACCCCCTCAGTGACAGCTGGGACGTGATAAGGCGTTGCAGGCAGCCCTTCAAACACCACTCCTAACCTTTTGACCTTCCTAACCAAGTGTTGTTGCAAGGTGCTCGTCCACCAGAACAGTTTCGGCGCGACTTGCAGTCGAGCGGATCTGCGTCAGACACGTTTCTACCCTCACCAATTCAGCTTTCTCCAGTGTCACCCCACAGTTCTGCCGGAGCCTCAATATTAGACCTGAACCTGGTTGGACGCACAAAATTCTTTTTTTGTTTTATTGTATCCATTATTTTTTTTAGGCAAACTTAGGCAACACGCTGGTTACACTGCGCGTCTTTTCCGAGTGGGAATTGTGCACGTCGCGGTCCACGTTGCCCGCACAGCACACATCGATTCAGACAAGTGCCACGGACATACAACTACAGAGAAATCAAAAGTAACAAAAACACAACCATCAGCAGACCTGACCGGACGACCTCGTAGAGCGGCTGAATCAACTCCTGAGAATCATCGGGAAAAAAAGCAATGTAGTGCACGTAGTTTGATTTTCTGTTTTACTTATTTTTTTATATCAAAGCATATGACAGTAATGACAAAACATGAAGAGCACAGAAGGTACATAAAATCCAAGCAAACCCCTTCATGGATTAACTGCAGGATGATATGCACCGCACGCATGTGACACACTTCACAGAGCTGCCCCTCGTCCTGGTCCTTTCAGCTCCTGTCAAACTAATTACGAGCTGGGTGCTGCGACAGTAAAAAAAAAACCAAAAAACAAAGTCTCTTTCTTCGAATATTCCCACACCCCCACGCAGTGCAGCAACAATGTTGAAAGAAAGAAAACCAGCATGATGTGATGAGTGAAGAAGTGGTTTTGTGAGGTAAACTAAACCGTTAAAAAAAAATGGCCCGAATGATTCAGTATCAGCAGTATCCATGGTAACTTCAATTACATCAGTTTGGGTTGGCATGTGGTTCACGAGCGGTTCGACCCGGAGGCGCCGTCTTCGTCGTCAGGTGGACAGGCGACAAAATCAGCCAGCATGGAGGCCATGGCTTCATCATCCATCTGAGGGACAGACACACACAACTGCTCAAACACGTCTTCACACAAGGAAAACTTTTCAGAGATTATAAGAGCTGAAGATGTGTTTGTCAGAACTTCTGGTGGCTGCAAAATAAAATGCGACTTTGCCACTCGTGTGGCAAGACAAAATGTGAGAACCCACTGGAATGACCTGGTCTTCTGCCTTAACTGCCAACCAAATGCGATCTGATCTTTATTTACTGTATTGTGTAGATAGACACAATGTGCTTCAGCGACAGGTGTGTTGATAAGGACATGAAAAATGATGACCAATGGCATCGTATTAGCTTAGATGAAGATCAGCTCACATTGGTTGAGAGCTAACGCAGAAAACTGGGAAATTCAAAAGGGTTCACTTGCTTGAGAATGAGTGTTTTCACTTCAGTGGGTTTTACCATCACGACCTAAGATGTGGCTTTAAGGTTAATAGCATTATTTTGCGTGTCATCACAATCTTATATGCATTCGACGTGTGTGCTGGTAACTGTGAGGAAAGTCTGGACACAGCGGTGAGCTCGAGACCTTTCGATTCTTTGTAGAAGTTCACGTACTTGAACGTAAATCTTTGGAAAGTGCGTTTCTGAAAAATCCCCTGTCCCATGAATCTTGCATGACCAGGGGGATATGAATGAGAGAACAAGCCATTGCTTTCTTTACCTTTTTCTTCTCAGGGCTTTGTCCCGCCTCTTCCTCCTCTCTCTTCCTCTTCACTCCTTTCGTGTCCTCTCCGTCGCTCTCTCCCCCTTCTCCTCCCTCCGTGTCCGGATGCTCCGTCTCCGATTTGTCTCTTTTCTCAGCTTCCGTCTCCCCCTGCTCTTTGGGGTTTGGACCCGTTGCGGCCTCGGGGTCGGCGGTCGCCGCGTCTCCCTCTGGAGCGGCGGCGGCGGCCGGCTGCTCCTCCTGGTGACGGCACAGCTGGCTCTCGCTCACGCCGGCTTCCTGCGCTGGATCGGCCCCCGTTTCCTGTTTGTACGGGTTTTCCAAAAACAAACAAATGTGTCGGATGCATCTCTCTTCTCCTTATAAAGCATTTGTAAAGAAGTGATATTTTGTTGTTTACATCACTGAGCATTTTTTCTGATGCCTCTACCGTTTTTGGTGGGTCACCAACATCAAATGTCAGTGAGAAAAACGTGAAACCGCCATTAGCAGAGAGCAAAATTACAATAACATCTCAAAAAATGTGAATATTGTTAAAAAGTTTAATATTTACCACCAGTTATTTGACAAGTGTTGATGCAGTAATTTGTGCTAAAGGTGCACCAACCATTAAGTGTGCAAATGAACAGGGCGTTTCAGTGCTTCATGAACTGATCTTAGGAAATATCTGAGATGCAGTCTTGACTGGCACTGGAGCTTGAGTGGGAGGAACTGTGTGAGTGCAGATCTGATCCACTGTCTGTTTGAGACTCAACCATCGCCCATTATGTCTCTCATCTTCATTTGGATTTTCTTTGAGCCTGAAATTTGTTGAATGAAATCTCATCTGAAAGCGAATTCTTGGTCCTGACTACAACCAGACTGAACTGCACATGACAGTTCTGTCAACGAATTTCCAGATGAACAAAGTGACGACGTGAAGTCTTTCATCAACTAAAACTGGGCTGAAAGGTTTCTGGTTGTCTTTGACTCAGATTAGATTTGACAGGCTAAAATGAAAACTCACTAAATAAAACGTCACACAGATCGCTGATCTCAGGCCTGAAGGGGCAACACAATTAAGTGAGTTGATCATGCGATACCTCTTATTTGTTCACACTTCTGCTGCATCATGGGTACATATGTTTTTTTTTTTTTTTGCAAGGGTAGGAGACCGGCAGCGCAGGTGCACGTGGAGATCGGGTGTGGGTAATTCCGCTTTTGATCAGCTCGGTGTGTGTGGGTCATGTGAGAGAGAGGAGGAGGGAGATGAAGGAACTGGACTCAACTCGTCAGTGTGTGGTGGTCAGTGTTATCATGTATTAACTGTCAGTCCAGACTAGCTAAAGCTAGCTCTGGTGTCATCAGGTGAGATTTCAAAACTGTGTGACTACCTGTTGATTCTGATTGGCTGCGCGCTCTTCCGAGGGGGCCGCCGGCTCCATCCCACTGGCTCCCGGCTCCCACGAGCTCGCCTCCTCCCGCGCCGCACCTCCTCCGGCTTCCCCTCCCTCCTCCTCCGCCTCCTCCCTCTCCTCCAGTGCTCCTCCGGTGACGCACAGGATCTGCGGCATGTTGGGGTCGTCCATCCGCTCGCTCTCGTCCTCCTCGCCCTCGCGCGCCTCCTCCAGCACGCCGATGCTCTCCACCTCCTGCACCTTCATCCGCTCCTCCCTGAACAGCGCCCTGTTGGTCTGGATCTCCTCGATCCCGCCTTCTTCGTCTCCCTCCGCACTGAACCCGGCCATCCCTCCCTCGTCTGCTGCTGCTTGGAGAGCCTTCCCCTCCTCCATCCCCACCTCCTCTGCCTTATCCTCCGCTCCCTCCAGCGGAGGGATGTCCCCATCCTCCTCCTCTTCTTCCTCCAGCTCCTCTCCCTCTTCCTCGTCAAACTCCTCATACTCCTCTCCATCGTAAAACTCCTCCTCCTCCTCGGCAAAATCGCTCACATCCTCGTCCTCATCTTCCTCATCCATCCCTTCCTCTTCCTCCTCGAGCTCTTCATCGTCCTCCATGTCTTCCTCCTCTTCCTCCTCCTCGTCGGTGCTGTTGATGTTGATGACGGCGGAGTCCTCGTTGCTGGCGGGCGGCGGCTGGTGCTGGTGGAGGTGCCGTCCCTGCTGACTCAGCTGGTTCTGCAGCTGGTGCATCTGGAGTGGCATACCCATGGGGCCGGGCTGGCCCGGCGCCGCCGGCTGCATCAGCATCTGCTGGAGCTGGGGTCTGATGGGCATCGAGTCCCCCAGGCCGCCGGGCGCAGCTGTGAGCGTGCTGGAGTTCAGTGGCGGGACCAGGGACACCACTGAGGTGCTGGAGGGAGGGAAGGAGTTGATGGGCGTAGTGGAGGTGGTGAGGAGCGGGGAGGAGGTGGCGAGGTTGTTGGAAAGCGACACGCCGTCGATGGTGGTCGCCGTTGCCGTGGTGGGGGCTATGGTGACACATTCTCCTCCTGGGAGCGTGACTGTCGCCCCACCTGGAGGAGCAGAGGCCACGTTCTGGGAGTTTGCCGGCGCCGCCGCGTCGTCCTGCTGGTTCTCCATGTTGAGCATCCCCGGAGGAACGATGACCACGCTGTCATCCGAGTCGCTGGCCAGAGAGATCTCCACATCCTCCGCCTCTTCTTTTTCGTAGCGGACAAACACGGGCCTCTGCCCCTCCGGGGGGCCCAGCCCAGGCTGGTCTGGCAGATGGTGCGTGTGCGGGGACAGGATCATGTCTCCAGGAGTGGGGGCCTGACCCCCCGGAATCCCTGGGACGAGGGAGAGGTGGTTGTCCAGGGAGCCCAGCAGGGAGGTGGGGCCCAGGCCCAGCGAGTGGCGGGTGGGGAAGGGGGGACCGGGTGTGGTGCCGCCCAAAAGGGTGGGCAAAGTGAGTCCAGGGGCAGGTCCCTGGGAAGAAGGGAGGACCGGAGCGGTGGGGGTGGGTTTGAGGGTGATGGGGGGTAAGGGCAGGGAGATTGAGGGAGTGCGGGGGTGGAGGAGGGAGTTGCAGATGGTCAGAGCCTCCATACAGAACGTAGATACCTGGGGGGGGGGCAGAACAGACAACAAAACGGCTTCTAGTGAACAACTCACTGTCACAAAGCTGCCCCCCCACACACACGAGCACCACATTCACAGTTGAGTGCAAAACTTTGCATCTCCTTACATTGGTTTTTCCATCAACGCAATAGTTGCAATGCACGGCTGGTACGAATGTTCCTTCATCGCCAAAAGTGACAAAGATGGTCAAAGACCTCTAGATAATAAACGTTACTATGTAAAAGTCTAAGAGTCTGAGATTAAAAAAGATGATCAAGACTCGATGCTTGATGCTTCATTTTATTTGCAACACCTCAACATGAAACTGATTAACCTTCATGAAGCTGGAGAGGAATATACAATACATATATTTAGGAATTCCAGACCCAGCTGTGAAGAGCATAAACCAGAGATGGAACCTGCATATCTACTAAAACAAACAGCGGGGGACCTGCAGTGGACCAGCGGCAGACAGAGTGCTTGCTGCTCTGATCAGTTTTCACAGATGTAAGATGTTGTGTTTCTCCCTGAGAGTGCATTTACCTTGAGGTTGCGGTCCGTGCATCCATTGCTGAGGATGGAGACAGCACAGGTCAGAGGTGGAGGCCAGGAGGGTGACGGGACCAGGACCAGAGCCAGCAGTAACCTGAAAACCCACATGTATGAATGAAAATACTACTGAATCACAGTAATAATAAGTTTATGTAACAACTTTCAAAAACAAAATGTAGCTTGAAATACAATAAGAAAGGAAAGAAGAGCAGCTTTCGTACCTGTACAGCTCGCGTCGGGGGAGGGCGCTGCTGTACTGCCCGCTGAGGCCTCCTACAGATTCGCACGCGGCGCTGCTGCCGCCGGACTGCTGCTGCTGCAAACGCACGCTCAGCGGCAGCACCACGTCGTGGAGGCGCTGTGGGAAAAAGAGGTTCGCTGTCGAATGAGAGCGAGGCGTCGGCAGACAGAGGGAAGACCATCCACATCCCCGCCACTTACTAAAGCAGGTGACTGAACTCTCTGCTCTGTGTTCAGTGACATCAACTTCTGCAGTGTTTAGAAGTAGTAGTGCTTCACTAATATTTATTTGGCCCAATGCTATTTATTATTTTATACTGTATTTAGGCTGGTCTTGTGTGTTTGCGTTCTTGATTGATGCTTTTATGATAGCCTAATTGTTTTTTTTTTATTTTATGAGTGTGCCAAACAGAACTTCATTTTAGAACAACAATGACAAATAAACTTCCTTATGTCCTTATGTCTTTAGTAGCTTGCAGTAGTTGAGTAGTCAAGTCTGCATGGTAATTTAGCAACAAAACATGTAAAAACACCATGAAATTGGTAGGCATTTTTGTTGTCGTTTTTTTGCATGCAACAACAATGCAACACTGACCTTGTGTATATCATCCTTTAGCAGCGTGCCACTTGTCAATATGATTTGTCTCAGGGCTGGAAAGAAGAAAACATCTGTGTGATTACGCAAGACTTACGAAAGGCTGATTACGAAATCCAGACCGAGGCAACATCTCACCTCTGAGGGCCGAAAGGCAAGTGTCCTGATTGGCCAAAAGGTCGCCTTTCCTCTGGAGCGACGGCCCGCCACCATCTGCTATAACAAGAGACTTGGTTCTGCGAGGACCCGGTTTCCCTCCGGGCACCACGTCAGCTGACAGACCTGCCCGGAGCTGGAGGGAAAGACAACACGTGTCATGCCGCTGCATATGACAAACGCGACAAACCGCGCTGCTGCTAACTGAGCCGTAAAAACTACGTCGTGTGTACTCTACAACACAAACCAACGTGAACTCGAGCTCACCTTGACAGACTCCGCCCCCGGTGTGATGTCACCAAGCAGGTGGCTGAACAGGAGTTCTGAATGGCTCGGGCTTCCCTGCAGAACGCCCGCAGAGGCTCCGGCCACCTGGACCCAGAGCTCTAAGGTTCTGTACACGGAGACCCGCACTGAGCTGCGGGGGGAAGGAAGAGACAAAAAACATTGGTGCCAGAGCTTCAGCTCTCTAAACTGTCCCCGAGCTCATCCCCCTGACTACGGACTGTAGTGGTCGACCGCTATGGGTTTTTCAGCAGCTGATGCTGATATACACTGCTTGGCCAAAAAAAGTAATCACCTGGATTCAAAGAAGCAAATAGGTACGAGCCTCCTATGGGATAATTACTACATGGGCAACAAGTTACTTAACCACAACGGATGCAATGAGGAGCTTCTCATTCCTCAAACAACCATGTTGAGAGACACATCTTGTGGTCGTGGAAAAGATGCTAGTCTGTTTGAGAAGGGTCAAATCATTGGCATGCATCAAGCAGAGGACACATCTAAGGAGATTGCAGAAACTAGTAAAATTGGGTTAAGAACTGTCCAACGCGTTATTAAAAAATGGAAGGACAGTCGGGAACCATCGTCTTCGAGGAAGAAATGTGGTCGAACCAAAAAAAAATCGTGATTGATCGTGATCATCACTTAAACGTTTGGTGAAATCATGTTTAATAGTGAAAATAAGACCATTTCCACATGCACAATGCGAATGGAACTCAAGGGATTGGGACTGAACAGCTGCGTAGCCTTAAGAAAACCACTCAACAGTGAGGCTGACTGGACAAAAAGGCTTCAATTTGCTAGGGAGCGCAAAGGTTGAACTCTGGAGCAATGGAAGAAGGTCATGTGGTCTGATGAGTCCAGATTTAACCTGTTCCAGAGTGATGGACGCATTAGGGTGAGAAGAGAGGCAGATCAAGTGATGCACCCATCATGCATCGTGCCTACTGTACAAGCCTGTGGGGGCAGTGGTATGATCTGGGGTCGCTGCAGTTGGTCAGGGCTAGGTTCAGCAACAGCATGTGCTCAAAGAGTGAGGTCAGCTGACTACCTGAATATACTGACCAGGTTATTCCATCAATGGGTTTTTTCTTCCCCGATGGCACGGGCATAATGTAAGATAATAATGCCAGGAATCATCAGGCTCAAATTGTGAAAAAGTGGTTCAGGGAGCATGAGACATCATCTTCACACCACAGAGTCCAGATCTTAACCCCATTGGGAATCTTTGGGATGTGCTGGGGAAGGTTTTGCGCAGCGGTCAGAGTCTCCCATCATCAATACAAGATCTTGGTGAGAAATTAATGCAACACTGGATGGGAATAAATCTAGTGACATTGCAGAAGCTTATCGAAACAATGCAACGGTGAATGCATGAGGTGATCAAAGCTTAAGGCGGTCCAACTAAATATTGTAGTATGTGACTTTTTTTTTTTTGGTGAGGCAGTGTATATTGCAGATATTGCATCTGATAAGATAAACCTTTTTAATAAAAATAATAAATGAGATACGATAGGCTAAATAACTAAATAATAATAATAATAATAACTAAAGCTAGCTAAATAGCAACCTAAATCATAACAAAGTGAATCAAGATAAATTAAGAAAAATAAAATAAATATTGACAAACAGTTTGTGAAGAACATTCACTTGCAATACTGGGATAATGTTGAATGTTCAATTAAATACAAAGAACATCTGCTGTATGCTTAACAAAGTACCAGTGATAAACCAAGAGAAACTGTAATGCAGAAAAAGAGAAGCCTGCAGACACTTTTTTAAATATAAATCAGCCTCATGAGTGCAAACATCTGCCAGTTACCTCAACATGCCCAGATATTGGCCCAATTAAGCAGTTGACCTCTAATGGTTTGTGTATCACTGTATAACACATAAAACCAGTATTAAAGCGCCTGTTCCACAGCTATCATCACTTCACTGTTCTTCATTAAAGCTGTGCTGTAATGCAAACGTATGTTTAATGACATACGTGTACGGCTGCCTGTAAAAAATGACCAAAGGTGAGGCACAAATTTGACATCCACTGCTCATGGACTCATTTAAATCCGCCTGACTCTGAGTGTAACGCAGCAAAGGAACAATTGGAGCAACTTCATTGTTGTTCATAAATGATGAAAAAGTGCAACCATGTCCCTGTAAAACTAAAATTATGACAGAGCAATGTTCTTTTGAAACACTGACGGTCGTCTAATAGTTTCAGAAAAAACAAAAAAACCCAATCAAACGGTAACGGTAAAGGTACACTGAAATGTAACAGCGAAACTTGCCCAAAAGTGTCAAACTTGATCACGTGTCTATCAGCTGATAGACTTGCAGTTACCTGTAGGCTCTCTGCTGCCCCAGACTGGCTTCGTGCAGCGGCGTCCAGGCAGACAGTGTTTGAGAAAACAGCCTCTGTAGCACTACAGCGTACTGAACCATGCCGCTTCGTACGCTGCAACACACACACACACACACACACACAATGACAGTGACACAAAAAAACATTGATGCTATATTAAACTGTAATCCTCTGCATGTGCTGGTGTCTCCAGAATGGGTTATCTGCTGCATATGATGAACATAAAACAACATATTCTACAAACATAAACTTGAGAGTCAGGCACTGTGTGTTTGTGTGTGTGTGTGTATACACACGCTGTGATAAGAGCTGCAAGGACCTCCAGTGTGTTGGTGTGTATGATGGGCAAGACCAGCATTCTCAAACTTCCATCTCCTGTTAAATTCTGAAAGGGAGAGCCCAAAATATGAACAGATCAGCGCTACTTGTTTGGCGTACATTCATAAAAATATATATATATATATATATAATTATTGCGAGTGTGTTTGTGTGCTCACTATGCTCTTGGAGCTGATGGCAAGGGCTCGGCACACCAGGTTGAGTATGGGTCTGACGGGCAGGCGGACGGCCGAGGCCGGGTCCACCCTGATGGACAGAGACAGTAATCTGAATCAATAAAGATTCAATAATCTGCAAAGGGTGGGCTCACCTCCATGAACATGAGCAATTTAATGAATGTAGTCAGACAGAAGTGCCATTCAAAGTTGGATTTTGCTTTAAAATGGTGTGTGGGCGTGTTGTACCTGAGTGTGTGTCTGAGAGCCAGGCAGACAGCCGTGTATCTTTGCTGGACCTGCAGCAGCAGCAGGGGATCTGATTGGTCGAGTTGAGGAAAGGCCAGCTCTACCCCCGGACCTTCGTATTGCACTGTTCCATCTGTGGAAGCACACCTGGTCAGCTCTGAGCAAACTGCATCATGGGAGCACAATACTCAGCAATAGCATGCTGAAGTGGTGAAGACTTTAAAGCGCATCTTCAAAAAAGAAAAAAAGCTTTCTCCATGCAGTCTGGTGACTGAATCATATACTATCAGATATTTGCATTGCATCCAATGTTTGATACACGTCAAGGACATCAAGTAAAAGAAAAATAGGGTAGGTAAGATGTGCTTTTCTTAGGATTTTGAAAAGAACCACTTTAAGTGAGACATGTAACAGGTTTTAATTTTAAAATCTAATTCCATTTTCAAGAATCGTAAAATAGCTGCGTTGTTCTAGGATTTGGGTTTCTCAAATCAGAAGTATTGTACTATAGAATATATCAAGGTCACTGTACAGGTGATGGTAATTATTTAATCTGTCTTCAACTCTCAAGGATTTTAAAAATTCTGTAAAAATGATCCAAATGCAGTCGTCTTGTTATCATTACAGTTATCTCTGCTATCTTCTGCTTTTTTTCTGAAGCTATAATCTGTGTTACAGAGAAAAATCTTGGACTGGAAACTTCAAATTTCAGCTGAGTAAACTACATGAAACCTGAGTTGTGATAACATTTCTATCTGTGTGTGGGTTTCTGTCACATAACCACAATGAATTTAGTGTAAAAAAAAAAAGTTAGGAGCAGATATGAACTGAACCCTGACTCTACAGAGACACTGAACTGATGAAAAGTGTACCTGTTTCTGAACCCTGGTAGATCTGAGCCAACAGGCCATTGGCTGTGGCCAGCAGGCAGTGAATCTGATTGGTCCAGCCCTCGGCTCGACCAGCGCCCACCCCTCGGTCCAACAGGCCCCCCAGACAGGGCAAGCGTCCGTAACACTGACAGGCCATCTGACAGAATGACAGCAAGGCAAAGTGATAAAACAATTGTTAAATGTTTTGTGTGAAAGACTGAATTACTGATGATACTGATGATTACTGATGATAAAAACGATCATGAAAGAATCACAAACCTCTTGTGTTTTCTTGTTTGTACTGTCCATTTTGGAGAGGAAATAGGCTCCCAGTTTATCCTAAAAGGAAACAAGACAGCTGAGGTTTTTCAGGTTTTTTTCTCTCAAATTAATGAAGTGAAATACACAGCGTCACTGTTGCTACTGCTCTCTGCTGGAACACACCGACCAAACACTACTGCAGCTAATAAACTGACTGCACATCAGTACCTCATACAAACCCACTTCAAATAACCTGAACTATTCCTTTAAAGTTATAGGTAAAACATTAGACAAAGTTATTTGCTCCAGTCTTCTCCTTTGTCTCTTACCCGGAGGGATCCACAGGCTCTGGGGTAGTATGTCATACATGCCGTCATCCCCTCCATGGCCGACAGCTCGCACTGACATAACAGGAGGAAAAGGGAAAACCAGTGAACGGTTATTAAACACATAGTGTGTCACAACGGGACATCTGATGATGAACTGTCACACAAAGTTCACAGTGACATAAAAACAGAGGGAACGGAATATAAAACGGGAAAACCGGGAGCTTGTGTGACAAGTGATTTAAATGACTCCTTAATTATAATAATGATTACGTGTCTATACAAATAGACACTTGGGTTTCTTTGTGTTTCACCGTGATTTGCATGACAAAAGGACACAGCACTAGCAGTTTGTCATCAAGAATATGAAGAGAAGTAAAAATCTGATGTGTCTCATTAACATGCTAATGCCAACTTTAACCGATTTGATCTCATTTTTCTCCCAACCAATGCTCATGTGTCATAATTTAGAACACGTGATAACCACGTAGAACCCAGACAAATATTGGTTTTGCCTAAACATAAAAAAATATTGGTTCGGCACATGTGAGAGATCAAATGTGCTTATGATGTTGTGTGGCGTCATGTGGCCCTTCGGTCATGATGGTGCCGTCCCTGCCACCCTAAAATTTCCCACGAGACTCCACGGCCCTGTTCGCTCACCTCTGACTTGAGGCCCAGCAGAGACGTCAGGATGCCCAGGATAGAGTTGAGGCCGACCTCCCGGGCCAGCTCCGCCAGCTGGGACGAGTACTGCAGCAAATCCTTGAGAATGTTCACCGCTAGCTGGATGGTCTGAACTGGAGCTTGAGACTGAATGGAGGACATGCAGGATGAGACAGTGGGAACAGGCAGACTGGCCTCTTTGTGCAACACAAAAACAAGAGTGCGCGTGCATTTGCGTGCATACCTGTATGACCTGCTGCAGGGAGCGCAGCCAGGAGAGGCAGTGTTGCTCAAACAGATCACTGGAGCTGTCTTTAACCAGCATGGAGAGAAGGCAGAGCCCCTCAAACCTGCCCCACCCCACCCCAAACACACACAGAAGGTCATGTTCAGCTTCCATGATTCCAACAGTTTCCATCAGCCTTTCTGGATTTTGCTTTTCTATTATGTCTAATAAACTGTAATAGCTCTCTTGTGGTATTAATGGTTGGAATCTGGGATTCATAAGTGAGTGGCTAGTAGATTTTTGATCCAGCCAGTTTATGATTTCTGCACCAAGAAAAACACTTATCCTCACTGCTCAGACAGTGATGAGAAACCTGGACGAGGTGATTAAACACCACATCATTCAAACACACTACCAGGATATGAATGTCTTAGTGCAATCTTGATATGAGAGATTATCATGATGTCATTTTCATCAACAGAAAAGTTCAATATCCAGTATATAAACTCACTGGCCATCCATAAGGTCCACCTGTACAGTGTTAGACAATGCAACACAATATCTGAAGTTTCTAATGTGTCAGTTTGTGTTGACACTGTCAGAAAGCTCTTCATTCTACTTGATGTTTATTATTGAGCTCATAGTGGCTGCTGATATTATACTAGGTGTTCCTAATATTCTGACCCACTCATGTATATCAATGGGGTGGACAAAATATTAGGAACACCTCTCAGTATAATGCAGCTCAGCAGCACACTGCAAACTACAGCGTCTCAATAATAAACATGCAGTTCAATTAAAAGGCTGAACATGATTGTGAATTTATGTACTGGTTCACATTACAAGTACAAGTGGACCTAATGAAGTGGTCAATGAGTGTATAACAGTATTTATATTGTATGTATTGCACAAGCACAGTGAGAGGTAATGGGACATAACTTGAAAGAAATAATGATTCCAAATTTATTTTATGTTTTTTTTAGTGGCCAGTGTTTCAATTACTCTTTTTTGCCACTTGATACATGAGACAGTGCTGGTAGAAATACGTAACACTGAGGCGTAACGGTGACACATGGCCAAAATGTACAAAACACAAGCAGAAAAGCATCCTAACGTTACTGGGTTACCACTGGTATCATCATTTCGCACCTGGTCTTGCTCGCGCCCAGTTTGGCATTACTGAAGCCAACGAGACCCCCCGCGGCGCTCGCGCCCTGCAGAGATAAATACAGGTGTTAGCGACCGATGAAGGCAGAGACACGTGAGACAGTCTGTGCTACACACGGTCCTGCTGCCGGAGCTCCGGGTGCCAGCTCGCTGAGCAACAAAGCCCTGTAGCGGCTGCTGCCCAGCGGTGGGCGGCAGGCTAGCAGGTAGCTAGCCTCCGAGCTCACGGGGCTTCTCCGGATCGGGGTCTACCTGCGTCGGGAACACGCCGTGCTCTCTGTAGTTGGCCAGCAAAGTGGGCAAGTGCTCCGGACGGTGCTCCTTCAGAACGGACACCAAACCCTCCGTTAGTCGCATAGCGGACGGGCCATGCAGCCAAGCCGACGTAGCCATCTTGCCTCTCCGCCGAGCGCACGTCACCACTGTGCGACCGGTTGACGTCGATTTAGTGAGCTCTTTTGTTGTCGTGCTTCGAGCCTCCATACTCCGGTCTTGTGAGGGTGACTGAACCGAGCAGGTTTAATTTTTGGCCCCGGTTTCCACCGAGCTGAGCTGTCCGGACTACGCTACGTGTTACCGTTAGCGATGGCTAACGAGCGGCTCAGAGTTCTGGAGGACGTAGAGAAAGAGATAGCGATGATCCTTCAGTGTGCTGGTGAGGACACATCATTCAACAGCCAATCAACAAATCTTACTGGTTTACTTAACTTTTGCACCGCTGTAGCTGATCGCTAGTATTAGCAGCGACGCTAATTAGCCATGTAGCAATTTACTCGGGCTGCAGAAATGAATGAAGGATCGGATTCAGACACTCCCTCTGTTTTTTGTATTGATTGATTTCACGGCGTTATTAACGATAACATGTTTTTAAACAGCGACATAAATAAAGGTGGATGTGGTTTTGCTAGAAATAGAGAGGGTCGGTAAATGGAAAAAATGGATAAATGAATACATGAACTCATGACATTATTTGCTATCATGCATCTTCAGAAACTGCAAATGTGAAGTATCAAAAATGTTTGTTTGCCTTTGTATTTCTGCTGAAATGGATATTGGGTTTATCTTTATCTTACATATTCTAAAAAGATATTTTAAAATGCTCTGCACATAACGATCAACACCCTTTAAAAGTGATGATGACTAAGTGGATTGTTGTAACATTTTAAGATATTGGAGACTATTGTCTTCAATCACAGGTGTCTTCAAAAGTTATAGTCAGTCTCTGGACAAGAGACAGAGAAGTGGAAAGTTGTTTGAGGAGATAAGGAAGAAAATAATAAGAAAAGGTAAAGGCTACAAGATCATCTATAAGTAGTCTGATGTTCCATTAAGGTCCATGAGAACCTAACTAAAGTTGGAGTTTTATAAGTGAAAATCCACGATGCTTCTGGGCGAACTTCCTTTAGACAGATCAAATAAGAATATGAGCCCCACCTAAAGTCACATCAGCTAGATGTTCTCAGGAAAAAATAATTGGAGCTTTCAAAGAAAATGACACTGCGGAGGAACATGGAGGAGGCTCAGGTGCTGTGCTTCAGGGCACAGTGAGATCAGGAGATTATCAAAGACGTTCCGCAGTAAACATACTGCTCAGTGTCAGCTGCAGGCCATGGCTCCTCCAACGGAGAGCGAATGGGTGGAAAGAAAACACTGGACCATTCTGATCCGGCCTGCTGTGAGCCTGCTGTGAGCCCTGACCTTAATCCGATTTAACATCTACAGAAAGGGCTGAAGGACAAAGCAGACCAAAGTTGCGGAATTCACGAAGAAAGCACAACTATCCCGGCATACCAAAAGCAAAGAAAGACAAACCAGAAAAGACCAGAGAACAACATCACAAACAATACGGAAGTACTTACTTAGAGGCAAAGTACTGACATTTCTGCACAAGATGGAATACACAACAGTTGGGTAAGGAACATGTCAGACAGGGAACTTACCCACCTGGAAAAAGAGGTGCTAGCTAAGGGCGTGAACTTTGCTGTGACAACAAAACAGTTACCTATAGTTGATTTGATTACAGCTACGGAGAAAAACAACCTAACCAAAACTGAAGCTGAACAGCTTTGGCTAAAAATGTCAGCGGCTCTGTCCAATGCTAAGGCCCCACCTTCCAACCTCAGCATTGAGGAAAGGAAAGGTGTAACATCACTAAGCAAAGACCAGAACATCACGATCCTCCCAGCAGACACGGGGAGATCCACAGTTGTGCTCAATACAACGGATTACCACGCCAAGGTCTCTGCACTTCTGAGTGACACCGATACATACGGACCTCTGAGATGGGACCCAACTAGTGGTTACAAAAAGAAGGCAATACAATATTTACAACAATTACAAAAAGAGGGGATTATTGACCGTATACAATACCACCATCTGTATCCGCAAGACAATGTCCCCTGCTTATATGGACTCCCAAAGATCCATAAAGAAGGGGCCCCTCTCAGACCCATTATCAGCAGCATCAACTTAGTTACTTGCAACATTGCTAAGCATGTAGCAATCATCCTAGCACCCTTGGTAGGCAACACCCCATACCACATCCAAAACCCCATAGACTCTGTGAACAAAATCTGCAACCTTAAAATTGAGTCTGATGAAACCATGGTTTCTTATGACGTGACCTCTCTGTTGACTTGTATCCCAACCATGGAAGCATTGACAACAGTAAGGGAGTGTCTAATACAAGATAACTCCCTGCATAACAGAACTAATCTCACACCAGTGCACATTTGCAAACTCCTGGGTCAATGTCTGAACACCACATATTTCCAGTTCAATGGCAAATTTTACAGACAGAAACATGGCTGTGCCATGGGTTCACCAGTATCTCCCATTGTGGCCAATTTATACATGGAAGAAGTAGAATGCAGGGCTCTGAACTTCTTCAAAGGAAGAACACCAAGCCACTGGTTCAGAATGGGTCAAAATCAAAACCCAAGAGGTGAAAGCTTTCACCAAACACATCAACTCAGTGGACAGTTACATCAGCTTCACCAGAGAAGATGTTAAAGATGATAGTTTGCCTTTCTTAGATTGTGATGTCCACATGAAGAAGGACAGGAGCCTCAACATTGGGGTATACAGGAAACCCACACACAGACCACTACTTGCTTTTTGATTCTCACCACCCACTGGAACACAAACTTGGTGTTATCAGAACCCTGCAACACAGAGCTGACTGTACCCAGCAGCTCGCAGGCCCTAAGGGAAGAACACAAACATTTGAGGGATGCCCTCAAAACCTTATTGGTTATCCCAGCTGGACCTTTGTAAAAACAGCAGCAGCCTCAAGAAGAAACACCAGCAAAGTGGAAGAGGAAGAAAAGCCGAATAGACACAAAAACATAGTAATCCCGTATGTAACTGGGGTGTTGGAAAAACTCAGAAGGATCTTTTTCAAACACCGTATCCCGTATATTTCAAACCCAGCAACACACTCAGGCAAAGACTGGTACATCCCAAAGACTGAACACCACCCATCCATAAAATCAATCTGGTCTATGCAGTCCAATGTAGTGAGGAATGCAAGGACCTCTACTTTGGAGAAACCAAACAACCACTCAACAGGTGTATGGCCCAGCACAGAAGGGCCAACTCCTCAGGCCTAGACTCTGCTGTCTACTTGCACCTCAAGGAGAAAGCCCACTCTTTTGAGGACACCAATGTTCATATTTTTGATAGGGAAGATGGATGGTTTGAACTAGGAGTAAAGGAAGCCATCTATGTTAAACTGGAAAAATCATCTCTCAACAGAGGAGGAGATCTTCGACACCACCTGTCTCTTACCTACAATGCCGTCCTTTCTACACTTCCACAAAAACAACATCTGTTCACAAGTCGAAACTATTACCCCCGAAGACAGTCACTCCTACGACTGTCGTGTCGAGTATCACTCCAACGACTGTTGTTGCACAATCATGACCCTATGACATTGGCCTTGTGACAATCCCCAACAGAAGTTTAATGCCCTGGATCTCCACACCAGTTTGTCAGACTAGCTCACCCTAGTCAGACCAACACGAACTGAAGAAGCATCTTGGATGAGAGGTGAAATGTCTTCAAGACCTACAGAGTAAGTCCAGTTGATTTCGATCAAGAAGACAACCATCAAACCTGAGAGATCTATCCTCAAAGACTCGCTGCAAGACAGTCATTGCAAATTAGCTTAGGCTACAAATGCTGTGGTGTGTGGTACTGGTTCATGATATATATATATTTGTCCCTGTAAAATAGATCTATAATAATCAAAGAGGAATTGCTGGTTTTGGTGTTTAAATTCCTTTGTTTTGGCTTTCTGGCCAACAAACTGAGTTCTCCTGTGTTGTTGTATGCTTCTCCTCCACAGGTAACATAGTTCTGGAACTCTCCAAAGACAAACACAATGCCAGCCATCTGGACAGACAGCTGGTCCAGTTCACAAGCTCCGTCAGCCGGGTGGAGAACGAGCTGAGCGGCCAGATCCGCTACCTCACGCAGGTCAAACACACAGACAAGAAAACAGTTATTTCTATCATCTGATGTAGTCATATCTGATATATGCCTGGATGTACTGCTGAATATATCCACACATATTAATGTGAAAGCTGATCAGAAACTCCTTGAGAAACTTGAAATTGTAGCTTTAATTGAGAAATCGACAGTCTTGTAATCAAATCAATGTTATTTTATAAATAACTTGTTGATTTTATTTAATTTGTAGCTTTAATTTTTTATTCCTTAGTTTTGCTTGAAACAAACCTAATCCCATAGATGGGCTTCATAAACACAAACCAGTTCGCTTTAAAGAAATACCACAATAATGACCTGATTGGTCAAAAGTGCATCATATTGTGACCAGCAGAATAAAGGTCATTCCCCTCTTTTTTCTTTTTTCTCTCTAGGTAGCTACTGGTCAACCTCACGAAGGCTCTACTTACTCAGCCAGGAAAGACTGTCAGATGGCTTTGAACAGAGCAGAGTATGCCAAAGTCAAACTGGGGGAGCTGGGTCGGACCTGCGAGGTCATGCTTGAGCAGCAGCAGCAGCAGCAGCAGCAGCAACAGCAGACGTGAGGGCGACCGCTCAACTGGTGGAGTTAACACTGGGCGACATTCTACTCTTGATGCAACTGTAACAGCATCAGTCTCCACTGCCACTGCCACCGGCATTCAAATCTTTTATTAATCTTTTTTATTACCAGAGTGTTTCAACAACTCAAAGAGAGAAAAAATATACAAGTTGTTTGATTTTCTAAACAGTGTGGCATTTTCTGTTCATATTGTGTTGTTCAGTGATCCATTTCCTTTATTCATGTGCCAGGCAGGCCATATGTCGAACCTGTTAAAACTAATCTAGGACATTGATCTGTATGTTATACAACAGTCATTAATTAAGGCTAATTGGAAATAAGCAGGGTGTGACAGGGTCTAACAGGAAGATGCTTCGTTCTCAGGTCAAGTGCATTGGACTGTGAGTGTGTCCCCAAATTTTCCTAAGGAGATTGTGTCTTCAAAACCCAACCTACTGTCCTCACCAGCACCCCGAATATGCTCAAATGTGTCTTGCACGCTCCTTAATCTGTTTGACATCATTTTAAGTCACCTTTCTTTGACATATAGAAAGTTTATTAAAGACATTTTTGGTTAAAACTGTTGGTTATTTCTGCATTTTATTGAGTATTCTATAAATGTCAGGTTTGATTATAATGATAACTGATGTTGGGTTTTACACTTAAATTTCCATAGTTCATGTTTCTCCAAGTAATAATAATAATCTAGATTTATGCATCTTCATAGGAAAAAACACTGCTGTTTCGAGACACTGATAAACACTAACACAGGAACAACTTGGATGCTAAGGTGAAATACTGTAGGAGTATCATTTGTTGTAACAACGTGTGCACACCAAAACAAAGAAATTAAAATAATATAGGTTGATTGTCGTAAATCCACGTATGATTCATTCTTTCATTGTTCCTTTCAAAACCATATCAGAAAAACAGACAGGCCGTTTTTCTGTTTTAAAACAAAAATGGAAATGGAAAAGAAATGGTGTTTTTCTATTCTATTCTGGTCACCTGTGAATGAATCTAACATTTTAACTAATGTGTATACAGCCTATGATGTACCTGCTCAAACTCACATTTGTTGCTGTATGTAATAGCAGAAATCTTCCCTGTTTAGCTACGTAGCTAACGCCAGCTAAGTAACGTTAGCTATGTAGCTAAACAGCAAAGAGCTATATTCTGCCTGGTCATTTAACTGACCATATACATGTTAGTGTAGTTCACTAGTGACCAAATAAATGGTTTTCCGATTTGGTTTTGAACCAGAATAATGAATGAGTGGATATTTCTTGCTGTTAACTCCACTGGCCAATCAGGACGAGCTAACAGAAGGGGTCCTCCTCGCTAATGTGATCCTTCGTCCCTGTTAACCGCAGGCGAGCAAAGTCTTCGAACACAAAGTCATCCACCTGAGGAGAAGTACTAAAAAAAGGGAGAATTTCATCACATATCTCAATTAAAGACATCACACTACACATTATAATGTTTAAGCACGCACGCACGCACACACTTCACTTACGTCACACCAAACTCTATGAGGTTGGTATCTACAGGAGCATCAGCTTCTGGGGAAACAGGAAGTAATAACATTCTTATCCTTTTAGCTCACACAGTTCTACTGTTAACTTGTATCAGGTGTGTGTGTGAGCGCATCCTACCTGACTGGGGTTTGGAGCAGGGCTGGTCCGCAGGTTTTGGATGCATAAGGACAAAAGGAAGTTCCACTGATACATCCACACACACACACACACACACACACACACACACACACACACACACACACACACACACACACACACACACACACACAGAGATTTTTTGAAGATTTTGATTATTTTTTCATGTGGCATAGGTGCACATATGTTTAGGAATATGGCTGTTCATGGGCTGACAAAATGTAGTGCCAAAGGGCTGTTTGATGGTAAGATGAAATGGTGAAAATATTCTTAACATAGTGAAAGCTTAAAATGACATTGTTTCAAGTACCTAAAATAAGTTTTTCTCTGACCCTGTGCACAGCAGTTCATGACTCAGTGTCTGTGTCACTAAAGTTGGAGCACACCAACCAAACTCTACTGCAGCTAATAAACTATAAACCAGCACCTCATACATCCCCACTTCAAATAACCTGAACTATCCCTTTAAGCCACCCATGTTTCTGAAGTTGGTGAGTTATTTGAGGTCTCTGTGTGCGCCTACCCTCCAAGGGACACCACCAGTTTGACCTTAACCCTGTAAGAAACCACGATCCCCATCATCTCCTTGTTGGTCCCTTCTTTAACTCTGTAACACATACACAACACAGGCAAAAGAGGAATGCAGATGGCATGCTGGTCACTATACTGTATGCACACCCGTGAGTTTGTTTATGTGTGTGCATACATGGTGCTGGAGGCCAAGTTGGTGTCTTCATGCTTCAGCTTTCCATCCAGGGCCAGGCCTCTCTTTTCCCTGTTGGCTCCCAGCGTAGGGGTCAGAGTGTAGACCTGACAGGAGGTGGAACTGGGAGGAACCTGGTCACTGAGGATGGGTGGGAAATGGGTGGGGCGTAAAGGTTTGGGGACAGAGTGGCCCAAAGTGCATTAGAATTCATCATCTGAGCATCAGAATTCATTCTTCACTCTAGAAGACTGCATTACAGGAATTTGGTGCTTTAGGAGGTTGGTAAATATTTAGCTAGTGCAGCTTAGACTTACAGTTTAATTATATCTGCATGTACATATTAGTGTCATCTGCATATAAATGCAACTGACGGTTATCAATGCTCATAAGAAGAACAGAACATTTAAGTGATTGTTTTGGAAATCTGTTTTTAATGTTGACAAATTTGAGAGTGCCAGGGTTCCCATAATCTTAACGGAAGTGCAACATTATGAACAATATTATAAAGTATATCTTCATGAGGCTGTTCCCACCGCAGGAACTGGGGGGTGTTTTAGGGGTCTTTCACCTTTGTGCATGTTCTGGCCACAGAAACACCACCCTAGAGGTAATTTCAAGGGTCTTTTTCAGGACCAAAATAACTCCATGGGTCAGCTGGTTCTTGCAATGTGGTGAGGACACAGTGCCCAGGAACTGATGATTATGGAGCCGTTCCTGTGATGCTTGGGCTACTGGAGACTAGTCCCTAGTTCCTGTGGTTGGAACAAGCCTCATGTTCCCAACCTCGATTTTTTAAAGGGAAGAGACAAAGTAATGCAGCATAGATGAAAAGTTTAATATCATTATTAGACAGAGAGAGGACAGAGAGGAAGGCACTCACTCTGCTTCAACCTGGGCGACTGGACACTTGTACTGAGCCGTGGAGAACAGACAGATATCAGCATATTGGCGAACTGGGAGCAGAAGAGCACAGTTAGTTACCACTCTGTCTTCCAAAGTGGACCTTGGGAAGACATTACAGATTACAGCAGATACAGGACAATACTCAATTAAGATGCTGTGACATGCCCTTAATGTCGGCTATCTCCAGGATGTGAATTCCTTCTGCATATGTGTAACCAAGTTTCAGAGTTTTATTTTAACATTTTTGTATGTGCAATATCTTGGCTCTTGTTGAAAACCACACAGAGACAGAAAATCTGTTCAGCTGCATTGGCTTCACTGACCCCACCAGCTTGTTGTAATCTAGCTGTTCCAGAGGTGAAAAGGTGCTGGAGTTCCTTCTCTTGGATCAGTGATAAAAATCAAAAATGAAGGGATGTGTGTAAGGACAGGTGGAGTTACCGGAAGCCTTCACTTTCTTGACCGTCTTGGTGGAGTTGTTGGTGACGTGGACATTAACGCTGATGGGCTCCCCATGGTAGTACAGCTGGGGAGAGATGGAGACTGAGCGGCCTTTGTCAACCTCTCATCAAATAACACATTGAAGCGGGTGAGCGGGATACCTCCTTATCCAGCGAGGCCTCCAAGTGTAGAGATCTGTCGGACATCAGGAAGCTGCGGCTGGTCTCCACCATTGGCTGTGGACCGGGCTTCTCTGGTGCATACTGAACCTTCCGGATTGCCAGATTCACAGAGTTCCTACACAACACAGCGGGTTCATTTACACGCACATTCATGCAGGCGGCACACATCATGAAAAAGACCAAGCTTAGTGTATATTTCTCTAAAGTTCAGCTCGAGGCTAAGGTGTCTGAATTGGTTCGGACCTCTGGTGGATCTTCTCCTCCTGGAGTCTTTGCACAGAACACTCGAAGCTCATAGTCCACGCCACACGCCTTCCCAGTGTCCTCTGGGCTCGGCTGGAGGGTCACTGAGCACGGCAAGTTCTGAGGGATCTGACACGTCCAAGCACATGAAGTGAGGTCATCACTGTGACAGAACGCTGTAATGCTAGACAGTGCCTATACCCCCTCTTAACCACTTCCCTTAACTGTATGTGCAATATAAGGACAGGTGGGTGTGTGGGCCGTTAACTTATACAGTTTGTGTCACTTAATTTCACCTCACACCTCACAGTATTATGCACTACTGACTTAGAGAATTCTATATTCTGATTGGTTGGAAGGTATGGATTCCCCTTATGAACTACATGTTTGCAGTTGTAAAGCAACGTGCCAGAATTAAACTGAAGGTAAATACAGTAAGAGTGAGACTGAGATAAACATTATGGAGCTTGGGTTAGTAGTGTAACCACCACAACCATCAACAGGATATAAGGACAGTGTCTAAGTGAGTGCAGTGCAAAAGTCTTTGTACTGCAGACCCCCAAAAGACCCCATTAGATTTGTTGCTTTAACAATGCTAAATGAAAATAAAGGAAATACATATGCAGTATTTAAAAAACAGACAATTTTCAGAAAAAATGGCTAAACTGTCAAGTATTCAGTGTGACTTCCTCTTACAACTGGTCAACAGTCAGATCCTGGCTTGATCAGTAATAGTCTTTTTGGAAGAGTAGTAGCCAAGAAATCACTTTATCAGAAGGGGAACAGGGTGAAAAGACTAAGATGTGCTAAATCTCACAAAGAAGGGAATGAGAAATCAATGGAAAAGCAAGTTGTGATCTGAGACTTATGCACAGTACTGTATATACATATATAATGAATCTTGAAGGCCACATCGGCTAATGGTGAGAGCACAGAACTCATAGTGGACCTAAATAATGGGAGCTAGTGAAGCTGATAGGTCCAGCTGTGCCAGGGAGAGGAAATTCAGCTGTAACATGGCCAGAAATCAAGAGTTGTAGAGAAGTCACTGTAACGTAGTAGGGGAAGAGAGAGGTGCCCTATGTGAGTGAGTCGCTTCGTAGCCTCCTCTTTGCTGTAAAATAGTTTTATACCATAGTTCAGCAGCAGCAGCACTATGCAGTTCTTGAGACTGACAGCAAACAGAAAATGTATCTTTCTCTCCCAGTTTCAAAAACAGAAAATCAAAATCAGTCATATTTATATACTGATATTTTCAATTAGATAATGATATAGATAATGTGGCATTTTGTTAGCAAGTGATCATGGTATAACTCCCTCCAAGTTTGTCATGGTTCTCTGTGGAGGCACACTGCCCTCCACCTTACCCCCAACATCATTCACTACAATCTCTGAAGGCATGATATCCTTTACATATCCACCTGAAATGGATGAGAGTAGGTATGTGCACCATGCACACTTACTGAGTTATTGTATGTTATAATACTAAATGCATACTCCTCAAACTCACTTAGTATCCTCAAGTCAACACTGCAGTACTTGTTTTTGACCACTTCACTTAACTGCACTTCATACAATGTGTAATTGCAAAGGGTGGCAACTTTTCAAATCTTCTTTTTTAAAAAAAATCAGTACAAACTACTGTATGAAGGTTCTGTATGCCAGTTCATGGTGATGTCAGGGTGCTGCTGAGGTTGGTCTTACGGTGAAGGTGAAGGGGTAAGCATTCTGACCCAGCTTCTTCACCAGCCTCTCCTGCAAGCGGCTCACAGGCTCCTTCCCTACCGCAAGGGGGGGGAAAGCCTGGACTGTACTGACATACAGATCCTTCCTGAAGGAGAGGCCCAAGACGTCGAGGTCCTCCCGACCGTAACAAAACGCACAGGTCAGAGTCACAAACACTGAGGAGGGATAGACACGCTGATTACATGTATGCTCAGGTGGTCATTTGGTCGGTGAATCAGGAAAAGTTACCGTATTTTCAACACTATAAGGCACACCGGATTATAAGGCGCACCTTCAATGAATCGCCTATTTTAGAACTGTTTTCATATATAGGGCGCACCGGATTATAAGGCGCATAGAATAGAAGATACTGCAGTCATGCATCCACTAGATGAAGCTGTGCTAAAGGGAATGTCAACAAAACAGTCAGATAAAGTCAAACTTTATTAAGCAATTCTGACAACTCCGTTCACTCCCATGGTAATGTTGTTAAAACGTTAATGTGCATATTAACAATATCTTCCAGCCTTGCTCACTCTTCTCCCAGACGTGAAGGGGAACTTTTTCCTGATTCAGTAAACACGTAGTAAAAGAAACAGTCTGATACTTTGTAGTCTTTGTAGTTTACCAGTCATGCTTGTTGGTGATATTAGAGATTCACCAAGTGTGAATGATAAGACTTCATGTCTTAAACAGGAATATGAGGATCGTTAGCCTTTTATAGCTAATCTGGTGGATAGTCTAGCAAAAGTCTTAGAAAAATAAAGGATAGGATTTTTGGAAATATTCATTCTTTTTGAGGTTTAAGATCAGATTTGAGCATTTGATTGAATAAAACAGATAAAATACAATGACAGAAGAACCCTGCCGTGTATTTCCAAACCGTACTGAAACATTTTATTATTAAATTGTTTTTATTGGTTTTTCATACTGAAACATTTTGACAGAGCGCCGTGTACAACCAGTATGGATCAACCAATGAACCAATTGATCCATATATAAGGCGCGCTTTCATTTTTTGAGAAAATTAAAAGCTTTTAAGTGCGTCCTATAGTGCGGAAAATACGGTAGTTATTCGCATCTGTCTTACAGTTTTCTCACCTTTTCGATCTTTCAGATACTCAGGGTCTACGAGGATCACTCCATCTACAGAAAACACACACACACACACACACTTAAAGGTGAACATATGGCCCCTGAGATGAAAAACATTGTGTGCATTTGTGTATTTGCTGCATTTCTAAGTCTAAATACAATGTGTATTATACAGATTAGGTGCAATTCCAATATTACTTAACTTAATCATCTGGCATTTCTCTCATTTCTCTTTCTTCTTATTTATCTATTATATATTTATTTATTATTGTGCGTGTCTATCCCCTGTGCATTCTATTCTATTCTATTCTTAGGATGATGCAAACATTTTGGGGAAAAATGCAGTCTTACTGCAATGTGTATAGACTTTGTCCTTCCCACAGATGCAGCCTCCCTAAGTCCATATACAACAAGGGTGTATGCTTTGCCCCCCCGCCATCGTATAATGTGGTGCCCACCAGTTTGTTGAACTTAAATGTCACACTTCATAAGTATGATCTGAGCATGTGTGTGTGTGTGTGTGTGTGTGTGTGTGTGTGTGTGAATGTGAGTGCACACCCATTTGACACTCACCCACTGGGTCCACATGATCCAAGTGATCGACAAAGTCCCGCTTCCCTAGATAAACTGTGAGCTATGTGGAAACCAAAACACAACACATAGACGGAAAAAGTGAAGTTCGTCAACAACAGCAGCTTTAAAGTGAAGAGTCGGTCAAGAGATAAATTAATATCCTACCTTGCAGTTGGGGCTGGACTTCTTAAAGACTCTGGGGAAAGGGGGAGAAAGGCAGAGATTAAATTGTGTGTGCATTGTGTTTGTTGACATAGCATAGAAAGATATAGAACATGTGTCACTGTGTGTCCCAGTTTGTCAAGATCTCTATTATGACCCAATAGTCCAAAACCCAACTATATTCACTTTACAGTGGTATAAGAGATTATAAAGTGAATTGTCATACTGGAGAAGATGAAAACTTTTGAAGACTTTTTGCTTAGAAATTCTTAAATAATTAAAAATCTAAATAGTTGTCAATTAACTGAGGAGTTGAAAAAATGAATTGGCAACTGGTTGCAGTTTTTCAAATAAAACCGAGAATGAATTTCCATGCTAAAGTACACCAGGACCAAAGCAATCAGTCAATAGCATCAGTATGATATAATTTAGTGTAGTCAGTACCACTGTCTCCATTACATAGTTTGACCACCAGATTCACAAGTTCAGTTTTACACTTTAAGATGTCCCACACACAATCAGTCTGTAAAAGAAAACTGGATGTAGCTTCCAGGTCATAAAAAAGAAGCCAATGGGGAAGTGCCTTAAACCTTTATTCTACTGAATGACCATCAGGGGGTGACTCCACTGGCTGGACTGTATGGAAGTCAGTGAGAAAATGTATCTACTTCTCACTGGATTTATGACTTCAGTAAACATTTTCATAATCAGTTTATGTAGTTTCAAGTCTTCTTTAATACAACATGATGATTATTTTGTAAATGATGGTCTAATTTAGAGAAAAGAATTTAATAATCTAGGGTATGATTTAGGGCATGGTTACTGTCTGATTGGCATCTGCCACTGTTAAGGTTGTTGTCGCGAGCAATATTGCTGATATATTTAAAATATTGTTCAAATTAAGTTAATCTAAGACTATTAACATTAAACCACTACAAGTATATTTTTTACAGTGGAAATGCAGGTGGTCATCTGAAATCAAACTGAGGATGGAGTAGTCTAGAACCTTTCCATTTCTAATTTACCTACTGTTAACACTGCCACTAACACTGCTTAACCCGAAGGTGCTGAACAACTCAGCAACAAATTATTGATTCAACAAAACTAAAATCTACAACAATTTTGATAATCAATTGAATTTTTTTTTTTTTTTTTTGTTACTTTTGAATGAAAAAATGCTTCACATTTGCTGGTTCCAGCTTCTCAAATGTGAGGTTGTACTTTTGTTTGTCATTTGTGGCTGAAAACATAGACATTTTACAGACTAAATGATTGGCTGATTAATTAGAGAAACAAAAATTGAAGTAAAATTAAATTTAAAGAAATGGAAAGCCCTCATTGCTCATAGTTGTTAGATGGAGTGTTGAGGTTAGACATCTGCACTGTTGTATATCCCTCAACACCACTGTGGGAACAGTCATTACAGCCCAATAAACACCAACAGCGCTGCATGACCACGTCATATTTCCTGTCTTTCCCACAAACACACACACTGCAGCAGCGAGCCTGGCGTAAACAAAAAGTGAGCAACGAGAAAGCAGGAGTGACAGCAACACAATGGAGCTCGGGAAGGTCTTTGTACACTGCAACAAACTTTGAGCCGGAGCAATGCAGAGCACCACAAAACAGATGACACTTTCTCTCAACGGTCTCACAACAGCACGCGTAATAGAACAGAGTAGAACCGGCAACAATATAGGCTGTGTGTGTCTGTGTGTGGCCTGTCTAGGACATGATGTGCTGAATGAGTTTACTTCAACCCAGCAGGGAACATCTGCATCAATCAGTACAGCGGAGCGGAAACAAAGAACAAAATCATTCAAACTAGTCCTCACCCTCAAGAAAACATAATATATATTTTTCAGAAATACAGACAAAGAAATCTTTCAAACACATGCTCATGATATATCATATTAGATGTTATTATGCGCTGTGAGGAAAGGCACGATCATTATAGGACTGCTCAAACGAAAGGTAGTTCCAATCTCATCAGTCCCCACAAGATAGCAGGGATGACAAGAACTATCCCCCAGGTGAATGTGTACTCGAGCGTAGACGTGATCTGCAGAAAAGCGCTCACTCAGCCTGCGGACGTAATCAGCGCCCTCTAACTGTAATTCTCGGTGCCCGGTTTGAAAAAATGGAAAACCCAGTGACTTCATTATCTATAATAACACCCATCCTCAGAAAAATAAAAGACCAAATCAAGTCAGATAGGCTAACGAAAGATGGAAAATAAAGGCATTAAAAAACATGACTACCAAGGCTATTAATGTGCTCTTCAGCACCAATATAGGTTCAATCCAACTTAACTTCAATGCAACATTTGGTGGATATGGAGGCTAGTTATCTGATTCAAATATCTTCTGATCATTTCTTGTTCACTCATTTGAAAGAGTCATTCATGTGATGAAAATCCTCTCAGCTCATCTCCTTGTCCTGCGTCTTCTTTTTCCTTGGATGACTTTTGCCGTTCTTCCTGGAAGTTTCCCCCTGTGCAACCAAACGTGCTACGATGAGAGTGTACTTTACTGAGGCACCACACCTGCCTTTTTGCACCTATATTAAACAATATGGTGGGTGCACCTGGAGACGCCTGCACAATCCACGTGCACAGGACCTACTGCTCCATGCTTGTTGTTGGGCTGAGTGACGTTCTTGCACAATCAACATCTGCACAAACGTCATTCAAAGGGCTAGTTTGTTAGTTTTGCAATCATTACTATATATTTTACTTAATACCAATAACTGAGAAGAAACAACACATTCACAGGGTTGCACTTTGGACATGGTCTCAACAGTACACTATAGCGTTGCACACTAACAGGCACCCCTCATTGGCAGATTTATACATGAAAATAAAGCAAGAAAAAGCTCTGTAATGTAAAAATGTCAACACGCTGACTTCCCACTTGTGATATCACATATAAAGCAGAAACGCCAAATGTCAAAAGAGCAAAGTAAGTTTAAACCTCCCCCAGGGAGAGTCTGTGTGAAAAGAGGAAGTAGAGCTGATGTAAAGGCAAAAAGTACAGTTTTTAAATATAAGACAATCGCTATAGTTCCTCTTCTAACAGAACATTGTACTTTATAGAACGCTGTCCAAAATTTATATGACACCATGTTTGCTCTGTTATTAAAATACTCACACCACGGTTTTAAAATTGTTAGGAACACTGAAAGTCCCAGGAAAGTCCAGTAATACTGGAAATATCAACCTCTACCCCAATAATAAAAGTTGCTGTATAATCCTTGAATCCAACAACATTGCATTATCACATTAGCAGTCAAGAAAGTACTTTTGGGGTTATGTTAATAGGTTACAAACATTAGGTCATTAGGGTGAACCACTGCTTATTATCTGAGCACAACTGATGGTAAATGTTGGTTAAAAGCAAAGCAGAAAGAAAGGAGCAAAGCATCTGCACTGAAGCTAAACAGGAAGCGGTTGCAGTGTATTCCAGGAAATGTGTATGCCAGGAATTACTGTGCATCCAAGTGTATTGTGAGTCCATTAATGACTTCAACAGGGCAAAATGAAAACAGTCATTTACATTATTGCACAAAATGACTTTTCCTTGGCCTGACCTTTCAGGCCAAGTCAGCCTAACCAAGTTTATGCTCACGGCTGCAGTTTTGGGAGCATTAGCATGTCCCCGTGCAGGAATGTGCTGCCTTTTACATCCTGAGGAAAAGAAACTTGCGCAAAAAAAAAGAATGCACATCCTGATTATCTAAAGAAATGTCTTTTACTTCCTTAACACGGGGCATGTGAACGCCTTCCTGTCGACCCCTTGTACTAAAGGCATAAAAAAAAAATCTAGTGATAGTACGAACTCTCAGTGAGGCCCTATTCATGAACTCTGCATGGTATGGAACATCTGTGGGTAAGATACTGTGTACCCCTGCTAAACTAAACACCCAACACGTCCTTGGCATGTTCACGCTCTTCCATTCTATTCAATGTGTGTCTGCATGTTGTGTAATACACAACATATGTGGGGTGCCTCTGTGCCATTTAACCATTCTAAAGGGGGTACTGCATGCAGTTAAAATGCTGGAGGAGGAGGAGAAGCACATATGTGCTTGTTAGTGTCTTAACTCAATGTAGATCATGCAAAGTGTGTGTTTCATCTCAGATGACAGCTTAAGGGTGGGATTGGCTTATTTCAAAACAAACAGTCAATGTGCTGAGCTCATAACACACAACCAATTATAATCTTTCATGTCCTTACTCAGCACACCCACCAACTTTCCTCACATTTAGCTCACGTTTCTGACATTTAACTAAGAAATTCATGTAAAACAGCTAAGCAAATCGAGAAATCCAAACACAACTTTACATTATTTAAACTATAAATGATGTAGATTTAGATTTAACATTTACTTTTTGAATATAACATATTGTCTGAAATTAATTTCTGAGTTAAATGTCAGGAAAGTGAGCTCAAATTAAAGCTATAACATTCGGTAACACGTATCCTTCCGTGCCCAGCACCTCCAAACATCCAGTTTCTTCTATGAGGAAGTTGCGCCAGACTCCAAAGACAAGACAAGAATTTTCCCTATTTTCTACCCAGTTCCACATTATTCGACATATTAATCTATATTCATATTCTGATCTACAGAGCATTTGTCCAAATCCAAAATACAATGGGGACAGCAGCAGAGACTCGTGTGAACCAAATTACATTTTGTTCTTAATGAAGCGCCGCAATGTGTTAGTTTGGCCATTAACAAGTTTCTAGAGTTTAGGAGCTTGTTCCCTTTTTTTCCTCCTCGCGAGTTAACGGGAACGTCCGTCTTTTCTCCCCTCTGACAGCACGCATGAACCGACCACTTGATCGTCCTACCTGGTCCCCGGTTTGTCGCCCATCTCCCGACCCTGGCGCTGACAGTATAATGTGAAGTTCGCTGGGTTTGTTGTCTCTGATGGTCCCTGGCATCCGCCGCTATCGGCTCTCTGGGATCATTCCGCCTGTTTCCGCAGCTCAGGATTAAAAACCACGCCCCCATAACGCGATGGACGCCACGGTCACCCGAACAACATCAATACACCTGCAAATCACAACAGGCCTACGACACAATAAGTAAATATGATAATATTATCTTGTTGGGATCTTCTTAAATTGTTGCATCTTTTCAGCATATAGCTGCTCAGCTAACGCGAAGTTTGCAGTCGGCGTGCCGTAAGTCTTAATTATTAAAAACTAATTCGTCTTCATGTAGACAGTCATTATTCAAAGAGAAAAAACTACATTTTATTGAGCTGCACAATTAGATAGGATAGACATTATTGATCACACTGGAGCAATCCCAGATGCAGTTGGAGGAAACAGGAAATAAGGTCAAATAGTTATGGATATTTGGCTTTCAATAAAATTTATGTAAAACGTAAAATGTTCGCGCTACAGTGATATATCATCATGTGCATTCAAAAGTTTAGAGAAGGTCACAATGAGTTCACCTGTAAAGATTATAGTGCATTTTAGGTTCAGCCTGAAATTCCATCCAAAAGCCAAATATCCCCAACTTTTTGTGAGTAGTATATCTATATATATTACAAAATCTAACCAACATACCAGTAGCTGCAACAAAGTATATCTAATATACATATATATAATATAAGGAGAATATAAAAAATATACAGATGTATGTACACCATATACCTTTTGGCACGCATGGAAAAAAGAAAAAATAACCCAGATATTTCAAAAACCTACATGACAGAACACAGAACAAGCCAAAGAGATATGGTTGTTTTCTACTACTTTTGTCAAAGCCAGTGCAGTGACAAAAAGGGTAGAAACAACTGCAGGTGTAATGTTCTTTTTGGTTTAAACCTCAAACCTATAGATGGCAGTGTTGTACAAATTAGCTAACCTGCCTCTGTGCGTTCAAAAAGAAATGATCAGAGCACAGTATTCAGACGAAAATTTGCTTTAGCTTCAGCTAAGAATGCTTGGCTGGATAAAGTACCTGAAGATTTTGTTTTAATTATTATTATTATTATATTATAGTAAAGATTATTAATATTATGTTTAATATTTTGTTTTGTTTTTACTATGCATTCAGCAGGCTTACTAGATATCTAAAACACACTGACTAAACCTGGGAAAATTTTTGTTTGGTTAGATGACAGCGGTTATGAAAACTGAGAATCAAATATCAAAACTACACACAAACATTGCTTACAGCTATTGTCTGTTGTCCCATTTACCAAAACTATTTAACTCATTCGTGGTAAATGACATTGGTCTGGTGTAATTCATGTAATCACATGTTTAATTTTCTACTGATCGAAATTAGATCATAAATTGTAGATTTACCCCTTCCTTTCCTTTTTCCCTCTCTCCTCTCCTATCCTGCGTGTGAAACTTTGATTAGGTGCAACTTTATTAGGACTTTGCAGGATGTGGAAAATCATTTCACTAAATAACGAAGCATTTGAAGCTAGAAACCTGGTCTAGGCATGTGGACAAAAAGAGCTCATAGCTCTATAGATGTGCACATGTGCAGAGCTTAACACATTAATTCATACTGAAACAGAAAATGATACATATGACCATACCCAGGTTAGGGTTAAGGTTTGGGTTAGAATTAGAAACAGGCCACGCCCACATACGTGCAGGAAGCGGAACCACAGGGGAAAACGCAGCGGCTAAAAAGGCTGTTATTATCATTTTATGGCATCGACATTAATTGAGCTGCGTCATAACATCCGCCATTCTATGATTATGGTGTTGGTTCATTTTAATTGACTCTCGGCTGTCTTGTTCCAAAGTCCTTCAGAGTTTTCCTTCACAACTTCCCTTCACCCAATTCCCACCGAGGTCAAGTGAAAGTGTTAAAGTAAGAACAGGCGTGGGAGTTTCGCGATTTTTTTCGGCCGCAAATCCCGCTGGGGGGCAGCAACATGCCATCGCTGCGTCTCGTCTGCGAGACCGAAGAAGAAGTTGCACAGTGTGGGAGTGTCACAAAAGGGAACGCCTTGAATGCGGCAGGCTCAGACAGACTAACGGTACCGGGGGACTGCTGTTTAACCGTACAGTTGACAACTCTTTGCCGCCTGCTCGTCTTCGTGGAGACAGGGAACCATGGCTCGTCACTCTCTGTGGGCTCCGTGTCTGCTGCTGGCGCTGCTGCTGCCGCTGGAAGGTAAGGCTTTGTGCCGCGCGCACCGGCAGAGCCGCGAGCTCTTTGTGCGGCACGTTGATCCCAGGGCCGGGTAGCGGTCCGCACGCCGGCCTGGAAGCAGACGTCGGAGAGACGGGAGACACCTGTCTAGTCCACATGAACCCAGAATCGTTTTGGGTTGTTTTTTTAAACCTGGCTCTCACACATCCACGTCTTTATAGGCTTTGTTATCAGAGCTAGATTCAGTGACTGCGGCTCCTTTAGATCGAGGTCCATATATCACTGTGCTGGAGCAGATCCAGATGTTAACCAGCTGCAACGGACTCAGTGATGATACATGAATATGATCGTAGAGATATATGTGTATTAGTTCCAGTAGGTGCAGTCATTCTAGATGTGACAGCAGTCCCAGATCGCAGCGGCGTGGCACCACCCACAGTGACCTGCTGTCTGGATTACAGCTGCACATGCTGAACATGATGTCACTCTCAGGGAGGATGAGTGCGAGAGGTCCCTCATTTAAAAGGTGAATTCATGAACTGCAGGAACCACCATCCAGACATTTTACTGCACCCGAGTCGTATTTCAAAAGTGCGCGACAACCTATGAATTGAAATATTATTCGAGTAAAATGCTGCAGTCATTCTTTGAAAAAAACAGCGTTATTCAGCCAGCAAATGCAATGTTATGCAGTTCATATAATTAGAATTAATTTTGGGAGGTTGGGTTTAGGCATTAGTTCAGACCTATGTCACATAATGTATATGCACAGAAGGTTAATATCAGATGCTGGTAGGATTACGTGAAAAAAAAATGTGAAGGTGATATCAGGTGATAATGTGTCTATTCATAACTGCTGCATATTCTAGAGATTCACCCATCCAAATATTTTCTGCCCTGATACCAATTCTTGCACCTAAACAACCATTGCTGACTATTTATCTCTTTTGTCCAGTTTTTTTTAAGTGTTGGTGTGGAAATGACACCAGGCCAACACAATGCTGTATTTAATGTGGACCAGGATCTACAGTTTACAGTGACTTCACAAATTATGGTTGACATACAAACGTAAGATCAGAGTGCTTGACATTTGAGCCTTGAAACAGATCACTGATTCAAATGACATCACAAGAGGACATCAGACTTCACACAGCCACCCCACTGAAGACACTGTATACTTATTTTCACATATGTAGCAGTAAAACATCTGGAAACACGCTCTGATGTGGAAAATGAGTGGAGCTCCCCCCATGACTCCAATTGTTCCCCGATCTTAAACAAACTGTATAATGTATAAGCATGTATACATGTAAGTGAACCTTTTTGAAATGTCGGCCAATCAAATCCCAGGCCTTTGCACCTCGTAGGTGGTTGCAGCTAGTAGTGGACAGTAGTCTGGAGTACAGGGACCAACACAACAGGAGATATTTATAAAGTCCAACTTGTTTTACGAAATCATTCGTGTCTTTATCAAATCAGGATGAAAAGTCAGAGCTGTCGTGTGAATTCATTTTAAAGTATACAATGCTGAGATATCATGTCTGTTAGCTACACACAGGGATAGAAATGGAGTTTAAACAACCAAGAGTGTTCGGACACACACACTCAGCAGAGTGGCAGCCAGTAGGGTCAGCTGGTTTTTATTTGTCCCTGCTTTTTGTCTTTGCTGTCAAATGATCTCTGGACTTGCGGTCCAGACAACAAACAGGATTAGTTCACTGTGGTCCCGGTTTGGCACCTGGGCCCAAGGTTTGTGTCAGTGTGACACAATGACAACCAGCAGGGGCCAGGAAGACACGCATTCATGCAGTTTGTGTGGAATTCTTTTAGGATGGATGTGTCAAATTCACTGCTTCCTCTGTCTTTCCCTCCGTCCTCTCTGGTCTCCAGTCCTTTCCCAGGATTCCTTAAACCTGGCTGATGCTCTGGATGGTGACATCAGTAGTACGCGTAAGTACCGCAAAACACCAATGTTAAATGTTAGGATTGTTTGCGTTGGGAGAAGCACCTGAGCCACTTATACTTAAATTTAAGTATTTCTCTTGCATCTTATGCTTAGTGACAGAAAGAGGGATGGGATGCAGTTAATGCACATTTAAAATTTAAACTTGGTGACAAGTGTCACTCAGCTGCTTTTTTCAGAATTTTATTTTAATTCATTAAGTGGCCTACATGCTTCTAAATGTAACACAGTTTCACTTTTACAGCAATTGTATCTTTGTCAGAAGTAATTACATGAACCAATGAAAATAGCAAATGTAGTTGTGTGATGCTACTGAGGATCCTGGCCTCTCTCTGTGGATGTTGAAAGTGACCAGTGAAAGGGGCCATTGACCCCACTTACAAAGTGTCAGAGGGCAGCTTGACGAGTGTTGAGCGGTTGTGAGCACATGGGGAGGGTGGAGCTTGCACTCATCGCAGCCCCGTGCTCGCATTTGTGTGCGTGGAGCAGAAACACTTTGTCACAAAGATGCTTTTCACACACACTGTTATGTGATGCAGTGTTTGAGACTAAATAAATGTCATCATTTATACAATGTCAAAAAAATAGAAAAAATCCCCATGAAACAAACAAGTAGAAATTACGGTCCTGAGATTTGTGAGTCCCTCTTTGGAAAAAACACACAAGGTGGATTAACATAAAATCCTGCTGCTTCATCAGACAGTGCAAATCATTAATGAAGATATCCATGCTGTGTCAGCTGTGCCTGGAGAGGTGTGAGCTTGTCAGTGCCTTTTTGTTTAATGATTTTACTTGTAGCCTCTCTCATCTCTTGCAGCTAACAGTTCGACGCAGGTTTTCTAATATTCTCGCGAGCATCAAGAAGGGTTGATCCTTCTGTGGCTTTACTATAAGTGGATATACTGTACTTCGTTGAGTTAAAGCCACAACATGACTGAAAGTGTTTTTTTTACACATGAATTTACAGTGGGACTTAAAATGCCCACGTACTGCAGAATGCTTTATAATCACTTATGGATGAAAGAAGGTGAAAGAATCACCTTTATATGCTTATATAAATAAAATACATAATTCATTTCACACTTTCACCACAGCACCCCCAGCAAAACCAGCAGGAGGTACGGGAGGAGGTAAGGACATAATTATTAATTATTGGTTTAGAGAGACTGTTGTCATCTGCAACATTGTCTTGCATTTTGTATTTTTAGACCCAGTTATGCCTGTTTGTAGTCGTATCTTACACCTACCTGTGCAAAACATTGCACAGTGAACTGAAGGCTGTGAATGATGACCTATGTATTTGTGTCATTCTCGCACACTGTCGACGTCCTCTGAAGAGCTTGATTTGGAGGATTTCTTCAGAGACAGCACCACAACCACCACCAAAGCCCCACCCAAAGATCTGCCTAAGATCCCCACAGGTACCAAGGCCCCTGCCAAGCCCAAACCCAAGCCAGGTGAGTGTGTTTACAGCCAGCTTTCCTCCTGAGTGCCTGAAGTGAAATTTAAAGTTTAAGAAAAGAAGAGATATGTATATTAGATCTTATTTGGAATCTGCTTTTTCAAATTTCAATTTCCACAGCAGTAATTTCAAACTCACTCCTCTTCTGATTTTGATGATCTGCGTTTTAATCTAGTGCCACCATCAGGTCACATTTTTCACTTGTCAAATACTTTGGTTTGTTACCAGATACATGCAAAACTAATGATATTAGCCATTAGCCTCAGCTTTATTTTGTGTTTAATGCTAGTTAGTGAGTGTTAGTATTCGTACCCGCTAAACTAAGATAGTTACTATGGTAAACATGAGCATTTGACTGTTGGTATGTTAGCACGCTGACAGCCTTTAATCCAAAGCCCCCTTGTGTCTAAGTAAGGCCTCACATTAACAGCCACATGCTAAGGCTTAGCATGTGGCTGTTAGCAACTAAGCTATGAAAAATGCTATGGCAAGCATTAGCATTTTGCTTGTTAGTAAGTTAGCATGCTGACAGTAGCCTTTAATTCAAAGCCCCCTTGTGTAAAGCCTCACGTTAACTGCCACATGCTAAGCTAAGATAGCTACTGTGTTAGACATTAGAATTAGAATGTTAATATGTTAGCATGCTGACAGAAGCAGCATAGTAGATTGTATCAAAATGTCTACACAGCCTGCCTATTGGAAGCAGCACGTCCAGTCAGCCTTCAGTGCTCTGCCCACATAGGATGTGTTCAGGTACAGTACTGAATGTAGGTCGCCTGCATTGTAGCAGAGTTTAGAGCCCAACAAACAAACCTTGGGTTGAGGTTATATGTGTGTAGTGTGAGAGAAAGGTGTGCCTTGCAGATGTTCAAAAATAGCTTAGTTTGAATGTAGTATGGGAGTGGTTCCATAACGTGGGTTATAGAATGCTCGAGCATTATGCCCCCCCCAGCTCTTCATTAACTGATTGATAATAATGAAAGGGGTCTTCCACTTATGTCTACATGTTTTTAATTTCTGATTTTAACCTTTATTGTACTTGTTGTACATTGACCCTTAACCTTTCGACCCTTTATAGCTGATGATGGCTTTAACCTGGCTGACGCCTTGGACCCCAACAATGACATAGGCGGCAAGGAGAAGAACAAGGGGCAGGGAGGTGGGTGTTAATGTGAACGAGTGCAAATGACTGGTCCTAGTTAAGGATTTCTTAAAACCTGTGGCTCTCTTCAGGTTCTCCAACTCTCTCCTTTTTTAAAATTTTGTGATTTTTGCATGAAGCAACTTTCAGGATGTATGTCCAAAGTGTTTGTTGTTGTATGAGCAAGCAGTGGTAGGCTACAGTCATGTTTCTCCAGTCCTTCAAGTTTAGGTAGTGCAGAAAGTGATTAAAAGGTCCTAGGTTTGTTCAGAAGTCATGTCTCCGAAGAGTTAAAAAAACAAGTGTTAAAATCTTCTCCACTTTTTGGATAAAGTTGCTCTCCCAGTATTGCCTCATCATTAGACTAGAGCATTTGCTACATTCAGAGTTTGTTTTTGTTTCTTTGGAAGGAACGTGTTGTTATGTTGTTAAATATTGATTTGAATTAATAGTTAATCCTAAACTACACAGGAGAATTGATGAGCTTCTGCTCATTCACAGTGCATCGAATGCCTCACTTCAGTCACAGGCAAAAGCAAACAGCTCTATCTTCTGTAGTGGCTGCACATGTTACCCGTCAGTGAGCTCCACCATCAGGACTATACAGTCTTGGTGGCTGGAAAAGACTACTGTACATATGTTGTGGACTGTGTCAGTAAGAAGAAAGACGGATTCAAGTACTGAATCAGTAGCCCGCTTTGTAACAGAAGAAGTCATTTCTCCCTAAGAGAGGGAGCTCATTGTTTTCATGTGTTGCTCATCATCCGCTCCCATTCTGCTGAAAGGGTGACCCTGTCTTTGGCTTACAGCCCTGTACATTTGGAACAAATTTGCCATGAAGAATGGGACAAAGTTACATCTGAGGGGATACAAAAGCTGCTCAGAGGGAACCAAAAGAGGTTGCAGGAGGTTAGACAGGCAAAGGGAGGACATACAAATTATGAGAGAAAAACACGACAGTCAGATTTATCCTGATGTCAATTTTATTATTTCACTATAATTTTCAGTTAAATGACCCCCCCCCCCGGGTGTCATTTCAAAGAAAGTGAATATAAAAATTAGCACCCAAATGTATCTGAGGTGATCTTGATTCTGTGAATTAGATATACCATAATAATAAAGATAAGAAGAAGAAGAATTAAATGTACCCTGGTGCACTATGCAAGCTGTAAGACTTAGTTATCCACTGTATACTGAATATGAGCTTGACAAAATTGGCCTCTTACTGGCCAAAGTTAGATACGGTATGTCAGTTTATGTTACAAAAGACATCGCAGAGTTAAAATGCATAACTAGATTAAAGGTCATTTTCAGGAGGAAGTGGGTTTTGTGGTGTGCATCTTGTTTATAAAAAGACAAATAATCGAAGGGATCTGCAGTACATTTTTTTTGATCATGTTAAAACAAATAATGTCAGCTGATTATATTAGATTTATTAAACCTAAAAAAAATCCAGTAGGAATCAGTTTACAACACCATGACCTAAAGGTACAGGAAATATGTCATACAGATGAAAATGTGATGTACGAATCACTTATGATGCAAAAAAGGAATGCTTTTAAAAATAATGTGTGATGTTTCAAAGAGAAAACCAGAGGGATAATGATGTGGACATGGGTCTTTCAGTTGGAGACTCACATGCACTTTATGTTTGAGCATGATAACTTTCCCAGCAGGGTGAACTGAGCAACTTAAAACCCATCAGAAACCTGCATCCAGCACAAAACAATCCCATGAATGGACACTGGGAGTTTCCCGTCCATTTCGCTTCGTTTAGTGACTTCATTCTACGTCAGCGCGTTGATCTTCTCCGTCTCCACTCGCAGGTCGCTTTTCTGACAGTGATCTGGCTGATGTCGGTAAAGATGACACCTATAAACCTGACAAAGGCAAAGGTAAAGAACTTCTGAGGAAATATCTATATAGAATAAAGCCCTGTCATTCTAGAGGAGGCCCACACTCCAACAGTGTGTTGATGTTAACGTTGGCTGTTACTCTGTTTCCACAGGTGGACGTTCAAGTGGTGACAGCGATCACGTTAACCAGTATGATGACAACAGCGGTGGGTTTTCTCTGTCTGCATTGCTGCTTCATTCTTATGCGTCTGCCTGTCTGAGCTCACTGTGTATTTGTGTGTGTGTGTGTGTGTGTGTGTGTTTTCCAGAGACCACAGCAGAGGTGGGCACCATTGCAGGGATTGTGAGCGCAGTTGCCATGGCGCTGGTGGGAGCAATCAGCAGTTACATCTCCTATCAGAAGAAGAAGCTGTGCTTCGGTATACAACGTAAGGCTCTTACATTGCATTGGAGTGTTGTAGAGGACTCGGTCCCTGAGAACATCGGGCCTCATTCGCCATGCGTTCTTACAAAGAAGTCTGTTCTCAAAACCCACCTACTTGGTCCAGCTCGGACAATCTCTGGGCCAGTCAGCCCCTTCCAGTATCACTCCTCTGTGTCTGGCGATGTTTTTTGGTTTTTTTGGACTCAGATGTCAGATGTTATGGCTCCTTTGCAATTGTTATCCTGGAGCAGCACTTCCATGTCGGAGCTAGTTAAGTTCGTCTTTCTCTTTGAGTCCGGTGCTCTCCTGGATTGGACTCACTTTAGTTTTGTTCCTTTTCAAGCTCATCTGTGAGGCCTGCAGGTGGGCGTCTTCTCTTCTTTTTGCTTGTTTTCTGGTGACCGTGAAGCATGTCCTCTTCCACCTGGTCTCCTCTTTGTTAGCTTCATCTCTTGTGTGACTTGGAAGAATGATGGTGTTACTTTGTTCCACTGCCTCTCCCCTTTTCAGGACTTCTTCTGCAGGTCTTTGACTCATGGTTTGAGGAAGAGAGCTCCAGCTACCAGGATTTCCTCCACTCTGTCTTTTTAGTTTGTCCGGTTATTTTTAAGGCTGTTATGGGAAGTTAGGATGACATCCACCAAACTATCCTCAATGAGAACTCAGGGGTATTCCTGTTGAGAAATCGGTGCAGGTGCATATCAAATTTCTCCAACCACACTGAATGATACGTCTACTTCACGTCAACAAGGGCTGCATACACACCTCTTCAGAACTTCAATAGAAAAGCTCTAGTAGAGTTAAGCACTGTCAGTCCGGAGGGTCGGGAGCCACCACGTGGTTTCCATACCAAACAGTTCTCTTCCATTCCCCCCTGATTTCTTCAGTGAGTTCCATAGCTGCGCCGTGTGCAGCTTTCCACTTTGGTTCTCCTTCAGTTGCCTCTCTGTCCTTAAGAAAGTGGCTTCCACTGCACTTTTGTTGTTGGGGGGTGAGGCAGGATGTTCTGTCCATGGATACCTTGCATCCCAGAGTGGAGATGCTACGTGAGCATCCTCCTTGACATAAGTGGGTCCCCCTCTTGTGATTTCAGGTTCTTTTTCCTCTGCTAGGGTCATTTATTTTCCTCTGGGCTGATAATTTCCATACCGACATCCACACTTTGGCTCACAGGCTGTTCTCCCACCTCCCACTGTCCTTTTGAAGCTGGACAGTATTGGGGGTCCCAGAGATAATGCCCACTATTCAGTTAGTGATAGTAAGAGTATTGTAGTCAGTGGTGGTAATCATGATGCAGGGTGTCACACTCCTTGGATAAACGTGCTCTTGTCCTCCAACAGAGAGCCTGAATGCTGAAATGGTGAAGGCTGAGAACCCTGAGGCAGTGGTGGCTACAGAACCACAAGGTAAACACACGCACACTGCGCACACACACACACACACACACACACACTGCACGTGACTCGCATCTGTTCTACATTCTCTTCCAGTCTCATCTGTCACTGCCCTGATTGGAGGACCAGGTTGACAGTGTGAACCTCTGTTCAGTGTAGCTCTCAGGCCTGATACAACTCTGAATTAAGGGCAGGTTCAAAATGTTTGAACTCAGTAAACAGATGCCCATATACTCAGCATACACAACATATATACAGCATACTTTACTATGACCTCTTTTTTTTGCATTTTTCCAACATTAGATGCACCAATGTCATTTTTTGTGTTTTTATGACATACTATGAAGTGTTTATAACTATTCTTTACTATTCTGTAATATATACAGTGTGTGTGTTTATGTAGAGATGTGTGTTGCATCTATTGTTCTTTCTGTATTCTACCTTCCTATGTGCGTCAGTTAACTGGTTTTACATGTTAGATACTTGCTTGACTGTCGATTTTTTTTTTTTTTTTTGCATTGCCCTTATGCATGAAGAAATGAAGTGAAAATGGCACTTGCTCATATGATCCAGCATGTTGTCATTTTGAAACAGCTGACAGATCTTATTTTCTGTCTTTGCAGTCCAGCAGACTCTCCTGGAGCCACCCAATGCAGAGCCTCCCACTGAAGAGAATGTTGTGTAAAAACACACACACATACATAGACACAGATCACCAACCTCTTTCACCCCGACCCCCGCACGCACACACACACACACACACACACACACACACACACACACACGGCCATGCTACATAGCATGTCCTCATCAATCCTGTATCTCCGTGCTGCAGCAGCTGGGAAGAGTAGTCTTTCTGTGGCTAATGTGAAGATAGTGTTTTTTAGTCCTTTTTTAACCAGCTGTAAAGCCAGCTGACAGTGAATCGAACCTTTCCAAATGTATGTGTATATATAGTAATTTATTGTTTAGTCTTTGGTTGGTTCCAGCCCTGAGCCATGTGATTTCTCCACTGTGAGCTGGGGCTTCAGTTGTAGCATCATGCCGAGCCTCAGACCCCGAAAACTGGAAAAAATACAAAAAGCTTTTCGTGCTGTTGAAGGTTGGAGAAAGAGACTCTGGCCATCTATTTTATGGTTTGTGTCACTGTTCAGTGGACCGGTGATTGAATTTTGGAGAAGTGACAATTCTTCACAAAACATTTTTGGATTTTATTTTATTTTTTGGAAAAAGTGAAGTTCAAGTGAACACTTTTTCTTTTTTTGTCAGATGAAACATCAGTCGTAAACTGACCTGACACTTGGTGTAAATCCAGTAGCTCTCACTTTAACTGATTGTGGCAAAAGCAGTAATTCGTGATGTGGAGGTTCTGTCATTGCCCTGCACAGATGTGTAGCCCCCACAATTCTATCCAAAGCCTTGTAGCAACTAAAAATGGAATCACTTGTAAAATCTTTGATAAAAATCATCATAGTGCCGTTGGCCACTCAGCAGGTACTGTAACACTACATTATCACAGTAGCCAGTAACATGTAACTAGCAAAGCATGTACTCACAGAGGTGGAGTCTCATCAAGTAATAATGGTACTAACTATATCCAGTTTACTTACTTCTACTAAATATAATATTTGATTCTTGACATTTTCAATATAGTCATAATCAGTGATTACTCTCATAACGTTGTGAGTTACAGCCGGACCCACTTGACGTATTGCTTTATAATGGACTCATAAAGTCCATTGTTGGGCAAGGTACATATTCATACAGCTGGAGTTAGTGCAGTTCTTAATCCTAATGTACAAAGTTGCCTTACTCAGATTCGGATCTCTTTGCAGTGGGAAGAAAATCGGCATCACAACTTTTCTGTCTGCTTACAGCCTGTGAGCTTTTGTATTGTAAATAGATAAAAAAGAAAAAAAAGAAAAAAAAATGTTTTCTCGACAAGCCTTTAAAGACAAGGCCTAATGAAGGATGCGTAGGAGAAGGAAATGATGAAGTTCAGCCCTGTAATGCTACACTTCCTGGGAAAATGACCAACTAAGGGATCCCCGCGCTTGATGCAGGCTAGAAATGGCGTGGCTTTTCCCTCTTCGTTAGCTTGACAGGGATGTTCTTCGGTGACCATGAAAATGATTGATGTCGAGGATACAACCGTTAGCGTACGAGCTAATATTCTTTTTACTCTGTTTTAGTGTGTTAGCGTTGAGGTGTCAGTGTGTGGAGAACTGGGGTGATCTTTATCCCATGGTGGCCGTCATCGGCGTCGCTCTGAGAAACATTAGTGGTGAGGAAGAATTCAAATGTAACCGAGAAACACTTACCTTCAGTTATCAAAATCCTGCCATACAGATGCAGGGATCTTGTATAATAACTTGGCACTAAATGCTGCCTTTGGTATGCTCATATTTGAAGGCTTTTTAACATTATAATACGAGAAATATGAGACAGTCCCGGTGAAAACTGGCTCCAGTCTCAGCCTGGTCGTCTGATTGATGGGTGTTATGGCATCTTCTTTTTTGTGCTGGCAGTGAGTAGTGCCAAACTTCTTTAGAAAACCTACAAATATGAGCTTTGATTCGACTGCTGCGACCGGCCGCCATGGGAATGAGACGCAGCAGGGTGGAGAGGTGACGTAGCGGCCGTGCGGCCGGCCAGGTAATGTATGTTTTGCAAAGTAGAAGTTGTGCTTTAGCTGTAGTTGAAGTTAGTGGCAGTAGTTTGCTCTCATGACCAGTTCTCTGGAGCCGCTGTGACGGTTGTACATATTCCTGTGTTTCTACTGACAGCGTTGCGTGTTGGATTATACTCTTCAGCGTGCGTGTGTGTTTACACTCTGCACCTGCTCTTTTTACACTTTGTACCCAACTTAACTTTTCCTAATAACTTAGCCTAATGTTTTTGTAACAGCTTCACGGTGAGCGCGTTTGTCGTGTGCTGCAGACAGTTTGTTGCTCTCAAGACTCCCGGATAAGGCGAACTTTGAATTGGGAGACCCGGGGGCTGCATCTGGAACCATTCGCTGTTTTTGATATTTCGCCTGTCTGTCATTTTATAGCACTGCTCAAAATCTTTAGTGATCAATAACGGACTGGAAAAGCCCGTGGCTGACGCCGTGTTCATGTCATGTATGACAGGAGGTGTGCTCACCTCATCAGACAATGAAAGGTGGTCGTGTGATTACATTTGGAGGACTTCATCTTCTTCTTGGGCTTCTCTGGGTGCTTTGCATGGTTCTTGCGCTGGTTATGTACGGCCTCATTAATCTGCACAGTTATAAAAGTTTGGCTCCTGCGCCGTTGTTTGATGACCGACCGATTGGTTTTGAGTGTCCTCTTCCACCACCTTTAAGGAGAAGCCTTTGAAGGTGTTTAGAAAGAAGAAGCGAGCGCACACATGACACGAACCCGACGTACCCACTGACCAGCCACCATGCTGCATCTTTAATGACCCGAGCAGTGTCTGACTGAACAGCCCGGATCCACGTAGACGTGAATGTCTGGCCTGAAGAATTTTTTTTTTTTTCAGATACTGAGACAGTATGTGCTGTACGAGCTGTAAATAGCGTTGTTGGCCTGTGACACGAGTGCGTTGCATATCTGACATAAAGCAGGACAGTCCTGCATCATCAGTACCACACCTTGGCCTCCTCCACGTTGCCTTGGAATTGCAGCTGCTTGTACCCAAAATCCCTTTGTGCTAGCTCCTTCAACACTTAAATTCACATCAGTTTTCTGATCGCACAAAGACTGCTGTTGGTGAGTGGCTGTGGGGTTAAACAGGATGAATACACAACACATTCAGATTAAAAAGAAAAACAACACATTGGTTTGATAGCCCTCCAACAGAAACATGATGATTTTTTTAACCTTTCAAGATGCAATAATAGTTGGGTTTTACATTTTTATCACCTTTGTGGAGGACATTTCATGCCTTTTTATTAGGGGCAGATTTGGAGAAATGGCAGATACAGGAGATGATTCCTGCTGGACTTGAAGGACGTTCATGGTTGGCATCTTTAGCCCTAAATCATAGGGGCTCCCTGGACTCGACTCAGAATAAATACGAAGCAGACTTGCTACTCCAAACCATTAGGAAAACTGGTTCCCCTCCAATGTTTACATCAAGAACTAGCTTCCAGAATGCTGACAGATCCTCTAAACTCTCAAATGTTGGTACTAGCTTCAAATATCCAGGAGCTGTTAGGCTCTAAAAATGAGGGACTTGTGCCTTGAGGGTCATCATCTGACCATGTCCACAGTTCACACCTCAGCAGAACTGCTAACGGGTCTTTGTGCTACCAGACTCTGAGATTTCGGCAATGAAACGTGCTCATCTGACAGAGATCAACAGAGAGGGATGAACCAGTAGTTCCAGTCAGAAACTAAAGTCTCAAGCAGTCAGTGGAGTATAGCTGCTTTCTGAAAGCGACCTATGCTGTGTTCAGGGACTGTGGGTGTTTGGAGCCACAAACTGTCAAACTGATGCGCTCACCTTGTGAGAGCGTTGATAAAACCCCTCTGCCCTGACAGCTGTTAATAAAAAGGCCTTTCCCTCTTTGCCTTATACCCTGCACAGTCCCGCAGGGACACGCTGCAGTATTCATGTAACACCTCCTCCCACAGCCGTACATGAGCATGAGCAACACCCACCACTTTCACCTCCTTTGGGTGGTTACCGCGGGACGACAAAGTCCCTGGGTGCTGCTGAAAAGTGGAGCGGAGGCTGCTGAGAGCCGCGCCTCACACAAAGCAAACACAAGACAACAAACCTTTCTGTTTACTGAATGTATTTGATACCATCATGTGCTATAGCAAAAATCGTGTAGCAAAAATAAAAAATCACCAAAGATGTAGCACTGATTGAGATTGACTTTGCCTTTATGTATTTGGGTTGAATCATCTGTTTGTATGAACAAGGTCACAAAAAACTGATCCTGAAGGAAAAGGATGGAATCTGAATGTAACGTGAATGTGGACGTACCTGTACAGGGATCAGGTAGATACACAGTGTTATGATTGGGAGCTGATACAGTTTTAAGGTTTATTGTGGACAGCTCTCCTGAAGCATCTTTAATACCAGACAGGATCTGAAGCAATAACATGAAGATGATTTTTGTACCCTTGGCCCTGTTGCAGTTTAACCCAGCCGTGGTCTTTGCCCGCTCAAAATGATTTAAGAAACTCGTATTCTCATATTGGGCTTGGGTCACAACAGCCATGTGTGGTTGTTGTAGGAGATACTGTAAAGGTGCGTAATTAGGGTTGTATGCAGTTCCAGTGGACGACAGATGGATCTCTTACATCTGTCACAAAGGAGATTAAAGGTCCTCCAAAAGTACGGCTCATGTCTTTTTTAAAAACAGGTTTGAGGGAGTAAGAAATTCTGGCTTGTGTCTAGTTTGATCTTGTCTTAAGATCGGGTCCAAGACCTGGATTTGTGTTTAAGGATTGGTTGCCAAGCCTGCTTCCTAGATTGATTGCACAAACTAAATCAGGTTAACTGGTACTTAATCTGGATTATTCTTTAAGTGTATATTATTGCCACTCTGACTGTCCTCCACCAGTACACTTGACTAGTGCCTGCACTGCATTTCCTCCAGCTCCGGTGTCACCACGTCACCACTTCATGCAGAGCCAGCCAAACTCCTGCAACTTCACTTTTTGATTCAGACAGAGATTTGGGTGAAAACAATAGTGTTTTGCTCCACGTTCCAGAAGGAAAAATAAAAGCAAATCAAATAAGAGCTCAGCAGAACTGTGAATAACTGGGGATTTGAGGGCTGACTTTGCAAGACGACCTGTGACGTACAACACATCACTTATCTAGTATACTGCTCTCTTACACATACGCACTCGATGCATGCTCTTCTCTACAAACTCTTCTCTACACACACTTTATACAGTATACACTCTTTCTGTCAATTAAATGTTGGACAGTTTTCATTGTTAGAAATGTAACAGTGAGCTTTGCTTTTTCTCTTATTCCACTATGATAACGCTGGCAATATGTTCCAGGTCTGTGTTAGTAATATGAAACCAATAAAATAAAGTGTTTGAAAAGAATAGAAGAAGACTGGTGATTTGGTTTGTTATATTGAATTGTTTTATTAAAACATGAAAATATGCCATAGTATGGCATGTCATAAAAACATGAAAAAATGCCACAGTATTGTATAGCACAAAAACATGAAAAAAATGACATGGTACAGTATACTGTGAAAACATGAAAAATGCCATTGTATACTATGTCATGAAAACATGAAAAATTGTCATTGTATAGTATTTCATTAAAACAAGATAAAATGCCATATTATAGTATGTCCTAAAAACATAAAAATGCCATATTATAGTATGTCCTAAAAACTTGAAAAATGTCCTTGTTTAGTATGTTGTAAAGACATGATAAATGTCATAGTATAGTATGTGATAAAACATGAAAAAATGTCATAGTTTAGCATGTCGTCAAGAAAACATAAAAAATGCCATAATATAGGATATCGTAAAAACAAGATAAAATGCCCTAGTATACCATGTTGTAGAACATGAAAAAAAATCCCATAGTAAAGTATTTCATAAAAACAGGAAAAATGCCATACTTTAGTATGACTTCAAGAAAATATGAAAAAAATGCCACGGTATGTCATAAAATATGAAAAATGTCATAGTATACTATGTCATAAAAACCTGAAAAAAATGCCATAGTATAGTATGTGGTAAAAACATAGTATAGTGTGTCATAAGCAGTAGTAGTAGTACATTAAGCAGTGTTGTTACACCACTGCAGAAGACAAGGTCATGAAGATCTCCAGTAAAAGCTCAGATGATGAAGCATGCGAATGTGTGTTGATGTGAGGAAGGTTCCACCCTCCTCACTGCTTCACACATCGCCGATCTTTTCTCATCAGTGGAATTGTAAACATCAAATTCAAAGTCAGGTACTTCACTTTATACAGTATACACATTAAACATTTCTGTCTACTGTATGTAGGACAAGCTTCACTGCTACAAATGTAACAGTGAGCTTTGCTTTCTCTCTTATTCCACTATGATGACATTGGCAATATGTTCCAGGTCTGTGTTAGTAATATGAAACCAATAAAATAAAGTGTTTGAAAAGACTCAAAGGACACCGGTGATTTGAATTGTTCTGTTTTTACTTTGAAAAGGGAATGTCAGAAGTGATTATGGCTCATTATGTGGGGTTTGTCTTTAACTTACAATAATATATGTATAATTACACAGATGGTCGTTACATAAAAAGACGAGCTTCACCCTTCTACTTCCACAGGTACACAGTGTGATTTATAGATTATATTGCAAAAAAGAAGTAAAGGACAAAGTGGTCAAAAAAACAGCAGAAATACAAGAAATCACACTTTGGGGATGTGGGACCAGTGATATGGTAAGGCAACATAAAAAAAGATTCTTTTTTTTATACAAAAATGAAAGACGACATTTACAGTAAGGCAGTGTTTAGGTAGTGGAGAGGTAAAACAACAATGCAGAAAGCTGATATCGGTTCCTGTTGGGTGCTCCATGTGGCAGTGTTTGCAAGTAGGACGTACACGAGGGATCTGAAAGGTGGGGCTGGGGGAAAAAAATCCCCAAAGATCTTAACGCATTTTCTAGTTTACGATGGCAGAGCTACGGCAGAGCAAATAGCTCTGAAAATCACCGATCACTCAAACACTGGTGAAGCAGCGAAATGTGAGGGAGCATGCAGTTACTTCTCTGAAACACTTGAGGATAAAACGCGCCTTCTTTAGTCTTGTGAATTACTAGCCCTGAGACATAATGTAGCATTTCTTCGTACAAAAAAAAAAAAAAAACACTTGCAGATTACACCGGTGGCTCCTTTACTTAACTCAATAGTAAGATTCTTAAATTTTTACCTCAGGACAGGATTACCTGGCTGTGCTCTTTAAATAAAATAAATAATAAGCACAGGGAGGTTCAGATAGGTCACTGATGGTCACTTCACGCTAGTTTTTAATACTCTCTTTAAATACTTTTTTTTTTAAACTTTACAAATCATTTTCTTTGCTAAAATGTTTTGGCAGAAATTTAGGAATGTTAATATAAATGTAAGAATTTTGTAAACATCCTCAGTATTTGTAGCAATAGGCCTTAAACATACATTTAACTGCATGTGTGACAGTGATGTTTGTCAGACAGCGGTGTGCAGTGGAGTTCCTGTGGCGTGCGTGGGGGAGGAGGAGTGCTCGGAGGAGGACAGAGAGTGGGAGGAGGTCTCCTTTTGCAGCTCCTCCACCCTCCTCTGTAGCTCTGCTCTCAGGATCAGCAGCTCCTTCAGGGTCTGGTGTACTGGCACCTGACACAAATAAAAAGAGATTACCTCCAAACGAAGTGCAAATCTCCCGAAAATCAGCAAACCACCCTCAAACGTCTGTAAATATTAGACTGGTTGATGGAGATAAACGTTAATCTGTGTTGTTACACCACTGCAGAAGAAGACAAGGCCAGTCAAAGCTCAGATGATGGAGAAGCATGTGGAGAACAGGCACGGGACGATATGAAAATATCATGCTACGGTTACCCTGGCCAAAATATGAAAATATGCTTTAAACTCTTAAAATTGCTCTAAATCTAACTGAAATCACTTTACCTTATATTTTGGTAAGAAACAACTATTTTTGTTGCATCACAGATGGACATTTCTACCTGTGTACAGCCAATTAAAGGACCAAACTAACATTTGTTGTTGTTGCTCTGGTTGCTGTGGTTGATAAATACACGCACGATGCCCACTGCACAACAAGCACTTTCACTTCCTACTTCATCTTACAGTACGCTCCATCCAATGAGAAGATGAATTTTCTGTCAAATAAAATAAATTCTAATTAATCTGAACTCTTCCTTATGAGCTGAAGCAAAATTCCAGATTGGGATTCTCTTCTGGTTCTGAGGAAATGCTCAGCCTGGGTGGAGGGCTGCGCTCCTCTCGCTTCCTGCCTTCGTCTTATTTCACCGATCAGTTGGCACTGTCCCGACTCGGCAGGACGCGTACCTGCGGTCTCATGCGCGGGTTCCAGCGGGCGTAGTAACTGGTCCACAGCTCTAGGTGTCTGGAGGAAACCAGCGGATACAGGACGTGGTGCTCATAGTCCACGTAGAAAGGGTTGGTGAATTCCTCGGGCTGGCTGGTAGGGGCGACAAGATTGGACAGTCGGTAACTGCTCCTGTCATTCACACCTGTGAATGAGGCGGCCACCTTACCTGTTAACGTAGGACCACAGGGACACAGTCTTGGTCTGCACTTCCTGCGCAGGACAGAGGAGTTTTCATCACATGGCTCTTCAGACCCCCCCACCCCCCCACGGGCAATGGTACATACCTTGGCTGCCCTCTCCTCCTCACTGTTATACAGGAATGTACCAAACAGACAGCTGTAAAGATGGTCCAGCACGGTGATCAGGAAAAGCTCGTTGAACTCAAAGGCTGCCGGGAACTGCGATCAGGAGAGGAGACACGCTTATGATTGGACAGTGGCAGCTTTGCTCACGCTCAATCTGATTGGCCAAGCGTACGCGGTACGCTGTAATGAAGCCTTCACTCATGTCTGGGGCTGTTACGTGTCTACGTTCATGAGGATGAAGGACTCTGACCTGTCGGGTCATCTGCCACACACAGTCGATGAACTGGACGAAGAGAGGGGAGCGTTCAGAGTTAGCATGGTTCTCGTCACCGTGACCCACGCGCTGCAACACAAGAACACACACGTTGTCTTGATGGGCGCAGGGAATTAGCTTACGCTACACAATGTTGTGTTATATGGCGCTGGTTATGCTATATACTGGTCCTTAGACAAATTAACACTAAAATAATACAGGGCAATCAGGCTAGGATCACACTGTGATCAAACCTGATTGCCTGCAAAAGCATTGAAAAAGCTAAAAGACGTGAATGTGGTTAGTACATGACTTCTCTTGTACTAACTGACCGGAAAGCTAGCTGAGGTTTGATTACTATTTTAGTGTTAATTTGTCTAAGGCCCCACTTGTGGGTGGGCATTATTCATTCATCTTCACTGGACGTTAAAAGCCATGCGCCAACTCTAGGGCGGTCACCATGGATGAAGTGATGAATGAAGTCAAAAGTTGCACGCCCAACGTGGGGCTTGAACCCACGACCCTGAGATTAAGAGTCTCATGCTCTACCGACTGAGCTAGCCGGGCAACAAAATCAATTAAATTATGGTTATGGACACTGGTAGAACGTTCTTGTCTCAGAAGTTGAAAGCAAGAACAAGAGCAGGCAGCGGGGGGTCAAGGAAGTAGAGTAGAGTGAAGTGTGCCCTATTCTGTTTGGAAGGGTTTCACCATTTATGAAGGGAGATTCACTGGAAGTTAGGAGTCATGTGCCCAATGCGCCAACTCCAGGGCGGTCACCATGGATGAAGTGACGAATGAAGTCAAAAGTTGCACGCCCAACCCACGACCATGAGATTAAGAGTCTCATGCTCTACCGACTGAGCTAGCCGGGCTAGCACATGACTTCTCTTGTACTAACTGACCGGAAAGCTAGCTGAGGTTTGATTACTATTTTAGTGTTAATTTGTCTAAGGCCCCACTTGTGGGTGGGCATTATTCATTCATCCTTGATGGACGTAAAAAGCCATGCGCCCAACGTGGGGCTCGAACCCACGACCCTGAGATTAAGAGTCTCATGCTCTACCGACTGAGCTAGCCGGGCTGTGTGATTGTAAACTTGATATGTTCTGTCGCTGCCATAGCATGGACAGGAGCAGTACAGAAGTTGCCCTTCATTTTGGATGCTCTAATAAATGCTGCTGCCTGCAAGCTGCAATACTCTATATAATATCTCTATATATAATTAAAATATAAATATATATATGTAACTATAAATAAGTGCATATAATTAAAATATAAATATATATATGTAACTATAAATAAGTGCACATAATTTTGAGGAAATAGTGCCAACACTCGAACTACGTGATTGACTTGAAGCAGACTCTGGTTACGGTTCAGACCAGGAAGTCAGTCCAAAGGAGTCCAGACATGCTGCTGCATTCTGGGCTATTCTCTAAGGGTGTCACCATAGATGAAGTGAGGCCAAGTCAGAAGTCAAAAGCTTCACGCCCAACGTGGGGCTCGAACCCACGACCCTGAGATTAAGAGTCTCATGCTCTACCGACTGAGCTAGCCGGGCTAGCACGAAACTTTCTTGTACTAACTGACTGGAAAGCTAGCTGAGGTTTGATTACTATTTTAGTGTTAATTTGTCACACAGCTACCAATGTTTTCTGAGTCCGTGCTGTCTGAAGTATGAAGTCATGGTTAGTTTCACTGGCATAAACTGTGGTCAACAAGTTGGAAACAAGAATAAGATTTCAGTTCCTTACAGCAGCAAACTTGTGTCCAAAGCTAATCCACTCTTTCTCCAACAGAACCTGCAAAACAAAAACACACACAGACATTATGATGCTATTCAGACAAAAGCTTCAGCAGCGGTTGGTGTTGTGATGCGGTGTGCCACCTGGAATCCTCGGAGAGTGCGGTAGTAGCTGTCCAGCATCAGCATGGCCAGGGAGGTGAGCTGAGAGGTTCTGTCCCAGCCGTCACTGCAGTGGACCACCACCGACGTCTTCCCAGACTCCAGCTTGTCGGCTATTTTTGCCGCTCCCGCTAACAACAGCTACGCACATACAAACACACAACACATTAATGGTGTGCTCTGTGCAGTTCATGGTTAATTCTGCACAGTGTAGGGAGAAGGGAGTTCTTTACCCGTATATACTCCAGCCAGTGGGTCTGGTCGATGGCAGAGTGCCAGTGGGCCTCATCTATGGTGGGGTAAACCACGTCCTTCATCTTTCTCAGCGACTCCCTCATCACGTGGATGTTGGGGATTTCCAGAAAGTTCAGCTCCACGTTGGGGTAGAAACTTTCACTCTCGTACCCTCCATCCTTCGCCTGCACGTGGCGGAGGCAGCAGAGGTGAGGGGACTAAGAGGAAGAGAACCGAGCCGGTGTGTCGTGCAAAGGTGAGGAGGGAGCGGCGTACCTTGTTGGTGACCGCCACACTCCCCTGCCGGGCGTCGAAGATGGTGAGCTTGTGGGACTGAGCGTTGGCGTCCATGATGATCTGGAGGAAGCGCTCGTCCTCTTTACAGCGCCGATCTGAAGGTCCGACCAGGGGTTGGCTGCAGCGTACAATGGTGGCTTGTGACTCTGGGTGGATCCAGGACAAGACCTGCAGGAAGAGTGGGCCCAGTTCAGGACCAGGAGGACCCCCCAGTTGTTATCCAATAACATATACTGTACGTCTGTCTGTATGTTAAAACTCTTTCATCCACATTTGAGCACTGACTGGAATGCGGTGCTTGGCTCTGAACACGGCCACTCGTTTGACGTCTTCGTCCGTGATGTTGGTGGGGATGACCAGGACGGAGGGGTAGGTGTCGCACAGTTCGTAGGTGCTGTTAACCTTGCTGATGGTCCAGCTCTCATTGGGCAGACCCTGGCAAAAACAACCACGAGAAAGTAGCCATTAGAAGACTTCTGACAATTTGAGTTTGAAGAAATCAGCAGGAAGTGTTGATGTTGAGAAGGTGACAGTGAAGGAGGCGCGCACTCGCCTGTCGCCTGTACTCTGCTGTTGGGTCATACACCTTCCAGCCGTCCACAGGGAACTGCTCCTTGTACAGGAAGGCGAACAGTGGCTGCAAGAGGATGAACAGGTTGTCTGTCAGAACATGCTCGCTATAGAATGCAAACAAAAGTATCGAAAAGGACCTGAACATGGTTAGTACGTGACAAGTGTGTTGACATTATTGTTATTATTGACATTATTCAGGCTGTCATGGGCAGCCAGCGGTGGTCAAGGAGCTGCAGAGTGATATGAGCGCTTTTCTGTGTTTGTCTCGAAGGGCTTCAACATTCATGAAGGGAGATGCACTGGAAGTTACAGGGCACGCAACGTGGGGCTCGAACCCACAAACCAAGGGTTAGTCCACAGGAGTCCAGAAACGCTGCTGCATCCTGGGCACTTCTCTTTAGGCAACACCATGGATGAAATGAGGCCCATCAGAGGTTAAAAGATCACGCCCAACGTGGGGCTCGAACCCACGACCCTGAGATTAAGAGTCTCATGCTCTACCGACTGAGCTAGCCGGGCAACAAAATCAAGTAAATTATGGTTATGGACACTGTTAGAACGTTCTTGTCTAAGAAGTTGAAAGCAAGAAGAAGAGCAGGCAGCGAGGGGTCAAGGAACTGTAGAGTGAAGTGTGCCCTATTCTGTTTGGAAGGGTTTCACCATTTATGAAGGGAGATTCACTGGAAGTTAGGAGTCATGTGCCCAATGTGCCAACTCCAGGGCGGTCACCATGGATGAAGTAATGAACGAAGTCAAAAGTTGTACTAACGACTGGAAAGCGTGGGTTTGATTACTATTTAAGTGTTCGAAGGCCCCACCCGACCCTGAGATTAAGAGTCTCATGCTCTACCGACTGAGCTAGCCGGGCTAGTACATGACTTTGCTTGTACTAACTGACTGGAAAGCTAGCTGAGGTTTGATTACTATTTAAGTGTTAATTTGTCTAAGGCCCCACTTGTGGGTGGGCATTATTCATTCATCTTCACTGGACGTTAAAAGCCATGCGCCCAACGTGGGGCTCGAACCCACGACCCTGAGATTAAGAGTCTCATGCTCTGATAAATGCTGCTGCCCCCAAGCTGCAATCGTCATAAATATTGTGATATCATTTTGAGGACATGGTGCCAAACCTCGATCTGCACGATTGACTTGACTGTGACTGAAGACAGATGTCAGTCCACAGGGAACTGCTTCTTGTATAGGAAGGTGAACAGTGGCATGGAAGTGGAAAGAGTCATATTTACACCGGTGATGGGCCGATTAATTGCGCTGCTATTTTGGTATCGACTGACGCCTGCGCTCATGAGGATGATATACAAAAAATGTTAATGTGAAGTTTCTGGGATGATGTTACTTGGCATGAACAGAGCCCTGGTTTTGTTTTTGTTTGTTTTTTATAGGCTGTTGTGAACTGTGTGCACATAAGACCTAATAGCAGCTGAACAAAGCAGATTTTTTTTTTCTCTCAGAGCTACATTTTTGTGTCATATCAATTTCTCTTGGTTCACTTCATTTGTGAATGATGATTATGAGTGATGAAGGCATGATCCCTCACCAGCTTCCCACCAGCGAATACTGCCAAACTGAAAGAAGCGGTGCTGGAGATGTAGGCCAGGTCTCCACAGTGACAACTTTTTTTTCCTCTGTACCACTCAAGCTGTGAAAGGTTTCTACACCAGCACGACTTTTCCCTTTCACCTCGTTCAGTATCTCTGCCTCACATCTCTTCTTCCATGTCCCCTGCCACTCTGTATGAAAAGCCTCCCTACACTTCTGGCTACTGGAAGTCCAGAACAGTCTGAAACTAAACTCTTGGCTAACGCAACATGAACATTCTCTTCAAATAACACCATCATGGACATAAGTCATGTTGAGCCAGTGTTAGGGAGGACATCTGAATGAAACTAACCAGGTTGTGAGAGAGCGGGAAGGCATGTTTGGCCAGCGCCTCCACCACATCTGGATGGTTCTCCTCCATCTTATAGGCAAACCTGGGACTCCTCATGTCCTGGTGCAGAGAGCAAAAGTTGAAAAATCCTCAAAAACAAGTTGGAAGACATCTCTCTGTCAGTAAAAGGAACTTGTGAACACCTGTTTCAATGAGCCATATGTATCATAAATGACTAAATGCCTCCTTAGTGGTGTGAGTAAGGAAGCGCTACCTTGCAGACCAGCTCCAGTCCTTTGGTGTTCTCTCCTTGGGTGGGAACACTGATGGTCTCCAGTCTGCTGATGGCTCCCAGGTTCACATCGAGAATGAACGGAGACTCCTGCGTGCGCACACAACGACACGAGGACACAGTTTGCAGAGAAACGCAACTGCAGATTTTGAACGTGAATAAAAGCGACGACAATGAAGATAAGCGAAGAGTACGATACCCGCTCGACACTGGTGAAGTAGAGCTTGTAGTCTGTGATGGTCAGAGTCCCGTTAACCAGACCACTGAATGGACAGATGTACATCACGTCCTTGACTGCACAACACAGACACACAAAGTTTTACAAATACCTGACGTTGTGTGTGATGTCATGCATGTGACGGATACGGGCACCTGTGGTCTGGATGGTCTCTCCTGGCAGCAGGGGAACCTGGTTCTGCAGCATTCTTCCCTGTGTCCCGTATCTCAGAGCTTTGAGGTTCTGCACAGAACACAGAGCTGTCAGTGGAACCACCTGGACCAGCTGATCTGACAGGGTTTCACTAAGTAACACACGGTGTTCTCCACACACTGCTAACTAACAAAACTAAAAAAAAAAAAATAAAAATCAATAAACCGGTATAAAATTACAACAAAAGAAATAAAGACAAAAAGTAAAAATAAAATAAATAAATAATCCCCTGTTGTGTTTCTGTGGGAAGTTTTCCCATCAGGAAGTGTTGCATTAAGAGGGCAAATAAAATGAAATGGAAAAAAAATTAATAGCACAATACATAACACCCTGTTGAACACCCTTTATACCCTGAATAACCTTTATTGTGTAGTGATCTTTGAAAAAAGTCCTCTAACAAGACTACCTGAAGACAAACCCTCGTTTTTATCTCATCTCTTAGAGCACGCTGTGTATTTTTAAACGTTCACGTGTATATAGATCTATTCATTATTCACATGTTGTGTTGAACGCTGCCTCACCTCTCCTGCTGCACTATGACAGCACCAAGACAAGCTCTCAAGCTTTAACTTGAATAAAATCAGTCAACCTTCAGCTGGTTTTCATTCTGTCAGCAAACAGAATACCAGTGTTTTCCGAATTCACTATTCACTGACGTCTGTTCAGTTAAATATGGAACAGAGAACAGTGGATTCCACGGAGCCCCTTGAGGGACATGGAGTGAAAAAAAAAAATTTCAGGGGAAAAAAGAAAAAAAAAAGGCGTTGTTTTTTGCGGATCTCATAATCACTTTCAAAATATTTCACAGGAAATTGTGTTTTTTCTCCGGAAGTGGGAGGGGACCAACACTTTAAGCCACATCTGTGTATCAGTAACAGAAACAAACGTTAGAATTCAGGACACATATAAGACTGTTAAGTCTGTTAAACTCTACATGACATCAGTGAATTTAAGTAATTTATGAATTCATTCAAAGGAAATTTGTATTTCTACAATAACCCTACATGAATATTTAGGGACGGAAAATCCACAAAACAGAGTACAACGAATGAAATCCAGGAGGCTCAAAGCACAAAATAATAAAAGTAAATAAATAAATCACAAATATACTAATAACCCAGTGATTAAGCATAACTCACATAATGTTAAGGGACTTGTGAGAGACAGATGAAAAGTATGAAGGCCCAAATATCCTCCCTTTTTACGCCAAAGTATGGGCCAAATGCCTACGTTTCCCGGAATGCAAATGAATAGCCTCTTTCATGAGACATGTCGTGTTTTGGGGACAACAGCAGTGAGGGCAGCAGAGACAGGAGGAGAGGAGGACAAGGCATGCTGTGGCAGAAAGGGGGAGGGGGAGGTCAACAGGAGACAGGACACACGGTGAACGACTTGCCAAAGCATTGGAGGGATGCTCAGAGTCACTTTCTCCATGGTAACAAAGCCCTTCATCATGTAAATCCTGCTGCAGGGTCAAGCCAGCATGGAGAAAGTGAGAGACAGAGAGAGAGGAAGAGACATTATACAGTACAGTAGAGTCCTCGCAGGGAGCCGCAGCTGGACATATTGTGCATTAACGTTATAGTCCATTCCATGAAGGACATCAGCAGGGGATGTCAGGTGATCCTGATCCGTGACAGACACTCCTGTTCCTTGTGTCCAGTCAGGGACAGTTGACCCCGCCCCCTCTGCTGATGAAGTTTCACACTCTCAGATGTAGTTATACACTCTGGTCACTTCATGAGCTCCAGCTGTAGTGTTGTTGTTTGTGTTGACACTGTCAGGAAGCTCATCATGATGAGCACATGGTGTTTATTACTGAGCTCATAGTGGCTGCTGATGTTGTACTAGGTGTTCCTAATATCCTGACCCTCTCATGTATATCAATGGGGTGGACAAAATATTAGAAACACCTCTGAGTATAATGCAGCCCATCAGCACACGTCTCAATGATAAATGAATGAAAAGCCTGAAAATGTTTGTGTCTGTAAAAGGGACCTCATGAAGCGGTCAGTTAGTGTGATTTGTGATCATACGGGACTTTTAAACAGTTTTATGAATCAGGTTTTTAATTCACTGCATTAGCTCCTGCAGGAAGGAACTATCTGGTTATTTAGACTGTCTCTCAATTGATTTTCCAGGGATATACAAATGTGTTCCAATATAGTATGTGCCAGTCAAAGCCTATATTAGCTCATCTGGAGCAGGATGGTGCGTGTGGATTTATATTTGTTTCTGCTGTATTTGTAAAAGCATCTTTTTAGCATCAAAGTGAAGATGATATCCCATATACAGTATCTGATATGCACATAATGATTATTCAGTCAAACCCTTGCGTTAAGTTGCAGTTCACAAAGTTGAATATAGGACTCTGTAGATGTGAGATACAGTATTTCAGTGGACTTCAGGTTCATCAGTTTAAAAGAGGGATAGGTTGATTTTTTTTTCCTCGCAATACCTCAATAAAACATACAGTATGTGCTGGTTATAAAATAAAATGTTGAAATGTTTGACTCGATAATGGCACTACCCACAGTTTCTTCTTCTCTGTTAACTACTGAATACTGATAAACAGCTGATGAGTCTGCCATTCTTACCCTGGGATTCAGCTTCTTGGACACCTGCAGGTTAAACATACCCAGTACACAAGAGACACACACACACACACACACACAAAAACACACACGCAGTTCATGTGAGGCCACTGTCTTTACTGTGCGGCACCACATCTCTCATTTGAACTGATATCCTTCTGCATTACGTGACACATACACTGATGAAGAAACACACGAGAGCCCGAAGCCGATTCAGCAAGACGTCCGAGTGAATTCCACAACGGAGACCTGCCGCAATGCGAGCAGAAAGCCGCGCGGGAGCAAATGCATGTGCGATCAAGCAGCAGACGAGCGCTACGCGCCACTTCAGTCTACAGAAGGGACTCTTGGGTGAAGCATGAGGTGGAGGCCGATTTCACACCTGCAGCCTTTAGTCTGCCTGAACTGCTACTCTGGTTTGTTGTTTGTTTGGTCTTTGGTCAAAGTAATGGACCTGCAGGTGTGAAAGTGCTGGAACTCGCACCCCGCAGCGCACATACAGACCTGCACACAGCCTGCTTTCACTGGAGTTAGCTCGGTCTGTGGACCCATCTGGGCAACGAAGTGCCTGCGTCTGGAAATCTTTCACTTCTTTCCACTATCATTTTTCAATGCTGTGTCTCTGAACTGGTCCTGTATGCCTGGAGAGATGCCACTAAGTGATTTGTGGTAGTGAGGTTTCTGCTCTAAGACAGTTTAAATGACCAGTCTCTTACTGGTCACATTTGATCACAACAAAGTACCTGAAGTTTATGTTATCTCTGTTGCAGGCCTCTGTCCACTTTTTATTCTCATTATTAATTTCATGAAGGACGATTTATTACAGGACTGATTCGATTCAGCCGGATGCATTTAAACGAGGAGAAAAGGCTTTTCCCAGCTCCGCTATCTCATTTGCAGCTACCCACCGTGCCGTCTCGTTCTCGGGAATGGTCGTTTCACACGTGCAAAGACCTCAACCTAATTCCAGCGTGCTTCGGCATACTCAGCAGTTCCCGTTTTGTTCAAAGGATGAACCACAGCGTCAGGAGAGAAGCTGTACAGCAGCTCAACCATACCGTACATTTACGCACACAAAGCTCTGCCCGCACACTTAACAAGCGACGACTGATGAGCTCGTGGCCTGAGGTGGAAGGAGATGAGTTCAACAGTTCTGGTTCCACTCAGGGTTCAGCTTTCTGTGGTATTTCTGTTTCCAGAAAATTCAGCACGGTCTGAGAAAATGGCCAAATTTGTGCAGTCATCCAGCCGCCTTCCACACAGTGCAATACAGCACCAGTCTCAGACGACCACACGAGGACGGAGCGCAGCACCAACTCCTACTTCTGGCCGCGAGCTCATCGATCAGCCCTCGTTCGCACGCGTTCATATGCATTTCTATGAGCCTTACCATGAAATCTGGTTTCCTTCCAACCTATCAGTTACGAAACATAAATGCATGAGAAACGCTGTCAGCAGCCTGCACGTACGGTTGTGTGTCTGTGTGCGTTAGCTACCTTGTTGTCCCTGTTCACGATTTCAGGCGGGACTGATCCTGAGATCTGACTGGAGATGGTGGCTGCTATCAGCTGTTTACACCACTCCACGTGAGAACCTGTTGGACTGAACCAAAAGAGACAGGGAAGAGCTGATACACAGTATAGCCACTGACATGTACTGTATATGCACTTGGTCATTATTTCATACTACAGCCACTGAAAATTCTAGATTCTGATTGGCTGGTGGGCTCCAGTGTAACCACCATCATTCCAAACAGACTGTTCTCTCATTGTAAACTGTAAATATGCAGTGAAAAGCCTTCAGTGCTTCACCGATCATATGTCATTATTCTTATTTAATGACGAATAATGGATTTGAGCCAACTTGTCCACAGCTTGTTTTGTTTTGTTTTTTAGCCTGGGAGCCACAGTGGGTCGATCCAGGTACTGGGTTTCCAGTTGTTGGTTTGCAGCCGCTACATCCAGATTTCACAAACTCTGCAGATTTATTCAATAAAAAATAACCCCTTAACTAACACGTACGGTAATAAAGTGGTAGCTGGTGGAGACTGGGTTACTGTCACTGCGTCTGAAAACTACATCTATGCAGCCTTTGGTAAACACGAGCGTTGCCTTCAGTTCATAACGGGGGGCTGTCTCAGCGGCGGCTGCTTGACATTAAACGGGGCCTTTTCCCTGAGCTAACGCTAGCTGAACGCTAGCTGTTTACGCTAACCGTCTGTTAGCCGCTCTACTTCTGCAGTATGGAGAGTAAGATAACCGTTAGCTACTGTACGGTTTGTAACGCCACACTCCGGCACAAAAAACTGCTAATATATGCTTCTTAATTAAAATAAATTGTAAAATAATTAAAAGAAGCGCTTCTTTATGCATGTATTGATATTATTCGCTTAGTTAATATTTCATGAAATACTGTGAATAAGCAAGACAACCGCAACTGGTCAGTTTGCCGTCGAAGTCTCATATATTCCCTTCGTAATATCGAGAAAACTCACCTGTCTTGGGTCTCAGCAGCGGCTGGTCCGCAGCTCGAAGAGCCCCAGGGTTTTCTGTTCGGCCCCGCTCCGTCCGCCGCCCCGACGGCTCCGGCCTGTTTCTCCATCTGCCAGAAAACGGTTCGCTGTATGGGGCAACTGAGGATGGGCGGGGGCGGATTACTTCCTCTGATATGGAGTGAAACCCGGGCTGAACCGAGCCTGTTTGTCCTATGAGCTCCCTGGACTGTGTGCGGAGTTCCGGTTCCTAACAGACCCTGTCGTTCCCTCACATCTGATGAAGTGATTACCCTCCTGTCTGTCTGCCTCTCACCAGCATCTCTTCCTCCCTCTGTTGCTCCGCCTGTTTTCAACATGATACACACACACACACACACACACACACACACACACACACACACACACACACACACACACACACACACACACACACACACACACACACACACAGAGAGTCTGCTTTTCGTGACTTCAGAGGACATTTCATTGATATTAATTTGCATTAATTTCTTGGAGACTAACCCTCACCTGAAAATTCAATCATTTTCATTATGGGGACTTGCTTTTTGTCCCCTTAAGCAAGACAAGTCCCCGTAATGTTGCTGTGTAAACAGCTTTAGGTCCCCACAACAGGAGGAATACCTCCACCACTTGTTTCTCTGTTAAGCTTCACTCTCATATTCACTTCCTGCCGGATGTGAAATCAATTGTGAAACTAACTTGTGCAGGTGAAAGGACATAGACCAGTCTGTATCCAGTGTATGTCTTAATTTCACCCACTCTTTGGATGGATGGTGGTGCTGGTTTGCTTTGCCAGATGCTGGGACCTGGCAGCTTCACACACATTCTACACAAACAAAGGAAACAATACAGTGCAGCACATGGGGGGCAGTGTAAAGAGGAAAACAATCCATGCAAGACCTCCAGCTACTGGAGGAGTTTTTATGGAAGGAATTTACAACATTTTTATTGCACCAAAAATATTAACTAAGCCTGGTTTTTCAGTACAAATTTCACTTGCAATAATCACTGTTCTCTTTTTTCTGAGAAATTAAAATCTTAATTATGAAACTTAGAAATACAGAATTAAACAAGCAGCCGCACCACCTGAGCTAATTCTAGAAATGAGGTAATTATGATATGCAGTACTGGACACTCAGAATTCAACTTCCTTTCATGTTATTATTTTCTGTTTGACATTACTATTACATACAGTGGGACCTTGGCAAAGACAGTAAGAAACCTGTTTTTGTTAAGTTAACTGGTACCATCTTCTGATAAGGAACCACTTGTAAAGTAGTTAGAAGTTGTATTTCAAGTGAATGAATAATTCACTGTTTTATAAATCAGTTATAAGTGTTAATAATTAGTTTATAAACAAAACTTGCTCCAGATGTCCTGCAGCTCTTTTGCAGAAAGTATGTAATCAAACAATCCACTGAAAACAGCCTGGTAAGGAGTTAAAGATATCTGCTGCCACGGCCAAAAAAAAAATAAATCATGTGACAACTTGAAACCGATTTTGTTTTTTCTTTTTCTGGCACGGCAGCAAAACACTTCTGTAATGCAGAAAGAAATGTAACACCTTAAAAAAAACCTAAGTAAATTAACATGTCAGAGACAGAAATACTTAAATTAATTTAATCAGTAATATTTACATAACAGGAGCCATCCAACAAACTGTGGAGAGGATATAACACGATTAAAAGAAATACATTTGAAATGTGTTCTGATTGGACCTTTTCAGCAAACTTTCACTGTTGAAGCCAAAAAGATTCCCGAAACAGATTTCATGTGCATTTATTAAAAAGCAGGCTATATTATGACACGAAACCCCTCAAACTACAATCCCCTATGTTAATGAAAGAGTCAAACTGAAATGAACAATGACACAAGTACTTGTCAGATTCATGACTACAGAGCCAGAGTGAATCTAAAAGCTAAAGATTCATCAGAGAACTGAGAGGACGATGTCAAGGGTCTGTGACAAGTGAACAGTATCCAGAAGTTTCTGCCTTTTTTAATCCTGCGTCATCAAATATGACCCCCCCAAAAAAAACAAAACAAAACAAAAAACCAAAAAAAACAATGGAGCAGAAATCCACAATTTATACCAACAATTTCTGAGCCAACATTACTTTCCTTTTTATAAAACTGTAAGATTTTACACTACACAAAATAATTGTATTTTACAACAATAGAACTTTAGACAGTAAAATAGGTTTTGATTGAGGTAATTACATCATGGTTCTTGTACAAAGTAAAAAATAAAAAAAATAGATTTTCATCTGTTTGTTTTTTTCTAAACGCATCCACCCTGTCCAACACGTATTTAATGTAGCTGTTGCCTCGTTTCCACATCTGTCGTTTGACCTCCAAACCCAATTCGCTCATTTGTGAAACACAGGAATCAGCTTGTTCGACCCACCGCAGAAAAGTCATGTTTGAGATGTGACGCACTCGCGCACCCAGGCTCGACCCTTACTCTCAGCTCCGGGCGCAGCCCTCATTTCGTTCTAGTTGCCCCTGGTGATGGTGGGCAGCTCTGGCGACACCTGCTGGCCATTCCGCGGGATTACACTTGTATAGTGGATGTGGAAGGATTAGGGACGGGTTGTACTCGAAAACAACGCGTTTGTACAATGTGTTGTTATTTCGGGAGGGGCATGGGGCAGTGGCATCGCTACTGGAAGACATTCATATTGTTGAACAGGAAGCGTTACAGAAACAGTTGTGTGGCAGATGAAAAAGAAAAGACCCTGTCCCCTTTCTCCCCTCCAAACAGCTGACCTGCCACACCTGGTGCGAATGCTGGATTATCGGTTACAGAAAGTTACAGAAATGCTTGGAGTCAGCTACCACCATCCCACCATAAGACAAGCGGCACTGATGAAGCAAATGAACACCATAACCCCAGCCTCAATAGGGTCGGTCACAGGTTCTATCATTTTGGGGGTTTTTTTCCAAGTAAAATTGAACTACTCTATAGCTCTCTCATATCCGGGTGTGACGGGAGACACTGAAACTTCTTGCCATGACACATCTGCTTTGAATGGTCAACACAGTGTCAAGTCTGCCTTGAGAGTAACATCACGAGTGCGACCAAGACTACACTGTTCTCCCAGTCAACATTGAGGTATGAGAACTCGATTGAGAGCCCCGTGCATCCTGGAATGGTCGGGGAATATTCCTTTAAAAGGTGAAACCAATGCATATCAAAAGGTTGAGGGTACAGTTGCATTTTCTTTAAAGCAATTTCAGTCAAAAATGTTATGGTGTATTTACCAACAGGGTTCTCAAAAGTTAGAGGAGGAAACCTGTTCCAGCATGGCAGAGTATGGAGGGGATAAAGAGAGGCTTCCTGCAACACAGGGAAAAATGCTCTGTCTTCTACCTGAGCAATACCTTGAATGTGCACAAACCCAAGAACAACAGCAGAGCACCCTCCCAAACCACCGGGAGCCGTCAAATTCAAACATGACCGAAGGTGATTCTAACAAGAATCAAGGCACACATCTAGACATGACCGAAATGACTTTTTACGCCTCATTCATTACTGAAACTGCCACACTGTATGTACACATCATCCCGCATCATACAGTTTGTCTGAGTCTTTCTGATTCCAATTCCTCTTTTGAGCCGAAGGCTGCCTATTGGAAATTCAAGGATGCCGTGGATAAGCACAGCGGGAGAGTACATGGTATCCATGGTTCCAGAAGTAAGGTTCCCTACTGTGTACATCATACAAAGAGAAGTTGTGACCCAAAGAGCCTTTTGGTAAGAAATATCCAATCATCAAGCTTAAATTCTGTTGTAGCTTGAATTTATGGCCTGTGCTTTTTGAGAACTGCTGAAACTTGGAGTTCAAAGCTCACAAATGCAGGACAGAATCTATTCTGTCGTCGGCCAGGTGAGCAGAAGGGTCGGCGGACTCGCCTCACCCCATTAGACGGACAACCGACACGTCAGTGTCTAGGTATGCAGGGTATAATGTACGTTATGGAACACTGAGCTCATTCCAATGGAGTTCAGAAAGTGATCGTAATGGGAATGGAACCGCTTTGTCAGCACTGTATCCAAAGGGAACCTGACATCATATTCACTGGGTAAGGAGGTTAACAACTGTTAATTTGCAAGGAAGGAAATCCTTCTGGAACCAGCAGCTCCTCAGCAGTTTGCATCTCCAAGTACTTAAATAAATCAAATAGTAGATCATGAAAAAGGTCTGCCCAGAGTCAATGTGAGGACAAAACGTTCTGGAGAAAATGTTGACGCTAATGGATTTTTTTGGTCTGTCAATGTCCTGGCAACGGAGTCGCTCTTGTCGGAAAGAATTTCTGGGTCACTGTAACAATAATTAATTTGTGACAGCGGTATCAGTAACGTCACAAACGTGGGGACCCGGAGGACTTGATCTAGAGTGGTGATCCATGTAGATGTCCACATCTGGAGCTTTTTCTTTCTTTAAATGCTCATTCATTGAGATTTATTACATTTTCAGTGATACATCCCACAGGTGGAACCGTCAAAAAAAACACCAATCAGGATTTGTCTCTGACGGATGCACACTCCAGTCCTGCTCTTCAAGTACTCCAGTAACATCCTCATCAGACTGACTGAAGAAATATGACCATGATTCTTCAGAGTTTATGTCAGTTGGCTTCAAACTAACTAGAATGGGAACTTCTTGAGTTAGCAGCAAAACCCTCATATCAGGCTATTTCTAAAAAAATCTTTAAATGCCATTGTCGCAGAAGTTTGATTCTGTTTCTGCAAGCACGCACACACACAAACGCGCACTACTGTCCATGTGAGGTCCTGAGTTCGACTCACACTGCGGTGTGGACACCAGCTCCACGACAGCACAAAAGCCCACAAACAACTTTTAAAGCATGTGCTTTCTGGACAGGTTGGTCTACGTGTCCCGTTATTGGAGGATTTTATGGAAGGCCATCTGAGACAGGGGGAAAAGTAAAATGATGAACGAATGAGAAAAACAAAAAAACTTATAGAAGGTGGAAAAATAATGACATATTAGTAAGGCATCATAATTTTCAATACATCTTCTCAATTTAAATTTTAACTGGAAATCTGTACTTCATGATGTCAGAATTATGAGACTGGGGGTGATACCTTTGATGCAATGAATCAAAATTATAATGTATCAAACATGTACCCATGAAAGAGTACCAAATTTTAACTTAAGACATCAAAATACAAAACATACTAATATGTCATTATTTGATTGTGGTGGCAGATGTATAATGAATATTTCTATTTTTGCCATTCCTATGATTTTTTTTTTTCCTTTTTCTGGTACCAATGGTCTTCCATATAATCTCCTCTATGAAAAGGACATATTTATTACTCTTCCACATGAGATTAAGTACAATTCCCTGATGTTTACAACGCAGGTCTTTTAGCTTTACCCTTCATTCCAGTGAGCTAACAACAACATTTTTTGCACCATTTTCAATGCTGACATCTAGGGGACATCATCATGTTGCTACACAAAGCTATAACCTGGAGTCCAATAGGGTAGACACATGAGCATTAGGCAACTACACAAGTTGTGTAAACAGTAACCCAATCCAATCAGATACCTCTAGAATGTAAATGTAAAATGAAAGTAACACTGGTGCCAATTGACCGAAACTGCCCCACATGACACCACAAAACCAACACCTGTCCAAACGGCCCATGTGCTATTAAATCACATATGACTTTTCAGTGCAGGGTGTGTGATTACAAACAAGCTGATTTACAAAATGTGTATTTGTGTGTAACAGTTGTGGATTTTTTGTTTTTTCTTCTGCTTACTGTCCCTAAAACCACATGCTGGTAACAAGCATCTTGCATGTTAAGGCTATCATGGACCTGGGCTGGCGTCTCCATCCAGGGTCCGTGTTGAGTGAGAACATAAATGTACAAGAGGATCAGAGGCCGGCACCACTTCATTCCCCTATTCTATATCTTAAGCACCAGAAATACATTTCAAACCATATTTTCAAACGAAGCTGCATTCATGAAAGTAAATCACTGATTCATTCTAACCAAACTATTCTTATTGGCTAGAGCGGTATTTGCTCTCAGTGCCATAGCTTAGGAAGTGCTGGAAAATACTGCTTAGTCGAGTTTAGCTGATAGCAGTGGCAAAACATACATGACAAACACTCGAGCTTTCATCTTCAGGTGAAAAGAGACAAATTCCACACCAAGCAGTCTAAATGCGATACACCTGATTTCTACGCCCAGCTGGAGTTGTGAAGTTGACATGCTCTGCTCTGCAGCTGTGCTAATCCACTTCTCATGAGACAGAGCAACACTCAGCGCAGCAAGTAGGACGAAGTGAGAGTCTTACAACATCTTGATTAGTATTCTGCTTTGTTCACACAGGACACCCATGGTTGTGCAGGGGGGACAAAGGCAGGAGATGGGCTGAGGGTTACAATTCTGGGAAAGGGTTCTTAGACTTAAGGAGACCCCACTGTATATCTGCCACAGATGGAAAAGGTAACTGGTTTTAATGTTGTGGTTCGCAGTGTATATGTGTGACCTGGTTTGAAAGAGCTCACTGTGAACCATCACTAATGTGATTTAACTCGTATTTTATAGTTTTTGTTTTCCTTGCTTCATGGCTCGACTGAGTCAAAGATGCACTGATCAGCCACAACATTAAAACCGGCTACTGACTTCTAAGCACACAAAAGGCGCAGTTCCCTCAAATGTTGTTCACAAATTTATTTTGACAGGAGTGGCATATCAAGATGCTGATTACAGCATGATTACAGCACAGGGGTGCCTCGGGCTGGTCACAGTAGCGCGTCAGATCCTGTCAAACATCACAGTGCCAAAGATGTCTTGAGGAGTGTCAATCAGAACAGTGCCAGACTGTGGCAGCACTGGCCACTGACCACGTGTCACCGCTAATGGTGGACATACCAGATACAGAGTCATGACATCACACCACTGACCCCCCGTCAACTTCCCGTCCATGATGAAAACCACCTCAAAGAGTTTGGTTTGTTGAATGCTGAATGTACTGTAAAGTTTCTGATTTGCAGTCTGGTTTACTTAGTACTAAAATACTTACATCTAAAATGTTATTATTTGGAAAACATTTCTTAAAACTCAAAGAAATATCAAAGAACACTCCAACATTCTGGGAGCAGAGCTTGCACTTGGCACAAAAATCAACACAATTTCATCTGTGGAGAGGTTAGCTTAGCTTTGCCAAAACACTGGAAGCAGGAGGAAACTGCTAGCTTAGGTCCGAACATATCAAAGACACATAGTATTGAATATGGCATTCCACAAGGAAGCATTCGTGGCCCAATTTTGTTTTTCATTATATGCGCTCACAGAGAAATATAAACACCACCATGTCAGTTACCATTTGTACACTGATGACACACAATTGTACATCTCTGTTTCCTCAAATGACCCCAGTGCCTTACTGACATTATTACGTGGAAAAGTACAATTTAAATGAGGAGAAATAAAATAAATAAATCTTTTGGCCAAAAAATACCAAAAGCAGCAAGAATAAATCTACATTCTATGCTTGGAGAATGTAGATTAAAACACAAATCACAAATTCGGGAGTAACTTTAGCTCTCATTTTAACGAGGTCATTAAAATGGTCCTTTTTTCCACAACTCAGTCAGACCATTTTAACTAGGACAGATGCTAAAATGTTCATCCTCGTTTTTAATCACCAGCTGTTTTGTAATTCCCTTGCAGCAAGAGAAAATGGATCACATTACCCCTATCCCTATTAACACTGCACTGACTACCTGTACCTGTAAATTCTTTGACTTGTTTATAAAACTTTAATTGACTTCTGTGAATTTAATTGAATTCTGTGTCCTGGCCAGATCACTGAAATCCTCCTCTGCTCTTCTTCTAAATGTGCCTTTTCTTTTTAAAAGCACTGGTTAGGCCACTTTTTGATTTTGTGCCCCTAAACTGCGGAACTGTGATTTGTCCCAAATGTATCATTGGTGTATGAATATGGGTGTGAGCGGTTGCAAAGACTAGAAAAGTGCTATATAAATGCAGTCCATTTCCATTTACCATAATTTATTAATCCAAAAAAGAAATGTAGGCACCAATTTGGATTTTTTCCTTTTAAAAGATCTGTTGCAGCAGTTTCCTTTGCTTCGAGTCCTTGTTTAAGCAAGGCTAAAGCTATCACAAGCCAAGCTACGTCCCTGGAATCTCTATGAAATGAAAGCACAGAGATTTAAGTGCTGTCGGTCATAATGTTGAAGTGTTGCTTTAATGGACAACAAAAGTACACTTCACAAAACAGTCGTAACTCAAGCTCCACTTCCAGGCTTTATTTAGAGCTGTCGCCTGGAAAAGTAAGCGGACCTTGAGTTAGGATGTTTTTGTGAAACTACCATTCCCAAAATGAAGACTAAGCTCTCTCTTTTTAACAACAGTACAGTTCCCACACAGTGCTGGTATGCGGTACCTCAGTTTAGTACTGAATCTATCGTGTTCATAAGTGGTGATCAGATTTAAAGAAAAGAAAAAAACAACAAAATTGCTGATGTGTGTTGTCAAACAAGTGTGGCGTGGATGGAAAACACATACCTTCAGCCCCCGCTACGCTGCCTGCATGAACGCACAACCGATGTGTGTCCTGTGTGTTCGAGCCCTTGGACTGAAAACCACTGAACATCTTTAAGGCTTCACTGTATGATGAGTCTGTGTGTGTGTGTGTGTGTGTGTGTGTGTCTCGAGACATCTCGTGAAAAGGCTGTACTGTGACATTTTGCATAAATCACCATCATCTCCACTATGGTGTTAAGAGTTAACCGTCAAATCTAAATCTTATTAGCATTTGTTGTTATCCACAGTTAGGACTGCACAATACTAATTAATTCCCTGCATGTGTGTAAGACTGACAGACATCAGAGTGAAAAAGTCAATCTGTATATCAGAGTGAGAGAGAGAGAGAGAGAGAGAGAGTGTGTGTGTGTGTGTGTGTGTCACCAGCACTCAGAAGGGAGTTTGTAGGTGTGTGTATTGCTGTGATGGGGTGGAGGAGGTGGAGGAGGACGTGTTGGGGGTGGGGCTGTGAGCCAAACGGGAGGAAGGAGAGGAGTCGGACAGCTGCAGTTCCTCCAGCTTCTTCAAGTACTCATCTCTGAGGGCCAACAGCTCCTTGTAGCGCTGCTCCACCGGACTCTGCTGCTGAGATGCACCACACACACACACACACACACACACACACACACAAACTTACTTTAGTGACAGTAGAAATAACGATATACCTGAGCTGCAGTGCATGTCTGCAAGCAGCTTTTGTGAGAAGAAAGAAGGAGACAAGTGTCTCCCTCACAGGGCAGTGGAGTCTCTTTTCTATGAAAAGCAGAAAGGTTAGAAAGGGTCGTCCAAAAAAATCCAGGATGTAGTGCTGAAGGACAAAACAGATTTGTATTCCCCTGAAACAGCACATGCTGTGATTGGTCCCCGCTTAGCCATCCAGTGGACTACACCACAGAGATGAGTGCTACTTGGTTAATTCTTTTATTAAGAAAGCACTTGGGATTAGAAGGCACTTGAACACTCATTTCAGAGAGCTTGATGTGGATGTTGACGCCTGCCAACCCTGGAACCACATGCTATATTCAGTCCAGGTCCCCACTTGTTTTTTTTTTTTTTCCCATATTTTAGCTATTATGAATTGTTCTCTGTGGCCTGGTATTTCCCTTTCTATTTTAAACATGCCACTGTTTACCCCCTTCAATAAAGAATGCCCGAGATCCAAGTAATTTTAGACTCCCACCTTCTATTTTTTTCATAGATTAAAAAAAAAGTCTCCACCCAACTTATTTCCTTTTTGAAGAACAATGAAATCTTTGAAAACTTCCGCTCTCCACAAAATACTGCCACTGCTCTGGTAAAGGTCACCAATGACTTACTGCTCGTGGCTGACACAGGCCATGACCTGATAATAATCAGCCATCTAAAGAACCACGTTGGCTCTGAATTGGCTGATCTCCTATCTGTCAAACGCCTCCTTCTCACTAACACTTGGAGGTGCCTCCTCTTAAATTTCTCTGTTTTCTGGTGTTCCTCAAGGGTCTATTTTGGGTCCTCTCTTATGTACTCTATAATACCTCCTGGGGTGAATCTTGTGTGACCAAGCCAATGAGTTCAATTACCACATGGATAACAACCAACTGTATGTCCAGTTAAAGCCTGGACCGCCAATTATTTTTTTTGCATACAATGTCCTGCCCCGCTTAAATTTAAAAAATTGTGGGTCCAAAACCTTCCTCAACCTGATTTACTACAAATTAGAGGTAATTATAATTATACTGTCTACATATGTAATCTGCCTATTGTCTATGAGGCTGATCCTCCAGCAGGGCTCCAAACTGTTAGGATAATTATAATCATTACCTGTTGCCGTATGCGCGGGTTCCAGCGGATGTAGTATGTTACCCACAGCTCTAGGTGACGCATGCTGGCGACAGGGTAGAGGACCCTGCCAGACTCAGGGGTGTAGAAGGGGTTTAAATAAATGTCCATCTTACTGTTGACCAGAGACCACAGGGACACCGTCTTTGACCTCATCTCCTGCACCACAGAAAGAGGGTAACCGTCATTCGTTGGCAGTTGAAGTAGAGTGCTGAAAGGGAACTAGGCAGTATTGTGGGTCCGTGCGATCTTACGTGTTGGTCTCGTGCACTCTCGCAGTTGTAGAGGAAAGTCCCGAAGCGACAACTGTAGAGATGGTCCAGGATTGTCAAGAGAAGGCGCTCGTTAAACTCAAAGGCTGTGGGAAACTGAAGGAAAAGAGTGAACCAGTTACAATTCAGAGATGGCTTCAGTCACCTCTGGTCAGGAAAACACTCACGTATGGTACCTAAAACAGAGCATGTGGTGCAGGGGCGGGGACGCCGTTCACATGACACACTGTGAAGCGAGGTGTTGCCAGAGCGCTCAAAAAAAAAAAATCCCATGCAAATGACACCAGGCTGCTGCAAAAAGTAACCACCCACACGTCAGATGTGTCAGCGATAGCTCTGTGTTCTGCCTGCTCATGTGGAAAATGCTGGATTACAACATAGAGATGCAGTAGAATTATGACTGCACTGGAGTCAAATTCAAAATGGCTCCACCAGGCTATTCGTCATGGTCATGTAATTGATGTAGATGGCTGCAGGGTTATGTTCCTGCCTGATGTCAGCCTGAGTCAAACGTACCTGTTTAGTCATCTGCCATACGCAGTCAATGAACTGAACAAAGATGGGCGATCTGTCCTGGTCTGCGTGGTTCTTGTCACCGTGACCTATCCTCTACACACACAAGAGGTAAAAGGTGAAAATGCATACGTGAAGTCCGTAAGATTCAAACCATTTAATCTGATAATAATATTAACACTCTAAATTTAACACTGTAAAAGATTTTAATGAGCCCACACACAATGCAATTAAGATTATGTAAACTATTTTTAATCAGGTGACTAAATCATGGCTAAACTGAACTGTATTAAAAACACAGGAATCAAAACACAAAAGGCTCAAGCAGATAAGAGTTGTCAAAATGTTACTTACTGAAGCAAATTTGTGCCCAAAGCTGATCCATTCCTTCTCAATCAGCACCTACAACAGCCCCGCATTTGTCTGTTACATCAGGTTCTCTGTGATCTTATTTTTCTTTAACTGTCCATTCATTTCCATAAAGCTTTATCCTGAAAGCCAAACCGTTTACAAAGAAAAAAAGGGATTGTGAGTTGCTGACCTGGAATCCTCTAAGGGTACGGAAGTGGCTGTCCAGCATCAGCATGGCCAGAGACGTGAGCTGCGCAGTTCGGTCCCAGCCGTCGCTGCAGTGAACCACCACCGAGTTGCCACCGGAAACCTTGTCTGCTACTTGGATGGCTCCTGACAGCACCAGCTGCATAAACGGGGTCACACCAGCATTTAGACCTCTTCAACATGAGCACCAAAAGTCCGGGAAATGATGATGCACACCCCTAGATGATCCGACTACCTTCACGTGTTCCAGCCAGTGCGTGGACTCCAGGCTGGAGAGCCAGTGCGACTCCTCCACATTTGGGTAGACGATGTCCTTGAGTTTCTTCAGGGATTCCCTCATGACGTGGATGTTCTGGATGTCCAGGAAGATGAGCTCTGCGTTTTGGTATTCGTCGCCCTCATAGCCTCCTCCGGTGGCCTGGCAAGCGCAAAGATGTGAAGATTATTAAAAAAAGAAAATAGAAGGAACCACTTCTTTAACAGTAAGATGAGATGGATTGTGTGCTCAATCATTTCACACATCGAAGTCATCACAGGAAAATTGTCTTGTCGTTATATAGCACTTTTGGCTTCAGTGTTTTGCACAAGGACACTTCTCCAAATGTAGACTGGAGGAGCCTGGAATTGAACCAACAACCTTCTAATTGAGGAATGACGGCATGCTCTACCTCCTGAGCCTCAGCTAACAAAAGAAACATGGCCACTTGGATTTTTGGACTGTCGGTCACATCCTGGGGTTCAAATTTCACAGTAATGTCACTGTCTCCATCTCTCTATCACTGCTAACTCAGTGATGTCGACAGTGTCACACAGGACGATAACCTGCTGTACAGCCTCCTGCTTCTTGTCAAAAACAACCCTCCTTCCCCTCCTCACCTTGTTGGCCACCGCGTTGACGTTGGGCCTGGCATCATATATGGTGAGCTTGGTCGTGTCGTTGGCCTCCCTGATCAGGTCCAGGTAGCGCTCGTCGTCCTTGTTCCTTTTGCCGGACATGCCGACCAGGGGCTGGCTGCAGCGTGCGATCACCGCCTGGTTCTCCCTGTGGATCCACGACAGAACCTAAAGACACAAGGCGGATGAAACATCGGCAGACGCCAGTCAGTGCTGTAGGACGCGGAGCAGCTGTCGGGTCGGTTTAATGGCACCAAAGTAGGGGAGACTGCTGCACCACGGATGGTGAGACAAAAATATTTGGTGAGAAATTCCAGTTGCAGCTCTGGGTCGGTTCAGTAAAAAAATAAAAAAAAAAAAAAAAGAGGAACCGCCACTTTGGATTTCCGACACTGCATTACAATAGTGGATTGGCTCTTTCTTCTGCAGTATGCAACACCATTTCATAAATCCTTCCCCGAAACAGCCCTGCAGCTCCTGCGGTTGGATCAGGCCTGTTGCCTCAGTTTTGCTGAACACAGACGGGTGCGCTGCTCACCGGTATGCGTGCTCTTGACCTGAAGGCTGCGACTCTTCGCAGGTCCTCCTCTTTACTTTTGAAGGGCACGGCCAGCACAGTGGGGTAGGTGTCGCACAGCTCATAGTTCTTATTGATGAATGTAATGCGCCACTTGTTATTGGGTAAGCCCTACGAGACACAAGGACAAGCGCAACACCAGAGATTATTTTAATTCTGCTCTGAGTTTCACTTCTCTCTGCTTTTTTTCTTCTCATTCTTAAGTTAAGAAATGATGATGAGGCAATAAGAGTGCAGATAAACATGAGTGTGACGGTCCCAGCTCTGGACTTGTCCTCCCTACCTGGCGTCTGAACTCCTCCACGGGTTTGTAGACATTCCAGCCGTTCTCCTCGTACTTCTCCTGAGTCACGTATGCAAACAGAGGCTGGAGAGAGGGCAGTGAAGCAGACGCTTGATTGACAGTTCACAGTTACACTACAGCTGCAACACACAAACACACGGCGGACCGATGGCAGGCCGGGAGATGAACACAGAGACTTCACTGTTACTTCACCTTTTTTTTTTCCTGTGATCAGCAACTACAGATGATATCAGTTATTTATTGTTCGGTCATCTACTTTTTAATTTATCCATCAGTTTATGCAACGTCTGCCAACAGAGCCTGTCCCAAAGATGTTCAGTGTGTTCACATGTTCACACTGTGGAGGATGAAGCTCGGGGAACGACTTCTGACAGATTTCCACAAAGTAATGCCAATGAATTAAATGCCAGGGGAATTGTCATAAGACACAGATGTTTGTGGTCACACACAAACATGAGCTGGGTTGATGTCGCTGTGGAGTGAGCAGGTGGGTGCGTGTCATGCGGTAGGAGGGGGTTTGCATGTCTGTGTTACTGCATTTGCATGAATACTGGGCTTTGAGACAAATACAGGACGCCTGTAGGCTGAAAAATGTCCTCTCACAGCCGGTCCCGGCTACCGCTATAAATACACTCAGTGTTCACGGCTGGAAAGAGCTCGGAGAGAGCAGACCTGAACACTTCCCCCAAAACTACTGTGAAATTACATACAGTAAGTTAATATGTTAGATGCTTTCACAGGTTGTGGATCTGGATCCTGACGTTGGAGGACTCTCTGCACAGTAGTGTCATATGTGTGTGAACCTGTCCCTGGATCAGTGGGTGGTATTTTCTTGAGAACACTTTCCTTACTTCAAATCTTTATACATTTATGGAGATATGACTCTTGGAAAATCCTTCAAAAAAAGCCCTGGACCTGGATAGCATACTTCCTATATACATTCACTGTGCTCTGGATTGAGCAGTTGCTCCTTATGATTTATCCTACTAATTATCCACAAAGTGTGAGAAGGAGCGTTATCGCAGGTCCTTCCTTCTTGCAGCTGTGAGACTGTACAACCTGCACTATTCCCAGTGCACACACACACACACACACCAAATGTTTCATAATTTTATTTATTTATTTATTTTCTGTCTTTATATCTCTATATTTTTCACTGTTTTCACTTTTTTATATTGTTGAATCGTCTCAGTCTGTGTTTTTGCTGTCCACTAGCTGCTGTAGCATTGAAAATTCTCCGTTGAGGGACGAATACAGTAATATCTTATCTTATCTTACGATTACATCTGTGTCATTAGAATGTCTCTTGCGGGTCCAGCCAAAAATGAAGTCTCCTTATTGTTTCCCAAACCATCACTGATGTAAGGCGTGTAGGAACCAGAGGCTGACTCACCAGGGAATGGGACAGGGGGAAGGCGTGTCTGAAGAGGAGCTCAAAGATATCCCGTCTGCTGTGGCCCTCCTGCTTCAAGGCAAACCTCAAATTCCTCATGTCCTGAGAGAGAACCAACACCACACACTCACATCATTTAAAAGATAACACTATGTTCCCAAATAAAGAGGCACTTCTGATGGATGCTGCTGCATGACCTCCCGGTGCTTTAGAATTTCAGCATTTTGGCTTACACATCATGTTATGTAATGCACAGACTGTACTTGTGATCATAATCAGCACGTATACAGGTGATACGTGTGTACTACAGAGCATTTGGAAATTTGAATTGCCTTTGTACTCTACACTAGCTGAGATATGTAGAAATACACTGAAACTGAAGAGACTTTGTGCATTATGTATAATAACAGAAACTGCAGATGTCATCAAAATGTCTTTAAGTGGAGTTATTCAGTGTATATCACTGACAATTCATGTCAATGAACGTGACAGGTCAATCATTTTGGCAGAATTACCACTGTAGGAGAAGACGCCAATCACAAACGTGTTTTAAAATATGTTCTTCAGCAGTATCTCATTAAATATGGAGATTTTACACAAACTAAATTGGTTGAAGCTCAAAGATTCTGCTGGTTGCTAGTTATTAATAACTAAATCTCTACCGAATATATAACACAACACTCTTTCTCACGCGTGCCCCAACCTTGCAGGTGATATCCAGGCCATAGGAGTTTTCGCCTCTGCTCGACGCCCCGCCCATCTTCTCCACACGACTGATGGCACCCAAGGGAACATCCAGCGTCACTGCCACGTCCTGTGACGCAGAGTTGGCATGTTTACTCACACATTCCTTACTTACCTGCTTACTTAGGAGTAAGGACTGAAACAAGCTAATGTGAAAATGTCTTCATTTCTTTTTTGTTTGTTTGTTTAAATGTTCCTTGTTATTATGTGCGCTCAGTATGGAGTACGAAAAAGCTCCACTCTTGATCACCTCCCTTTTGTACTCTAATTTCATTACAATGCACCCATCTCGTCTAAATGCATTGCTGTTGCCCCTGAAAACAGCGTTCTGTTTAATAACTGCATTTCTGATGATGTGTGAAAGAGAAAAAAAAAAGAATACTCTGGCACCAAATAAGTTTGCAGTAGGGAAGTGTGTACCTCTCTCACCACTGAAATTACAACTTTGGCTCCATGGGAAATTTAAGGATAAACTGCTGGTCTTCAATTACTTGTGAGGAATTCACACAGCTGAAAAACACGTACCAAGTCAAGTCAAGTCAAGTGCCGAATTTACGGGGCTCAAAATGACACGCTTCTTTCAGAGGGTTTACTACAATACATGCATGACTGCATTTTTTCAAAATGTCTCGGGGGCAAAAAAAAAAACCACAAAACAAAAACAACTGTGGTTTTTCAGAACCTTCTCAGTTATTATTCAGTGGAAAGGGTCTGATGAAGCCAAGCTACACTACCTGCTCAGACGACACACAAAACAAGAACTAAAAGGAAAGTGCGCTCTGGCACTCGAGTCGAGATGAAGCCAAATGAATGTTCCTGTTTGCTAATGAGTCATCAGCTTCATAAAGGAGATGATATGTCAGTCTTGTGTTTGTATTCAGTTGTTGCAGATTTAAGTAAACCCAATGAAAGGCACAATAGGACAAATCATTTGAAGGCATACAGAGCGCTAGTGGAAGGGAATGATGGCAACACTAATAAAAGGAGCGCTGCTGACAGAGAGAGAGATGTGTCACAAAAGGTGTTAGATCTGTTATTTAACCCAACACTTGGCAGATAGGTGGGTGATGCACAGTCATGAGCTGCACGGGACTTACAGCATCAGAGCTCTTGAAGTAGAGTCTATAGTTGGTGATCAACACTTTGCCCTTCACGGCTCCGCTGAATGGACAGATGTAGATGATGTCCTTATCTGAAAACAGAGGCGTTTAAACATGACTGTGGTTCTGTCTCTCACCCAAGCCCGCTCGGCTCGGAATAGGTTCCCTTTTTTTTCACGACGATACCGTGATTATTGTTGACAAGCAGTCAAGAGTATTAGAAGGGGAAAAAAAAAAAGACCACAGGTGCAGAGAAGAGGAAGCGGAAAAAGAGAATACAGATCTGCAGCAAAGGCTATAAATACCATCTACTCTGAGTGTAAGAGTCTAATAAGGACAAACCCTGTCACCACTTCCTCAAACTAATTATCAGACATTATTAGACAGGATCAGAATGCACCACGGGTAGAAATAGACACATTCATATATTTTTTTTCCACCAGAACTTGTAGTTTTGAGTTTCAAAACGGACACTCACCTATTATTCTGTCCTCTCCTGGCAGCAGACACACGTCTGCTAACAACTCCATCTTCAGGGACTCTCTGGAGGTCTGCACATGCAGAAAAAGTAAAAAGGTGAAAGTGCATAAGTGTGGATTTAACACAGTTAAATCTAATAATAACAAACCATGAAACCCCAAACACATATAATCAAACCCTGTAAAAGTAGAATCACTCCAGTGGCACGCCTCTGGCTCCACAGAGGGAACCACTGATCCTGTAATGCTACTGCCTAAGTGAATTGCATCCGAAATGAATATTTATGTCAAGTAATAATTCACAGTGGAGACACAACCGTTGCACTTGAAAGAAAATAATATCATTACAGAAGTAGCCATCTCTGTAAGTGTCTCACCAATTAAAATACTTTGGCTCCACCAACATATTTCATGGGGCTTCCTGCCCTCTGTTAAGGGTCACCAGTTCAGGACTGGGAGGACCTGATGCTAGCCTGGTGACTCACTCCAGGCCCAGGCCCAGTGAATCTCACAGAAGCTAACAGGAGCCTTTTTTTTCTTTCCATCAGTCATGCAGATTGGGCAGGAACACAACAGTTCAAAGTCTGTGTAGAAAACTGTGGCCAGGCAAAAAAGAGGAAAACTAACCAGGAAGCACTCAGAGTGTAGACCTCTGCCAAGGCCAAACATTCCCCCAAAATAGTCGTCCAGCCAGCTGGGCATCAATCCAGGGACCTCCTGCTCAGGAACCCAAGTCCATGTGGTCTGCTCCCTAACCATACAGCTACCGGGTAACCCCACTCATTTCAAATATGTTACATAACACAAACCGTTTGAAATGATCAGCATATTGTGTAAATTTGTCTTGAAACAGGGTGTGACCTTCATCTAAGTTCCAGAAATGAACAGCAAACAATTTGTTCCAACTGATATCACAAACATTTTTGCACTGTCGGTACTGAAAAACATCAGTCAAACATTCGTAGCGCAGGTTGGGAAAAGTCTGTGAAGTTTAATGACTTCAGCAAAAACTAATTGGAGTCAGTTGTTAGCTAATCTGGAGTCCATTTAGCGGTTGAGAGCTACACTGACCATGTTGAAAAAACACTTGCACATCAGAAGCATCAGCTAAAAAAAGGGGGGGGGTCTACCTACAATCAATTTTAAAAAACCCAATTGGTTTAAAAGTTTCTGCTCATTATGTAAACTCAATATGGAGTGCCACAAGGCTCTACTCTTGATCACCTACCTTTAAGTCTTTGGATGTCAATTCTAATTTTATGCACCCATACTGCTGCCCCTGAAAACCCTGTGTAAATTGCATGTCTGATGATGTGTGCATGAGAAAAAAAAAATACTCTGGCACCAAATAAGCTTAAGTAACACCTTTTGTTCGAGGCTAGGGAAAAATATGTGAATGTACGATCAAGAGCAGTTGATTTGCACAAAGCTGGAAAGGGTTACAAAGTCATCTAAAAGAATTGAAATATCAGTCCACAGGTAAATTATCGAGAAATGGAGTTGATCTGATACTGTGGTGAGTGTCCCCAGAAGTGATCACCCAGCAAAGATGGCTCCAAAGGCACAACACAGAATCCTCAATGAGGTAAAGAAGAACCCTAGTTTAACAGCTAAAGGCTTAAAGGAATCACTGGAGCTGGTGACCGTTTATGAGTTGACCATATGCAAACTATGCTGCATGGTCGTATGGAGGAAAGAATCCATAGCGGGACAGCTGCTGCTCTGCAAAACATATTGCCCGAAGTTTGGAACACCGTGATTTGGGGCTAGTGTGCTGCCTCTGGACCTGGACATCTCACGTGAATGATTTCTACATGTCAGGGTGTCTGCCACCAGCTGAAGCTCAGTAGAGGTTGGGTGATCCAGGACAGTGACATTGAACATGGAAGTTAATCTGCTACGGACAAAGAAAAAGCATCTTCTGGAGGGGTCCAGTCAGAACCCAGCCCTTAACTCAACAGAGATGCTGTGGAGTGAGCTCAGAGAACTGTTCACACCAGACAACCTGAGAACATGTCTGAGCTGGAGCGGTTGTGGAGGAAGAACGGTCCAAATTCGCTCCTGAAAGTTGTGCAGGTCTCATCCATTGATACTGGAAGAGCTGGTTTGAGGCGACCGCTAGCAAAGGAAGTCTGACCGGCTGCTAAATAACTCCCTTTCTTTCTCCACCAGTAATGTGAACATTTGATGGGTGTGTTCAATACAGACAAAGAAAATGAGTGTGTCTATACTCGTGACTTAGATGAATACCAGCTCACACTTTCAGACCACTTAATGCAGAACACCAGATAATTCCTAAGGGTTCACATGCACACATCTTGCCACTACATGACTCAAAATGTGAAATTTTGCCCTATTTTAAATGGTGAAGCATCGTTCAGATATTTCCTGGATTCTGATACTGATCCAGATCACTCCTAAAACATACTGGTTTCTAAGATAGACCATCAGCCACCTCCATAACAGAGTGAACCACTGAGTGAACCACCAAGACGTCCAGTGAGATGAGACACTGTAAATGCAGAGCTTTTCCTTTTTGAAGGGACAGTTTGGGTTATTTGTTCTGGTGGTGTGAGACACACAACAGTGTCTAGACTTTTTCCTCAGAAACAAAAACCATCCAGTGAGCAGCAGTTCTTTGGAGGGAACCACCCTGTGAGGAAGAGGGGTCAGAGGAGAACGGGCCGACTGATTCAGAGATGATAGAGAGGCTGCATTAACTCAGATAACCACACTGTCCAACGATGCACTCATGCACAAAAATGTGGATAAGTGTGTCATAATAATATTTTTTTTGCATGGACCTAAACTCCCATTCTGCTATATCGCACTATAAAATTGTCAGATCAGGCCTAATTCACACCCCTTTAGTTTTTGGGGGGGTTTTTTGCACACCTTAAACCAATCAAATTGACCGGTCTACGGTAAATAACCTACAATGACGAGTGAAAACCTGCTCTTTCAACATTTCTGCAAAGTTATTAAGAGACTCCAGCTTCGGGACACTGTCTGAAGCCCCGGTCCTGGACTTGGGAGCAGGTTTTTGTGTTCATAGACCTGCTGTGTATTTGGCTTCATGCATCCTTCCCTCAGTTCTGCCCAGTCTTCCTGTCCCTACTGCTAAGTTTTTAATAAATTTACAAAAGTTTCTCCATACACGTTTCCACTACGTCATTATGGGTTATTGAGTGTCGACTGAAAAAAAAAAGACAATATTATCCATTTTAAACTCAAAGGGGAAATCCACTTACACTGGAGATGCGCGTGTCCAAGGCATTGGAGTTGTAGACGGAGACTGGTGAGGCCATTGCTCGGGGAGGTGGCTTCCACAGGCTGAGGAAGAGACACAGGGAGCGTTTGATGCGTCATGCACGACTTTTCCGAGAGCGAGGTCCGGTTCTCTGGACTCTTTTTTCTCCCCGCACGATGCCGGACCATTTTAGCGGCTGGCATGGACACTGTTTGCAAAACGGCACCTTATTTTCTTTTTTTTTTTAACCACGAAAAGTTTTGATTTGGAACACACGTGGTGGCGACACTGCATGAATATTACAGAGGATTATACAAGGCCCAAGTGAAGTGATGGGCTGTCATTTAGATCCTGTGGACAGATTTGAAGAAGGCTGAACATGGTAGACAGCCAAGCATTCTGGGAGACTTGGAACAAATATGTCATGAAGAACGGGATGAAATGACACCTGAAAGGATCCGAAGGGTGCTCAGAGGGAACCCAAATAGGTTGGAGGAGGTCTTTACTTTCATTACTTCATGATAACTTTCATTTTACACACCTTTTGACCATTTGGACATTTGTTCTAGTGGAATGTGCATTAAATATTGCCTTGAAATGAATCGACAAAGCTCAAAAACATACAGTGGGAAGAAAAGAAGTCAGCGAACCTGCAGGAATTTTCTGCCTTTTTCTGCATTTATTGATCATCAGATGTCCCCTGGCCTTCGTGTGAGTCACAAACTATGAGTTATTTTTTTGTGTCAGTACTGAACACGCCCATGAGACAATCCGAGCAATGCTGGGAAAAGTGAAGGGATTGAAATGAATAACTGGTGGAACCTCCTTCTGGCAGCAGCCACCCCAAAACCAGCTCTTCCAGTATCAATGGATGAGACCTGCACAACGTTCAGGAGCAACTTTGGACCCTTCTTCCTACAGAACCGCTTCAGCTCAGACATGTTCTCGGGATGTCACGTCATTAACAGTTCTCTGAGCTCACTCCACAGCATCTCCATTGGGTTAAGGTCTGGGATCTGACTGGACCCCTCTAGAAGATGGGTTTTCTTTGTCTGTAGTGGATTTACTCCCATGTTCAGGGTCTATATGATGTAAATTAAAGCAGCTCTCACCCACATCTCAGGTCCAGGTTTGTTAAATCTGGACTCCGGTTAGCTTCAGTTTTAGCTGAGGCTTCCCCACACTTTATCCAATCTCCACTGTGAATGTCTGCGTGATGCTTTCAATACGAAGAAGAACAATACATCAATCTGCATGTTACTCATTCAAAAAGATTGTGTTGTTTATTACTGTATCTCAGGAGAACATCTGACCATATTTTAAAACACATTTATACAGAAAGGCAGATCATTCCAAAGGTTTCCTCTCACTTTTTCTTGCAACTGTACTCGATTGTTACAGCGAAGATATGAAACTACCAGTCGTAATTGTTTCCTCATTCTGTGAAAGCGTAGCACAGACAAGGGCAAGTCTTGGAAATCTGGGGTTAAAAATGACAATTCCCACCAGATTACAGTTTCACCTGTCTTTGGTCCTGTTAGGAAATCATTACTACTGAGGTACATTTTCTACTCATCTCACAAAAGATGGGTTACCTGTATCCATGGTAACTGCACAGTAATGTCAGCCACAGGTGTATAAAAGGAGGGGGGGGGGTGACACTGAAAGTGTACCGACCAAACTAGGCTCAAAAGTCTTTGATTTTTGTTGGCAGGAACTCCATTTGCAACCAAGAACAATCTAAATCTCTAATGTTTCAAACTGACATTTTCGGCAAAATCAAAATGCATCTGTACAGCAGCTTCTGACATGTGCACTACAGGCAGTAGTAATATGTATGTGACCAACGCAAATCAGTCAATGACCGGGCTCATGAGGCAGGAGCCGGTCCAGCCAGACCAGGCTGCAGAGCTGATCAGGAAGTCGAGCGGAAACCAAACACCTCCAAAGACTGAATACGACACGAGCATCTGCAGGCAGGTGTTACAGCAACAAGCACGACAGGGTCGTTCTTCTCATACCGGCTTTGTTTGACCAACTTCTAACCAGCCCATCGCATTCTGACAAAGCGGCAACACTTCCACCTCACAACAGACTGCATCTGTAAACACTTGATTCCATCTGTCACACGCTACATGGACCGCGCTGGCTCAAAGTAAAAGTAGCCTTGTGACACAGTGCGCTCCAAGGTGGTCCGATTACAGTAGTATACTAGTATTTTCCACAGACGAGCTCAACCTGACAGCTGAGAGGCAGTGTGCGGTGTGGACACCCAGCTCTAAGGTATGAACACACAGCCCCGGGGTGGCTTTCACTCTCTTTCACCATCGACATTACAGCGTACGTCAGAAGCGGGAGGCTTCCTGCTGAAGTTTGAACAAGCAGAACACTTTGAGGCGGTCTCGAGGAGAACAAAGGTCCTTTAAAACCCACAAACTCAACTTTTCCAACTTGGCCATTCGAGTGGGTACAGCTGTGGAGTTGCACCAGGAAATAGCGGAGGCCTTAGACGGTTACGGCCGCTCGTTCCACCCGTAAAATTCCGGGTTATTTCTGCGGCACAATATGCGAAAACCGCCGGCAACCAACCCCGAAGAACACTTAACAAGGAACCCGGTGGCCCTGTCGCGGCCAAATGTCTTTACTCACCCGCAAAGTGCGATTCTCCCGTGGCTGAACGTCGATCTGCTTCCCCCAAGCCACAGCAGGAACTTACTCTACGTCACGTGCCGGGCTGTCATGGCGCGGATTGGCTGCTTGTCAAACTGGAGCGTGCGGGGCATGGAGGGAGACGTAGTTTTTCAAAGAGCTGCCATATTCCTTATTACATATGATAAGCACTTTGTATTTAAAGTGGAGTTGTGTTCAAATTCTTTGTTTTTATGTGACTTTGTATATTAATATGATCTCCCTCTATTTTTTATGAAATACCCTGGCAAATCATAAAAAATATTATTAAACTTTTTATTTGGAATACAGTTTATAAATGTTTGACATCTGTGTTTTTTAATCTCCATTTTCTCCCGCATTAAATGCCAGAGCTGTCAATAGAAGTGGAAAGAAAACCTTAGTGACCCCTTGAGAGCATATACATTTATGTATAAATTTGTTTAAAGTAATAACACACCAATTATTGTATTGTATTGTCCATATTGAAAGTATTACTCAAACATTTACAGTATTGGAAAAAGTATGTTAAAGCCTCAGAGTCCCCAGTTCAAGCAGATGCTGGAGCTTGTGACATACATCAAGTAGTGATGCAACCTGGACACATCATCATTGATGTTACCTGGAGTCCTTGAGTGTTTCGAGTCTTTCAAACATCATACACTCTCGTCCAGGCAACCCCGCCGGGGATGATCAAGCCCCGGTTTGTGCCCAGGTAGCGCTAACTGACCCATGGATCTCCTCTCCTGATCCACAGCCACCTTGACGCAACTTCCGCTGCTTCAGTGGCCTCCTTGATGGCCCTACGCCTTCTGGCTCTGGCGATGCCCAGCACGTTATAGGCCCTGCAAAGGGACTGGCCTGCAAACCCTCTGCATCCCACCTCAATGGGCTGGCATCTGGCTCTCCACCCATTACGCTGGCACTCCTCCACCAGCTCAGCATATTTGGCCCTCTTCTTCTCGTTGGCCTCCTCAATGCAGGACTCCAGGAGAACAATCTGCTTTGAGGTTGCTGTGGTGAGGACCAAATCTGGCCTAAGAGTCGTTATGGTGACATTTTCTGGGAACTTCAGTTGTTTCTCCAGGTCAACTTTGAGCTCCCAATCTTGTGCCAGGAGGCCAGAGGAGGTGGTTCTGGCAGTACCTGGTGGCTTCTCCCGGCCCTGACAAAAGTGATGGTCTTTTTTACTGAGCAGCGGCACCTGCATTCGACAATTCCACTACAGATGGTATTCGCAATCACCTTCTAGACCTGGTCATGACACCAGCGGTAGCGCCTGATGCCCAGGGCTTTTGGACAGCAGCACAAAATATGCTCTTCTGGCACAGCGTGCAGGCTGGGGCCTTCCCCCAGCAGAGCAAATTGGATGGGCTTGGTATAACACCGTAGACAGCCTGGATTAAGAACCAAATGCGCTGGGGTTTGGCCTTCCACAGCTCAGCCCATGAGACATTGCGTTCCACGGCTTGCTCCCATCTTGTCCAGGCTCCCTGCTGCCGAATTCCAACCATCCTGCTGGACTACTCCTACTCCACAGATGCTTGCACCTCTTCCTGGACTAGTGCTCTCCTGTCCTTCCCCTTTGCTTTATCGTAGCAAAGTGTCGTGCCACTACCTAGGCCTGCTTTGCCCCGAATCACTGCCCCCACCAGTGTTCTGTGTCACAGCCAGGATTCAACTATATCCACAGCCACAGCTGCTCTCCACTCCCGTTCTGTCCGGACTTCAATCCCAGCTTGAGAGACCTTGTGGTCAGTGGACTATCGGTATTGCAGCACCTCCCTCGTGCTGCTCACCATGAACTCCTCACTCAGGCTGCAGAGGGGAGGAGCTTGTTTTAGGCTGTTGCTGCCAATGGTTTGACCAGTTATTAAATCCATGGGTGGACTTGCTAATGGCACCTGTGCCGTAAATGTTTCAGGTCTTGTTTAGTAAAGACACAAAAGATTCTAATCGTATGTATGTTAAGCTCATTGTGTTTCTTTGCATGTGTGACTTAGATGACAATCAGATCACATTTTATGGCTGCAGAAAACCAGGTTATTCCAAAATGTTCGCTGACTTCTCTGTGCCACTGTCAACACATACTTTGCACATCTACTAAAAATAATTTTTAATGTCACTTCAACTTTGAAGGACCTTGCATTCAATTAACAAGGTCCTTTGCCATCAACACATCTGTCCCCATAGAAGAGAAAAAGCCAACACTAACATGAAGGGAAAATAGCATCAAGTGGGAATCAGTGCTAACATTAGCGAGTGAAGCCAGCTATCTTCCAATTTCTAGGTGGACTCCAAACTTAATATCATGATGGGTCCTGCAAAATGTTTACTGTTGTTTTCCCCCAAGCAATAGCATTTTAATAAAGTAGCATCAGCATGCAGGAGCAGAGGAGACATGATGCCTTTACACTCCCATCTGCAGTTCCCACTTGTAACAGTAGATGACAATAGAGTTCAAATGGTTTTTGATTGGTGGCACAGTCTTGTAACAGCTTGGTGAGAGACTAGAAGGTGCCACTGAGCTGCAGCTCCGTGTGTGTGGGAGCAGACGTTAGCAGGGTTTACCATGCAGTAATACTGAAGTAATCACTCTCCATTAAGCACATCATGGAAAGTTCCTAATCATTTCTGTTGAATTCTGTGGAAGTGAACAACTCATGAATTCAGAGACATCTGATCATAATATAACCTGTGTAATTCTGAAACACTGAGTATAAAAGGGGCAGAAAGACTAGAAAAACTAAAACTAGAGCACAATGTGATAAAGGATCTGATCATTATAGTTTTTACATGATTAATTGTATGAATTGCTGACTGCATTTAAAGTAAGTATTTATTTGAGTTTGAAAAAAGGAATAGGCGCATACTGATGACAAGATGGGTTACAATTCACTTATATACTGCTGGAGAGGCTATTTAGCTGCTGGTTGAGAGCTGCTGTTCCTTCTCTGGTCACTGAAGTTGGTAGATTCAAAAATGCATACAGTATTGTATACCATACAATTCAAAGCCAAATTGTGTGAGCGATGTCATCTACCTTTTTTTGTACTGCATAAATTATCGTTTAAATTGTATGTATTAGAATTGTGTGAATGTAAATTTTCCATCAACAAAATGTTCCAAAATGAAAATGTTTGTTTGATTTTGTCATGTTTAAGTGTGAGAGATGTCTGACACAGAAATAAAAAACTTAAAGATTTATTAGCTGGTGATTTTATGACTTTCAAAGAATGCCCTATAATAATCTATTTCAAATAACTATTCACTGCAAGAAGATGAAAATGGGGCTTTTTGGTTAGACACATATCAACAAAATTCTTACCCCTCTCTCTACCCTATCTTTCCTGTCTATATCTATCTTACAAACTGTCCGGTAAGGTAAAAAAGACAAAAAAAAGTCACTACACTTTTGATTAACATAAATTAACATAGAAATAGCACAAACAGAGATGCAGCAGGAACATTGAGCTGTAAAGGCATGATGTCAGTGAGATGTGAACAGTATGAAGCACATTGCTGTTTATAAGTGACCCAGGAGGTCACAGCCACTCTATGATGGGAAATGGGAGCGCACCAATGAACTAAATTACTTTTTTAATCAATGTGACCCTGTGGACTGGTACAGAGGCATTGATTGCACAGATGAGGACATGTCTCCATGTAAATACATCACCTCATAATGGTAGCTACTGGACATGCTGCTGTAACACAATTTTAGGCCTTTTTTTCAGGCACTTTTCACCACTAACACTGTTTTAAGGGGAAATCATCAAACAGACAATGCATACATGGGGAGTCAAATTAAAGGAAAATCTTAATCAGCGGAGTGGGAAAAACAACACGTCAGATGCCTCCATAGAAGTCATATCAACTGACTGAAGGGTCAGAGTATGACAATCATGTGAATCAGCTGTTATGGCCCTCACATTCACACATCTTAACCAAGCAGAACCTATTTCCATCCCTCCAGCAAAGCTCCATACACTGAGAATGTGTGACACAAGGCACTGCTCTGCAGATGGTGGACACTTCAAAAATCAAGAATGTCACAGTCAGTGCTTCAACATTTCCAGTTTTCTTTGAGTTTGTGTTCAGTTTTAAGGAAGTATTTGCTGCACAAAAAATCCTAAATGAGGTCTGACCAACAGAGGAAGAACTGGAGCTCTGATTGGCCAGCTGTTAGCAGGCACAGGTGGCAGGATTCAAAGGGTCCGAGGTCAACAGCTGATCAGTTTTACATTACATTCAATACATATCAATTAAAAATAGAAGAATTATAAGAATTATAATTAAGAAATATAAGAATTAGCAACTGTAATGTTTTTTTTGCCTGATTATTATTGTAATTTGTTATAAGGGTGTTCACTTACTTAAATTGTGGCTTCTATTAATGGATTTAAATGAAACACTGAAAAAGCCAAAACACTTTGTGGTGGGACAACCAAGGTCCCCCAATTATACCTGTTATATTTTCTATAAGATCGTAATTTGTGACTTGATGCAGACCATTAAGTTGGGAAATGGTGTTTCAAAACCATCTCACACTGTTGGCAGATAAATGGCAAACCGTCTACAAATCTGACTTGTTTTTTGCCCTAACAATATTTACGGCTACATATATTGAGTTTATTAGTGCGGGAATTGTGGTGGAAACATTTGTACTTATTTGTGTGTCTGTGTTTTGTTTGAATAAATGCACAGCCACATGCACGGCTGTTCATGTGAATATATATATATTTTGAAATAACATATATTTGACTATAAAACCGTCCCCTGACTGCCAACTTACTTACCTAACTCCATCTTCAAATGAAGATGAGAATGAGCTTCCACTATAGCCAGGCTGTTCCAATGTGCAACAGTTTCTTTATTTAATAGTTTATATTATCTTTATTAATGAAGTCAAATCCTCATTCTTTAATGGTAAATATCTATGTAGATTCTCAGTCATCCAAGTTATTATCAAGGTTGAAAGAGTTCCATAAGGCAGCTGGACTTGAGTTTTTTTTTTTTCTCAAGTCCAGTTGCCTTACGAAACTCTTTCAACCTTTAATGGTAATCAAACTCATACAAGTAAAATGTTTGCACAGACTCAACCAGAAATGTGCTATATAGTCTTTAGTCTTTTGCATCTTAAAACATCATAGTAAGTGTCAGTACAGTAACAAAGCTCAGTGGATTTGTGCAGGGGGAGACAATTTTATGTTTAATTTCATACTGTTCCAGATGCTGGGCCCTTTATATTTCTTGTTTTATTGATTTATTGAGTACAACAGTAAGGTCACTGAATTCCTTTGGAGACCTGATGGAATGCGAATGAGCGGGACCAATAATTACAAATACCTAGATTGAATAAAGGATGAAGTATTTTGTTTAGATTAGCAACATCACAAACAATATTACTAATAGATTGGCACGCAGTAGATCACATACGTCCAACAAGGCCAAAAAAAGGGCCATTGCCCGGATCCCCACCAAACTTTAATGGGTTCTTCCCCGGACCGTGCTCCACCCCGGCACCAAGTTTGGTTTCACAAGCAAGCAAAAATCCACACACACGTTCATGCTTAGATCACTTCAGAGGACATTGCGTCGTCACATACACACAGAAATTGCTGTCTTTATGATTCAGACGCCAGTATAATAGGTTTTCCACAGTGTAAACCAACATGAATATTGACAAATCTGAGCATAAAATTCGACATAAAAAAAAAAATCCAAGTTAATTTCAATTTTCAGTCGTTCTTTATTTAACACTGTAATAGAGAAGGGTCCCTGAATGCCTTCATTTATTCCTTTATATTAATTTATGCCAACCACGCAGATTAGTTTTCAGAATTTCCAGCACCGCACTTGCATGGGCTCCTCCAGGAGCCTGCAGTCTCACCGCACTTAGTTCAAAAATTGCGTTGTGTAGTTACACAACTGCTCCTGCTCCTTGAAAGTCCCTGCACGTCCCTTTTATAATGACACACACACACACACACACACACACACACACACACACACACACACACACACACACACACACACACACTTTGTCGCTGGTCCGTTCTGGGGACACTGGTCACACTTCATGTCCCGGATACTACCCCTAACTATAACCTCGACCACTCACCTAAGATTCATCCTTTTCCCAGTGGAGGGACAGCTTTTGCAACCCCCACAACCCCATTGGGCAGATTGTCCCCAATTCACTGGTCTTCAGTCTGAATTTGTCCCCAAAGGTAGCCTACGACAGAGACACGCACACACACGCACACAGATGGTGGAGGGGGGAGGGCTGCAGTAGTGATGCTGAGCCGCTCCAGTGAGTCCAGTACGGAATCCTGACGTAGGAACTGGGAAGGGGCGGAGCTTGTGGTTCGTATCGAGCCTCCAGTGGATCACCGACAGAGCCGGTCTTTCTGTCTTTCATTCATCACCGGAACTGTGCGAGCTCGTACATCAGGGACTCCGTCTCCCCATCCTTGTCTCCTCCGACCGCCGATACCAAGGACACAGCCGCCGGCCATCACCTGCGGTAAGACCCGCAAATCACACGGCGGGGGAGCGTTAGTAAACGGATGGCCCCGTGCTGTCCTATAGGCTGTCTGAGGGAAAATTACCAGCCTACATCTCTATATGGGGCTGCGGGGCGCGTGCGGCGTGGAGCGGGCCCGTGGGTTTATTGTGACGTCTCGGATTTGATGGTATTGTGTTCTTTTAATCTCCACTGCTGTTATGTAATATTACTGAATGTGTTGGGGGCTTCTCAGTACTGACAGGACAGTGACCTTGTTGGATTATTTCATCTCCTTTGGTCAGTTATCACCGCGGGATCACTAATGACGACACACAGTACATCACTGATGAATAGGCCCACGGAGCTAAAACCTTGAAAATTCTCAGAGGATGATAAAAGGATGGCAAATTTATCATCTAAGCGCATATGATAAACGTAAATTCCTTATGACATGGCATAAAGGTCATTGTAGTTGTTTTAATTTACATACTTCACCCAGCCTATCCGCTTATCTGTTCCTGTAATACAACATGATGCACAAACTGATTGTAGCTTCAAATGGGCACAAAAGCTTACAATAACATTTGTACTACAAAAACATCCCAAATGAACCCTGGAGCAGGTGCTGATACTTTTGCCAATACATTTGTGATATTTATTTCTAGAGGTCCGTTGGTGCTCGAGTGTGTGCTGGATAACGTATTGTGCTTCTGTCAATGTGGACAAAATAATATATTTCATTCATCAGTGACTGGACAGATAAGATTAATCAATTAATGAAGTGATTTCAACATGATTACAACGTGGATCACCCCACATCAGGGGCCTCAAATGACTTGAATGGTACTTTTCCTCTCTTCAGATGTCCCAGTAAAGTCATATGTGTGGCATGGGATTACATGTACAGGATGTACCCATATTTGCACAGATCTCTGAGGGCATCTGCCATGTTCACTGGAAACGCAATCTGCTCTGCCAGCGTGTCAATCAGGGTTAATTCATGAGTGCACATGAAGTGAAGACAGTCAAGTCAGAGTCAGGATGGCTGAACACAAACTACACTGTCTTCACTCATAAATTACATAAAGCTGTTTGTTCATATATGACACATTTTCTTCTATGCGTATCTCGTAACAAACCCAGATAAATTATGAGCAGCTAAATATGTATCTTAATCTCCAGTAGTCTTGCCATAGCCTCAGCTGAGACTGGAATAAATTACCATAATATTTGGGACAGGAATGAAGGATTTCCTCTGCTTTATCAGTAACAGACTCTTTTTGGCACTGCATTAATTGGTTGCTTTGTTTTCTAATGTGTTATTTAGTTTGCTAATTACATTGTTTTCTATTGTTGCAACTCGTTAGCTGGTTACGTTCTTCTGTTGTGTTAGTTTGTCAGCTGGTTACCTTTTATTTATTTATTTCCTTACTATAGATATATAGCCATGCCACAAAAGTGCCACAAAATAATTTTACCAATTTCATCTGAAGAAAGCAATAGTGCGATTAAAATAAAATACTTACTCCAAGCTGGAAAGTGATCTGCTTAACATGGTTAAACAATAACCACCCGGAAGGGATGTTGTGGCAAGTAAAGACAATGCGGGCTGGTAATGATATGTCCCTGGGCATTGTCATACCTGGTACTCTTGGGGAATTTTGACAGTGTCACTTCATAGAAATCTGACAGCAGAAATTTGGTAAACTTACAGCAAGCTTAAGAGAGAGAGTAGAAGGAGAATGACTCAAACTGCACCTATTTCTTAGTGAAGATAAACAGTTTTGAATTTGCATTTTCTGAGGGAGAGGGTAGGGTTTGCGGTAAAGCACTGTAACTTGAAATGTAAATGAAGAAATAATGCTCCAAACACAAAAAAACACTCTCTTGAATTAAAAGCAGGAGAGAAAAGATACAAAAGATAAAGAGATAAAAGCCCAAAAGTCCGGTCCAAAACGAAGTTGAAAGTTATTCAGTTTACAGTGATGTAAAACAAAAAATCAGCAAATCCACATGGGTTTACATCACGCTTCATATCTGGCATGAACAGCATATGTCTTTGATTAATTTCCTCTTGAAATTAGGCTATATATTAGTTTGTTTTTGATGATATATTTTGCTGATTTTTTTTGCTTTTGTTGATGCTTTTACGTTACAGATATCTCTGTGGTGCATAATATTCTTTGTTTCTCTTCATTTGGACAAGGTACCAGAAACACCTTAATACTGATAGAGTGATATGGGATATGTATAACCCAGTAATAATAGGATTAACATTTATATCTTTTTATTTGGGATGATATAGATGCCTATTTTCCCAGTCTCTCCCTAATTATTGATCAAATATCTAGTCTATAAAACTCCAGATGTCTTGTTTGTCGCAGGGCAGTAAATCTTCACACTGGAAGAGCAAAGAGAAAATTCTGTTTTTGTGACCGTGCCAGTATAAATAATGTACTGGGTCATTTTTCCCATCTCTGTTGGACAAAATAAGTGAAACACCTTTATTGAGGGAGGTAAGGGATACAGTGTAAACTAGTCAGCGAGACACACTGGCAGGGTTAGGGTTCAGGCTCAGAGGGACGCATGGTGGTCTCATCGTCAGAGTCTCAAATTGTAGACTATAGAAAAGCACTATATAAAATCCATCCATTTATCATTTACACACTGGGATTTAATCCAGTCCAGAACAGAATCATTAGTGGTTCAAAGCTCTACATGCAACAAAACATTTAATCATTAATTAAATGCCATAACTGATGAATTTTTGTTATTTTAATACAATTAACTTTTTACTTGAGGCTGCATGCAGAATTTGACCACATTTTGATGATTTGACAGCTTATTGATATGTAGATGGAATCTTTCCCTTTAAAGGTTAGCCAGAGACAACAGAAGACAGGAGAACTAGGCTATTACATATTGTGTTGGACATACACTTTCTTTTGTTAATATAAAAAATATATATACATATATTTTGTAAAATATCTATCTTCCAGCAGTCAGTTATTGACACATCATGTTAAATATCACATTGGCATAATAGAATGCAAGCATGGGTACCAATATTTTTGTTCTGATAGGACTCGTGTCCAGTGGCCACCAACTGATTTATGATAATGGCTTCCCATTGTAATTTGGAATAGACAGTGGTCTGTATTTTTAGGAACTACTACATGGTCTTCAGCACCGTTTCTGCCAATGAAGAGTCACACTGGGTAGAAAACAAGCACCCAATGAAATTCCTGAAAGAAAACAAAAAAAGCACGATAAACAGTCTTAACCCAGTATGGCTGCAACCCTTATGATACACTGTAAACCAATTTTGCTGGTTGGATTCAAAGGGGCTGGCAACTTTTCTATATTTAGGCCCTATAAAACCAGCAGGGCCAGAAATTCCAGGATTGAGCTGGGTGGGCAGAATCGAATAGGTTTTTATTTTTGCACATTTTTAGCACATTTCAAACTCAAGTCATCAGCCTCAGATCTCCAAGCTTTGCACTGGCAGATTTGATTTGGACGACAGAACAGAAAGACTCCGTGGCAGGTGAAGACTAGGACGCAGTCTGCAGCTGTCTGCGATGTTTCCGTCATTTAGATGTCTGATTTTCAAACCAGCCACAGACACCAGATACATTCAAAACATGAATTTTGAACGATGGTTGCAGGCTTCTTGAAATGGACATATGGAATGTGGGTGGGGGTTGGTGGGGTCAGTCTGCCCCCACCTTGACCTAGGACAGAGGAGCTCTGGACCTATAGCAAGTACTTGATTGTTGCATAATGTTCCTATTATCTTTTATACCTTACATTTCAGTAGTAGTCATCTAAAGGTGTTCCATACTGTAAGAAATCCTGTCCAGAATACAATACTGATGATTAATTGGTGTCCCGCTATGAAGTGGTGGATAAGTGGAAAAGTTGACCTCCTGGTGGCACTTGAAGGTCAGGGATAGGATCACCAGAGTCAACATCCCCTGAGGAATATGAAGATTCATATCAGTCCAGCCGATAGTTTCAGAGAAGATTCACTCTGGACCAGACTTCGTCCAGCCCACAAACACTGCCCTCCTTAAAGCCACGTCAAAGTGTCAACATTTTCTGGAATGAATGAGGCACGACATTAACTGTATTAATGACAGGAGGTGGTTGAGGTGGATGTTGGGCGTATAAATCACACAACTGTCAAACCAAAGACTGGGGTTGACATCCACGCTCCTGTCTCTGGTTAGTTTTAGGGAACAACTTGGTTAAGATCGGTGAAGAAGGATGATCCTGGTCAAATATATAAATAAACAGGTTGTTGTCTGTGAATCGTCTGATTATTAGAAATATCTCCTATATATAACATCTGTGGAATGCAGTAAATCTAACTTTTTAAAATTAATATTATATTAATGTCCTTGTGTTAATATTAATATTGTATTAGTATTAATGTTACATTAATATTGTCGTCTTGAGATAGCACCCCCTAATATTTTGTAGTAAATCTTTATGCATTTATGGAGATGTGACTGATATCTTGAATGTTTGCAGAATGGCAGAAATCATGCACAAATTCTTAATTTAAAACGGCCCAAAATTTGACATATTGTCCCTTTATTTACTTTACGTTTAACGTTGCTGTAAAGCTCGGTGCTGGCACTTTTCTGTTAGTTTGCACCACACCACCTTCCAGATGAGGGGAAACGCAACTGTAGCAAAACAACATATAGTAGGGCATACATTTCAGCTTTATTGAAATCACCACCCAGCATCAGCCTGCTGCTGCTGGAACTGATGCTGATGAGATCAGAGTTTTGAGCCATGCAGCCAAAACAATGAAGTAAAAGAGAAAAGAGGCTAAAAAGCTGCAGGGATTATGAGAAATCACTATGAATGACTCCTTGTCACATTATGAATAGTCATCTGATCCATTGTTAACAGTTAACTATTGGTAAGTGAGAGAGTTGTGTTGATGGCAACTCTCCACCTTCTTCATCATCATCACATTCCTACTATTATTTACATGCACCATTCTTTTCCATGGTGAATTGTGAACAGAAAGAAATTCTCTGTTGTCATTCTTGCACTTATAGCTGCTGGAGGGATAGAGTGAGCGAGAAAGGAGTAGAAAGACAGAGGGAGAGAGAGAGAGGGAGAGAGAGGTTTGGATGTGATCTGATGTCTTTTGACAGTTTGGTATTTGGAATTGAAAGCGTGGAGGCATTAGTGTATTAATCATGGGAGGGAGAGAAAAAACAGGAAAGCACAACATGGAGATCCTATTCTTTCCACTTTTGTCAACACGTTTAGTCACACAGTCCAGTCTCTCTGTCTCTCTCCCAGCAGGATAAACAGGCAGTGGAAGTCCATGAAGATGTGAGAGGGGCTGGTAGCATGTAGTGTGGGTGTTATTGTGTACAATTTTGAAGTCTTTATTTAGTTATTGTGTCTTAACAGCATAAGATCTGATGTCTCAATTATTAAGACCTTGTTGAGGTCCAAAATTCTGAGATCACCTTGAAACATCTCCAGTATTGTCAAATTAAAACCTACATATATATATATAAAAGTCTGAGGATGTTAGAAAGTTAAGTTGTAAAGTGAGGAAGAAATAGTTGCAGGTTGCACAGGCATGAGTAGTTGTAAAAAAAGAACCCAACTTGCACGTTTAAAAAAATGTTTTTAAAATGCAACGGCTTGGTCGCAGTCTGGAGCCCTGGAACTCTTTCCTGGCTCTGACCATTTCAGCTACATACAGTATATGTGAATAAGTTTCAGTTTTCAAATCTGAAATGAGATCATATCAGAGATTCAGCTTCAGTTTCATCAAGATGACTTTGAGTGCAAAAAAACCCTCCCTTTCAGGCAGCATATCTCCAACTGATCAGTACAACTTGCCAGTGCAGCACAGAAAATTAATGCATGCCAAGTCATGGCAGGCACATTGCAAGTTTGGTAAAATGAGCCTCTGTATACCAACTTGGTAAATAATACAAATTATTTTTTTGTGCAGAATTTCAGCAGCATTGCAAACCCTAAAGCGTAAAGAATAAATCCACCATCAGTAGTAGCCTTTCAGGGTTGTGTTAAAGTGTGACATTGTGATACACATAGACACCCATACATGTACGCATGCATGCATTGTGCGTAGCAGTAAAAGGACCTTGGAGATTAATGACTGTGTAGGTGCTGCAGTGCAGAGGGGAGGCCAGGAGAGGACAAGCGAGAGAAAAGAGAGAGGGACAGATTTAGGAGAGGAGGAGAGAAGCAGGATGAGGGGGGATGGTAGAGAGGATGGGAAGATGGGAGGAGGGGGAGGTTTAAGGGGACTTGAAGAGGAGGCTCAGGGGGAGTTGAAAGCGTGATTGAGGCTCGGAGGAAGTTAGGAAATGAGGAGAAGGGTTAGGATTAAAATAGGCAAAGGAGAGGTGACAGGTCAAGAGGAGACGAGGATGCCTGCATGAGCAGTTTTACTGTAACAAACTACTGCAAAGTCAAATAAGGTTTAGGGAGTGTCTGCGTGAGTCGTGCTGCATTGCCTTACTCACTGTCCCTCCCTGAAACAGGAGGGATACTGACTCTTTCATCATATTTATTACACCTGCAGCTGTCTGCGGGTGTCACACACGTAATCTCCACCCATCCCCCCACAACCACCCACCCCCCACCCCCGACCCGCATTCATTTTACAGCAGAAGCAGTTTGGGCCACTACCATTCACTATGTTTACATGCGTTTGTTCTGCGTAGCATTCTGAAACATCATGTAAACTCAATGTTTTGAGAAAACCTGGTTCACACATCTCCGTCTTTATCAGTCAAATCTGATTATGTGGACATTTATATGCTAAAAAGGTCTCAAGAGGGTGTTTTTACAGTGTGCTTGTGCATGACGATGACCCAGGACAAATGTATCACTGCTCAGTGATGCGTCGTCATATCCAAAATAATTCAATCCAAAGTCTGACTTTAGCTGAAACCAAATCAAACTACATTATTCATCATTTTCATGGCCAACAAATCCCATATGCAGAGCCACAGTGGACTGATCTGATTCACAAATACTGTGTGTCAAAAACCTGATATACAGTACAATATCTTAATCCTGTGAGCCAAAGAGCTCCATTGTTTCCACAAAGTAACAGTGAGACACACACCTATGTTCCTTCATCCCCACGAACACACATAATGTAGTTTATATTTACTCAGTCCCAACTGCACCGTCCTGGTGCCCCAAATACTCACTACAGCACCAAATGTGGATTAATCCGCAGCCGAAAATAGTCCCCAACAAACCTGTTTGAGTAATATTTGTTATAATCTACAGCAAGCACAAGAATAGTAATTAATAGCTAATATAAAGTCAGGCAAAAATGAATTGAGAAGCTGGAGTCTCTACACAGCACAAATGTGAGGTTTTCATTCAAGTTTTAACATACATGAACGAAATGTACAGTAGATTAAAGAAAAAACATATACCTTTTCAATGAAGTGCTGTTTAGTTGTTCCTACTCAGCGCTCACTGATGTAGTGCTGTAAGAAGATAAAAAATGAAAAAAATGCAAATATCAAAATGTATAAAGCCTTGAAACACAGGACACAGCACAAATGTGAGCTTTTTAATTAATTAACATGCAAACTTAAATCTCTCTGCTCATGCTCTCTCTCTCTCTCTCTCCCCCTCCCTCCCTCTCTCACACAAACACACTCACAGATCTGAATCGTGATCGAAAGATTGTTTGTCGAGCTTTGTCTCCGGAGGTTCAGGATTGCCCCCCATTTTCCACTTTCGGCTACTCTATGCTCACTCAGCTCACCTTCACTGTTCTTCTGTAAAAGGACATGACATTGTTACCATCTGCTCTACCACAATAAATAAAAACATATTGATTCATCACATAAAGAAATCCCAATACGTATGCAAATAGATTTTCCCCCCACCCCTAATTAATAACTTCTCATCCTCTGCAGGCAGATTTTTGAACACGTCTGCCGCCTATTGACAGTTTAAGGGACAGAAATCAACGGAGGTGAAGTCACACCAAATTTTATGATTTTTTTAAAAAGACATTTTTTACAGACACATTGTAAAATGCAGGAAAAAAGACATGGCAAGAAAATGAAAACCAAATTATTGGCAGATTTTGTTTTAAGACTCTTAAAAAAATAAAGTGAAAATAGTGCAACATTGTGTCAAAAGCTCATCAGGGGATTGCAGTTTACAAGAAGGCAACTGCAGCATCTGGTAAGCCTATACTATCCTATTCTCAATTATGCATACTGCCTCGGCGCATTATTCATGACCAATGCTACGTTGTACAGGTGGTGGTCTCAAACCATTAAGCGCATTTGCTGAATTGGTTCTGTGAGTGCTTGGAGAAAGTAATGCTTCAGTGAGTTGGGTCAGTGCTTCCTGTCATGGCCGAGTTGTCGCCAAGGTAAGGGCAACATTGATAAATATGTTCTTTGTTGTTATTTTTAATTCGGCAGTTGAATTAAATCAAAATTAATTTAATCAAAATGCACCACATAATGTATGTTTCTTTATTTTTAGGAAAAACAGCCCTTCCTCATCATCGTCATTCTTCATCATACCTCACCTGGCTTGTGGGTTACCAGCCAAAGGCACAGATGGTTCTTTTTTCCTTCAAGAACTAAACCAAGTAAAATGGATGACCATTAAAATCATGTACAAGGGAGTCAGATACCACGCTCAAACAATAAATAAAAATGAAGAAAAAAATGTTTTTCTTTTGTCTTTTTTTAGTTCTTTCAGATTCTCTTTTTTTTTGTTGGAAAACTGACTATCCTCCTCCTCATTATTACACTGGGTTGGATAGATAGCAGTTTGCAACATGTAATATTTACTTTGACAAGTTGTTGGGGTGCTTGTTGAACTCCCTCATGGTGAACATGCATTTCCACGGAATTGTAATGCGGCCTCTGGTTTCATTGGTAATTCATTGGCCCACTGGTTTTAAGTAGGCTCCCAGCCGTGGTCCTGGGAAGGGCGTTAAGAAGCCATTGTCGTTTGGGGATATCCTCTGTTACCAAGGAGACAACACTTTGGGGTTCCTCTTAAATCATTGTATCATTGTATGTGTCTGGTCTGACCAACACTTTGCAGTCAAATCACTTCATTACAATGAACAAAGAGACATCTCAGAAACTTGTCTTGTCTAAACTTTGCAAACTTATTGTTCATTCAGTAATTGCAGTTTTTCTCCCCCAAGGACTCAAGATTGCAGATTGAAATTCTACAAACCACACTACAATACATAAAGCTGTTGGTAAAACAGTTGTTGGTATTGGTGACACCTTTTAGAAGCATCATCCCAAATTATCCATATTGCCAAACTCCTACCTGTCACCTATGCTGTAATTGCATTATTTGTAGAGTCCTTGGAGGTGTTATATTTCAAAGAAGATTACGTAAGCAACAACAAACTTTCAAAATGGTAATGCCTCACTAATTGCTTGTCACTGTGCAATTACAAAACATTCTTGGAAAGTGCAGGCACGCTTCTGTCTCACAACTGCAGCTGTCTAATCTGGGGACCATGCCAGACAACATGTTCCTTGTGGTCATGACCCTGGACCTGAGGAGTGTGTGTAGTCTGTCACCGCCTGCATGACATTCAAAGGTAACGCTGCAGGAGCTGAAGACAGAACTCTCAGCTTCACTGGTGACACAAAGCACATCATAGAAAAAAGAATGTGGGATCACTTTGTATTCCACTCTGACCCATGTCTGTTTGATGCTGATCCCACATCATTAAGGATGGATAGGATGCAAAGGACCCATACAAACCACTGCTGACCTACACCTTCTGGTAGTTGTGGAAGTAGGGTTGGTAGTGGATTGCTGTACAACCACATGGCACTCATACACAGAGTGACTTTAAATCTAAAAATATTTCTAAGTGCAAAGTAATATGACACAAATTTTCGTTCATAAGGTTGGGGTGGAGGAAAGCTGACTGGTTAAAATATGATGTGGCTTTTAAATGGCATTTGACTTGAAGAGGCAATATATTGTTCATTTTGATGACGGGAACAGTTGTATTAATTGGATAACTTAATTAGGTATAATTTCAGCACCGAGAACTCTCCACACTATGACCTATCACACAATCAGAATGACACCCAGTATTGACTGGTGTACCTCTCTCAACATCCAAGGTATTGATTTCTAGATGGTACATGAGAGTCATGTTGGTTGTGAAGTTCATATTAGCTGCATATTGTTATATCTACACTTTGGTTGTATCCCCAAAAGAAGAAATAAACAAGTCATTTTGTTGAAGGGTGTGGTTTAACCCATTGGCATTTATTAGCGATCTCTAGTTTAGGGACTAACAAACATTCATTACAATGAATAATACAGGTTTGTGCATGGATATTAAAATGTGGAAGTAAATAGTTAAAAATATATTTAGACTTAATACTCAATTAATTTAATGCCCTAAGACTAATTCACAGCCTCTAAATGCAAAAGAAGACAATGTCAATAATTGATTCATTATGGGCAGGTCTGTGCACAAAATGCCCCAAATTTTAGATTTTAGACTAATGTCTAAGATAAATAGTAATTCATTCAGCTTCATTTTGTTTAAGATTAAAATTAAATGAAATAAGCTCACCTTCTGTACAATTCCATTAACAACGCTGGGTCACCTCAAGGAGAGGGAGAGACTGTTTCATTACCAGTAAATCTAAGGGTTGGCATAAACCATGACCTCTGGCTTTATTGTCGAGCTAGCGAGTCATCCGTGTTGCCATAATGGATGTCAGCCTACAGCTCCACAGTATGAAGGTTAAGATCTCTCTGCACATCATTCCACAAGGGCATTTCAGAAGTTAGATTCCAGCGTTCTACATTTACAGTCACATGATAAAATGCCTGTTAGCTGTACCCAGTTAGCTTGTAGTTAGTCAGCTTGTCAGTCTCTGAGGCCATTTTCTTTTACTTTGAAAATTCACTGATGATAATTTTATTCAAGTTTTACAGGAACTCAGTATGTGATGTTAAGTCCATCACATCTTATTCATCTCATCTCTAGTATTTGGAAAATGTCCATGAAACACAGCAAACCACAAAAATATCCTGTTTTCAGATTTACACTTTCTGCAGCAATGCTTTTGGAAATGATACTATCTAATAATTTGTTGAGGTTAAGCTTCACGCCCTCTGTAGGTACCATGCCATTACCTCAGTTAATGAGTTATAAAAGGTCACATGTCAAGACCTTGTCGATGTGATTGGATGTAATTCAAGCCTAACTGCAATGTGCAGGAGGGAAATGTCTTCACAAAATACTTTTTTAGTTAAATGCATAAAAGCAGGTAAAACACAACAGCGCAGGTATTGATGTTGCGCGGTTGTCTTATTTTCATGGCAACAAGCACAGAGTGATGACTGACAGATTTACCAACTAATCATTTTCTGGTGCCTTTGTGTCACTGGTTTGTTTCATGTATAGGCGGGGCTGCGTTGGAAAAATGACATGGAGCCTGCTATCACGCAACAGGGGTGGTATGCTTATGTGTTTGCGTCAGCATGGAGTCTACTGGCATCAAGCACTGGAGCCAAGGATCTACCCGGGAGACATGAATGATTTTGGTGTCCATGTTCTCATCACTTGACCATCAGGAAAATCTACCGAAGACATGGTGTGTTCCTTTGAGTTTTGTATTATTTAGGCGCTCAAGAGACCTCTTATTTTGAGTATGATGGTCCTATTTTGTTCTGTGTAGAAATTGGGGGGGAATAAAAAAAGGAGAGCTGGCAGCATACTTCAAATAAATTAAAAGTTGGTGTGTTAACATAGACTAAATTGCATGTTCATAAGGAATGGCTGCCATATTTGGCTTTGGTCACCAGTATGGCGTGGCTGTGATGCAATTCATCCCCTCTATACGAGTGCCAATCAAATAAATAATTCCTATAATCCTCCACCTTGAGATTAGAGATTTCTCACAGTTTGGAGAGTGTGGGTATTCCTTCAACAAGCCTTACTCTTACGTCTGTCAGTGTGTGCAAGCGCAAGTTTTAATTTATAATCCTGACTGCTGTTTATGTGGGCAAAATGCAGAATGTTTCCATTTTTACGGTTCCAAAACATTCCCACAGCTTTGTTGGCCATCACCGTTGTTCCCCATGACTTGGTCAATTCACCAGCAAAGTCATGCGATGCAGTGTTTTGTTCGCATTCCTTGGGATGCCTTGCCTACTCCAAAGCTCCACCATGTGGCATGGGCACCATGACCGGACCCCAATATGCAGCAGGCATACTGGCATTTGCTCACAGTGACGTATCTGATCGCAGCTCGACCAGTCTTTTGCAAACACGCCAAATTCCATTTTGTTTGGAGTTTGCTGCCATCTGACAATGGGGAAGAAAGCAAGAGCATGGGAGTGGAGAGGGGAAGAGTGAATCAATGAGTGTATGTGTGTGTGTGTGTGTGTGTGAGAGAGAGAGAGAGAGAGAGAAAGAGAGAGATAGAAACACAAAAAAGCAAAACAGCATAGCTCTCTTTGGCAGGACCAGACTACCCTGCCAAGCCTGACAGCTCATGTCAAAGCATCAAAGCATGATGGAAAAATACCAGTGTCCACGATGTGTATGTGTGCGTGTCTGCTGTGACCAGACAGTGTTTTCACTACAAATACCCTTACAGCTCACATGGCTGATTGATAGATTATTGGAACATGTCTAGCATTTCTGTGTTAGCCTCTACAAACCAACTACTCCCCTAAGGGACCGACTGGCCCCTTCCAATCCCCTCTTTTAATGGCATCAAAAGACAGTGCTTAAATGAACAAAGGACAAACACAAACTAACAGCTAATTTTTAAAAAAGGAGCTGCTAATGTCCATGTCCAGCCACAACACAAGAGCAAGAATGATGAAATTCTTGTTTACAAAGTCCCAATTTAAAAAAGGAAAAAGTTTTTTCATGACAAAAAGAGATATGGTATGGATGGTATGGACTTCTCTCAGGTTTCACTTACAGTACTGCTGCATGCTCAAAGCGCTAATACCCAACACACCATCAAAATATAGCTACTTGTATGTTGCAAGAAAATATTGCACATGGAGTGCAATTGACATGCAGCCACTTTGTTACAAGATCTTTATCTTCTTATTTTGGTGTGTTTTGGGGACAGCATATCAAAGCTATGTTGTTGTTTTTTGTGGAAAAGCCCTCTAACAATTGATATATTGATATCATTGTATAACTACGATGGCACTGAGTAGATTGCAGACCTCCGCCAAGGCCAAACAACCCTACATGTTTGTCTACCTCTAATTATGGAACAGTCACAGGCAAACTGTACAAACTGTATAAACTCATAGATCTCGACCCCATGAATTTGCCATCATCCATAGAACAAATGTTCCTGGATCTTCCACGTTTACCACAGCAGACTGGAATGCGATTGGTGCAAATGAGTAGATCAATCAGTACAGTGTGAGTAATCCTGAGATTAGACACAGGTAATAACATTACCTTCTTGGTGGAGGTACCTGATTTTATACATGGTGTAAAACATAGTTTGCTGAAAAGTGAGCCCATATGTCCTCTGTGTGAAAGAGCATTGGGGACAAGCTTGTTGTCTCTTTTAGAGTTCTGAGACTTGTGGCTGGGTAGACCAATAGTCCCTTTTACATTCAGTGGTATATCCCTCAGTGATCGCATTTGGATTGCTCTTTTGGTTCTGGTCAAGTTTAGGGGGGTTATAATCAGATTGGTTCTCTATGTTGGCATTTACTGCACACTAAATAACTCAGCTGAGTGAGAGAGAAAGTGAGCGACCATGGCAGCCTATGCTTAGACCATCATTGGAATGTGTCCAAAGATGGCAGGCCCCCTCATTTTTGTAAAACTACTGCAGTGCTGTACATCTGCCGTCTACATCCTGTCTTTGTCAAGCCTGCATTCTCAAACAGGAGGCCTCAGCATGTGAAGACTGTATGTGCAGTAGTGTTGCAGTTCTCTGATCCTGCACGCGGTTCCTTGAATCTGCCTCAACCAGCCCTGAGCTTCTTTGTCTTGTCTCTGCACCTTGGGTTGTGGGTTCAGCATTGTGCTGCTGGACCCTGGTTTCCAGTGTCAGCCACCTCTTCTATCTGACAGTGGGACATTCTGGACCCATACACCCCATCACTCGTCCCTGCCTGCTATACCAATAACAGTTAATCCTTTGATGGCACTGTATGGATGCATTTGGTTTGTATTTTGCCTTGATAGTCACTTAGCCTCCTCTCTCTGGGGTTGCAGAGTCTGGGTGCCGAACTTGAGTTGAAATCTTTTCTTCTTCCTCTGTTGGACTTTTGCAGGTCTTGGTATTTGCAGTTGCTATGTCCAACGTGGGCCATCTCACTATAGAAATTAATATGAGCTGACTGGTATATCTTACATGCTGACCTGGATGTAGTCCCTCAGGGAAGTGGCCCCTCAGTACAGTCCTATTCTTTCCTGGGTCTTTCTTGCCATTTGATTGTGAAACCCTTAAAAATAAATCTGCCCTCTGTGTCTGTGTGTGTGCCATCTGTTAGTTGTACTCCTTCAGTCCCATTATTCCCTCTTCACAAACATCTGTCTACATGCAGCAGATGTGGTCCACTCAGAGGGGGACCAGCTGGCATGGTTGGAGCCAATGCACAACAGCCACATTAGGAGATGAAAGCGAGAGAATGGGCCTAACATGACTACGTTAGTATGTATAAGAGTTTCTGAAACTTTAGTATGAAACCGGTAGCACCTGAATTCCATATTATTTAGGGGGAAATGTTATGGTATTCACTATGCAAACACTACAGAGGCCTGTACTACGAAGCAGGATTCGTAGTTATGGTCATGATAGCAATGCATTTAAAAGCTCCGCCCACTGACAATCTGTTTTCTTGGAGATGTCATTACCATTCGTAGAGGATCCCGTGGAGCTTGGTGGATGGATCTTGAGATGTTCTCTGAGGAGAGCAAACCCCTCTGTCTTTACCTGAGTTTAGAAGAGATTCCTAGAGAGAATGGCTCACCTGTGTCAGCTTCTTGAGCCATATGTTGGCACAAAGTCCTGTAGACTATGCATTACCTTGTGTTATTTGGCTATAAATAAGTGTAGCAGTGGGTGATGCAGAAGGGCAACCCTTTTGATTACAGCTCCTCAGGATTGTACCTCTGTATAGGACCCCTCCCCCGACCCCCCATCCTTTTTTCCCCTCTTGGTTGCAGTCATGTCAAAACCATTTCACTGTCCTTTTGTACACAGATACCATCTTAAAACAGAGACTGAAAAAAGCGCTCAAGCCTTGTACTTGTACTCATGAGATATGAAAGAAATTAGGCCCACTGACCTCTTTGAATAATGTTTTTCTATTTTTTTAATTTGCTCCAACGCACCTCAGGGGTCACAGCTGAAAGAATGAGGCTATACATACATATACATATCATATACGCCACTACAATACATTAAAGCAACACTTTAATTTCATAGAATGCACAAATGTAATTATAGTCAGATCTACTTGTGCTCTAATGATGGAGCAGTGATATTAGAAAACTAATTTACACATTCACACAGTTAGTGATTTTTTTTACCAGCTCTGGTAAAACTCTGTTGACTCTAAACTTGTCTGTGTTTGTGATTGTCAGGTGCTGCAATCACTGCCCCTTTCATAAAGGAACGCTGGGTTGATCATGTTGATAACCACATCGTACCACTGCTTAGCAGCTGTTAGGTTAAGTGATAACAAGCAAGATCCTGAAGATGTTGAACTCGCTTCATAGTGCAGGACTCGGGAGTGACACCAACCCCAACAACATGACGGAAAATGCAAGTGTTGCGCCTACAAAGAGAGTAAAGTACTAGGAAAAAGATATTGTTGAGTACTAGTACCAATACTGTATTCAGTTCAAATATGAAACAATACTGAACCCTAGTCTGGATGAGATTGCCATGGAAATGGGATGAGGGTGTGTATAGTGTGTATGTGTAGCTCTGTTTGGACATTCAGATGAGACCACATTATTCAGGTGTGCAGGGCATTCAAGGCCGTACATGTGTTGTATTACAGTCATCTAGTGCTTAAGGTCTTTTGTTTTATTTCCCTCGTATTGCATCATCACATTTTCTATGTCCATACAGTTTGGTGGCTATGATGCCAAACAATTTGTCTTTTGTGTCCTGCTGTCTTGGCCTCTGCTTCTACGATGTGTTAGCAGCTCTTTGATCTCTGTGTAGCAGCCTCTTGAGCCTCAGGTCAATGCATTGCATTACTTCATTAGCCAGGGCTGATCTTTGAGTTAGCTTACTGAGCTCTGTGATGGTCTCCTGGATATTATACTTCAGTTTCATTGTAATGTACTCAGTGCCACCCTTTGCTAGGGCTCGGTATTGTTTGTTCAAAACTGAGTTTGTTACTGCAGACCTGTTGGTTGATTTGCGGTGGCTGTAACTCGTTAAGGAGAATTTACCATGTTATTCCTCCCTGCAAAACTCATTATTGCCAGGTAAAAATATTTGCTCTGGACATTTAGGTAATATAAAATATGTGATAAATGTTTGCAAAATTAAGTATTTGACAGCTTTTGAAAACATGAACACTGCTTGATCCATATTTAAAAACTAGTGAAATAACCAGCCCTACCAACAGTTGGGTGCAAAAGTTTATTGTTTGTTGTAGTTTCTTTGAAATGACAAAAGGAGTACAAAAAAATCTCTCCATCAGCGCAATATTTCTTGCACATTCAGCTGGTACCAATGTTCCTTCATTATCAAAAGTAACGGAAATGGTCAGAGAGTGTATCAAATGTCCTCGATGACCTCCTGCAACCACTTTGGGTTCCCTCTGAGCAGCTTTTGTATCCTCTCAGTTGTCAGTTTAACCCATTCCTTATCACATATTTGTTCAGCCTTCTTCAAATATATCCACAGGTTTTCAATGCTAAGACCAAACTTTCACCTTATTCTTTTTAAACCAGTCCTCAGTTGACTTTGCTTTGTGGATCATTGTCTTGTTGAAGGATCCACTACCTCTTCATTTTTAGTTTTCTGACTCATGGTAGGAGGCTTTGCTTTAAAAAAGTTTGTGATATTTGGCTGCATTCATTCTTCCTTACACTTTCTGCAGAGCTCTGATGCAGACATACAGCCCCAAAACATCAGTGAGCCTCCACCACGTTTGACTGTGGTAGACATACTTGTTTTCTTGTTACATTTTCCTGGGCAGCCAAATGATCACATAATTCATCTATGGTCTCATCTCATTTTTCTTCACATGCTTTTTAGCATCATGCTGCCTTGTGTCCAGAAGTAATTGATGGCCTCCTGCTCTTTGTCCTAAAGAATCTAAACTAAAGACTACACTTGACTGTGGAGATGTGGACTTTCATTCATTGCCTCTGAGGACTTTTTCAGGTCCCCTGCTGTTTGTTTTGGCTTCTTATGTCACACTTTCGGTTATTTTGCTTGGCTTTACACTTCTTGGTAGAGCCTCAGTGTGTCCATGTTTCTTCCATTCCTGGATTATGACTCATAATTTGTTTTGGTATCCCTAAACACTTTGAAGTACCGCTGTCCAGTGGTTCACCAGCTTCTGACAGCCTCTGACAGCTGTTTTCCTGACCCTATTGTTTTTGCTTGAGCCTACTCCTGGAGATCTACACACTTGCAAATCTCAAATGCATGTAAGATTCAATACACTTGGCACCATTTATAAAGCAAGCAAGTGTTGACAATGTTAAATCTCACCACCTGATTTTATATAGTGAAGTTAATTTCCTGGAGGGTTCATGACATTGTACAAGCTGAATGTGCATGAAATATTGTATTGAAAGAAAACAAAACATTTGGTTTGGTCATTTTGTTTTTTTCAAAGAGAGGATGTATACTTTTAAGCCCAACTGTATATGCTTGTTATCATATTTTCTGTTGTACTTTATCATGTTGTATCACTTTTGTATGGATTATTTATTTGCATGTTTTCTTTTTGGACAAGCTTGTTTTATTTGTTTGACCACACTATATTGCATCATGTTTTAAAAACAATTAAATGCAAAAGTCTGGAGAGCAAACCTCTTGTTTTTGTTTTCCTTAGTGGACAGATTGAACTCCTTGCACCTGGATGCTATAACTCAATATTCTGTATTATTTTGCTCTTTCCCCAAACACTGCTGCCAGAATTTTGGTCTTCCCTCTCCAGTGACCCTCACCCCATCTGAATGGCAAACACACAAGTAGTATTACTGTAGGTCCGAATGAAGTAACAGTAATGTGGGCAACCTGTTGGGTTTGTAATGAAACTGTTTCTCTGTCTCATCTTGTGCATTCAATTCTTTGAATTCTTCAGCTAGGCTATGGACAAATACCCATGTTTGTAATGTGGAGTGGGTATCAGAGAGTATTAGTGGACCGATTAAGGGGTGAGGGTATGGATTTACAGGATTTATGGGAAAGTACATAGGGATCCAAAGAGGTTCCACTCCTCCACTTCCTGTTTCTGTTGTCATTCATCTGCTTTGTCCCATCTCTCTGTCTGTCTTCCTCTTCAGCCTGTCTCATCTATCTGCTTTTTGCTCCTCCACCTCCACCCTTCTCTCGCACCAAGTCCTTAATCTGCCTATCTCTCGGCAGGCGTGTTTGTTTTGTCAGTGCTATGGGATTGTGTTTCTGTTGATTCGGAGTGGGGCAGACAGTAGTTGTAGTAGTGGAGGAGATGATGTTTTGTCCCCTGTGGCACACACCACGTGGCGCAGGCTTGATTTCCCATCATAAATGTTTTTCGGTCATCCTGGGTAAAGTCACATGGCAGTAGTGTTCCCTTTCTGTCCTACCTGCTATTTAGTCCTGTGCTAATCTTGTACCTCTCTCCCCCATTTCTTTTTCAGTTTAAAGTAAATTATTCTTAGCCCATTTTTTGTAATTTTGTAATTTTCTTCTGAAAGTACATTTTACAAATTGTAACCCCAAGCTGATATGGATGTCAAATACAGATTGGTCCCAAAATCGCAACCAAGGCTTCGTCTTGTCTCGGTGTTGCTCTCCCTCCATCCCTCTGGAATCCTACAAAATTCTGCCTCTAATACAGTGCAGGTACTGTAGGTCACTGTGAGAACAGTGTTGTTGCTACTGATGTTGTGGTGCTGACGTTGGATGGGATGCACTTGTTTGTTGTGTTTTTTTCCCTTTCTCTCTAGAGCCACTAACTTGATTATTATTTCCACGATACCACTGTAATAGGCAAAGAAATGACTGAATGTGTTATACTTGATTAAAATGCTCATTTTGTGTGGAGTGGACCAGTTGTTTTCTGTTGTTGGTGTGATTACCTCATGAACAACATCAGATACTAACACTGCTATCCAAGAAGGCCGCTGTTTGCTGCTTAGAATCAAAAGATGTATGTTCTGTTTTCTACACCACCCACGATTTCCCACCTGTCAGGAGGTCCCAGGATTTAGGTCATCTCTCGAGCTCTCCTAAATCCTGGTGTAGGAAATGCAGTCGGGTGTCGCTTTTGACTGGTTGAGAATGCCGTCCTGCTCTGACGCACTTGATGAATGCAATTCACAATGACCTCTCCTCCACTTTGTATCTCATCAGTTGTTTCGAGATGAAGATTGATACCAGCCTGACTATGCCCCAGCTCCCAGAGGCCCTGTCCCAGGCAGGCCTACAGTTCTCTGTGGCCACTGAGGAAGACTTCGATGAGATCATGGCTATGAGCCAGGACATCTATGGCGGCCTTGACTACTTGCCCACAAGATACACCAGCTGGCTCCAGGAACCCAACCGCACGGTCATACTGGCCCGCAAACAGGGAAAAGTGGTAAGTACACTGAAATGTACAGTAGAATTAGAATAGAAGAATTAGGAGTACCGCCCGAGATGCAATAGGTTGTAAAATATTTTAGACATTCAATGAAAATGTGATAATCTAAAACACACAAAGCTTTGCAACACCCCTGTACTGCTGCAAATTACTGTAGTGCAAGAGCAGGTAGTCCTAACTGGATTCTCCCCTCATTATACATCATACACGCAAGTGGCCTGCATGGTCAGGGCAGAAGAAGCTTGTTTTACTTACTTTAACTGTGAATTTTAATGAGCGAATTTGAAATTGTAATCCCACACACCGCTTGTTACTGAGAAGTAATCACATTACTGTAATGCATTACTGCCCAGCACAGATGCAGACCACCCCATAGCATAAATGAGCTTGTTCTGGGTTTTCCTGGGTGCCCAGGATACCTAATCAACCAGCAACAACCTAGCATCAATCTATCTGTGGAGCCTACATTTCATCCTCAACTCACTTTTGAACAAGATAGTTCTCGACACTTGGGCGCTGACACACTTTCAACCTGAAGGAACAATCCACCATTTGTTGAGTATGATGGCCTCACACAGTGGGGGTGGGGTGGGTTGTAAACTGCGACCATGCAAACTGGGGGTGACAGCGTGATGATTACATCAGAAATCTATTTTTTGCAGATGATGTTGCTGTGCTGACACATTGCTTAGTCTTGTGCCACCTGTACACTTTGGCTGGATGGTGGCTGGAGTAAAGTTCCTCGAGAGACAATGTCAGTATGATGGTTTATCTTCCATCTTCCTCTGTGATACTCAACAGATTGCTCTGGAGTCAGTGTGTGTGATTGATGATGGGGATACCATGCTGGTGGAAGGTCTCCGCGTCGCCCCCCAGGAAAGGGGCAAAGGTGTGGCAGGTGTTCTGCTGCGTTTTTGCTGCGAACTGGTCAAATCCAAGTACCCAGAGGTCAAAGTGACCCGCCTGACCCGTGATGATCAGCTCGGACCCAAGGACTTCCAGAAGTATCGCATCATAACCAAGCAGGTACCAACCACTGTCTTTGTCTGGATGTGTGCTTGGTAGTAATGAATGTATGCTATTTAGTATATATATAATTTAAATATTGTATTATATTATATTATATTATATTATATTATACATTAGGCACATATAACAGTTATAGCTCATTTCTCCAGGGGGTTAATGTGAGCACACTGTCTCAGGGACATGCTGATTCCCGTAACAATGTAAGCAATGTGTCTCCAGCCCAGGACAGAGGGAGACAGGCATTAGGAACCAAGGACATGGGCCAAGATTAGTTAAGAATGATATGTAGATAGCATAGGGACAGTATGACATCAATATGACAAGGGGTCAATATGACCAGCTTGGCAACAACTTCACTGGCTAAAGAACTGAAGAGGAGACTGACGTGTTGCAGATATGGTGAGATTACTGTCTCCTGATTGACATATGACAATCAGGAATCAGGAGTTCGATATCAGGGCCCCCATTACAGTCTGTCCTGAGCAGGTATTAAAGTTCTAACACCACTGGAGTTTACCCCTCAGGGCATGGTCTACTGGGGGCTACATGTCATTAGCTTTGGAGAGCAGGGTTTGTCTTATACTCTCATCCAATGCCAATAAACCTGTGTCGAAGTTGAACCCCACTAATGTGTCATAGATGCCAGAACTCCTTTGAGGCCCTGTGCTACCTCACCATTTTAGTGTTGTATTGTTTTTCCTGCTCACAGTAAGGTTAAGAGTAAAAGTCAATACTGAGGAAAAACAAGCAGTTAAAATAAATCCCAACATGACTGACGTGCTTCATTCAACATGCTGTGGTCTTGCTTTCAGTCAGCGTGTTGACTTGCTGTTCTTTGTCAGTTCACGCATTGGCTTCCTCCTGCAGGGTATTCTGCTGGTGCGCTTCAGGGCTGAAGATCTCAAGCTCCGGCTGTCTGAACTGGGTCTGGGAGGAGACATCCAGTCCCCTTTGTCCACCTCCAACTCTTTTCCAGTGCGTCTCGACCACACATCTATCCACCGACTGTATCTGACCACTGACCTGATGCATGGGGTCCTTCCTAATGACACCATCATTCAAGACTGGCAGCCATTCAAGCCTTTGCCCAGCAACATGGCCATCCTGCTGAAGAAGGACATTGACTGGATGGTGGATGATGTGACCAACCCTACTGTGGCTAGCCTCTGCACCTTCCCTTTCAATGTGCCCATTGGAGATGACTGGTAATTCTCCTTTCTTTATTTATTCATAATGCCAAGTTAATGATGCTATTTACGACTCACACTTTTTTTCTAACCAGGTATTACCTGAATATTGACATGTTCGGTAAAGACCTGGATCTGGCTCGGCAGCAATTCTTGTGCCACCTGCAGCGCCACACCACCACCCTGAAGGGTCACGTGATGTGCCAGATGTTCCTGGACCCGCCGCTCTGGAAGCCCATGGCCGAATTCTGCCACAACACCTTAGGCGTGGAGCTGGTGAAGGAGTACACCGAGCAGTGCGTGGTGGAGTCTGATGTCGTCTAGTTACAAGAAGGTGGAAGGAAGGGAGCGGAAGATGAAGGAGCTGGAAGTGAAGATAAGGGTGCAGACAATGAATGGACACAACTCAATTACACTTACCAGAAAAAACACAATCCTCAGTCAGAAACCAAGCAAACAAATTATAGTTTCTTCAAAACCTCTAAGAATGCAGTGAGTTCAACTTCACAGTACTCAAACACAAAAATTCACACATCATGTAGTCAGCTAAAATAGGTCTGTGACAAATACTACATTTGTAATGATTCCAAAATTCATTTGGTGGCAGGGATGTGTTGATACTTCTACATCAAGTTCCATTTTTAAGGCCATAGTTTGGGGTTGGTGATATTTTTTTGCCCTCAGTATAAAGAGGGGGTACTAAATAGCAATGTAACACCTCTTAGTATAGGTCTTCATGGGCTGAAAATTTTTGGACTGGATCCAAAATAGACCCATGGGATACATACTCTAATCTAATGTTCACAATTTAATTTTGAAAAAAGAGAGGAAAAGAGCTCTGAAAAGAGCCCAAGTGCAGTCAAATTCAGCTGAGCAGACCCCAGGGCAATTCGGATTTTGGTCCAAAACATCATTGTTGTAAAATGTTGATGTGACTGGATCCGAGTGCACTACAGTGCGACAGCGCCACAAACTACAGCCTCAAAAAAGAGTATGGAGTTGAATCATCATCTTATTAGCTTAGCTTGAGTTGAGCTTTTATTTGATGATCGCAGGTGTTTTTGATATTATGTTCATACCCTGTATGTCTCATGTCATAAGAGTGATGAGCCTAGGGAAACATTCTCATACTGGTAGCAGTGGTGAAACCTAAAACCCTAAAACAGTCAACATGCAAATGATAGTCTTTGAGGAAAAAAACAAAAAACAAAGTCCCATTAGGGCATCTCAAATCTGTCATCTCTGTTTTTTCTGTAAATATGAAGCTCTTAAATATGTACGCAGGCTGAGTTTGGTTACAAAATCTGCACAACTCCTCGGGCACTTTATTAAAACTACACAGACGGGCTGTGTCTAAGTTAGAGGGAAAATGAATAGTTCAGGATCAAATAGGGGTCATTTACAGACCACATTATGTATACTAATACTGATGGGGTGTGTCTGTGAACCAGCATTTCTTTTGAAACATCAACAACAATTCAAAAACGAAGCCTGTCAGTCACAAAATGACTACAAATTACCCTTCGTTAGGTTACGTCTTAGGTTTTAGGTTTTGTCTTTTTTTTTTAGTCATCATTATTTTTAAGTTACTAATTTAATATTTTTACTTCAATGCTGCAATAAAATGTTAACAGAAATTAACTTCTGACACTGTAAGTATAATTTAGGCTTACCTTTGTAAAGTGATAGTGTAAAGCCAAACAAAACGCTAATGCTTGAACATGTTTAACAAACTACTGTGCAGTTTACTAATGGCTTCGGCTTACGCAGGGAGACGTAGAGTGAGAATAACCTTTAGAATTAACAGATATATAATGTTACACTAATGTTATCAGGCAAAATCCTTTCAAATCATAAGTGTTCCCTCTGTCACTATACAAGACCAGTGTTGAGAGAAGGTTCATACACATCTCTAGTTTATATTTTAGACATGAACAGAATATTGTTCATTATACCATGGCCAAGGACAAAACTCATTTTTGCACAACTGTGGTGGTCCACCATGAGTCTCCAGCTCTGCCGTACCAAAAAACATATGACGTTGACATACGTTTTGTGGTGGAGACCGCCGGCTCACACATTGCTCCAGAATCTCGCATCTCAGCTGAATCGGGCTGAGGTGTGGCAGCCGTAAAGATCGCAGCATATGATTCAAAACCTTTTCATACCCATCAAACAGTTCAGTGAGCCCTGTATGGAAGTATGTGTCTCTCCGCTTGTTTATTCATGATATCGGTCTGTATATAAAAGTAGAGGCATAATGATTTTTTAAGCTTTTATAATTTATGTGAGCTGTGAATGTTACACACAGATGATGACATTTTCAACTTGGGTTCCAGTATTTAGTCACACTCACTGGATGGATTTAAGTATGACAGTGTTGGGCCTCCACAACCACACTGAAATATCTTCATCACTGGCCAGAACACTGCAGAAATTAGTTTCCCTCAAAATACATTGCATTAACATTGAAGATCCTCTCACTTCTCATCCAGCACTATCATATGGACAATATTTTACTTTATCTTTATGATTCATGATCAGCTACCTGTAGACCAAAAGACATTGCTACCGGTCCAATCAGTATTTTTAGTGCTGATTAGCAAGCTAGCATTGTAAAATAAGATGGCAAATACAGCAAATTACATTACATTACATTACATTACACCTGTTTAATATTGACATGCTAAATGCTACTCTGTACATGTGTGTGCACTGACATTAGCATTTAGCTCAAAGTGCTGTGTCTATGTAGCCGCTAGCAGCGGTGCAAACTTGTTTCTTTGGTAAGTGGCCATGGTATAAGCGCAATCCCTTAAAGTAGGATACCTGCAGTATTGCCTTTGAATTTAGCCTCTATTAGTCATGGCATCATAGCAGGCTGAAATTATTCTTCAAATTTCTTCAGTGATTAAATGACATCATAGGACCATCTATATCACCATACACACACTCTCTAAATCTCAGTTTAAAGGTCCATATAGAGGGTGTACCACAGGGCCACTACTTTGAACCACTCGTGGCTATCTTTGCCTCCAATTGTATACAACCATTTTACCTTCCCATTGCCTTGAACAGCTTTGATCTCGACTTTGACCACCTTCTTTCTTCTGGTATGCAATTTTATAGGAGTGAGGATGACTGGGCCTATTTTTGGAAGAAATTGTTGGTCAGTTTTTAAAACATTTTACAAAAAGGGAATAAATGATTAAACAGACAACTTTTTTAAATTAATTAATATTTAGTGTGGCCACAATCCTCAACATATTCCAGGGAGCATAACAAAAGATGAGGCCATATTGACCCTATTATTTGTAACCAAAGAAAGTCACCACTCATCTAAAGTGATGCCCTATTATTTGCTGCCTGGGGTGAATGTTAAAATATGCAAGGTTGAAGAGCCCATGGGTGTAATTATTTATACAATTTGTTTTCTTGTGATCCTTTGTATTACAATGTAATTAAGATTTTGTTATGTTGACATAACATAACCCAAACTGTGTTCTCATGATTCTGACATGCTTACTCTTGGAAAGACAAAGCATATGTTCCATTATCCTGTTTCAATAGATATTGGGATAACAACATCAAGTATAGCTTCAACTGGGGTCCAGGGGCTGAGCCCCAGCTGGCTCCCCTTGCTCCTTCCACTTAACATGCATTGTGTGTAGCATTCCAGTGCTTGACAAGGACATGACACATGGTTTTGTGTGGCACAAATTTAATCTTGCACTCCACAATACCATGTCGTTAAGAGGGAAGCTCGACACCATATGAAGGGAACTAAAATAGGTGTATGTACTAACTCATTCTTTTGGATTATTGATTACTGAGGGTTGGAACATTAATCAAATGGTAATATAAAATCTTGGCCTTGTCCGTGACAGTCAGTACAGTGTCCTCTTTACACTTGAGGTAGCGTTCCATCTTATTCTCATTGTGAACCAGACCCCAAGTTACTTGAACTTAGGTTTCCTGTTGGCAGCTAATCTCTCCCTACTCTGAGTTAGCAATCCACCATTTTCCAGCAGAGTACCATAACTACTGACTTGGAGGTGCTAATCATATTTAAATTTCTACATATGATTTTTGCCCATATTTGTCTAATGATCATGAGAAGTCAGTTTGATATTTGTGGATTTTGATCACAAGCAAACAAAGCTTTTTAGTTTCAGGATGGAATTGGGTTTTTTTTGTTTGTTTTAGTTTTTCTAAACCACAACAATCATTTTAAGACAATGTGCATCTTCTTTATTAAGATGACTTGTAGGAAGATAAAGATTTTAAAAGCCTTTGTCCAGTGATGAAGAAATGTACATATGCAGCCCTTCACCAATCAAACACATTACCTTTCGTATAGTAAACTTTGAAATATACTTTGTACTATTAGCTCAATATTTTCCTCACAATCAAATACACTCCCTGTGAAGTTTCACATAACCCTACTCATTAACTTATTATTTTTTGTTGTCTTGTCATAATAATATATATTCCATGTAAATACTGTACATTGTGCTGAGAAGCTACTGGAGCTTGTGTGATGCCAGAATGAAGACTTACTGTTAACACTGGAATGGCCTGAAACCTTATGATGGTTTCGTTCTGAGGTAACAAATAGTGGCCAGCTGTGAATATATTTCATAAAACCTGTCAACCTATCACTGATCACTTTTTTAAAAAATAAATAAAACTTCCTGTTTTCAATGTTCACTCAATGTGCTCTGGTGCAGCTTTACTTTTAGCACCATTTCAGCATGGGCTGCTCGCACGACCTTGCAGCAGGCAAAACAAATTCGAGATCTGTTGTGCGTCCACTAATCTGGGAAAAGATTCAGGTCTTAAGATTTCTACATAATAATAAATTATAAGAAAGTGATAGAAGACTTTTTTTTAAAAATAACTTTCATTTTAAACAATTAATTTGGGCTCTCTTTTGACTTTGGTCAAAATTATTGTCAATATTAGTTATCTACATTTGCAGCACTGCTATAAATGTGACCCAGTCATCATCACATATGAAAGAAAGTATCTTTTAGAAACTTTTATTCTGACTGACATTCCAAGCAATTAGTATGCAAATGAATCTCTCTCTATTTGTAGTTCTGCTTTTGGTTGGGTTTTTTTTTTTTGTTTTTTGTTTGTGGGAGGGGGTGCATTTTTAATGATCCCCATTCTTCACATAGAAGTCCTCAGTGTACGGGTTTGCAAATGTTAACGATTCCCTCTAACAAGAGATTCCTACAAACTCCTGTGGTCTTTAACGTGACTGAAAAAGCATTTCTGCAGATTGAAATTAAGCTAAGAAATGTGGTTTAATGAATATCAGTCACCACCCTTTTGAATTTGATGAAAACTTTCTACATGATGTAAAAAAAGAAAAAAAACATCCAACCCAGGACTTATTAGACTGACATATTTTTCACCTATTTGTTCTGTGTATTAGCCCTAGACTTCAATTCTGTATTTCAGAACTGGATTTTGTGTGATTTGCTTGACTGTCAGACATGCAGCAGAATGTGGAGTTAAGCATTTTCAGCACCACTTTCAACCAACTGTAACTAGTGGCTTTATTCATGTTCATAATTTATTAATTAGACATATATAAGGCTGTACGAGCTGTAACTAATAGGTTTATTATTTTTTAATATATAATTTATTAATACTTTAGATGGCAGTTACAGGGACTACATTTGGATCACATGATCCTGAAAAACAAACACTTTCAGCAAACACTATATATCATCTTCTGGCATAGTATATTTCGTGTTTTGAAATGTTATTAATGAATTATTCAGATTTAATGTGCAGACTTGATGGCTTATTAGACACTGAGGCCAGAACATGCTTCTCAGCTTAGACAAACAGATACTGGGTTGTTGTTTCCTTTAGGATTAATATATGTCCACTTTCTGTTTCAAAGGCAGTAGTCACCCAGTTTAGATCTCCAGAGCTATATATATATATATTTTTTTTAAACACTGGACAACTCATTGCTTTTAAAAACAACTCATAGTGTTTTCTGTGCCCCACTCTTGTGCCCCTACTTCCATCATCTGCCAGTGCATTCTGAAATCCTTACAAATCACAAATCACTTATTCATATTATTCATTGATTTGAACAATTGAATATGAATTTTGTCATTAAGAGAATTTGGGTTAACAGAAACAAACTTTGACTGTTGGTAGGAAAAGGGAAATGAACAGTGCTCACGTGTGTCAAAGTTGAACACTTTATTGACCCATCCTCCTCATGACCTCTGACCTGCAAGGTTAAGAAATCTATAACAATGTTATAGTAACATCCACCTTGAGAGGTGAGATGAGATGTAATTCATTCATTCTGGTCCTGGTCAGTTAGAATATAACATTTTAACAACTTACACTGCCATTTTAATGGGAGGCTAGTCTTACCGATGAATTAAATAGTTAACTACAACTACAACTCCTGGAAGAGACTCCCAAGGGATTTTCCACAACCTAATAATCCAAAAGGCTTTTCTACAAATGGGTTTATTATGGCTTTGTTGATAAATGATTTATCAACCATCAACAAAACCCTTAGTTACAACTCATAAAACTTGGCACTGCTCTTGTGTAAAGTAACATTTATAAAGGGTTAGTGATATCACACTGCTAGCACTGGCACACATCACCAGCATGTATTAGTCAGGGATACCTTCACACAGGATGGATTTGATGATGGGGAAAATCAAAGAAGTGCCAAATTTCACAACTACTACACTTCAATATTTGTCAGTTAGCTACAAAAATCGTATAAAAAGCAGCAAAGTTTTTGATTGGTGCAGACTTTCATTCTCAACATGAGCTTTAGTTGCGAACGTATCTATCAGGTGATCAGGTGTCTTTTTTCTTTTTACAGACCCCCTGTAGCACACAAACAACTGTCAAAAGGTGATATCATCAGTGGTTGAACTTGACACTGAATTTAATTATTGAAAAGATTTTCTATTTGGTTACATATAGCACTTTGAAAAATGTGACGATAGTATACTTTGTATACAAGTGAATAAAATGCTAACACATTGTGCTGCAAACCCTGTAGGTCTTATAGGGTTAAGAATTATATTAATGTATGTTTTATGAATTACTGTATAAGCCATTGAGTTGTTAGGTAAAGCAGCATGCACTTTAGTTGTCTTTGGCAATAACAGATATGCTCCTATCTCCTGTAAAAGTAGCATCAACTTCAGTGAAACACAAATGTTCTTGTCACACATCTTGATGTCCAGAAACAACTATACACTTTCATGTGAGATAAGAATTTTCTCTGTCAGTTTGACATCTCTTCAAAGCGGAACCATTCCACAAAAAAATGTGTAGAGACATCTGTACATCAGTATATATCAGTCGTGTTGAAATCAAGACTATATTTTACTCTCAGAACAGACTAACAACTATAAGATTAACACAACAAGAGGATGAAATGGCTGTGTTGAGAAAGAGTAACACAGGTTGGGTTAGTTAAATCAAGAGATAAGAAGTAACTAAGTACATTTAGTGTTTAAGTAGTTTACTTTAGATGAGTAATTTTGTGACCTCTATTTTGAGACCTCATACTTTTACATTTCAGAGGGAAATATTGTTTTTACTCCACTACATTAACCTTACAGCTGTAGTAACTAGTAATTTTGAAGACTAACATTGTTACATGCAAACATAAATAAGATGCACTGCTAGAGTTTCAACTAGCCAGTGTGACGATAGAGATGTGTAGGCTTCAAAGATAACTTTATTTTAATATGCCCTCAGTGATGCAAACCTTTCTCCCTTTCTCTGTACATTAAATCTCTCTCTCTGTGCTTGATTTGTAGTGACTGCTTTATCCTGGCTTGATAGGTAATGCTTGGACCTCCAGAAGGAGGAACATGAACAATCTTTACTCATTTGTTGTATCATAAGTAAAGACGAGCAACGAATGTGTGTTTTCTTTCACATTATTTTCATCCTTTTAAAGAAAGAAAGAAAGAAAGAAATTGGTCAACATTTTTTTGGAAATACTCTTGACTGATATCAGTCACATTTGTGTGTCAAGTACACGGCTAGTTTCAGGAGACGGCTAGCTTACTTTAGCATAAAGACTACAAACATGATGTAACAGTTAACCTGTCTATGTCCACTGGGATGAAATAAGTATGCTGACAACTCTGAAGCTCACTTTTTTAAAGCGTGCTTCTAGCAAGTTTAACCTGTACATAAAGTGTAGAAATGACCCTTAGTGGTTTGTGGTGAAGTTATATTTCCAGGTACACGTTAGTTGGCTAGCCTCTGTATAGCGTTATCACAGGAAACAAGTATAGGTAGTAAGCTTTGGTTTTGCTCCTTGCACAGGTACAATGGTACAAAACCTGTAATGATAACACCATAGCAAGCAGCAGTGAATTACTGACACAAATTTTTATTCAACATGAAGCACTTCATAACTTTCACATAAAAACACAAATTGTCTTTTTTACATTTCTGTTCTGATGATTACGTATTAGATGATTACGTTAGTCAGTGTGCTTTGGTGGATGGGGAGATGTTATTTTTGGACTTAGAGCCACGTTAGCTGTTTCCCCATGCTTTTATGCTCTGTACTCAGCACATGGGGCTGAAATTATGTGAAAACCCCACTGATGAAAAAAGGTAAATAACTGTAACTTCCAAAATGTTGAGCTATTATTAAAATAGTCTGATGTAAGGGCATGGTTATCGTTAGCTTAGCAATAATCCTGGGATAATATCCTGGCTTTGTCCAAAAGCTAAAATTAGAGCTATTCCTACAAAAAAAAGTTTCCCTCCATGTATTCCATGAAGGGTTTAACACCAGCAGTATGTGGAGAAATGAAATATTTGCAGTATCACATTACTCCGCACAGTACAACAATGTGAAAACCTCCATGAGTACATGTACTCCTGATACTTTACTATGTTTAACTTTAATACTTTTATTTATATGAATCTCTGAATACAGTATTATTTCACTGTGGTACAGATAGCTTTAATTAAATAAAGGCTCAAAGTCATTTCCAAGTACTGTTTTCTCCAAGTCATTTTATGGCTACCTTTAATAGTTTTATCAGACTTTTCATTTGTATACTTTATATGAAAGAACTGTTTTAGCACTTGGGTTGTTGAAGCTACAGTAGAATTAGAATTTGTATAAAATATAATAATATAATAAAAATATATAATTTTTAAAAAAGGCTATCAGTAATTTTGAAGTCAAGAGAAACCTGCTCCTCAAATCCTCCTCTACACAACCAGTTACTGTTTTAGTATGAATGTGGAACAAAATATGTTATTCATCAGAGTAACAAACCTTTTTTCTCACCAATATATTTTAAATATGTGCTGTTTGGTCTTTTCTCTGGAGAGAAATGTCAATACAAGTGACAAATGCAGGTTTTACATTTATTAGGTTGCTATGGTGATCCTCTGATATCTGGTATCCTGAAATGCTGTTAGTGCCAGTGCCATTAGTTCAAACAAATTATTGGCATTCCCATCACTGTCCATTACTGTGGATTTAATGTCAACTGGCAAATGGGGAAACGTAAGAAAAAGAATTTAGACATGATACGCTGTAAAAAAAAAAAAAAAAAAAAAAGTAATCATACACTGACGATCTTCACAGACAGATCATGGTCAGGTGTCCAAGAAAAGGCCATTTCAGGGGAGCTAAACTTGCTTGTTGATACTTGAAGATGTTTCACTTCTAAATCAAGAGGCTTCTTCAGTTCTGTTTAATGGGAAGGCTCAGGGATTTAACCCCTGTGGTGTCATTATCAGAGGGCAGCACACTTCACTTCACAGCTTGAAGGTTCTTGGTTCAAAACCTGGTTCGGCCGGATACTTTCTGTGTGGTTTGCATGTTCTCCCTGGACCTGTGTGGGTTTTCTCCAGGTACTCCAGCTTCCTCCCACTCCACCAATAACATGCAGGTCAGGTTGACTTTGAATGTTTGTCTCTATGTGTCAGCCTTGTGATGGACTGATGACCTGTCTAGGGTTTAACCTGACCTTACCCAATATCAGCTGGGTCGGGAAACCCTACCCACAACCTTGAAAGGATAAGTGATATAGCCAATGGATAGATGGGACTTTACATGTAATTTGCTTTTGCTATTATGGACACTAGCGAGGCTACAGATGTGCAAAAGCTGCACAACACATAAATTTAGGATCATGGACACCTTTCCTGCAAAAACCTTCACTCTCATAAATTACCAAAATCACTCAAAGGTGAGTACAGCAAGCACACCCCGGACAGCAAAGCAAACTCCCTGGTACGGGAAGTAACATGGCGGAAAGTTTAACTTTTTAACCAAGTTAACAGAAGATCAGAAGAACACAGCGTGGTGGCTGATAGCAGAGCTGTTGGAATGAGAGAAAGATTGAGACGAGCCTGGCAGGGATTTTTTATAAAGCTGCCATCAGGTGCACAGCACAGGACAACTTCAACCATAACACTGATGCATCTCAGAGAATGTGACTCTCGTGAAAATTTTCATTTTTTCATAATTCAGTTCAGAAAGGTGAACTTTTGTATATTCATCACACGTGAGGTGTAATATTTCAGGCCTTTTTTGTTTTAGTTTTGATGATCACGGCTCATGAAAATCAACCATACTGTATCTCAAGGAACACACATCAGCACTGGTTCTATCGAGCTACATGTTCCTCTGTGAATGTGCATATTGATTACTATTACTTAAATAATGATTACAATTTGTTTTAATCCTTGACCATTATTTGCGTGTGTCCTTTAAAATTAAATCTTAAGTCTCGAGGGATTCACTGAAGCACAAGAAATACTTTACAATTCATTTATTTGTCTAAAAAGAATTAGCTAATTAGTTGTATTAGTATTGGATTATAATTATATGAAGACACTGTATTACATGAAATTATTTACACAAATTTTCTGATAACTGATTTTCAACAGATTCATTAAATTATAACATCACACTGAATACATTTTACATCAGTTAACAATGAAATACAATAAATGTAAAAATCACCTTCAGATTGACTTGTAGGAGCTAAAAGGGTTAAAAGAGCTTGAGAAATGATGCACATAATATAGCAATGGCAGCGTTATGCTGAGTATGTGCGAGTACAGATTTACAACAGAAAACCTCAACACTGAAGTTACACATACACACACACACACACACACACACAACAAGCTTTGGCTCAGCAATTCCTGCCACAAGTGCATGTGTGCGAGTGACTTCAGCATTCGTGTTTCCCTTTCTAGGCACTTGGAGCAATAGTTGGAGCGGTGATTAAGATGATTTTAAAATGTTACAAAGCAGCATTGAAAACATGACAAGGCTATTATTTTAATTTCCTTATAATCACAGTTTGCATGTTACAGATCAGATGACCCTGATTGTCACTAACTGGATTCCTATGACACATTGAAGCTCAGTTATTATTATTTGTATTATTTATTTATTTTATTTATTTATTTATATTACATATTGATTTATTTAAGGCATTTGGAGTCCAACTGAAACCATACATCATCTCGTTTTACGGTCAAAAATCATTTCGCATTATTTCATGTTAGGGGTAAGTGTATGTTATCGTTTGAGGAAATATCTCTGAGCGGGCGTGGCACTGTCCGTGTTTGACTGACAGCTCTGGGCTGTGACAGGATTTTGGTGCTTTGTTGGAATTTTTTAGGTCGCGCTGGGTTTACGTGCAGTGGACAACGTGTCCCGGGGTCTAGAGTTTGGGGCGCAGGGATCCAATGGCAGGCTTGTCTGAGCAGAACTCTTTCCACCAGTAGGGTCGCTCCAGCGCCTGGCTGCCCTGCAGCACCGTCGACCACAGGTTCTTGTAAAGCTGCACGGAGACAAACAAGTCAGGGACGAGTCAGGGAGGGTGTTGTGAGTGCTCGTCGCCTGGCTGATAGCATCCTCAAAGAGAAGCATGGTGGGGGGGCTGCATCGTGCAGTGGGGGAGGGACCTACGTTTAAATAACCTTTGTTTAGATTGTCTACTAATTAATGGCGTCATCTATGTTCTCTTGTAATATGATATGCAGAAGTGAATAAAAATGTCCAATTTTCATCTTTATAGAATAATATGAAAAATAAGTGGGAGAAATTACTTGATGGTATTAATATAAGTGGCCTTAGCATAAATTGACAGAAAGCAGGTTAAGTGACATGTGACCATGATCAGCAGCCACATTGAAGGCCAGGATACTACAAAAGTGGGGTAATGGGAAGTTTTCATCTTCAAAAATAACATGAATAATTAATCAGGAATCACGACCATGACCCATAATCCACTGCTGGATTTCCAACTGGGACAATCCACCATCAAGACACGACATCAGCTAAAATAAGATGGGCCCTGAGCTAGATTATCTTACATATACAGTTATTGCTGTGTGCATGACAGGTAAGAAGAAATGTCAGATATAGCTGTGGTGGTTCAGAGTCAGTGTCTGACTGATAAAATAGGTTGGTTCAAGGTTTTTTTTACTCCTGTTATGTAAGTCTTAGGAGTTGGCTCTTGGAGATAAGAAGATGAGCAAAAAAAAAGGAGGTTGTTATCTGGTGAGCGAAAATCTGAGAACACTGTGAGCACTGAGCCTCAGTGTTTATCTTTACAACAAACCAGAGATAATGCTTCAGGGCTTAGATTAAAAGATGTGGCTTCTCTGCCACCAGCTAAGAGATAGCTGTGCCACACTCTGACCTCAAGAGGAAGAACTCGTGTGCCCCCACCTGTCAGCAGTAGTATGAGTATGATTGTGCGCTTGGATGCGTTTACCTGTCCGTCGGCATTGCCAATGGGCGAGTTGAGGATGAAGTCAGTGGGTGCAAGAACATCCACCAGTGCTACTGCGTCGTCTTTCAGCTTGAGCAGGAGCACAGAGACAGGGGAGATCAGCTTAGAGTCAGCTTCACAAAGACGGGCACAAGGAAAGGAAGGCAGCTACAACACCATACAAAAAGTGAAGGGGTCAGAGGGTTTGGACGTCATTCTGAAGACAGCACGAGTGGGAGTGACTTGGTTTGAGTGAAGTGGACAAAGACGTAAAGACAGGCGGTCCAATACCTGGGAGCAGAGAGTGACGATGGCCATCTGAATGAACTCGGCTGGCTTCCTGCCGCTCAGGTAGCCACCTGTCGAGGAAGGGCGCCGCGTTACAAATCATCGCACAGCCGACCCGCGTGTCTCTGCCTGCGTTTTTAAAGACGTACCCTGGTACAGCGTGGCCATGTGGCTGCTCAGACTCCACAGTCCATACAAGGCGCACAGCCTGCTCAGCACGGGCCTGAGCCGGGCCGGCGTGTCCTCATCGCCGGTCTGCTCGTGAAACCTCTGCAGGCAGTTGTGCTCGATGTAGGCGACGGCCAGGGACCGGCAGTAGTACACCTAAACACAAACACGCATTTTTATGAGAAATGTGCAAACACCTCTAAACGACACGTTTTTACTTTGTCGTGATGAAAATGTCATCCATTTAAAAAAATAAAAAACTATTTCACAACGCAATAAAGTGAAGGGGAGCGAATAGTTTGTGACTGTGTGTGTGTCTTGCCTGGCTGTTGTTGCTGGCCTCAAACTCCTCCTTGCCTGAGGCCCTCTGCTGTTCCAGCCTCCTGTGACTCTCCTCCAGCAGGAAGCACACCAGCCACTTATAGGCGGCGAGGGGCACTGATGGGGAAGACAAGGAGCATACACACCAGAGAGCTTCTAAAACCCAGTCACTTAGAAAAGAGAGAACTAATAACCAACCTACGCAGTATTTTGTTGTTTTGTGCCAGCTGATAAGAGTGTTGGGTTTGTGCTCATCGAGCCTGAAGATGAATGAACTGTTCATTCGCTTCAGATATTCTTCTTTTTTTACCCCCAGTCTCTTAATGAGACACCAGCCACATCAGCACCGCATCTCCCTCCTCCTGCTGCTGCTCTGTGTGCCAGGGGAGGTGACATGTGCACCACATCACTGTCAAAGTACATCTGGTACTTGGTGTTCCTGAATAACACCTGAAACCTGCCTGAACAGCTTCCATGAATTGAATTCCTTTGAGATCCCAGACACTATGATGACACATTACCGCTGATGTCTCTTTCACTTTCACCTTCAACAAGTTCAATCCCAAAAAAAAAAAAAACGGAACATATTTTGCCGTCATCTGAATTCTACATTTATCGCAGCGTACCTGCAGAGTCCATGCACTCCTCCATTGTTGTCGCTGTAAACCTGCTTCCCAGGATCTTGTGGAAATCCTCCAGGAAATCCACCGTGTGAAGCGGAGACTCAATCCGCGCGCCATCTGAAAGCAGGGAACACAGCAGCTCAGCTTCCTGCGCTCACCCCGGCAGACTCCCTCTGGACATGTACAGCAGAGCTCTGGTAGTGTGTCTGTGTTTTATTGATCTTAATATTAATCTCTTTTAATACCTAAGATGATTTTCATGATCTATAAGCCATATTCATTCAATTAATACAAAAACCAGGCTTGAAATATTTCACTTTATGTGAAATGAATATGGAAATAGATGAGCGTGTAACTTTTGTATTAAATGACCAGAAAATATAACAAGTTAGTTTTTTGAGCTGTACTCGTATGTCACTATCCATCGGCCAATCATCATTGTCACCAACACCTGATCCGACTGTCCCACACACAACATATGCTCATGTTCTCTCAGTAAGTGTCGTTCCCTGCAAAGAAATGACCTCAACCCACAGTTAGCATCAGTTTACCTTAGTCATTCGTATTTCATGAGCCACATGGAAACAAATCCCTCATATTGACTCCCCTCATCTGCCAAATCTGCTTTGCGCTCCCCTGCCTCAGTGTTCCAGCTGTTAGCGGTGTCACCTGCTTTTCTGTCATAACACCTTCACATGTCCTGGGTTGGGTTTTTTTTTCCTGCCTGTGCCCCATCTGTAGTCACGATCCGTTCCAAATAACAAGATGGATTAAACTCCAAGTCCTTAAATTGGTATTGCAATATTGTGTGCTGGGTGACCAAATAAATAAATAAATAAAGGCAGGATGTCCTAGATTTAGAGCAGCAAACTGAATATGAAAGTAGATATGACGGTTGCTTTCCATGAGAATTCATGCAATATGGAGGTTAATCAGCAGACAGAGAACACAGAACAAGGTCAATACTATGACGCTTGTCTGTGGCTGCCCCACGCTACTGCTGCTGCTGCTGCTGCCTGCTCTCGACCACTTTCCAGATTAGGCCTCTATTATCCTGGATCGGCTTATTGAAAAGTCGATAACGGACCAAATGAACTGATTTCGCTCGTCAACGATCGGTGATGATCGCCCGTCCTGGTGACACCTGCAGTCCTGCCTCTCACCATGACGGACGTTTCCAACATGAGTCATGCGTGAGCAGACGGAGGACTGACCGTGCTGCTTGGCCTGGAGCCAGCTGAGCAGGTAGCTGCTGGTCTGCTGCAGCAACACGTTGTTGTCTCCCTCGTACGTGAGGTTTGGGTCATTGTCGTCACGGAGATCACCCAGACGGGTCACTGAAAAGAGAGAGAGAAGCGAGTCGTACTGGTATCTTTGTGTGTGTGTGTGTGTGTGTGTGTGTGTACGCTGGGGACTGACTGGCCAGGTATCCATGTCCACCGCAGGCCTCCCTGCATTCCTGGATCCCCCTCTGAGCAGTCCACGAGCCCAGAGGTTTGCTGGAGCAGCCGATGGCGTGGATCTCCCTGCCCATCTCTGCCTACAGGAAACACACAGCACATCCATGTACAGTGGAGTTCAGGCTCTGAGCCACAGCACTGTGAAATACGGTAATGCAGTGTTTTTCAACCACTGTGCCATGAGAGATAATCACATGAGCCATGAAAAATCATTAACTGCCACTTCACTGGTCCAGAAAATGAATTTTGAGTTTGTGTAAAAGCATTGATTTCATTCATACAGCTGGTTGAAATGTGGTTGTAGTACTGGTGGGGGCCAGTTGGGGGCGGTAGCATGGTAGCCTCGTCCTATGTTATTGATTTTTGGTTCAGAGAGAATTAGAGATGAAGGAAAAAGAAAGAAGAAAGAGGTGACAACGCTAACAACAGAGGAAGAGGAAAACTACAGACCCTCAACATAACTGATCAACTGATTATGTCGACTCAGATCAAGAAGCAGCGACAGGCGGGGGTCAACAGAAAGCAAAAGTGGGGAGCTCTCAGCAACACAGTGACACTTACCGGGACAGAGGGACAAAGCTCCATGTGTGTCTTAGCTTTACATACTTTTGAGACAATGGTGTGTCCATCTTACAGTGTGGACTGTAGACTGCAGCGGGACAACCCTGCATATCGGACGCACGTGCCGGTTACCTCCACTGACCTGTCTGTCACTGTTATCTCTCATCATTTGGCCGATCTGGAACTCAACGAAGTTCATGAAGATGGATTTGGAGAAGTGTTCCAGAGCGTAAGCCGCTGCCAGGTACGGGATCAGACGCCATTGCTGGAAGAACACACAATTCACACGTATAGAAGTATTAGAGTAACAATTTTTTAAAATTCTATAGGTTATATGTTTTTTACCATTCCACCATGATGTGTATTTTTGCTTATTCGCATAGCATGATAAACAGTAAAGTGATATCTACTTTTTGGACTTTGATTCTGTTGATACCAAATTTGGACAGAGATACACAATTCTATTATCAATGTTGCAAACGGCAAAGGGTGCGGCATTGGACCACACTGAAAGTTGGAAAATCCTATCCCGATCTACAGGTGGACGCATGAAAACATGGTGCCCGACCCGAGCCATGATGCTCTGGTCCTCCTCACTTCACACGCTTTACCGAACGGAGCTGACGCGGCCTGAGAGGATGCGTTGGAGAAGGCTTTCGAACGCAAAAGCCTCAAGAACGCTGAGCTGGCAGACGATGCCGGACAGCGTGGTTGGAAAGCTCGGGTCTGCACAGTTGGAGTCATTTGCAGAGGCTTTGTGGGCAAGTCAGCCACGCGCTGATGTTGTCGATGAGCTCTCTGGAGGTGTCGCCGGCCACTGAAGCACCTGATGACCCCAGTGAAGCCATAAAATACCATTACAGCAGTGACAGCGCCGACCCGGAACCCGCATTCGGCACACCCGTCCCCACCACGCACGCGAGGGTGGATGCGGAGCGAGTCGTCCACCGATCGCAAAGGCCAGCGGTTCGAATCCCGGCTCCTCCGGTACGCATGTTGAAGTGCCCTCGGGCAGGCCAACCGAACCCCACGTTGCCCCTGAACGTATGGATGTGCGAGTGACAGAGAAGCGCTGCGCGAATGTGTGCGTTTACAGACATTCCCGCTCATCCCACGTGGCTCTATCAGCTGGTAAACATTCGTGACTTACTATTTTTACAGACTAACCGCATGTGTAGTGTTTAATGCGAGGGCCTTACATAACTATAACTGTGGCCTACTGTACGTGTGAAGAGCCGCTGCTGGCACTGCATAATGTACGTGTTATAACACACTAATTATAGCCTATAAAATAAAAAATCAGTTATGAGGTGCCCATACATGCAGCTAATTGGGGTAAGCAGGCGGTTACCATGGTAACAACTGCACAACAGGGTGACACAAACTCTCAGCTTACAGTAACTGCACCGGGCTCGCGTCGGGCTCGGACAGAAACATATCTTATCGTGTGTTTCTGACCATTCTGACCTGCAACTGGTACTCCAAAACTGGAATCTCCTCTGCACCTTTGGGTCCAAACTGCCTCCTGGTGGCCGAGTAGCGGATGGCCACGACCAGGGCCAGCTTCAGGTTGGTCAGAGCCAGCCTGGTGATGTACACCCGGCCACCTGACAGGGCGCCCAGAGACGCCCCGAAACGCCTGTTGGGGTCCTGGAGAAGAAGATCGTCAAAAAACGAGGGACATGAGAAACGGGAGAATGAAAGATGTTGTTGTTGTCGGGTCCCAGAAAACTCAAAAGACGTGATACATTCAGAGGTCCACTCCTCACGGCCGGCTGAGTTCAAATAACACTCGAACCGAGCCTGAAATGTTTTCCTTAATTCTTGGACATCTCCCTCACCTTGAATGGTGAAACGTAGCGGCCGTCAGGAGTTACATCTCCCGTCTTATTCAGCAGGTTCTCCCGCGGGATCCTCACGTTGTGGAACAGAGCGAAGCTGAGGGGGGAAAAAACGACAAGAAAAGAAGACATGCAACAGCCCAAAGATAATCTTCAACTCACGTGCGATGCAAAAACAGGAGTGTGGACATTAGTGCAGGGCTACTTCTAATACGGCCTGCAGTAGAGCCAAGAAATCAAACAGAAGACTTCACATGGAAGTGAACTTATGGCTGCTAAGCACCTGTATTTGCCCAGTGACAATAAAGTTGAATCCAATCTATAATGCAGCATGTGTTGACAAACCTGTGACAATGTTTTCTGCACTTACAGAGGCCTTGGGATTTCCCCCTACTAAATATCAGATGAAGTGGGCAAACAAAAAAAGCAGACAGTGTCTTCCCTCGCTGTCACCTACCCATTATCCAGCCCATTCTGGCCCAGCTTCTTGCCAATGTCCCCAACCAGCACACCAGGCAGAGCCAGCAGGGTCTTTGGATCTCTAACCTGCAGCACAACAACCAGAGATTTACTGGATGGATGTCAACCTTCAGAAAAACAGCACTTCCACTTCAGCTGCTTTCATTTCATACTTTAAACACGACTGTCACTTCCACGGAGACTTCCATCACTGCAGTAAAATTAGCCTTGCACTGACACATCAACTGTCCTCATAATTTAAACTTCAAGTCCATGAGTGCCTGAACTCCATCTGTAACTCTCAGAGGACATTTAGCATTTCACAAAGCTTGCTTGTTTAAATGGTTTTTGTGCGTGTGCAGGGTGACACGTTGGTTTTCACTCTTGACCTGCGCTCCAAAGATGCTACGTGAAATCGCATGAGGTAACAGTGTCTGACAATGCAACCAGCTGTAATCGAATCGGGGGTCAAAGGTCGGAGTCTTACTGGGACGACGAAGGAGTGCAGGCCGTGGCACACCTGGTCAGGCGTGTAGAGCTGAGCAAACACCACAGCGTGGGTCGCGGTCTTACCGAGGTTCCCCACCCAGAACTTGGCAGCCTCAAAGTCCGGAGAGTTGATCACAAACTCCTACAGACGGGAAATGTTATTGTTTGCAACAGAGATCTAGTGCTTCTCTCCATGATCAAATTTAGAAGCCAGTAAAAGTTCATTTCTCCTACAAAAGATTATGTTTGTATTGCTCTTTTTTCTAACTGATGCACTTGACTTTTGCATATTGGATTATTTTACTTCATTAAGTCCCTAAAAGTTTTTAAATATGTGTGTGTCTGTTCGTGTGCTTACCTTGGTGGAGGGGTCATACGTGGCCGTGGTCCTCATGGCTCTGGTGTTGCTGCCATGACTCAGTTCAGTCAGCGCAAAGCATCCAAATGTCTACAAACAGATACACAAAGTGACAAATTCTCAGTTCGATTCACTTGGTTGTCATTTTTTTTTTGATGTTAACATCATGCAACTCTTACCGTCATATTATCTGTACTTTCGACATATTTGCTGTGTCTCCCTGATCCAGAGTTGGCGATAGTTGCTCCAAACATCTAAAACAGGAGATGGTTTTAACATCTTTTAATTAAATGAGACAAGTGAAATGGTCAGCAGCGCTGCTGAGGCTTTAATACTCATCATACATCAAGAAAGAAAAGTGCTGGATGGATGAATATGGAGGCAGCTATGCTAGCACTCCACTGCTTTTAGTAAAATGCTACTATTAGCATGCTAACCTGCTGATTTTTGCCTTCATAGCTTAGGGTATAGCTATCACTAATTAGCAGTATGTACAAAATACAGCTAAAGCTGATGGGAATGTCATACATGCATTTTTTTATCATTTAGGCACAGTAGTGAAGAAATTAAAAAAAAGAAACATCGACTGTTGCTAGCATGGCTAAAAGCGATGTGGCTGAGTAGATGTGACAGTGGATCATTTCACAAATGACCCATTTTACAACAGATGCTAGATGGCAATCTAGTTGAGCAAGAGTCGCGCTGTTACTGCTATTAATATTACAGATAATAATATAAGATTAGCACTGAAGCAAATAGACATAATGTATGTTATTGCTGGAGAGCGCACTCTCCATGTTAAAGTAATTTATAGAAAACTAATTTGACCTGTGCGATACAGATAAGAAAAACTCTCAGAAGATAACAACAGATTCGATACCCTGTATGAGTAAAGTAACGACTGTATGTAATTCAGAAAGTAAAGTGAAGTAGAGACGAGTAAGGTAGGGTAGGTAAAAGTGGATTTTCTTTGGCGTACCGCACGCTTCAGCAGTCTACATAGCGCGTCCTTTGAATATTTGAGACTTTCCTCATGTCCAGTGTTTCGGTTTGGCCGTGTACACTCACACCTTTGTTGAGGGAGAACTTGCTAGCCATGGCCCAGTCGTACATGCCCAGACAGTCATTGAGGACTGCACTCTTCCAGGGATTGGCCATCACCTCTTCTTTTGTCATGAAGTCATAACGGAAGAGCTGCTTCACCCTGAGGATGTTTAATAGAATATAGATAAAAGATATGATATATAACAGATGATTTTACCAGTGGTAAAAAGAACTGTACAGTTCAAATTCACACGAGCTGTTGTGTCGATACCTGAGGAAAGTCAGCTCTCTCATTTTCTCCATGGGGATGTCTTCCCCAGGCTGACGAGCAAACAGAGGATCATTCTCCAGCGTCTTGAACACGTGTTGCTGCAGCAAAGGGGAAGACAAATGCAGGGGAAATGAAGAGGAACAGCCAGATGCCAAAGGAGCCAAAAATAACCGCAATAACTGGAGAGAGACTGAAACTGACAAGCTGAAAATGACATGTCAACACTGTCAACAGGTGAAAAGGAATTAAATACTGTATGGGAATAGCAGTTTAAGGTGAGGTGGATCACTGGGAGGAGTTGATGTGTCAGGTTGGAGTAGCATCAAAGACAATACTAATGAAGATCATTTGATACACACAACAGCTGCTAAAGGGACCTCGCAGTGAGACTCTTGCAAGTACAATAGTCTGAGTAGAAACTACATAGACAATCTAAGGGTTACCTTGAATGCCACAATTTCCTCTCCATCTATGAAGCGCAGCATCTCCTTCCAGTCGAAAGAGGCTTTTTCCCTGTAGACATCCAGGGGGCCGCTGGGGAGGTCAGCCACTTCATGGTCCATCTTCTCGTGTTCACACTGAAGGGAGTTGCACACAGGGTCAGCAGGCACTTTGCTCCCTCTGAGAAGAAGGAGCACATACAGTCTGTCTCCATTAACAATGAAACATGGCAGGGCTGAACGATTACTCGTAAAGCCCTCTCCTCCAAAACTGACAGGCTTCTTATCTTCTCAATGTAAACACATCGTTTTTTGGCCTTAAAACCTGGGCACTGGGCTTTTGAACAACCCATTTAGTGCGCTAACTGGAATGTGTTCATTTTACAGTTACCACTAAAAGTGTTTTATCGACTATGCACAATCCCTGATAGCTAAATAAAACTGTGTTTCATTAACTGACATGAAAAAAGGTTTAGGCTTCATGTTATGCTGTCACTGACAGACAGAATCAAACATTTTACATATTTTTTTTTATTTACACTGGCTGCCTGGTAATTCCATTTCAAATCTACAGTTGCTGTTCATAATACATTAATGGATGTGTTGACTTGACACAGAGCGTCTCCTCTCTGCATCACATCCTCTAACCTCTAACCCGAAACAGACTGCTCTGGGTTCAGCTCTTAATGTGAACATTAACTCCAGGTCAGAGTTTTCCTTTCTCAATTTAAAACAATAGTTCTCTGAGAATCTCTTTCATATCTGAGCAAAGCTGGCATTGTGACTGAAATGTCCCAAACTGCATCGGTATGGATTGGAGTCAAAATGAAACCTTGTGGATTGGAATGGAAGAAATTTTGGAAAATGCATTGTCTATTATTTTTGCACCAATGGGCAGAAGTTATTACAAGCAGATGGTTATGTAGCTACGTTCTGAGCATGTATTAGGATCCACAGGTTAGTTTAGTTCTGTTTTTGACATTTCGTGACTGATCAGTGTATGATCTCCTTTCCTAGTTCCTCTCAGTACTCACACTGCAGTACACATTTACTCAGACATCCTGTTAATAAGGAATTACAGTACTACTCCCAGTCTAGAGGTAACAATTCATAAACTAGTCCTTCTGCACCTATTTGAGACAGGATGTGTCCGGCTGCAATGTTACAACAGATAATGAGTAGCATTAACTGTATATGAGAAACCAAAGTATATCATCTCTCTCATACTGAAAGAGTTAGGTATAGTAGCCCATTAAGTATTCTACAATAGCATGAAAGTATTTCTGAAATTCAGTTCTGACTTTTTGTTTCCATCTGGCCCCCCCTGTGAAAACTTTTTGGATGCACCACTGCTGAGAATGGAGGGCGAGGGGAATTTTTATAACCCACTGTGCTTAAGATGATTTTTTTTCAATCAACAGAGTAAATGAAACACTGAACATGTATATTTCCAAACTGAAACACACGTTGGTTTTTTTTCCCTTCAAAGTAACCTTTGCAAGCTGCTATCAGTGCAGGGCAGAGTTCAGGGTTAAATCTGCCTTCGGTGTGTCTGTCGGTTCACGGAGCTGTTCTACTGAAACATGTCCAGATTAAGTAACTCATTTTGAACACTGCCCACTCCCACACGCTGTGGATTTGTGGTCATCGTGTTAAAAAAAAAGACACGTTAATGTTTGCCACCGTGCGCGGAAGCTGTTTCTGTCAAAGCGCTATCAGATAACACAAGAATTAGCATCTTCCTAGCTGTTTACACTGACTGAATGCGTGTTTCTGTCTTACCACGTGAGTCGGGGTTAATATCGCTCCCTCTTTTCTCCGTCAGCTGTCACGATGACCCGTAAATGTGTAAACGCGTATATATCTGCGGGGATGAGCTGCGTGCAGCTGGACTCACACTTGTGAGTTGGGACACCTTCAGTACTTTCTGTTCCACGAGCAGCGACAGCAACATTTCCGGTTGGTATTTTCAAAACAAGAGCACCGTCCTAACGTGTGTCAATTGATTTTAAGAACTTGACTCGCTGATTAGTTCCTACAGTAACAAATTGTACATGTTATAGTATTTATACGAGGTGAGTTGATCATTTTTGCGGCAGCTATAAAGTTAAACTGATAAATTAGTGTCATGCTTTAAAACCTTTTATAATGGTTGAGCTGTTACTTTGAATGCAGCAGGTGAATACCGGAACTCTTACTGTTACTGAAACCCTCTCAATATGTCACGTATTCACGTCTACTTTGTCAAGGTTCAGTGATGTACAATCTGTAACCTATGTAGGGGCTGAAGAAAATTTTGAAAAATAAAATAAAATAGTTAACTCAATCTGGCAGGCAGGGCAAGATAGCATTCAGTACATTTTCTTTACTGAGCAATCAATAATTGTACTTCTAACTGTATCAGCACCATTTGCTTTAATTAAAGATTTAAAAAAAACTCAGTTGGTTTTTAAAGAGTATGTACACTCCCTGTTTGCTCAATTTTACCTGAACCCCCCAGGTGGAGTCCTAACTCCAAAAATCTGTGGTAACAAAAAGGAGAAGGGAGATTTATGTCCCTCAAACAAGCAAGTCTTTCCCGTTGTTGGTCAAATTGCTGCAGATAAGAAAAGCAAACTGACAGGCAAGACAGGAGCTCATGTCCAGTTATAACACAGTTCACCACGATCCCCTTCAGACAGAAAACTTGCAGGGCTCCAGCAAAGGTGACAGGGATAAAGAAGAAGAAACCTTGGAAGGACTAATGACACCAAGTTGGCGGAAGTGGATTTACATTAGATTATAAAGATGTTGAAGCATTGCTCAACATTCTGTACATTTGCAGGATTAATAATCCTCCTTTCCTGCGTACTTGTTTTTTAGTTCTCCAGACACTGTGCTTTTTATTATTTTAGATGAATGATTTTAAGTTCAGTTCATTGAAAAGCATTTCTCTACTTGTTAGGGGATTTTGAGACAGTATTACAAGAAAATCATTTTTCCACAACATTTTTTTTAATCAAGAAACTACTAATTTTGGAAAGGTCAGGGTCAGTATCAGGCATATTTTTCTCATGCCTCTCTTCACTCTGCAGGCATTGCAATGATTAACAAATGCACAACTGTTCATAATCTTATCAAGAATTTTCAAAGTTATAAAACACATTATGCTGTCTCAGGCCTGAAGACATTGAATGTATAATAGTAATGTTGCAATCGGAAATGAAATATGTTACCCAATGTCAGAAAACCAGGAACAACGACCCAAAGCATGCATTTTAAAAAGGAAAGGTTGAACAGGAAAAGATGGTTTGTTTTAAAGTGGCAAGCAATGAGTTCTGATGTAAAATCAAATCAATTTTCACTTTGCAAAACTGTCTCCTGCAAAGTTAAAAGAGCTTGCACAGCACATGCACAGCAATGGAAGATTGTAAAATATTGAAAGATTGTAAAAGATTGAAATATTCTGGTTATAGTCTGGGTTTTTTGGGGTTTTTTTCTGGGTGGGGGTGCCCAGCAGTGGGCTGGGCTTTACTGTCAAAATCAGTCATCTGACCTAAATCCATTTGAGTAAATGAGTCACATACTGAAAATTAGACCAAAGACTAAAGGAAAAGAGTTAGTTTGCAGTTGGTTCCTGGCAGAGCATCAATGAGGAAGCAGCACATATCCTCTGGTGTCTATGGGTCAGAGAGAGTCAAATGAATGAAGAGATCTTTGCTCATATTCTAAAATAACATTTTATTCAAACTGATCAAATGATCTCTGGTCCACCAAAATAGGAGAAACATAAATAAATGTGTTTTGTACGCTCGATTAAAGTTTATAAGAAGCTTAGAAAAGCCTGCAAACTTAAAGAAATTGGATTTTTTTCTGTAAATCAAATGAAGGATGTATATGGATTGTTACAAATCAGAGGTGTTAAATAAATGTACCTGGACTGGTACAGGGTAAACAAGATTTAACTCATTCAGATATTTTGAAACTGTCTTGCAAAGAAATGGTTAGTTATCAAATGACATTTTAATGTTTCAGTTGGAGGCAAGTCGTCTTACCGCACCACATGAAATCTGAATTTTCCTTGTGTTGTTGGGTCAGTGGCCATGCTTTCAGCAAATTCATCATCACATTTGTTGGTGCTATCAAACACAGGTGTGATGGAAATGACCATGGGAAAGACTTAAAGATTTCAATTTTAAAATGCACAGTAAAGGAAAACTCATAGAGAGCTTTGAAAGTGAATGGCGGGAACTATAGCAAAAGCAGACAAGAGGAAGCCAGCCTCAGATAAAATAATCACAGGAAGTGGGATAGTGTTAAGATCACCAGACTGAGGCTCAGGCACAGTCGGTTAAATCAATGTTTGCACATTACTGGAAAACTTCCTCCTCGGTTGTGTGAGTGTGGAAGTCCTAAAACATGTCTTACTACACCATAGCACTGAAAGAAAAGAGTTTTATAAGAGGCTGGCAGACCTTGGAATTAAGTACTTTTATATGTTCTGATTATAAAAACTGTTTATGATGATACAGGTGTATATACTCACTGGCCATTACACCTGTACAGTGTTACACAATCCATCTCGGCCTTAAATTGCACATCTACCAAGTTTGTAATGTTTCTGTTTTTACTGACACTGTCAGAAAGCTCTTCATTCTACTTGATGTTTATTATTGAGCTCATAGTAGCTGCTGATGTTGTACTAGGTGTTCCTAATATTCTGACCCTCTCATGTATATCAGTGAGGTAGACAAAATATTAGGAACACCTCTCAGTATAAATGCAGCACACTGCAAACTACAGCATTTCAATAATAAACATGCAGTTCAATGACTGGTCGTCTTTGTAAAGGCTGAATAAATGTACTGGTTCACATTAGACTGTACAAGTGGACTTTGTGAAGTGGTCAGTGAGAGTGTATTGAAAAACAAAGTAGGAAAGTTTTGCCATATTTGATTGTGAAACAACTTCATCATTTATCACTTAACAAATTAACTAATGATTATTATTATTCTGCCGTTAAAATTAATGTTTGATTTCTGACCATTTCGAAGTGAAAATTCCGAAAGCTAAGAGTGAGCGTGTATAGTATGTATTTATGTATGAAATGTGTAGTTATTTTTTTATCCGGCAGGAGGCAGGAATGCACCTGGTAGCGTCGACACTGCCATAGACCACAAAAGAAGAACTCCTGCAACGGAGTTTTCATGAACTCAACACCAAATCCACAAATTCTAAGGGAATGCAGAAGAATTGCACGATTTATTGCATGACATACTTTAGAGAAACAAAGGAGCAAAAACAAAATCTGACTCAGCTTGAGTAATCCAACATGTCACATTTTCTTGAAACCCGGTTCACTTTATTTATCCCCGGCCAAATAAGTGGATTATCGTAAATGCATTGCAAAGCGTTTTCTAACAGAATTAAGGTGAAGGTCCTCAATGAAATGCCAACGTTAATAAACATCCCCTGTGTGACGCCACTGCTGCGCGACGGACTTGTAGTTGACATAAGAGCGAAAAATCTGCAGCGGTCCGGCTCCGGGCACCCATAGTCTCCGCACAGATTCCGGTTTTTAAAAATCGAAATAAATACCTTTTGTGAATTTGGCGTACATCGTCGACTGCAATCCGCCTGTTAGGCATCGGCATCGGCGTTTTCCATGAACCGGAAGACCTAAAAGAAATCAAAGTTCGCCAGGAGGTGACATTTGCCTGCTCCACACCTGACTTCATTGAATGAGGTTTTACACCAATTAGCATTTGTTTTGGTTCGATACTCACACAGTATTTAACACGCCCGACGTGCAGTGAGCAGCAGCTGGACACACACTCGTATTAATCTGCAGGTTAACGGTAAGAATGCATGTGTAACATCTAGCTATGCAATGAATACATGAGCCGGGCGTTCTATTTTGTTGTTGCTAACACGGTCTAACGCTTAGCTGGCTAACGACAACATGGCTAACCAGCTACAACGTTAGCATGGATAGACAACAGATCGCCGAAGCAGTCTGATAATTACAGAATGTTCTTAGTTGCGGTTTAATGGCATTGGCTTTCCGCAGTTGCCAACAAAACAAATATGCAGTTGGTGGACTCTGTATTTCGTGCATTGGGTGAACCTGTAGCGGGGATGTTGCGAGCGCTCGCCGCGCACAAGCTAGCTCCGGTCAAGACTATTTCCTGCATCGGAAAGAATAGTTCTGGTCATAGATGCGCTTTTCTGCAAGATTCTCTCCTGCACATGACACGGGTCGCATCGAAGTATTCCCTATCATATTTACAATTCACCCAGCTGCTCTGTTATACTTGTAGCTGGGCGTTGGTACCGTAAGACTAGCTAGCAAGCTAACTCACGTAGCCGCACACTGACCAGGTGCACATGGTAACAAGGGACCCGGTGTTGTTGAGCTGCGTTCTTATTAGCTAGCGGGAGCTTCTCCCATGAAAATGGCCTGTCGGTTTCTGCCATTGAACACCTATGAATGATGTGGTGGACGCTGCTGACTGTGAACAGTGATGCTAGCTCTAGTCTAGCTGCTAGTGCCAGCTGCACTGTTGGAGGGCATGAGCGTTTGCTCTGTGTGGAGCTGGTACCTGGCTGCCTGAGATCCAGCTGCGGGATTGCATCTCCACAAGGACGTGGTCTGTGTCGAGAGAAAAATATTTGGCCGGGGTGAGACAAACACTGAAATGAATCACTTACACACACGCGCGAAACCTCGCTGTCCTCACCTTTGGCGGGTCAGGGCAGAAGCTGCTGCAGTCGGTGCAAATTCATGAACTGAAATATTGGTGTTCACCCCGGCACACGTGTCGTCACTCCGGACAGTCCATCTTTCGTGTAGCAAAGTGCATTAAGAGATGCAACGCACTGCTGAGTGCCAGGTACGCCATTAATGCTCACATTTGCCCTGAGGTTTACACTGGTGAGTGACGTTAGGAATGCTGAGGGGCCAAAAGCGGTGTCAAACTGGCGTCAGGGCCACAGCATGCAGTTTGGATGATTGTTTGCAAAGTGATAGGTGAGCTGAAATGATTTTTCTCCTGACCTGTTGTGTTGTTAGTGTGCATGTGCAGCCACTCTGGCTCCTTTGCTGTATTTTCTAACTATTTGTAGCTTTTTTCCCCTTTGACTCCATTTATACTGTCTGGGTAACCTTTTGGAAGGTGTTTTTAAAAAGCATTTCTGATTTTTATTATCAAATATCTCGATAAATTAGGCATTTGATTTTTTTTCAATGGGAAGTGCGTGGGGTGGATTGGAAATATGAATCTTAATAAATTGGATCAGTGTGGAGCAGCTGCGCTCAAAGCCGTGTTCTCTCTCATTCCAAGGTAACTAGAAAGCTGCATTTACACAGAAAGTAGAGTGGCTGGCTCTGACCTCTGAGGTGGTTTTCACAACATTGGCCGTGCCCCACGCTGACCTCGTTTGTGACGACAAGCAGGTACAGTGTGACACCCCAGACGAAGTTCCACCACTCCCAAAAACAGTCAGCCTGAGGCTGTGAGCCTGTACGGTTAACGGCCACACTGTGTTCTGTCTGCAGGTGACGAGCTGGCGCAGGTCGTGGGTTGTTCGTGGATAATGCGAGACAGTGGCGGTAGCCTGGCCCAGAACTGCTGGCAGGGAGACCTGGGTCTGACCGCTGTGGGACAGGACGACACGGGAGGAGGTAAGCATCTTCACCCCCGGTCAATGATAATGATGAGGACGTTTCCATCCTAGTTAGGTCTGTATTGTTGTGAATTATGTCGGTGCAAGGGGACAAGTCAGGTGATGTAGCATGCAGTACAAATGAACACAAGAAGTCTTTATGTTGACCATTAGCTAACTGTCCTGACAGTGCAGATCAATGAATAAAGAGTCATCTTTCTGCCTGTCTGTCGACTTATGGATATGGCTTTGATGGTGTGTACCTTCGCTTGAATGATCTTTGCCTGCTCGTTGTCTTGTCAGTGGTAGCTCGCCGTGTTTCCAGCGCTGTTCACATTTATCTGTTTCTCTGGGTTGTAAAAACTGGATTGAATATTATAAAAAAATTCCAATCTGCTCGTCTAATCGGAACACTCTCACATTGCTTGTAAAAGCCAATTAGACTTTGAAGTCCTAATTGGATTAGAAGTAGAATTTTTACTTAGAAGTCAGTATTTCCCACAGACCAGAAGGCAACCTGTGGACCCGAGGGGTGGGGTGGGTGTGTGTGTGTGTGTGTGTGTGTGTGTCATCAATTTGTGCCACTCTGTGGGGTTTTCTGACGGGCCACCACGTATTAGTCAATGTGCAGGAAACTGTTGAAGTGATCAGGAGATCAGTCATGTAGGCGAATTACAGAAGAATAATCATCCATTATTTTAAGTTGTTTTAGAAGCAAATATGACAAACCTGTCCTTACCTTTTTTTTACGTTTTTTACATGAACTCACTGACCACTTCGTGAGGAATGGTTTAATTTAGTTAAAATGATAACCTACACTTGCTTGAACGCAGTTGATGCAGTTAATCAGCGCTGGTCTTCGCGTGTAGGTGGGATTCCCGGAGACCACCTCATCGTCCCAGTGTCCGGCCACAGCGTGCCCAGCCCCATGCACCTCAGACTGGGGCAGAAAGAGAAAGTGTGGACACGCGAGTATGAGGAGGAGGAGGAGGACGGGATGGGTGTGATCGAGGCCATAGGTGACGAGGAAGAAGAAAACAATCTGGACGGCGAGGACAAGTTTGAGGGCAAGGATTGGGATAACAACGAGGAGGAGGAAGAGGATGACGACGAGGAGGAAGAGGAGGTCGAGGATGAAGGAGACCAAGCGGAAGTAGAGTGGGAGATCCCGCACTTTCCCTTCCAGTCCACCCAGCATTCGCATCCGCATCAGCACGACGGGCCACAGCTGATGGTGGAGGAAGGCGGCGACGTCTCCGCGGAGGACGCGCTCTCCCAGGCCGACGCGGGGGATGCACTCAGGCCCCACCTGGGCCGGTACAGGGCCCTGAGGAGGCCCAGGCGCTGGCAGCGCCTGCGTTCCCGCGGAGGCCTCGGGTTTCGGCTTGCTCAGCACTGGAAGAGCTGGCGCCAGCGGGCCCAGTGGGTCTGCTTTCTAGGGCACCGGTGGAGTCGGAGGGGACATAGGCACAGCGTGTACGGCAAGCAGAGGAGGATAAAAAGGTATCTACAGTCGCCATACACCGACGGAGAGGACGACAGCGCTGACGAGAGGCTCTCAGAGTCTGACAGAGGTATCTGGCTCTCAGCTCTAAACCCGTTTGTACTGAGGATTTCACTAATATCTAGTTGACAAAGAGTTAAATGAGAAGTTTGTTACCACTGGAATCGCTGTACTCGAATATATTCTCATACCTGGCTGCTATTTCTGGAATGATTAAGTAAGTATAAGTGTAAAAGTGTGTGATGAATGTCGTTTCTTTTCTGGCAGACAAGCAGATGAATGGCTGCTCTCCAGACAAGCAAGAGGACCGAGGGAGGCGGGAAGTGGAGGTCAAACCCATGGAGCTGGCCCTTACTGAAGAACACATGAGCTGTGTGACCGGTACGGATCATAGACAGATATGGATACAGTTTTTGTATGTTCACAAATATACGAGCACTGTTTCCTGTGACGAATCAGCTGTGTTTTTATCACATCTGTTTGCTTCTTAGCTTGTTTTCCAATTGATTTAACATTACAGCGAGACATGAGCAACGAGCGGTTTTTGGTGTCCGTCCACATCAGGCGCAGATCCGACAATGGGTCTAAAGTTTCCTTTAAACTGCGAGGTAGCCAGCAGTTTCATCTCCACGATTGGATTAGATGTTGAAAGGAGAAAGCGGGTCCTCTTTCACCGACACCAGGGGACACTCGTGCAGCGTGTCGTGATGGTTGATCGCGATGTCTTGCGTCTCTAGGCATCCTCGAAGAGTCTCTCCAGCAGTACGGCAGTCTCATCCCCATCCATGTGGACGACATCGTGGAGAAGCTGCAGGAAATCTTCAGCGAGAGCTTCTCGCAGCCGCACAGGTCAGACGCAGCGTTAGCTCGCCTCTTCACTGTGGGGTTGGTAACCGGTGGAGGAGATGGTGGATTAAAATAATTTACTGAGTTTCTGCAGCTGCACCAGCTTGTGAAGCTGTAAAGAATGTCATCTGTTCCTCTCTTAATTCACTAATTTTATGAAGTCCTTTTTTTAGTTATTGCTCCCTTGATTAAATGATTAATGGATGAAAAGTTTTGGCACTGTTATTTGCATTTTATTGAAGAAAATCACAAAATGCAATGTAATGGGTCATTTATTATATTTTGATTTTAATTATGACAAATATTTATGATAAAACATGCATTACATTTTTTTAGAAAAAAATTTTAAAAATCTATAAATATTTTTATTTAAAATAAATACATGTTTTACATTTCAAAATATAAGTAAATGTATTTTAGTTGAAATCAACTGAGCTTGGGGCTGTGCCACATAAGCAAAATACATGTATTGGTACAGTCGCCTACAGTTGATGTCTCCACTAATCATTTTTCAGTACTCGCACTTTTTCCTGTACCGTCATGCTGTAGTAGTCAATTCTTTTGATTTGTCCCTCATCAGGAAAGCGGTGGTGCAGCACCTAATACAGTCCTTCCAGCGCTCGTCGGGATCGGCCCTGGCTAAAACATTCAGAGTCAACTACAAACGCCACGTTCTGACGATGGACGACCTGGGCACTCTGTACGGACAGAACTGGCTCAACGACCAGGTACAATATCGCCGCCCGCTGAAACGTCCTTTTGTCACGTGCGGCGTCGGGTAAGCACAGGTGAAACAAAATTCCCTAGGAATTGCTGGAGTGAGCAGAGAACAGTCGTTTTTATTGCTATCAGTGACACCTGTTATGTCATGCAGTGAGAGGTCTGAAACTAAACCTGCTGCTAACTAGCATCGTGGCTACAGGAGTTAGCTTCCTCAAATATTACTAGAGAATGTGCCTCATGCTTGCCTTCTGCTCTCACCATAATTTGCGCAACACTAATCAGTTTGCAAAGAGAAGCTCAATAATGCAGATTAGAAAAATGAAGAAAATCTCATGCGGTACTTATCTGAGCTCAGAAAAGTATGGTGTCTTATAAAGACGTTCATTTACATCTTCCTTATCTTTGTGCCCTCCCCCTCTCAGGTCATGAACATGTATGGCGACCTGGTCATGGACTCTGTGCCAGAGAAGGTAAGGAAAGCTGTCGTATGATGTCTTCTGTGGCTCTGAGGGAGGCGCTCCAGAGTCATCTTGGTTCAGTTCTCTCTTCTCCTGAGCTGGAGAAAGCCCCCCGTGCCTTCCTATCCCCCCCCCTTCTGTACTGTAACACTTCCTGTTTTTAAGAGGGAGCACATGTATATATGATGTTATGATATATCTGATGATCGTCAGTTGTTGTTGCCTTCACATGGAAACTTTGTATTTACATTGATAATCTGAAACGCAGCAAGGAGGCTCATTCTCGCTCTCCTGTTCTCCTCCTCAGGTTCACTTTTTCAACAGCTTCTTTTATGATAAGCTAAGGACAAAAGGCTATGAAGGAGTCAAGCGATGGACAAAAAATGTAAGTGGCTTCCCCTCTTTGTCTGCAAAGTCGCTGGCTGTCTGCCAGGGTTGCACCTCTGCTCCTTCCCTCTCCCTCACGCCGATCTCAACCAGCGACTTTACTGAGGAAATAAAGAATGCGTCCATGCATCCATCCATTTTCTGCCACTTATCTGGGTCTGGGTTACCGTGGCAACAGGCTTAGCAAGGCAAATCTACCGTTCTCTTGCTGGGGGCTCTTGAGGTGCTCTGAGGTGAGATGGGATAATCCCTCCAGCAGGTTTTGGGTCTGACTCGGGCTGTCAAAGTTGGATGTGAACACCTCCGCAGAGAGGCATCTGGGAGTCTTACTCCCAGGGGCATTGTACGTTGTGCAGTGATATTTCAACATTACAGTGATGTTATTAGATACATGAGGGTGGTTTCAGATGACTGTGGAATGTTTTAAGCTTCCCGTGCAATGAAAATCCCTCATGGACTATCCAAATCACTCCGAGAGTGCAGCAAAATTAGTTCGACCAAAAATGTCTCTTATGATTCTCCGATTTCTTTATTTGCATAGAGTGTGCAGGTGAATTTTTTTTTTTTTAAATGCAGAGGATAGAAGAAATCTCTCTTCAGCAAATATAAAAATCCTGTCATCCATTACAGAAATGTCTCTTTATCATGCACATTTCTGAATGGATCATTAAAACCTGATATGGAACAGCTCCAGGTGTGTGGTAAATGTTAGGGTTTTGGTAGCGTTCATATTTTTTGATAGTATTGAGATGGTGTCTCCCACTTTTTCTTATCTTGCATGTTTTTGCGTTTATGGAGACATGTCCATTGTGTAATACTGAGAGCTTTTGGCAGGAGATGTGCCAACTAACATGGATTTAAATCCATATGTGAATGAAATTTGAGAAAAAGAAGCCCTTTGTCTTTTTTTTTTTACGTCAGCTCATGGTCAGCACACCTGCCTCCCTCTAACACAGACACCGACTGAGCTGCTCCAACAGTATTTTCCAGCAGTGTCCACATGTGTTTTAGTTCTGTATTGTGTTGCAGAACAATGCTGACTCCACTCTCTGTACTTTTTGAAGTGGTCAGGGCCAGTCTGCATTATTAGGCCACCTTGAGGGGGGGACCCTGAAATTCAAATAATAAAATAATAATTTCTGTTTGTCTGTCGTGCCACGCACAGTCAACAGGTCGTATCATTGTGTATCAATGTTGAACCTTTAACACAGACCCCTATAGGGTCATTTCATCCTCAAATTCAAGGTTCTGATACTAATGATGATGATGATGAGCTGCTGATGTGCCAAAAGATGAAACATTTCCCTATCTGTGAAACCTGTACTGAAGAACATGCTGCTCCACGGCCCTCATTTTAACACATGACTTTATTCTCATAAGACTTTCTTTCTTAAAAATGAAAAAAAAAATTCACAAAGCCTCAGAAATTTATTTCCTCCTCAAGGTCACCCTTTAACTCTGTTGTATGATGCATACTAATGTTTCAAAGTATAGTGTGACAAATTTTATTCCCCTCTGTCATCTCTCCTTCTCCTGCTTCATCCCGTCCTCCTCTCTTCTCCTCTCTGTCAGGTTGACATCTTTCAGAAGGACCTGTTGCTGATCCCCATCCACCTAGAGGTCCACTGGTCGCTGGTCAGTGTTGACATTCCTCGCCGAGCCATCACCTACTTTGACTCTCAGCGGACCCTCAACAGACGCTGCCCAAAGGTAGGAATACACACACACACACACACATGCAGAGTTGAGTGGAGAAATTTGTGTCCACCTTCTTTGAAATGACCACAGCCCTGAAACATATTTTGCCGTTAACATAACCTGGTGGATGTTTTGAGGTTGTATGTCTGCATCAGAGCTCTGCACAAAGTGCAAGGAAGAATGAATGCAGCCAAATATCACATGATTTTAAAGCAAAACCTCCTACCATCCGCCAGGAAGCTAAAACTGAAGAGGCAGTGAATCCTTCAACAAGACAATGATCCAAAGCACAAAGCAAAGTCAACTGAGGACTGGTTTAAAAAGAATAAGATGAATGTTTGGTCATGGTCTTAGCATTGAAAACCTGTGGATAGATTTGAAGGAGGCTGAACAAATATGTCATGAAGAATGGGCTAAAATGACACCTGAGAGGATCCAAAAGCTGCTCAGAGGGAACCCGAAGAGGTTGGAGGAGGTCATAAAGGACATATAAAGTATTAGAGAACATTTCATTTACTCTAATACATTCAATTCACTCAATTTCATTTTAACTTTATTTTATACACTGACTACTTTTGTTTCTGATGATGATGATGATGGAACATTTGTAGCAGCTTGTTCACTGAACCTTTTGTTGTTTGCAGCACATTTTTAAGTATCTCCAAGCAGAGGCTATCAAAAAGGCCCAACAAGACTTTTTGACGGGATGGAAAGGCTTTTTTAAAATGGTGAGAGACTTACTTTTAACTCAAACTGGCTGACAGTCGGTCACGACGGCCCTGTCGTGCATTTCAACTAACATGTTGCGGACCGTATGTTGCAGAATGTGGGTCGTCAGAACAACGACAGCGACTGTGGGGCTTTCGTGCTACAGGTGAGCTCGTCGAGTCTGCACGCGCAGATGAATGTGAAGTCCCGTTATTGTTGTGAATGGGGATAAGTAGCTCAGCTGCCGTGCTTCTATCATGCTCAGCGATTGCGATGATTGCGTAGATATTGGATTGCCTACTTCATTGAGTGGCCAGAAAAGGCTGCCTCGCAGTAACTTGAGCATCGTTGGACCTGCGCGCTCAGCTCCTCGCGACCGCGCAATCTCCCGCCGCGAAATGTGCCGTTACAAATAGGTGCGTTCCCACCGCAGGCCCCGTGTGGCTGGAACCTTTGTGCGTCCTCACCAGAGGAGCGGCCCCCTAAAGGTGATTTACGGGTCTTTTTTTTTGGGGGGCAGAAATAAGTCCCTGCTCCTGGGTAGGCGCTTCTGTGTGGCCCTGAAAAACCATTGGGCGGGGCCTGATTTGGTGGTTAGCTCACGCGGGAGGTGACGACAACGACCGCCTGGCAATTCGTCATCCCCTGACAATGTATAAGTCACAACACGACAAGTAGCGTTGCTATTGCTTGGCTATCTGATGACAAATGCTGTTCTTTCTGTGGTGCGCTGGGACTTACACTGTGAGCAAAACAGTCACACCACCATTGCGCCTGACAACCGCCGACTACGGGGGCGTTCCTATAACACTTGAGCTACCAGGAACTAGTTCCCAGTTCCTACGGTGGGAAAACATGTAATGTGTTGTTGTGTTGTAATGTTCTGTTGTGTTTTTTTTTTCCCCCTCTCCCCCACCACCACCACCACCACCACCCGGCTGCAGTACTGCAAGTGTCTGGCACTAGGGCAGCCGTTCAGCTTCGGCCAGCAGGACATGCCCCGGCTGAGGAGGCAAATGTACAAAGAACTGTGTCACTGCAAACTCATCCTGTGACCAACCACCCCCACAAGGCCCAAGCCCCACCATCTCCACCTTGCTCCCACCCACCCCCTCCCCCTCCCCCCCATCAAGTCAGAGGGACAATGAAATAACAAGAAGAAGACAAGGGGAGCAAATGATTGACTGGAAAAAAGAGAAACTTTTCAAAAACTTTATTTTTCTCTGCCAATATCCAGAGAAGTTACTTCTACTGTAGGTGATGTCATTGTTTTTTGCTTTGTTTTTGTCTCTCTTTGCTTCCCTCTCTCCACCCTTTTGAAAATTTCATGTCCACGTTCTGGTAATTCCTTTGTGGTTGACAGAGGCCAAGACTAGCTTCCATTTTGGAAATGTGCTAAACTTCCACATCCTATTGTAAGTCCGTACGTGTTGTCCGGTCTAAGCGGGAGCATGGAAGAACGTCACAGAGATATGCGAAGACGATTAACCCGAGATGCCTAATTAGCGAGTGCAGCGGTGGCGTGAGTGGACAGCAAAAAAGAAAAAAACGATACCCAGTCTGTGTAAGCTTGTGGTCAAAATAGTACCAGTGGATTTTTTTTAAATGCCTTCCATCCATCAAGTCCATACATACAAGTTGTGTTCCATTCCAGATGTCAAAAAAGTGTGAAACTCAGTCGACATCTTTTAAGAAAAAAACAAAACCAAGGAAAAACATGGACACCTAACATGAAACACACTCCCCCACGCCGCAGCTGATGTTCCATCGACGATGCTATCTATCTAGTCAGCACATGTTTGCCACTGTAGTGCGACGTGACATTTCCGATGTAGAATATTTGACCTCAGAGATGTTTAGATGGATTGAAACGGATGCCGAAGATGGAACGCGTCGCTGATGCCGCCACGTCGTGGGGGGAAAAAAAACCCAGCGTGTGAAGAGCTGTTCTCTCTCTGAAGGAAATCCAGAAACACAGCACATATTGACCCCTGTGTCGGAAGCAGCTTCTGCCTCCATCACTCCTCCCAGTCGTACAAATAGAACATCTTCATGCGGGAGACTGGATCTGCATCTGTCCATCGCGCCCCCACCACCATAAACGAGCCAGAGCGACTCATTGGCCTAAAGAAGGGGGTAGCTTTACATTGCATTTATCTTTTCTCTGTGTTTTATCTCTGTCAGTAAACGTGTTGATATGCTTATTGCTTTAAACAAACGGTGTTAAAGGAGGACTACTGAATTGTGTTATTTTTCAGTGTAGGTACAAAAAGAGATCCTCTGGTTAGTGTTTCTTTGAACGTTTTAGAGAGCCATTTTGGTGAGGACCACGACAGCTACACGATCGATGAAGCATGTCCACCGTGGAGTTACAGTACCCTCCTTCTTCTTTTTATAACGAAAGACAAATTTGTTGATAGCTGTTGTTTTTGTTTTATTTTTTGTCTTTTTTTCAAACAGGAGTCGATGCAACAGAGTTGACAGTTTTATATATCTTCTACAATGCATTATGGTTGCTAAAAATAAAAAATATGTGGCAAACAAGACTTCAGATTTCATTGGTACTGCTGCATGGGTATTGGCTGGGGGTGCTGTCAGTCTACAGTGCTGAAGTGTAATTAGTACTGTAAGGAAATACACAGTTGATGAACTTGTACTTTACTTGAAAATTTAGATTTCATGCCACTTAATATTACTACTCCACTACATTCAAACTGAAATTTTCTTACATTTATTTTATAGCTATACATGATTACATAGTATAATAACTGTAATTATTATTATTTTTTAATTTATAAAACACAATGGTCTTATAAATATGATGCATTGAAGTAATATTGGTTAAAATTAGCTCAACCTTGGAGTTACAGTTACCTTAGTATCTCTTGGAGGATGTTTATAGTGTCTTATTACTACTTTCACATTACTAAAGGAACTGAATAATAATATGAGTCCTAAGTTATTTTTTTCAATAATTTATATGAATATTGATTATATCCATGTTTAGAATTTGACATTGTAGAGAAATAGGAAACAGGAGAGAGGGGATGGTTACATGAGACAAAGAATTGTGTTACATTAATATATCTACAGTAAATGAAAGTCAAACTTTGTAGCCAAATGGATAATATTGTCATTCAATACACATTTGAACGAAATTCCATTCCTATGGCTTACCAAATAACTGCTCCACTTAAAAGTAGTTCTGCTTGTAACAAGCACATATCAATGAAAATATATTCCCTTCTTCTCAATGACATTTCAAGAGTATATAAATGTAGAACAAATATTTTTCCTGATAATGTTAGGTTAATATTTTTGATTTTATTGATCATGTCCTTTACCCCTTTCCAGAATATAAGTAAAGTGTTCACACTCCCATAGTGATCAAAATTACATTTGCGTTTGTCACTTTTTATACAAGTGTCAGGAATATTATCATTATACTATATACATTATATATTATACATAGAATAGTAGGAGTTATGTAAGTCTGCATCAACCCTTTATATTGCAATAATTTCAATCTAACGCTTATTGTTTGGTTTTGAGCTTCCTTACTTGTCTCTATCCAATTGATATGTGCTTGTTACAAGCAAAACGTTTAATTGCTATGTTTTGGAAAAAAATTAAAACACCAAGTGTAATAGGCTGGCTGAAAGAAATGGCTAAAAGTAGTTCACTTAACCGACATATACATTATTCTATTCATATTTCATAATATAGCTATATAAATACATTTAAAAGTGAATAATAAAAACATGAAACACTACACAACAGAAAACATATTTGTTGAAACACAGAAACACAGATTTATGTGAATATACTAAAAAATACAAATAAATTCTTGGGTTATGTGAAACAAATTAGAAGGGAATGTCTTGTTGGAGGTGTGGTTTGTTTTCCAGTTGTTTGATCCCACTGATTCTGATTTAACTCACTACGTTTCTGGCATTGTTACATGGCTGCTCTGCTGTGAGCACTGTATCCCTCAGTGTTTCTTATTATTATCAAACAGCATCATAAGGGTATGAGTAACAAGGTTCTGAGTGTGGTTCCGACTGATTCTAGCGTTAAACAAGTGTGTGTTGGGGCATGACTACGGTGTGAGTCATCATTACGTCACTAGGTATGAGATATCTAACTGCTGTAATTTTCCATTTTCTGATTTGATAAATACGAGACATAACGAGGAAATATTGTTCAGAGCAGAGCAGGAAAATTCGACTCCGGGGTTCGGCCTTTTTGTCCGCGTTGACGAATGGCGGAACTGAGTCTGGGGGTTCGATACAGACTGTAGCCGGGGGTAGCCCGGGTGATAGGAGCTTGGCTACCTCTCAGGTCCGTTCGCCTCTAAAATATAAACTCCGCCCTTCTGGTACGAGAACAATTTACAATCGCACACTACCGACGGCACTACGGTCCGCCCACTTTTAATGTGACGTACAACTTGGCCAATCGCAAGTGCCTATGGGCGGGAACACAGCTAAATGACGGCGATGTGTTGCAATGAGAAAGCCTCTTTGTGTGTTGTCAAGGTATATAAGACATTTCTGCCGCAGTTTCTTTCTTTGGAATAATGTCGGCTGAATATGAAGAGAGGTAAGGAAAACCACGTTATGCTCCTGTTGCTACGCAGAATTTCGGGACGCGTTTTACGTGTTTACATTAGCATGTTACTCCTCGTTATTGATGACTTTTCGTCGTGTAGAGTGAAACATCCTCGTCTTAACTGTACTCGACTAACGCAAAGGCCTGCCGACAAGCCTAGACGTAACGTCGCAGTCTTTATATTTCACCAGCCGGTATTGTGGAGTCGGATGTCGGGATTTGGCATTTTTAATTTAAAGGTACACATTTTGCCGGGTATATTATCGTTTAAGAGTTAATTTCAGTCGGCAGGAATGATGGCGATTGCTGTTAGATACTACACGTAGCTGAACCAAACGAAATGGCAGCCAGCGCCGTGGGTAGCACGTGAATGAGCCTTAGTGTAGGCCTCGGAGGTTCATATTTCAGAAAGCTCCCGTCAGTGTCGGTCTAATGTTAGACGATTGGGTGTAATGGAGCTGTGAAACTCCCGCTCTGTCACTCCGCGGAGGAAGGACGTCGGAATCGGACGTGTATCAACTTGGAAGCGCCGTGTTCTCTCCCGGACCACGGGGGCGCACATGGTCGCGGTGGTGGCGTACCGGCGGCCGGGACAATGCCGGCAGCGTAGGCCGCGGAGCGCCCGCTGGAAGCGATTCCCACGTCACGCCGCCGTCGGTCGCAGGCCGCCTTCGTTAAACAAACATCCCCGCTTGTTTCGTCGTGTGTCGTCGTTAATGGGTTTCGCTGACTTGACAAAGTCTGATTTTTAAAAGGGTCACAAAACGACCGGGCCTGTTGGTGGCGGCTTTAGCGGGCCGGGGCTACAGCTAGCTACGCGTTTCTTTCTTTCTTTCTTTTCGATCGCGCATTTGTTTCGTCAGAATCACGTCTTAAAGTTAAACATCACATTTGGCGAGAATTAAATAGGAAAAAAACGGCCGCCTATTGTAACCCGAGCGACTGCATTCGACGTGGCGAGCTATGACCGTTATCCCCATCACCTCGCTTCCGACTTCTTCAGCCTCGGCTCGAGAAACGACCATCTTGAATGAATGCGATAAAAATGGCGGACTCCTGAAAAGGCGTTTACTCAGAAGAACAAGATAGCGGATCACGCGGAGTAAAATAGTGTGTCCCGCTGTTTGAGACACTTTTTTTAAAAAACATTTGAAACAAATGTAATTGTGTTGTGACGTGGCACCAACCATGTTGTGTTTTTTTTGTCTGGCTCTTTTCAGAGACAATGGCCCAGAAGGCATGGAGCCAGATGGGATCATTGAGGTGAGTCCATCTGCGCTAATCGAGATGTGCACACCCACTTACATGACATCAAGATGGAATTAAGATACTCCTCACTGGAGCAATGTAATAAACTTTTTTTTTTTAAATTATCTGAGATATCTGAATATTTTTTTTTTGCCTCTCCAGAGCAACTGGAACCAGATCGTGGACAGTTTTGATGAGATGAACCTGCGCGAGGCTCTGCTCAGGGGAATTTATGCCTACGGTTTCGAGAAGCCTTCCGCTATCCAGCAGAGAGCCATTATCCCTTGTATCAAGGGTATGTAAAGTGTCACTTTTTTTAAAACAGTAACAGCCTGGTTTGATCTCATACCTTGACACTATTGGACACAGATTGCTGCTGAAGACGTGTCTCAGCTCTGATGCTTTGCCCCGTCAACTCACTGTCTTACACAAATGCACACATGACAAATTGGCCCCCTGACTTGCATCAGGTCAGGGGTCAAACCAAAGCGCTGGCCACTAAAGCCCTTCTGAGGTTGTGCTGAGCCATCAGATTCTCGTAGGTTAAACTGGGCTAACGATACAATATGAGGCTCGCCCACGCCTCGCAGCGGCGGCGTGTTGATTTGAACATGTGTGTGTGAGGAACCTGCAGTGTCATGATACTCTGCGCTGCGTGGTTCCTCCATTTAAGATTTTGTATGTTTTTTTTCTTTTGGTGTCTGGGTGAGGTGTAGCAGTCCAACCTGTTTTGTAAGCAGGTTGTCTCAAGGTTTCATTTCCCCCTCCAGGTTACGATGTGATCGCTCAGGCCCAGTCTGGCACTGGGAAGACTGCCACCTTTGCCATTTCCATCCTCCAGCAGATCGACGTGGAGCTGAAAGGCACCCAGGCTCTGGTCCTGGCTCCTACCAGGGAGCTGGCTCAGCAGGTATGGCACCACCCCATCTTTTGGTCTTGTAGATCAACAAAGCGAATCGAGAGTTCGGATCGGGTACGGTACACCGTGTCTCTGTAAATGTATTGGCCTCTGTTTACCAGGCAGTGCGGCTTTAGCAAAAGGTAAAGGTAAAGGTTGTGGAGAAGTTTGTGTTGGCGCTCCATTCTGCTACACTCCACAGCAAGTCGTGCAGTAGTTATAAGACTCCTATCTGCCACCATTTCAAATTTTAAAGGGAAATAAACTGACTCTACACAAGCTAAAACGACTGAAGAAAAATAATTAAATGGGATAACGGTCTGACATTTCAATAGCGCAACAAGAATAATGGTGTGTAGAGGTAGCAAAAGGGTGATGTTTATCATTGCACATAATTTATATGCCAAATTCAGCAAAAGATGTTGGGGGGAGGGGTGTCTTGCAGTGTTAAATTCGCAGCCTGCTCTTTGTTGTTTTCAAAAGACAGGTACAAGTTGATTTTTGTTTTGCAACTTAATTGCTTCTGGCATCGAATTATAAGGATCCCCAGAGGACACGTACTTCAGTGAGTTTAAGAAGGCGAGAGGCTCAAGTTGTTTGTCACCAAGATGGAGAGTGAAACAAAAACTCCTTCAGTACTTGCACTATATTATGGATTATCTTAATATTCCCAATCTTTTGATATTATATTATTCAATGGATATTTGATATTTCTTCTGTGGCAGCAGAACATGCCAGTTTAGACAGTCACTGTCATGGAATGGGGTAATGCAGCGGTGGTGAAAGAACTGCAGTGTGTATTTGCGGCATTACAAAATTTCAGTGGCGACATTCCTAGAAGAACGTGCTGTATAAAGTTGCGGCTGATGCAAACCCCGCCTTTCCCACTGCTGCCTTACATTAAGCATATTTTAACTAATCGTGAAGCGGTCTCAGGAAATCCCAACCCGCAATAGACCAAACGTTGCTTCATTCCTTTCTGAAAACCCACGATGGCTGGTTCCCCGCCCCAAAAAGCGTCCGACCCGCCGCGGACTGCAGGTGTCGCCAAACCATCGAGGCTGAAGTTCTGCCGGGCCGTCGCTCATACGACCCGGGTGACCTGCTGTATGGTGATGAAACCCATGCGTGTCAGCTGAATCTGGAAACCCCCGGGCCGGGCCGTCGCTCCGGCCTGGCGTTCTGCCGACTCGAGTGCTCGGCCCGGCGGGGGTCCAGAGGCGTGATCATACATCATACTTTCTGAATACAGCTCTGCCACTGAGGAGGAAGGGATATATGTGGCTGTTGACCACTGTGTCATAGTTGGATCAGTGTGGAGGGAGGGGTCTGTAGACCATGTCTTTGTGTGAAAGTCTTGACGAGGATCCTAAATGCTAAAATCTCAGTCAAAATCCAGCGTTTAGCGTGCAACGCACTGACTCAAGTGTTCCTTTTCCACCTCCATTTAGATCCAGAAGGTGGTGCTGGCCCTCGGCGACTACATGGGTGCCAGCTGCCATGCCTGTATCGGAGGGACCAACATCCGCTGCGAAGCCCAGAAGCTGCAGAGCGAGCCCCCTCACATCGTGGTGGGGACCCCCGGCCGTGTCTTCGACATGTTGAATCGCAGGCACCTCTGTGAGTGAAGTAGCTGAAGCGGCGCGGCCGCGTTAATCTGATTGATTTCACAAAATGCGCCCGGCCCCTTGGTGGAAGACGGGACTGGAACCGGCCTTCCGGTCCTGCGTACTTCGCACGCTCGCGTCGCCCCCCCCCCGCCGCTGTATGATGACGAAACCCATGCGTGTCAGCTGAATCTGGAAACCCTCGGCTGGGTCGTCGCTCCGGTCGACGTTCTGCCGGCTCGGGTGCTCGGCCCGGCCGGGGTCCAGAGGCGTGATCATACCTCCACTACTTCTGAATACAGCGCCGCCACGCTCGACACGTGGTTGCAAACGGGGTCAGAAAGGTCAGACGGCAAACCCGTTTACTGGGGCTCGCGCTGACGTCCTCACCCGTGTAGGGTCATGATTGGGCTAACAGAAATGAACGTTTGTCAGCTAGTGGTAGTTTCTCATCGGCCGGACCTCAAGATAGTGATTTGGACCTGGACTGAGAGTCATCCCAGGAGTGCTTTGGTTTATTCCATGCTCCAGCTGGGCGTTGCTCTCGTCTTGCGCTGCGATGGCCTATTCAATTGAATTATTATGATTCTCAAGATTGTGTAATGATATTAGATGGAGTCCATTGATGCTACTTAAAGTAAATGTTGCGTACATGAGTGAATAATCAATTCATAATCTGTTTGTGGCGGAGGATGAATTCAGTAGCATCTTTTAGCATCCTTTGGGCTCTGCATCAGCTTTGCCCCGCAGACGGGTACCGACCATGTTGTGGGTGGTTTTTATTTGCAAAGAAAGGATGCTTTTGCACCAAATTATTAATCCTACCCCATTTCCTCAGACAGATGAAGTGACAATCCAAGAATTTTTTTTTTTCTCCCAAAAATGAGCATCTGCTCCTAAAATCCAGTAACGGTTGAGCTCTACTTGCAATTTAGCCCTTATTCTCCAGCGGGTAGATCCGGGTCACGAAAGCCAGGAAACAATATTGCTATGAAGTTATTTGAACACATTCAGCAACGGGTAGAATTTTTTTTTTTTTTTTTTTTTTTCAATGGATTACAGTGCACAGCTCCAGCCCTAGGCAGAGATACTGAACATGTTACTTCTTTCTGCAGCTGCTAAGTACATCAAAATGTTTGTGCTGGATGAGGCTGACGAGATGCTTAGTCGAGGGTTCAAGGACCAGATCTACGAGATTTTCCAGAAACTGTCAAGCAGCACACAGGTAAGAACTTTTCTTCCCAGTTGTACTTTGTAAGAGCCTGTTTGTTTTTTAAATTTGGAACGCAAATGAGCTGCAGCTTTCAAGCAACTGGTGCTGAAGGATGACCAGTGCCTTGTGGTGTAGGACCACAGGTTAGCAAAGAAAGGTCCGATTTTACCCGTCCCTCATCGTTCTTGGCTTTGCTCCCTCTTTAGGTCGTCCTTTTGTCGGCCACCATGCCAGCCGACGTTTTGGAGGTCACAAAGAAGTTCATGCGCGAGCCTGTCCGGATCCTGGTAAAGAAGGAGGAGCTGACCCTGGAGGGTATCCGCCAGTTCTACATCAACGTGGAGAAGGAGGTGAGTGAGTCAGAGTTGTGAAATTGCATTTAAAAGGCACTTCAGGGTCGTTCCCATGACGCCCAATTTTACCAGGGACTATTTCCTGCAGTCTCTGCATCGACATCCTAAATCCTTCAGTACCAATCATGGTGTTGAGTAAGTGCCTGTGTGAAACTGACCTGTCTGTTCCTTTTTTTTTTTTTAAGGAGTGGAAGCTGGACACGCTGTGTGACCTGTACGAGACCCTGACCATCACACAAGCCGTCATCTTCATCAACACGAGGAGGAAAGTGGACTGGCTCACCGAGAAGATGCACGCCAGAGACTTCACCGTGTCCGCTCTGGTAAGGGCCCGAGCAGCAGCAGCGGGAACCTTCTCAAACAGACTTCTAATCACCGAACCGGTTTAGTTTGGCCTCGCCTAAACTCGTCTCCCCCCCCCGTCTGCTCTGTTAGCACGGTGACATGGACCAGAAAGAGAGGGACTTGATCATGAGGGAGTTCCGCTCCGGCTCCAGCCGAGTCCTCATTACCACTGACCTGCTGGTACGTACACGATCGGCCTACTTGCATACTTAGGTTAGGCCCAAGGTTCCCTCTCCTCCCAGCTGCAGTGTTGGTGAAGGACTGAATGTTCCTTGGTAGAGAAGTCCCTCTGCCCTCCACTGTGGCTGTGGCTAAAGTGCTCAACCGACAACTAAAAGGCAGATCACACTAGTTTGAATGGATACATTTAACCTCGTGGTAAAGTTGAGACATGCTGCTGTCTTGTTGGGACCGACACTGGGTCATCCCTGTTAGCTCGTAGCCAATAGTTTTGTGTTTTGAACAGATATGAATGAAGAAAGGAAGTCGGGTGTTGACCGGTCAGGTCCATCACTTCTTTTTGTGCAATGTAACTAACGGTCACGGTTTTCCTCCTCAGGCCAGAGGTATCGATGTCCAGCAGGTGTCCCTAGTCATCAACTACGACCTGCCCACCAATAGGGAAAACTACATCCACAGGTAACAGCACCACCAAGTATCTCATGTCTAATCTTTCCCTTTTGGACAGAAGTCTTTTAATACACATGTCCTCCCCCCCCGCCGCCAAACTGAATCGTTCCCTGCGATTTTTGTCCCGCCTGTCAGGATTGGTCGGGGCGGTCGTTTTGGCAGGAAGGGCGTGGCCATCAACATGGTGACCGAGGACGACAAGCGCACCCTAAGGGACATTGAGACGTTCTACAACACCACCATCGAGGAGATGCCCATGAACGTGGCCGATCTTATCTAGAAGAATCCGCGCGCCCTTCGTCCGCCCCCCACCCCCACCCGCTTATTTTAGAAGTCAAACCTTGTTTCTTATACGATCTGAACCTTGACTTTACCCCCTCCACATTCTAAGGGAAGGAAGAACACGGTAGTTGTTCCTTCCTGACTTTTCAAATAGTTTTTGGCCATCTTGGAAGGATGATTTACCGACCGGTTTCATGTGCTTACTTATAGTCCCTTAGCACCAAAATTCTTCCCTAAGCATTAATTTGAACAATTCCACATTGAATTCTTGCAACTTAACGAACGGATTCGGTTTGTAACTGCGCCCCGCAAGTGCGAAGCATAACCACTTTTCCTAAAGTACGTTTAAAGAAAAGATTCTCACTCTTGACTGTGAAAGCTCGATTGGTCACCTCAGTGAAAACGGCGGCCCGCTTGCCACACGGGCGGCTTGGACTGCACTTGTTTTTGGACTCCACAACGGCGATCTCCATGAAACCAGATCAGTATTGAAGCAGCCTTCAGTGTACTTAACGCAGCCTTTAACACATCATCTTGTTAAGAACAGAGGTTCTGGGGGATCTAGAGTACATGGGGGCATATTCAATAAAAAGACCTGTATAGTAAAATCCACCATGAATGAGTTGTTTACCCTTTTACTGCCGTTTCATACCTATATTTTATAATTGCTATTGTACATACTGCTTGACATGTACCCGTCATCTGTCCAGTAGCGTTCAGTTGAAGACTTGACTGGGGGGCCACAAAACACTCGGAGGCAAAAAAAAAAAACAAAGCAACGGTGAGTTCTGTGGAGACTTTGCCTCTCGACCCCGGCGACGTGCTTGGATTCTCATCTCTAACTCTTTGACGTTATTGTTTATTTAGATTGGAAGCTAAATATTGGATTTTTTTTTTTTTTATTTTGATTTGAGTTTTTGTTTTGTTTTTTTTGATAAGGTGGCAGTCAACTTTTGTAACCTACCTTGCCAAAATGTTTGGGGGGGAGGTTGGGCGTCTGACCTGAAAGGACCAAACTACAGATTAAGTATATTGAGACCCTCCTCCCTCTTCTGAGCTCTCATTAAAATGCCTGTCATCATGGGGTGTGGTGTCTGCTTTAGGAGAACCATCATGTTTTTGGGGTGTATGGTCAGTGCTATTTTTTAAAATGAATTTATGGAGTTGTTAACTTTTTTGAGACAGAAACAGTGTATCAAGTTTTCTACATTGGATTCTGTATAGTATTTATTTTAATGGTCTTAAAAAAAAAATAAAGGTTTCTCCCTTTTAACAGTGTAAACTGGCCTCTGCATTGTTGAATAGCATGAAGGCTCTGTGGGCCAAACCCTGTGTGGACAGGCCAGTGTACTGTTTGATGGGTAGTCGTGGGGGCTGGGAGGCGTACTCCAGACTTGTCTGTGATTGGCTGCCGCTCTGATATCAGTGTGGTTCCACTGCTGGAATAGACTGGTTGTATTTAGCCGCGTTTTCATTTGGGACGTCTCCGCTCAGAGCTGCACCCGCGCCGTTCCCTCGTGTCGGAAATAAATAGGTTTCTATTAGTGTCTGATCAGCCACCCCTGTAGGTAACTGCACCACCTGCACCCTCTGCACTTAATTAGGAACGCCTGTGCACCTGCTTATTCATGCATTTATCAAATCGACCAATCATATGGCAACAGTGACAGACGGGCAGTGGTGCAATTAGATTCAAAACCTTTCTTAAATTAAAAGTACCAATGTAATGGCAAAGTACTCCAATACAAGTAAAAGTTCAGCACCAAAAACCCAATTTAAGTAAAAATAGTATTGGCAGCAAAATAAAGTTCTGGTTTGGTCCATCACTCTGAAACCTTTTTGTATATTCATACTGAGCCATCAGTGTATTAGCAGCATGTTCCTGTTGGAGCTGCTGGAGTTTGACTTCATACACACTGTTCTATCCAGGGACAGCAGATCAATCTGAGGGGATTCACGGGAGAGGGAAGTTACTCGGTTTGTGCTGAGGTACTGGATCATCTGGAGATTTGCTGAAATGAAACCATGTGAGAGGTGAAGAGGGGCTGAGATGCTAACAAGACATGCTTTATTCTTTACATGTTGCATTTTAAAAGCTTGTGGCAAATCTTCATCTTAAAAGTTACTAGGAACTAAAGCTGACAAACAAATGGACCAGTGCAGAAGCGTAAAGAATCCTAAAATGCAAATACTCAAGCACAAGTACAAGCACTTCAAAATTCTGAGGTGAGGTAATTTACAAACTGGAGACTTTCTTGAGAAAATGTTACAGTGTACTGACATCATCACCCCAAACCAGGAAGCTCCAACAGAGTAACCTACAGTAGAAGAGCCGAAATGAGACACGGTGAAGTAGGCTAATAATATGTTACTTATAAAACAGAAGAGCAAAAAAAGGTACGCGTATGACACTTGATCATTATTATGATTTGGTACACGCAGGAAATCCTGAGTTATGAGTATCTCTAAAGTTGTATAGATAATGACAATGATCTGACAATCAGGTACAACACTACGGATGCTCTGTATCTTTTTACAAGTAAAACGTGGAAGTCCTTTGGAGGTAAGGCGACCCAGCAGTGTCAGTCGATTACGACAAAATTACCACAGACCTATAATAAACTGTGGGCCAAACTATTATAATATTTAATTGACTTAGAAACGTCCAAACCCAGTCCTGCGAGCTGGAACACTTTGCTACTCTTGATGAATGTAGTCTCTCCAGCAGAGGGAAACATTGTTCTGTTTTCACCGTGTCAGGCAGGACCACGGTCTGGTTCCTCCTCCTAACACACATCATCAGATCTTCTGCATCAGGAAGTGTTCTCATCTGCTGGAACATGGACAGGCAACCTTCTTGTCAGAAGCTACTGAAGCTTCTCTCAAGTTTATATATATATATATATATATATATATATATATATATATATATGTACAGTTTTTGACCCATCGGATTTGGTGTTGATGAGGATGATCACCTGTCTTCCTTTTTTGTGCTGCTCCTGTTCTTTTCTTCATTCAAGTTGGTTCACTGTAAAAAAAAACATCTTTTCTAATTTGGCTTTGGGCTTTGATAGAAATGAGAACAACTTTATATTTAATGTCTTTCATTAATGTGTTATTCTTTTGTATTTCATTAGTCTTGTGTAATTGAGACTTTGCTGGGTCTGTTCCAGATGTGACTGGTTTTATAGCAGTCCCTGATGATGGACTTTGTGTTATGTTTCTGGGCTGTAGGGTTTAGCATTGTTCTTTGATTTCACATGGGAACCAGTCACTGAGTCCAACTCCTGTCAGGTGCTTCCCTGTGCCTTCACACAGTTGGTTCCTGAATGGCCTGAAATGAAAACACCACCTCTGGCCATCTGTTCTGAGCAGGGTTGTCCATGAAAGTAAGTTCCCAGAATTCACCATGTTGTATTGACTTAGTGTATCAGAGTAGTTATAATGTTGTGGTCTCCTCTCTAAGACTTTAAGGCTTGTTCGGTGTCTGTATTGAAACATTCTTACTGACCTGAAAAACAGCAGAGGAGAAAATATCATTGCTCACAGACACACCCTTTATTTATCAGCAGTTAATAATAAAACATTCATTTAAATACATTCAGAGGTTGGTTTCTTTGTCTCCTCCCTGACGGAGGAACTTCTTAAAGATTCAAAGATTCAAAGACTTTTTTATTGTCAATTCACTATATATGCAAGACATACAGAAGAGTCGAAATGCTGTTTCTCACCTATTACTATACTAGGACTCCTTGTCCACTTTCCCAAGTTTTGTCTAGGACAGCACAAATCTCAGAAAAGTCCAGGTGGTTCCACATTTCTTTCATTTCACAGTTATTGTGCTCCTGGATCACTCCAGGCTTCAGAAATGGGTTTCTACCCTTGTCCTGATCTGTGGCTCACCACAGTTTTACCACATAGGTTTCTTGTTTCTGTCCTGACATGCAGTGTGAACTGTGGGACCTTATATACACAGGTGTGTGTCTTTCTAAACTATGTTCACTTTACCACAGATGGAGTTCAGTTGTAGGAACATCCAAGGATATATAAAGCAAACACGGAGCACCTGACCGCAGTTGAGAGCATCACAGCAAAGGGTGTGAACACTTTCGTAAATGAGAGATTCAGCTTTTGGATTTTTAATCCATTTGCAAAACACATCTCATTTGAAATTAAATGGACATGAAGCTCTGTATATCCAGCTCCTCCATATGTAACACCTGCATCGTCATGCAGAGTAGATATGAACATGGGCCCTTCACCAGCGTGCATGAATAACTCATCCCCCATCCCCACGCACACATACACACAAGCCACATCCCAGGCAGGTTAACCCCTCCTAACCTCCCCTGTGTCCCAATATGACGTCCATCAGCCTCAAAACATGTTATGTCTCTGCTTTTTTTTTGTCCTGCTCTCAGCCTAGGTGGCCTGTCTTCCAAAGGCACTTTCTGTGGTGCAGATCCCCCCCCCATGCCCATCCCCCAACCACCCAACACACATACATACTCCCGTTACCCACTCCACCCCCCGTTGGGTGCTGGATAGTGGGGTTGAGAGATGGTGGGGCGAGGGGGGGATAATGCGAATGTGAGGCTCGTAAAGGGCCTGCCATGGTCTTTCTGTTGTGTGACGGATGGCTGGGAGGCTGAACAGGCCTGTTTTGCATGAGAAGAGAAGCCAGCAGAGGGGAGAATAGAGGTCTATTCAATGAGGCCTGTCACCCAAAACCACCCTCCTGCACCGAACCCCTCGCACCCCACCCCTTCATCATCCATCCCTTCATCCTTTCATCCCTCCTCCTCCTCTCTTGTACCCCCCTCTCCATCTCAGTCTCCCTTTCTTCCTTCATTTTGTGGTTTTCATTTGCCTGTCTTCGCTCCTTCTTTCTCACCCTATAATCTACACCCCACCCCCCACTCCACTGCCCTCCTTATTTCTCCTTATTTCATCCACTTAATTTCTGTTCATTCAGATTTTCCCTCCTTTCCATCAAGCTGTTTTTTACCTCGGCGAGTTCCATAACATTTGAATCCTCTCATTATTTTGCGGGGCACTGTGAATGAAAAGCTATAATGGAACGTCATGGTCAAAGCTCTTTAACACTAAAAGAAGTCATGTGACTTGATGCTCTGACATGCTGACTGGGTCCACATTTGAGTCAGCAGGAGATATTATGGCATAATTAGGTTAAAGATACATTCAACAGTTTTTAGTCACTGGGGGAGGAAAAAAGAGGACAACCCTCATCCACAGGCCTGTCACAGTTTGTAAAGCTAATACAAGCAACATATTACACATCTGCTTTTCCATCCAGCACACAGCAGCAGCAATCATTTGGAGTTGTGTTTTCTGTCCTGTTCGGAATAGAAGTCCTGTGTTCGCTGACTTGTAGTTCTGGTTTGGTCTCCACCAACTTCTGATTGATGTGCAACAATATAAACCAGGTGGTCACTCGATTCATTTACAAAACACTTTGTTAGTTCAGCTATTAGTGTTAGCGCGACTAAAACTGGATTTTTAAAATGCACGTAAACATCTTAATCCAGCTCAAAACGAACTTCTCACAGTCAAGCTAACACGGTTAGATAACGTGGTTCGAAGTAGACGCAGTTCTTGACCCAGAGGTCGAATAAAATTCGTAACAGAAGACAAAGCCGGCGACAACATGGTAACAGCAGGCTAACACGGCTAACACAGGCTGTAACAGGGGTTTCATCTGCCTTCAGATAACACAATGAGTATGAGGGATAGTGTGAATCTCATTTGAATACAAAGTATGGTGTACAGCATGTATGAAATGTACAGAGCTGAATTCCTCCATATTTTTATGACTTCACATGCTAACAGTTTGCTGCTAGCTAACTTGATTGGTTTGTGAAGTAAACTGGACATACTTCTGTCAATAATTTGATTTTCCAGCATGCATATACTAGGACAAGGATAGTAGTCAGTAATTAAACTGCAAAGTCCAACTACTGCCATGGCTTGACTAAACTGTGCATGTAAATGTAGTCAGTGTCTTGAGGCCCTGATTGAGCAATGTGTCACCTCTCACCTGGAAACCACTCCTTAACGAATGAAACATCCTTTTGATAGAAGGTGTATCACCGAAACAAAAATAAATTATAATTGTATTTCATTTAATCTCATGATAGAACAACATAATCCTTTCCAAAACGTAATGAAGACTTAAGCCAGAACACCATGGCTGCTTGATTGTTCCAGAATCACAGAGAATTACCACCCAGCCCCAGAAACATTTTCAGTACATTTTGTCTCCTTTTGGTGACCAGCCAGCACAGACAGTCAGTCATTAACTACATTTACATGCACAGTATAATGCTATCCCTCGTACTTATGGTGTTATCCAAAGGCAGATGACACTGCCGTTACCATCATTGACCTGTTGTTACAGCCTCTTCTTCTGTCTGGGATTTTGTTTCGACTTTGGTTGAGCACATATTGATTCCCCATTGCATCATCTGGACACTATGAGAAGTTTGATTTTGCAAAATTTCAATTAATGCATGCACTTTAAACTTCTGGTTTTTGGTCGAACTGATGCAAATAGTAAGACTAAGAATGTGTCTTGTAAACGTACTAAGTGCTGATTGTTCTAGGGCTCCTGCCTAGCCGTTTCCATATTGCACAACCTCAGTCATTGACTGAGACTGAGTAGGACATAATGAATGAATTAAAAGAAGATGAGCACATGGGGAAAACTTTAGAAAGATCACACTTTAACACATAAAACTGTGGTTTGAATCATAATTTGTGTCTGTTTCTCCTTCCCTGACACAGCCTTTTGTCAATGACGTTCACTGTTTCATCACACTTGTGTGAATTTCACATTTGATGACAAAGAAGTAGCGACGTCACAAATTACGCTCGTAGCTGCAAGTCTCGAAGTTTACAGTGAGCACAGAGACACCCCCAGCAGATCTCTGCCAAACACTGAAGCTCAAATGTCCAAGTGAAGGAACTTTAAACACAACACATTTTTGAGCGGAACCTTTAAAGACTGAGGGCTACAGTTGAGTGTATAATTATGAATGCATGCCAAAGATCACAAATACAGCATCGTATTAATGACAGTTTCCCTATGCTTCAGTTCCACAGTGGTATGTGGAATGAGACTTAAAAGGTGAAGCTAATTAAAAATAAAGATTTGTGCGGGCAGGTATTTTACCAGCTGCCGACACCACAGACCTCACCACGTCACATTTCACTCTCCACTCAGATCCCTCAGCCTCCAGACAAACTTTGCCTCCAGCTGCTGACAGATATGTCAGGCTGAGGTGGAGAAAGTGTGTCAACTCCACTGTCCTATTTCATTTGTTGAATGAGATATTAAACTAATTTGATTTCTATTTGATGAAGATAGCATCAGGGGGACAGAAACATCTGAAGTAAATCAGGTCACTTATTGTTACTGGTCGTGTAGCTCATGGGACATCTGGTTTAAACTTGTTTTAGTATTTGTTCACTCTTTTTAGTATTATTGTGTCTACTAGCATTTGAACAGAGCTACTAACTTCTAATTTCATTGTACTATACTGAGGTATTTTACAATGACAATAAATTGCATTCTGTTCTATTCTATTTAATCAGTATAATATCCAGTAATGTTCTGATGATGTATAATGTTGTCATAATGTGTAATCCAGTCCATACATAAACACATATTGTTGTCACTGTTATGTCTTGTTTCTTGTCTGATCACGTATACCTATATAATTTTTCTTACTTACTTACTAAGAGTAGTGTAGCGTATTTTTATATTCATGCCTCTTTGCAGCAGTGTGTCCTCTTATGTGTTTTTACCTTGTTTATCTTCTCAAACATTTGTATGTTTATATTTGTTGGTGAAAAACTATCTGGCAATGTGATTCTGAATCTGATCCCAGCTGAAAGGAGGAGGCGGAACATCCACACTCGCATCAGGACCCATTATCAGCTGGTGTTATCAGCCATCACCGCTATTACAGGTCACTGCCATGTAACCAGAGGCCAGAAGTAGAAAATACAAATTTCAAAAACATTTCATTTATTGTAAAATATCCTCACATTCATTTAGAGAAGCCAAAGAGAAGTTTTAGTTATGACTGAGTTGAAATCGTTGAAGAGGAGAGGAGGGGTGGAGACGCATTAAACTGTGTCCACTGCCATGTGGACTTTTTCTGTGTCTGATGTGACACACAGGGTGTGCAGGGTGTGTGAGGGAGCTGGAAAAACTCTGCCACTGTCCCTTTCCACGCCGAGCCGCAGAAGTAGAAAGGCAGATGAAGGAAAAAGCTGAGAGTGCGAGTGTTGGTGAGTTGTTTTTCAAAGAGTGGAGCAGAGGAGGAGGAGGCGGAGGAGGAGGGAGAGGACAAGGTTTGGAAGGGATTCCACACAAGGTTGTCATGGAGATGGAAACGGGAGACTGGAGTCTCACAATTCCCAATTAGTCACAAACACATGGTCGCAAACACACACCTGCAGCGTGCACGCACGCACACATCTGCATAATGCACTCTCCAACTGACTTAGGAAAACTCACACCGACGCACACAGCTGGCAGGGTGTCGCACGCACACAAACTTGCAAGGCACAAGTCATATTTTCATTCTGCGACACGGAAAAACACCACCTGTCCATCTTTGTTCAGTTAGTTACACACACACACACACGCACAAATTCACACGTTTATGGCTTTTGTGTGGAGTCTGAGCCGACAGTCCACGTCGTGGCTCCTACCCGTGTATGTGTGTGTCAACACCTCGCTGGTCAATGTTTTCACTCCTCAGGCAATTTTTTTTGTCGGACCCACTACCGGTGAAGTCACTTTGCAGATAAAACAAGTGGAGCTTTTGTTTGGGTTCTTCAGTGCATTTGATGGAACTGCCGGGACTTTCGTACTTCAGAGCCAGACAGAAGTCACGGTGTCTTGCATCTCTGTGAGAAAAATAAATCTGACGATGTGGTTAAAGAGATCAGGAAAATCATTATGTGGAATTTCATTGAATTCCCAGCAGTCAATGAGTTGGCATCAGAGCAAATGTCTCGCCATCCTGAAAGCCAGGGGGCAAAGATATCATCAGACTTTGAAATCAGCGTTGTGCAAACACCGCTTTGATTTTCAGAGGGAACAGGATGAGTGTGTTCCACGGGTTCTGTGTCTGGACATGACCGGGTTGTCCTCGAAAGGTCCCTTAAGATCGGTGGTTCACACCGGGAAAAGAGAACTTCCCCAACAGTGCTAAATGTCCTGGCCCTCGTCCTGTAGATGAAAAACTACATCACCCGAACCCCTGACTGCAGGCAGCGGACCCACGTCACGTGAAAACAATGGAGCTGCGTCAGTCCTGAGAAAATCCAAATGTGCCATCGTCAGTCCAAGCCACGAAGACTGCTGTCTCATCTGTTGACTCAGTAAAACCGAAGTATTGTCCAGTTTGACCCCCTGCTTGTCTCCCCTTCCTGAATAACCCTACATCGGTCAGCCTGACTGCTGGGTCAGTCCAGCTGAGAGAAAATTGTCCTAGAGTTCACCCTGACTTTTAGACACAAAGTCTGATGGCAGAGTTCGGCCCAAACAACCGGACCACGTCTGTCTGAAAACTTTGATTGTGGGGAGATTCATTCATAGTCTGAAAAGAAGTGGACCAACCAAAGCTGAAGAATAAAGAAACACTCCCCGTTGACACTGAGACAGTATTCAGTCTTAGTCACTGGACAGTTTGTTGTCAAAGGTTACAATGATCTGTATTTATTACACTATGACTCAATATATGGTGTGCTGTAAATTGTTGTGGTAGCCAACATTACATAAGCTACGGTTCTTTTTGTTAGCTTTATGCCAAATACAGGCTATCTTCCTTGTTTAGAAAAGAAGAGAAAAGTTTAAGATACAAATCACTTCTCAGAAAGAATAACATTTGAAAAAGGGGAAAAAAGTGAGTTGTTCACAAATTTCCTTAAAATACAATAAAGGTCTATATATTTTTAAAAATTATAATTATTATTATTTCAATGTTACTTTATTCATATGAGTTATAATTTATTTTAATTAGTTTTTTATTTTCAAATGTATTGAAATTTTTTTTACTTTCAAAATGTAATTGATGGGCCTACAGCTGCAACATGTGGTTGTGTTCTGTATATGTTTCCTGCTGAGGACAAAACACATACAGCAAACAGGTGAAATACTTCAATTGCAGTTCATACTACTGTTGTTCGCACTCCACTCTGCACTTTACGTACATTTATTTTTTTTGTACATAACCTGTATGGTGCCAACTTTGTTGTACTTCATTTTCTATATTTGTTTCGTATGACTATATTTATGATACAAATATGTGTATGTTTGTATGGTGTACATATTATTGCATTCTTTGTTTGCTCACTATATATTGCTAGAGAGACACCAACTGCCAGAACTACATTCCTGGTATATGTACAGTAATTGTATGTATACTTGGCAATAACATCTGATCCTGATTACGATTTTGACAGAATGTGTGAAGAAAAAAAAAAGAAAATGAAATCCCGGGAGCTAAGATTAATTGTTTGCTACTTTGTCTGAGTTACCGTGAAAACACGGCGGATTCTTTTCCATTTACAGCCAGATATTATTTCACCAAACTGGTAGAAACAATTATCTTTATTTTGTTTTCATTGTGAGTGAGTCAGTAGCAGAATTGATTATTAAGACACTTGTGTTGCTTTGAGATTACTTCCCTCCCCTCCCCTCCTCCTCTCTCCGCCTCCGTCATCAACAAGTGTCTCGCGCACCGTCGGAAGCTTTTTTTTTTTCTTCAGTTGCAAATGCACGCGCACGGACGGAAAGCCTTCTTCGCCTCTCGCTCTCATTGGTCCACAGCCGGCGGAGTTGCACGAGAGCCGGTGGGGGAAAGTTGCGGAGTGAACGGCAGAGGAGTTTCAGTGTGAGAACTGGACGTCTGACAAGAGTCTGCGCTCGCACCTCAGTGATGACCACCGCGACCACACCTGCAGTGAAGCACCAGTAGGAAGAACCGGTCCTCCCGCGGTCTGCTCCCTCTCCCGGGGTGTGTTGTGGGTAATTAGTTAATTCGGATCACCCGGCGCTCCGGTTAAACCTGTAGGGGAAAACCTGGCCACAAGTCGCCAGGTGGACGGCGACAAAAAAAAGGGCGCTCTTCCGACTGTCGAGTAACTTATCCGAACTTCACCGCACCTGTACCCAACATGTACAGCATGATGGAGCACGAGCTGAAGCCGACCGGCCAGCCCCCGTCTCACCAGACCTCCCAGGGACTGTCGCCGGTCACCGGCAACATGACCGGGGGTATGGGCGGCAACGGCAACTCTCACCCGAGCTCCAAGACGGCGTGCGCGCCCGGAGGCGACCCCATGGATAAAGTCAAGCGGCCCATGAACGCGTTCATGGTGTGGTCCAGGGGCCAGAGGCGCAAGATGGCCCAGGAGAACCCCAAGATGCACAACTCCGAGATCAGCAAGCGGCTGGGAGCCGAATGGAAACTCCTGACCGACGCCGAGAAGCGGCCCTTCATCGACGAGGCCAAGCGGCTCCGGGCGGTCCACATGAAGGAGTACCCCGACTACAAGTACAAGCCGCGGCGCAAGACCAAGCCCCTGCTCAAGAAGGACGCTCAGGTGGGCAAGTACCCGCTGTCGGCGGGCAACCTGCTGGCGGCCGCGGCGGCGCAGGGCCCGGGCGGGAGCCCGCGGATGGAGAGCTACGGCTGGGGCCCCGCCACCGGAGGGTACGCGGGCATGCAGGGCGAGGCGCTCGGCTACACGCAGCAGCTGCACCGTTACGACCTGTCGGCGCTGCAGTACCCGCCCGCGATGACGGCGGCGCAGACGTACATGAACGGAGCCAACTCCTACAGGTGAGTCACGGGGTCCAGGTGCGTTACCGTGTCGTGGAGTCACAGGGTTTCACGGTGGTTCCCACAATCACTCCCTCCAGACTTTACTGGGAGTTTTGAATCAGTTTAAAAGAGGACACATCAGAGCCTTTACACAAGTAAAACTGTGTGTTGAATAATGATAGACACAGCAAAGTGATGACAAAGGGCCTTAGATGGGACTGAAGTCAGGTGAATGTTGATGAAGTAGCCCCACAGAGTCACTCTGCATATGACGGAACAACAGGCCTCAGTCTGTCGCCTACTTGTTATGCATGTGACACTGTTCTGGGCCGGGTCCTGCCTGGAATGTTGATCAGGATGACTTGACGGCAGGGCAGGAGCGCTCTGTGTGTGGTCCCCTGCTCCCTGCACGCCATTATTGTGCCCCCCCCACCCCACCCCCCCACCAGTTACACTCCTGCCCGAGGCCCCTGTCCCCTCAAACCACACTTAAAATTTGCTGATGTGAAGAAAATGATTCAAATATATGTAATTTCTGCGGCCCTTTGGGCTCAACTTAATAGTTCAGACGCTTTTTTTTTCTGTTGACTTCAGTTGATGTTAAAAGTCTTGTGTCATTTTGGGCGGATGCTCCATCCTGTCCCACCTGAATCACAGCAGCTGCGGTCAGAAGTGCAACTGATCCTCTCAAAACTTTTTAGAAAAGTTCATGTGACAAAAAATTTGATTCGATCTGGTGAAAATAGCCAAATGAAATTCACTTGTCCTTAGTGATCTCATAAAACCAGACTGGCGGTCATTTCAGTTGAGTGGGACAGTGTCCCCTGGCAGTTGTCCCCACTGGGACACTTCAATGCGCATTTCCCTTCAGTCATTTGGGAATTGCTGCATCTGTCATCAAGCAAATGCTCCAGTTTTCCAGTAGAATGATCCATCCGTCCATTTTTAGAGAGCCTTATCTTGGTCTGATTTTAAGTGGTACCCTATCCTTTTGTTATCATAGAGTGGACATGTCTCCTGACAGGTTCATCGATTGAACAGATGAATTTGTTAAACCTGAAGATTAATGCTAATTTAGAACCCCGAAAAGTTTTCACCCCGTTAAATGAAGCCTAATTGTGTTGTAACTGTGCTCGAGAGCAAATGTCCCCATTCGATTCTCTTTGTGGTGAAGAACGTTCAGGCGGTCCTGACCCAACGCGGACTCGGCTCTGTCTCGACGGCAGCTGCAGCCGAACGGCCTCGCCTGGTTGAAAAGCTTCAGGCAGCAGTTTTTGGCTCATTCCATCAAATTTAAAAGACTCCAACAGTACTTGTTGTCCATATGAAAAAAAGAAGCAGATTTACTGTTAATCCGTGCTCCCAGGTTTCAGGGTGGTGGGACGCTCAAACCTGGAGTTAAGCTCTTTAGCAGTATTTTGATGCCGGAGCTGTCCCAAGGCAAGGTCCAACTACCACCACCTGAAACTGGGATCCACAGTTAGTTAGTGTCGGCCCAAATGAACCACAGAACCAGAAAGAGTCGTTGAAGTGGTGGGCTGTGAATGTGGACTGCAGGGCCGCAGAGCAACTGAGGACAAATCTCCCGGTCTGGACGGAAGATACAAGTCAGTGTGTTCCAGTGCAGCTGATTTGGGCCAGTCCTCCTTCCAATCTAAATGCTACATTTTCACACGAAAAAGACCTTTGGAGTATCAGTTTATACCTGAACATAAATGAGTTCGGATCAGCACATGTGTTGGATTGTCAGCATCCAGCTGGAGACACTGGAAATGTGCACGTGTAAGTGGTGAAACATGGCGGAGGGTTGATAGAATAAAAGTTAAACTATTTGTTTAAACAAATCCAGTCAGGTGTAAATGAGGTGTTCAGAGTAACAGGTGCATGATGACTAACGTGCTGTGTTTTCTCCGCCACCCAGCCCCATGTCATACAGCAGCAGCCCCCAGCAGCCCAGCCCCGTAACCATGTCCATGGTGAAGGCGGAGCCGGTGTCCCACTCGCCGCCGACGGCGACGCCCAGCCACCACCGGGGGCCTTTGCAGGGCGACCTCAGGGACATGATCAGCATGTACATACCCGGCCCGGGAGGGGAGGCCAGCGACCCTGCCGCGGCGCAGAGGGGCTACACCGGCGTCCAGCAGCACTACCTCTCTGGAACCGTCCCGCTCACGCACATCTGAGGACTGACGTGGGCGTGACGGGGAGGGCGGGGACCGAGCGGGAGGACCGGAAACCGCTTGCGATGCACAGCTGGCTGGGTAGGAGCTGGAGTCTGGTGCAAGGTGGGAGGGGGGGTGTTAGATGGGCAACAAGAACTGAGATGTTGAAGGAAAAAGTTCAGCTGTCTCGCAGTTCCACGCAGCGACGACTACGTGCCCGTGTCAACGAGAAGCTGTTTTTCTACCTCTATGGTGCCACATCGCTTCGAATAAAATGCCACACACCCAGCCACCGCCACCTCCCCGACCACCCCCCACAACACCACCCTCCAAGCAGTGAAAGACGGGGCAGACCCCTGTGTATTGTGTACATATTACAAAAATGTTCCTTTTTGTCGTTTTTTTTTTTTTTTTTTTTAATATTTTTTAGAACTTATCCATCACGAGTCAGAAGATTATTCCACCCAAAAACACTTGTGACGCTGGCACTCATTCCAGCTCCAACAGGCCCAGTGAGTGCCGGGGGGGGTGGGGTAGGGGGGCGTCCTGCTGCGCAAGCAGAGCTGGAGAACAGCTGGGTGCCAGTGTGTGTGTGTGTGGGGGGGGGGGGCAACGGGGAAGGAAAATGCACAACTTGAATAACAGCTATTTTTGCAAAAATGAACTCTTTGTGCCTTGGCTTTGGTTTAGTACTCGAGTCATTTTTTTTAAAACTGCTGACATCCTATTGGACGACACGCGGAGAAACACCTGGACAATCAGCACTGCATCCACGGGAAACAAACGGAAAACGCAAAGGGCTCGTGTCATCCGTGCTGTCGTCCACAGCCGAGTAAGAGAAGATCCGCGACACATTTTTTACGAGTTGTCTTTGCTGTAATTAGTTTTAGATTTGACCTTTTTTTTTATGTAAATGTTCGGGCAGTCGCTCTGTGTATTCATCGTCACTTTGCTCTAGGCAGGATTGTTTTTTTTCTATTCCTTTTTGTTTTAGGCTTCTCATTAAGTGAATGAAATTTAATATGAAATGCTATGATTCAGTTGTTTTATTCCAAATAGTAGAGTTCCACAGATGCTGGGTTGACAAAAGGCCTTCCAGCTGAGCACGCGCGTGTCTTTTAAAATGACCTGTCAGTTTGTGTTTTATCACCAGTAAGGAGAATGTATCTAAGTTTCAGACTAAATCTCCAGCAAACCTTCCACCGAACCTTTTTTTTTTTTTTTTCCCAGTAACCGTTGTTTCTGTCGAGCCTGCTGTCTGCTCATAGTGCTGCTATGGACCTAAAGGAGACTTTGATTTTCAACCTACAAAAGTATTGAATGTGTGCGATTCTTCAGACACTCATTACTAACCGAACATGCACTGGAAACAGATGTCACAGTTCTTTTTTTCTTTATTTTTTTGAAAAAGGGAGCGCAGTTCTATCAAAGTCGCGAATGAATGTTTACACTGTTACCCAAGTTTTTGAAACCTTAACTTTTATACTGACTGTAGAATGAATTTCTCTTGTATGTAAATGCTGCCTTGTGCTAGAGTTACTGTATGTAGCATCCGTGTAAATAATGTATACATTTTTTAGGCTCTTATACTAAGAGTCTTGATTCCTTTTTTTGATTAAAAAAAATCCTTGTTATGGCATTCATGACAATATTAATAAAAAGTACAAATCCTTTTTTCATTAATGGCATGTCAGACGTCTGTGTTTTTTCCAGTATATATCAGAAATCGGTCTCATTTCACTCAAAGACAAATGAATGTCACATTTAGGAGCCACTTTATTAGGTATGCTTGTGCGGCGTATAATCTTTGTAAAGGTAAATATAAGGATTGCCTTTTACATGACATCGGATTTTACTGGCATACCTAACAATGTGGCCACAGAGCGCCGTTAGTGGAGTTGCAGGCTGTTGATATACACAAAGATTTAGAAGCCAAAGTTTATTTTCCTTCAATGTTACCCCTTTTAAACACGACCATTTTTTTAAAAGTCAGGCTGCATTTGGTGTATTTTTTTTCTACCTTCACTGCATTTGACATGGTAATCTGTTAACAACCTTTAGGCACTTGCTACAAATGGTTCGATCAAATGAAATGCTTGGTTACAATGTGACCTCGTGCTTTGGTGCAACTGCGTTGCTTTGTTGGTGTTAAAGTCTCTTAAATACGGCTCATCCTGCAGAAGTGAATGGAAATCAATGACGACCCAGAGGAACAGCAGGAAAACTAAACCCCAACACAAACGATAAATCACTGTGGTCCACATTTCTCCACAGACAAGCTATTGTGCGATTTAAGCCTTTCTTCCCCCTCAGGTGAACCGGAGCTTGTCCCACGTGACCAGGTGAGTTCAGGTGTTTCTCAGCTGGTGCCACGCACGTGACCTCACCCGTCCGCGTCAGGTGAAAGGAGAAGAGCGGCGAACCGGCCTTTCTCACTTTCACAGCGTCTTCTCAGGCGGAGCCGCTCGCCCCACCCACTCATCCACCCACTCATCCAACCACCCCCCGGACAAAAGTGAACAATAGCGAGAGAACACGGGTAGGAATGGGAAGATGTGATGGGTGAGGGTGAATGTGGGCTGGGGAAAGGGGGGGGGTCGTCTATAGTGGCCAGAATGATTTAAAGCTCGATTATTTACTTTCTTATCTTTACTCTCTTTTAAAATTCACTTTCCCTGTTCCCCTCCTCCCCCTCCCTTTCACCCCCTCCCCGTCCTCCCCCACGTCTCTCCACAGAGAAAGCGGGTGGATGGTCCGCTCGTAATTGGCCGTTTCGGAGGCGCATTGTCCGCGGCTTTTCAGGCCGCAGGTGCATATAGTAAAGCCGGAGTCTCCGCTCCTCCCCCGGGCGTCTTTGTTCCCTCTCCCCGCTTCGCCCACTCCCCCGCCGGGCAGAAAATTAGGGCTGCTTTTTTTTTTTTTTTTTTTTGAGGGGGAGTAGGGGGTGAGGGGGGTTTGCTTCGTCCTCAGGCTTAACCCTTTCACCGACCGCCGCCTTTCTCATGGAAATGGGGCGAGAGCCCCGCACTGGCTAATCGGTCAGCGAGGGGAGGGGGTGGGAGAGAGAGGTGGGGAGAAAAGATGCGGGCAGCGGGATCAACAGGAGGAGGAGGAGGAGGAGGAGGAGGAGGAGGAAGGAGAGCAGATGCGGGGGGGTGGGGGGGTGGGGGGTGGTGAAAACCAGAAGTCCCTTCAACTTCTCAAAAAGCACATATCTCAGCGTGATAACATTTCATTGGTTTGCAATGGAAATTAAATATTAAGTTGGATTTTACCACAGAATGTCTGTCTGGATAGTGATGTGAAATATAGTTCAAGTACAGTCTACTGCTGAGGGAATGTTGGGTAAATAATATTAAAGAGAGTATGGTCTGGAAAATGCCCTGATATCAACACCACCAGCCCATCAAGGGTCCCTGGAAACTCATTAACAACCTCTGGATCTCTTTCAAGGACCCGTAAGTTCCTGACTGGTGTTTCAATTTCTCAGAGAGTGAAAAGAAACCTGTAGAAATTGCAGTAAAAATCCCCGCTGAGCCTTAAACACGGAGCTAAACGTTACTAAAAGTTGCAATGCCACCTCTTAACTTCCCTCTGTGAAAAGCAGATTGAATTTGGCAAAACACCAAACGAACATTTGTCGCTCTAACTAACCAGCGGAAGTCAGAGCATATATGTGGGTTGTTTTGGCTGGGGTCCATGGGTGAGTAGGGATGGGGTAGGGGAGAGGAAGGGAGGGAGGGGGGGAGAGAGGGGTGGGGTAGGTGGAGAAGTGGGTGGAGGGAGTGTCAATGGAGGGATTTTCTGGTCTAATACATCCCATCACTTAGCAACGAGCAGTGAGGCTTCAACAAGTGGTTGCCATGGATTTGCCGAGAGTGACTTAAAAGTCTCTACAAAGAGCCGTGGTCAGCCTGTGTGTGTGTGTGTGTGTGTGTGTGTGTGTGAGAGAATCAGGTGGTGGTTACCAACGGGGCTTTTTTAAGGGCCAACTGGCATTTACTTTGGTGACACACAATCTGGACGTAACCTCCGTGAGCGGCGGCTGGATTTGAATTCCAGCTCCTCTCCTGCAAAGTTCACGTCTGTCCTCTCGCCGGGCAGGTCGCGGCGCTCATTCGCCAGCTGCCGTTGTCTCCTCTCTTTTAATGAAGATCCCAAACGAGCGAGAGGGGGAATTAAAACGATTTTGTCGCAACAGAGAGAGAGAGAGAGAGAGAGAGAGACGGGCTGAGTTGAGCAGCCTCCGGGAAACCGTCGCTTCAAAAGGAGTGGTGGATTGTAATGTAAAGTAGCCTACCTGCTGCATTCCTCCAGGGGCCCAGATGCAGCCGCTGTCTGCAGGGATTCACATTCACATGCACATAGACATGCACATACAAACAGGAGAGACGGAGGAGGTTTGCAGAAATGTAACAGAGATCCTCTGAGCTTCAGAAACCTCTCACTGAAACAGTTTTATCCTCTTCATTCATGCATGCTTGCATTGTCCTTCACATAACCCCTCCACAACAAACACACAAACACACACCACCACCACTCCGGACCTGCTTATGGGTTATGGGTTCCCTACCTGCACCCTTCCAGTCCCTCCTTTCTATACGTTATGGTTGGTTAGGTTGATTGACCAATATGGGGTTATCCATGGTCGATATTTAGAGAGCAGGCCTGTCGCATCTGATAAAATACAACAATTGAATAACAAAGTGAGCCAAGGGAAATTGACATGAGCAATACTAAAATGCAGCACTGAGATGACCAAAAAAGTTTGTGAGTTATCTCAAAATGCCAAAAACATTGGGTGATTAATCTTCTGACCAATTAATCGGTTCACCGCTAGTTGTATTTATCTGGTGCTGAACGAAGTCAAACAGGTCCACTGGAGCTGAAGGTTGACAGTGACTATTGTCATCCTCCTTGGTCTTCATCTTCCTTAACGTCTCTGCTCATGTTGCAGCATATTGATCACTCTGGTTGCGCAGTCACATGGAAGGAGACTACAGCAGGAGATCATCTGACACTCACTCTCTCTTTGGTTTTTAACAGCAACCTGTTGCTTTTGTGCGGGAAGTTTACCAAGGACCAAGGATCCAAAGTTTCTCTTGGGGATCCATGAGGGGAGTTATCATTGCTAACCAACACATTAATAAGGATTTAAAACTGTATCATAGTATGCTATGAAACATTTATTTGCCATTTTGAGAGGGGTGAAAGTAAAATGTAACTCCATGCTGGCTTAGCGACAAACCATGCAAAATAATGAGCTTTGTGATATTAATTGATATTGATGCACTGAACGATTGACTCTGAGATGGCATTCGTTTAGCTGGAGCTATCCTGAACCAATATTAATATTAATGGCCCACGAATCAATGGTTTCATATCAGGGAGGTGGCTGTGTGCTACTCTTTAAACAAGATGGGGGGACTTATGTAGATTGTCCAAGGAGCTTCTGTGCTTCTTTGACTTTCACCAAACGTTAATTGTCTCATTATGATAGGTGAGACGTGCCCACAAGGCGCAAACCTTGAAAGTGACTTCTTAGTGAAGGTGTTCAAAGTTTGAGTGAACACAGCTGACCAACAAAGCCGATTCGAATTTTGATATTAAATAACTGGAAATATAAATGAGATGATGCGCGTTTGAATATTAATCTGGTCTAAAACACTGCAGCGACTGCCCTCACATTTGTAGGCCTTCCCTCCCTGCCTCCCAGTCGTTGTGAAGCAGACACGCACGCCCTTCTTCACAGGCGGCTGGCTTGCTGTTTCGCTGGCACGCAGGTGAAGAGGTGGGTGGCTGCTCCCGTTGTAACCAACGTCACCCTGAACACGAGATCCGCCACGCTTCTGAGTCAGCATCGCGCCGCGCAGCTGGTGGCATGCGATATCTGGGTGGGACCGAGTGGGCGAGCACACGCGGGGAGTCCGACCGGTGCTGAAGGTGCGATAAGCATCAGTGTTTTGTCTGAAAACAGCAGGAGTTACATCCTCCATTAGAAGGTGGGGGTCGGCAGCAACCTTCTCCCTGAGTACAATTAGGCTGCAAGGAGAAGTTTTAATACTGGTGTGAAACTAAATGTATATCACTGAGTGGATCATTGAAAGCAGTTTAAACAAAGGACTAAAACATACTTTCTCACCCCCTCTAGTGGTCTTTGTTTCAGTCACATACTCTGCCTCCTTGTTGCCCTCCTCCCCCTTGGCCTCCAGCGATCGATGGCTCCGTGATGAGTCCGTCTTCACTGAGGGAAACCGTCTGTCAGCGTTAGGACAAGAAAAACAGACCCTCTTACTTCCGGTGCACACACAGCCCTCTTCAGTCCGAGTCCGACGGATAAAACCCCGCCGCCGCTCATAGAGGGAAGTGTTTGCTAAGCCACGAGAGGCTTGAACTAACAGCATAAGTACAGAAGATAGCCACGACTGAACAGAAAACACATGTCCAGCAGTTTTAATGAGGAGTTTTCCACTGCTGTGACTGGACTTTTTCTTGTTTCAGCCTCAAGTTTCAGGGTGTAGCAGCTGTGTCTTCCTTGTTTACCTCTGACTACTTCAGGCAGTGATGGAAGATAACTAAGAGCATATTTACTCAAGCATTGTACTCATTCGAAGGCACCTGAACGCTCTTGACTTCGCTTCATTCATCTGGCAGCTGAAGTCAGAGTTACTTGTTTAGATGACAAAATGTTAAATAGCACACGGTGGCCCTTTAAACTCCATGCCGTGCATGGCTGTGTTATTTTAAGCACAGAAACATCCTGCGCTTCCAGATGCTCTGATAGGTGCGAGGGAAAGATGCCGCTTTTATCGTGAACCTCGCTGATCAAAGGAACGTCCGCACACTTCATTGATACCCCCCCCGGCCCCGCCAGCTCCCGACCGTCCCCGCCCCTCGACTCTGTTGTGTTCGGCGTGGGATTTGCAGATGGTTTCGAGGAGATGAGAAATGTTGTTTATAGCTGATGACTCTGATATGAACAGCCCACACGTAAAACAGATGACAGGTGCGATAAAGGATTTAAAGGCGCTGTCTGTGATTTCCCTCACTGTAACTCTTGGAACAGTTAATCATAGATGCCTCAAACGTCTGAACAGGCCTCCACACACACACACACACACACACACACACACACACACACAATGCCACGAGGTCTCCCCCTGTTTGGATGAAAGTGTTCCCTTCTACCGGGTTTACTATGCAGCGCTACAATCATCTTTTTGTTCTCCACTTCCTGAAGTTGACACTCTATGTGGACTTATGTTTTAATATAGTGCAGGTACAATTAGAAGCATCACATTAGCTCTCAGAGGCCTGCAGACACTATGAAACGGAACTAAAGTTCAACATCATTTGATTTATCTGGGTCGTCAGCAAACCTGCCAGTTAGCACGTTTACAGTACATGCACATAAGCACACCTGCCATGACTTATCTTTGATTTCATCTTTGGATATGATTGGTATGATCTGCATTTTTCTATAAATTTTTCCTAAAATACAGAAAAATCTTCTCCTGAGATATAGTAATGAATTATAACACAAACTGTTGGAACTAATAACATGCAGATTGTTCTATCGATCTTAAGATAAGTAAGATGTCTCCAAAGACACAACCCAGAATGATCAGTAATGTAAGAAGAAGCCCAGAGTAACAGTTAAAGGCTCAAAGGAATCACTTGAGGTTATCCAGGTATCCTGCAGGGTGATGTCATGGTGGGTGTCACCTCCTGAAGCTCAGTACGAACTGGGTGATGCAGGTCTGATCCACGGATACTGGAAGAGCTGGTTTGAGGTGACTGTTGCCAAAGGAGGTTCCACCAGTTATTGAATCCAAGGGTTCGCTTACTTTTTCCACCAGCGCTGTTGTTTATTGGGTGTGTGCGCTAAAGATACAAAGGAATTCTAACTGTTATTATCTTAGGCACATCATGTTTGTTTGTACCTGTGTCATAGATAAAGATCAGATCACATGTCTTTTTTTGCCACTGAAACAAAATAAGTCTGTAATATTGTTCCATTATCCGGCCTTCTGATGCAGACTTATCATTGATTATTTTATGATCTCATGACAGCTGACCCATTTCGAGCAACGGCTCCAAGTAGAGTGGAATTTAAAATTCTTATTCTCACCTACAAAGCTCTTAATGGTCAGGCGTCATCGTATTTTGAAGAGCTCATAGTTCCCAATAGACCAAGTGTATGGTGGGAACTGCTGGGTGTCTCTTGTTAACAGTATAAGGTCTTGCCTTGAGATAATGTATGTATTAACTCTGCGGTCACCAACCTTTTTTTAAGCCAAGATCGCGTTTCATGTCGGATGAAAAGCTGTGAAGAGCTTCACAGAGAGTTCACAATAGTCATTGTGAACGTAAAAAGTCATGTTCCCATTCAGAGTGGAAGTGGTACATTTCCATTTTTGTTTTTTTGGTGCTTCTCCTGCATCTGAAGAAGACTGCTGGCCTCACCTGAGTGAGTTCTTCTTCGTCTGATGACATGTAGTAGCCTGGACGATTTGATTGAGACAATCAGAGACTGGAGACAGAGAGACAGATTTGCAACAGGATTGTGATTGGTAAAAAGTAGTATTTTTTTTAACACTGAAAGATTGACTTAAAATAGAGGCTGAGATCTACATGTAGATTGCGATCGACGGGTTGGCGACCACTGCTGAAACTCCTTCCCCCTTGTTACCTGATCTCTGGCACCTGGCGGCAGCTCTCTAAAAAATCCCTGCCAGACTCGTCTCAGTCTCTCTCTCATTCCACCAGCTCTGTTATCAGCCACCACGCTGTGTTCTTCTGATCATCCTTTGTTAACTTGGTCGGCAATAAACTTTGTTTTGCGAACGACTCCTCCGTGTTGCTTCCTCTGAACCAGGGGTGGCACACTCATCCAGGCTTATCCAGAGGGGTTTACTTGTTGTCTTCCCCTAAATTGTGTAATCCTGTGTTAATTGTTTTAGTGTTGTGCCGTTTGACACTGTGAGTATATGGTGTGTGAGTACAGTGCCTGAGTGCTGTTGACCTGAAGTGTCCAGTGATCTCCCCGGCTAGGTAGGGAGTGTGTCAGCTGGACTGAGAAACCTGTCCTTCCATCGCTCAATCGCTTTTTTTTTTAATTTTGGAGGTAATCCTGGGTGGAGACATGGTTCTCTGTTGGGGGGGGGGGCGGGTGAGCACACACTTCAGGTCCTCAGCCAGATGGCTTTACTTCACTCAAGTTCTGCTTTTAAAGAGGCCTCAGAAGATATTCAGGCTGGAGGAAAAGTGAGGCAGGGACCAGCGAGTTTGCTTTGCTGTCAGCGCACTCAGGGGAGCGCTTGTTGTACTCACCTGTATGTGACTTTTTGTTTGTAACTTAGGTGAGGGGAGGTCAGTTCTACGTATATGGTAATCCTGTGGTCACATGTGCATGATCCTAACTTTGTGTGTTATGTCAAGTGCTGTATTGCTGCATAACTTGAGTTTTTGTAGATTAGTTCCCCCTGAGCGTGTTGCTGCCTTTGATTCAAAATCAGACTTTGTTTTGTGAATCACAGACCGTGTGTGACTCCTTCAAGTTAAACCCCTCGAGCTGGGGTTGTAACAGCGCTATACAAATAAAACTGAATTAATAAAGTGGCGACATACATGAATGGACTGACTGCTATTTTTCCACAGCATTCTGCGGCGGCTGCCTTCAAATATTTGGAAAAACTGCGATATTTGAATTGAATTTTAGGTGTGTTGTTTTCGTGGCGCTGAACTCTGGGATGGCGTGTTAAGACAGAACAGTGGTAGAGCGGCGGAGGGAAGTGGGACCTCCCAAGATGAAAAGTGGCAGGTGATGGGGCCTAACAAACACACCAATCTGTACCATCTCTGCTGCACAATCAGATAGGAGCCAGCCTGCGGCGAACCTGCCCTCCACTCCCACCGCTCGCCCCGTCTCCCTCATTAAAAGCAGTTTCCCTTTCTTTTCTTCTTCATGAAACGCTGCCGTTGGTCGCTGGCTGCCAGCCCCCTCTGTCCCCTCCCTGAACTCTGGGCACACACCCGTTAGGGCAGCGAAGAAAAGGTTGTTAAACAGAACATTTGAAATGGTGATGCAGGTGATGCAACACACCGTCTGCCATACATACTAAAGGCCTAAACCTCTGGTCACAAACAACTGAAAAACAAAAACAACACAAAAACAAAAAAACAACAACTTGTAGCTCTCAGGTTTGTAAAGTGTGAGCTGCAGCAGGAGAAGCTGGGCATGATACTGAACATGTGCATTAAAACAGCAAGCGGATCAAAAAGTGACAAAAGCAGGGAAGCATTGTTTCTCCTTCCACCAACACGACATTTAATATACATTCGGTGTGTACGATCTTCAGCAAAAATAACAATGGCCAAAGACTGCATAGAATGGAAATTGCAGTGAAAAAATGGGGGTGAGGTGCAAAAGTTTGTGCCCCCGAGATAGTAAACCCAAAGGTAAAGAAATTCAGTCAGGTGACTGATCTTTAAAGATCAACATGTAATATATGACTGGGTTTGCGTTTCCATGCGGATAGATGTCCAGGAGGAGCAGTCTCAACAGCCGTCAGAAGAACATGAACCCCCCCAAAAAAGGCAGCATGATTGGAGTATGCCAAGCATGCAGAATGTATTTGAGGACATTCCTCAAAGGGGTATTCTGATGTAGTTTTCATTATTTCCCCATATCTGTCACATACGCTCTGAACATTTTTGATTCTGTACTCGCTGAATAGTGCGTTGATGGAGGCACACACAAACCTCTGCGCTCACCCACAGCTCATAAAGACAGCTCCTGTTCAGAGCTCGACCGAGCTGTTTGACCTGTTGAACAAGTGGCGCATGTTGGAACCGGTAGCGTCGCCTGACGTTACGGGCGGTCGGGTGAAACAGATTTGTGCGCAAAAAAAAAAAAATCATCAACAGCCCACTGAGAATTAGACAAGGAGAAGCAACAGCAGAGCTGAGACAAACTGAGACAACATGCTGGCAGCACAGTTTACAAATTACGACAGCGATGCTTATATCAAAACTGATATTTTACAAGTATACTCGTTTTCAGATTCCATCGAAACACTTTTATTTCCCTCACATTTGACCGGGTCCTATCATCCTGTACATCTTAGCCCCTTCACATAATCACAATGAATAAAAGCAAAAAAAAAAACTGCAGTAGCTTTATTTTCCAGCAGATTCATTTGATCATTAACAATGAGATTTTTTGTGAATTAGTGTTTCCCCCCCAATCAATCAGGTAACATTTCTTCTTTCCTCATCTTCTCGGAGCCGTCGTCATGTTTACCAGTGTTGTAACAACAGCAACAGCAGCTTCCTGCCTGGGTACCTGGCAGGTAGCTGCACTGTGCTATAGATGCTCAGATTACCTCTGACCTGATGGCACTCCTGTGATATGACATTGGTTGGTCGTTGGAACTCACGCTGCTCCTGCAACAGAACTGGTTTTAACATCGTGGCGGATCGGTGGAAACACGCTGTGATGTAGGTCAGTGATGCTGCAGTGCTCTTAGCTCGGCGTAATACTTGGCTGATTCGCATTATGGGTGTTGCTTCAGGACGGACAGGTTCTGCTGGGAGCAGAAGTAAGTGGAGGGAATTGACAGAAAGTTGACAAATCTCTCAAACCATTCTTGGATATTTAACTGTTTAACTGGAAAAGGGCGTTTTCTTAAACTCTCACGTGTTTCTCACGAATAGAATTTATTTTGAGACCCATCCAAACAGAATAGCGTGTGGACGGCAATATGATTTGTCTTCTCCATGATCCATGACGAAAGTGATCATTTTAAAAAAACAAACAGCTGTGCATTCATTTATACACACATTTAGGTATCTTGTTAATATTTCGCATGTTGCTCAGAGCACCAGCTCTCAGAAGGAACCTGAGTTGTCGGATTACTCCCAATTTAGACACTTCATGTACGGTTTCATCTTTTCTTGACATAAGGATCTTAATAAGTGCATGTTCTCATCTGCAATTGCGAGGCTTCGTGGAGTTGATGGGGAATTATGTTTATGTGAAAGCAACAAATCATTCTTTACATGCATCCTAACACACAACTGGGCCTTGAGGAGGACACGCGCATCGAGAGGAATGTAATCACAGTGTGTGGCACAGTCTGGACCTGGCAGCTCTGCTCACAGCGAAAACACCACCAGCTAACTACAGAGGCGTGGGCCTACAGAGAGCTCCTCAAGGTCCGCCCCACGCGCTGGCCTCGCAGCCTCGACGGTTGGTCCAGCAGTTTCGATGACCCGCGCTCTCCGGCGGCTCTGTGCATGCATGTTCACGTGACGAGTTGTTATCCCGGCTCCCGAAGACAAGTCCTTCAAGAGCGTTTTAAGTTGGATTCGGAAAGAAAAGAATTAATTTAGGATTCGAAGTTTAGCTGTGTCCTTTCGCCTACTCGCTCTTCTTCTTCTTCTTCTTCCTGCGCTCTGGAGAGCTGTTCCAGTAGTAGATGACCTGTAGAGTGATGATGCCGTTGCAGGCCGAGGATATGACGTAGGTAAGCGCCATCAGCGAATCTCCGGTTTCCTGGAAAAAAAGGGATTCGTGTGACACGGGACAATGTGCGGATACGTATACACGTCGGCACCAGCGTGGACAGCAAAGAAAGAACTTCATTGCACAGAAACTTGCTTTTTTTGTTGCATGTCACAATAAACATCTTGATTCTTGAAACTCCTCCTGAGACTGAAACAGGGTGCACCACGCACTCATAGGGCAGCTCAGGAGGTTGTCCACCAATCAGGCGGTTTGATTGACGGACGGATGGACGGACAGACAGACTCCTCTTACCTGCAGCGAGGTGAAGATGCGAGCGAGGGAACCCGCAAACAGCAGGAAGACGGAGATGGCCGACAGCTGTCCGGTGTGCCCATTGTTGAAGTTAGTAGCTGCCTGGATTAGCTGAGACACGCACGCGCGCACACACACACACACACACACACACACACACACACACAGACACACACAGTCAGTCTTTCTCGCATTTGCATGTTTGTGAATCTGAATGAGCGATAACTTGCTTTGATCACCAAACGAGACGACGATGACCGACACTAATGAGTGCAGCTCGATCGCGATCCTTTTGAAAAATAGAACGACACGTGACAAGGCTGTTGATGAAGAAGCAGACAGACTGTGAAGGTATCACCGTCACTGGAAAGTTCCAGCGTTACTTTTGACTTCTCACAGGCCATGCTCAGCCACGGTGAAACGCTTAGAGAAGAGCCCAGAATGCAGCAGCATGTCTGGACTCCTGTGGACTGACTTCCTGGTCTGAACCCTAACCAGAGTCTGCTTCAAGTCAATCATGTAGATCGAGTGTTGGCACTATTTCCTCAAAATTATGTAGAGTTATTTGTAGTTACATATGTATATTTAGATTTTAGTTATATATAGAGATATTATATAGAGTATTGCAGCTTGCAGGCAGCAGCATTTGTTTAGAGCATCCAAAATGAAGGGCAACTTCTGTACTGCTCCTGTCCATGCTATGGCAGCGAAATACCATATCAAGTTTACAATAACACAGCCCGGCTAGCTCAGTCGGTAGAGCATGAGACTCTTAATCTCAGGGTCGTGGGTTCGAGCCCCACGTTGGGCGAGAAAACTTTTGACTTCTGATTAGGCTTTAGATGGCGAAGCCCTTAGAGAAGAGCCCAGAATGCATCAGCATGTCTGGACTCCTGTGAACTGACCTCTGGGTCTGAACCACAACCCGAGTCAGCTTCAAGTCAATCGTGCACATCGAGGGTTGGCACTATTTCGTCAAAATTACATCACAATATTTATGAGGATTGCAGCCTGTAGGCAGCAGCATTTATTAGAGCAACCAAAATGAAGGGCATCATCCATGCTACTCCTACTACTGAGCTACTGTCATTAATGGCAGACTACCGGCAGCAGTGTGAGAATCTGAGCAATGGAAGTACACAGAGTGACCCTACATACCACCACACCACACCAAGTCAATCGTGCAGATCAAGGGTTGGTGCTATTTCCTCAAAATTATGTAGAGTTATTTATAGTTACATATATATATATATATATATATATTTATATTTTAGTTATATATAGAGATATTATATAGAGTATTGCAGCTTGCAGGCAGCAGCATTTATTAGAGCATCCAAAATGAAGGGCAACTTCTGTACTGCTCCTGTCCATGCTATGGCAGCGACACAGCATATCAACAGCATTTACAATAACACAGCCCGGCTAGCTCAGTCGGTAGAGCATGAGACTCTTAATCTCAGGGTCGTGGGTTCGAGCCCCACGTTGGGCGAATGGCTTTTTACGTCCAGTGAAGATGAATGAATAATGCCCACCCACAAGTGGGGCCTTCATTAACACTGAAATAGTAATCAAACCTCAGCTAGCTTTCCAGTCAGTTAGTACAAGAAAAGTCATGTACTAGCCCGGCTAGCTCAGTCGGTAGAGCATGAGACTCTTAATCTCAGGGTCGTGGGTTCGAGCCCCACGTTGGGCGACCCTTTTAAGAAAGGAAACAGAATGAGGCTGTTCACAAGGAGCAGACAGACTGCAAAGGTATCACCATCACAGAAAGTTCCAGCAGCGTGCGACTGTTACAATCATTGCCTACCCTGCCGATGATGATGGCCGGCATGTTGGAGGCCTGCATGAAGGTGACCACTGCCATGGGAGTGACTGGAGAAAGCAGGAGGCCCAGCAGGCTGAAATACACCACCAGGAACAGGAGACCTGCCAGAGAAGGAACGCTGTCAGACTAAAACTGCTCTTTGCACCTTTGTTGTAAAGTTCAACCCACTTTTGTGTCAGTGCTGATGTTGTAGGGGGGGGGCATCGCATATTAGTCAAAGTGTGGAAAACCCTGATATCACAAACACTGATGTCAGCAGGTCCGTTCCAACCTTCAGAACTAAAAACTAGTTCCTGGTAGCTCAGGTGTTACGAGAATGGCCCCTAGAATCAGCAGTCCTCTGGCGCTGTGTCCCCACCACGGAATGAAAAATTCTGCAACCGTTAACGTTTGCGACATCGTTGCGTGCACTTCTGTCCATCTTTTGCTTTTTTCTTCTGCTCAACTTTCGCTGCGATCTTCTGAAAGTCGTGGCATTGAAAAATGTCACTTCATGTCGTTAGCGTCCATGTGAAGTAACCTCCAATCAGCATCAAGCACAGAACCTCGAATCTAGAACCTACCCTGCAACAGGGGCTTATTTGAATAACGAAAAGGACCCTGTAAGTCGACACGCACAAAAGGTGTCAGCGCTCCTAACACGTTCCCCGTTAGGGTCGCAGGCCTCGTGCTGGTCCTGCTGAGCGCGAGTGCAGCCTCACCTCTGCTGCTTCTTCCTCCGTAGTGCTGAATGAGGAAGCCGATGGCGACCGTCTGCAGCATGAGGAACAGGGCCTCACCCCAGGCGCTGAGGAAACATTCAGCGCAAGTTACTCAATGTGTTACTGAAAATATGAAAGCGCACATGGAGAACTTTGTCAAAATCCACAGCTGTGCAGTAAGCACTCCCTGCTGGCCCCACCTGAAGGGGAACTGGTTGGCGATACTGTAGGCCATGGTTCCCGTGATGGCCAGCAGCTCCAGCAGCACCGACTTGAAGCTCAGCCCTTCGGCGCTCCTTGCTCCCATCAGCTTCAGTATCTGCGGCAGTTTCACTGCAAACCACAGACAACTAATATCAACTCTGGCAGCTTTGCGTCCAGCCATACATTTTCAAAACAAAAAAACCAAACTACATTTGCACTGTAAAATTCATAAAAAGAGAATTCTGGTTGAATTCTAACTGCTGTACACTTTGGTTTTAAACTAGAGTTGGTCTTTCTAACCTTCTTAACCTGTAATGTGTATGTACAGCCTTTCCCATGAAACAATGACAATAACAAGACAAACTTTGACCTCAGGTGTTCAAAGACATGTGGTGAGAGAGAAGCAGGGTTGAGGTGCTTTACCCATCATTGATCCCAGGATGATGCCGACCCCCAGGACTTTGCTCAGGACAATCTTCAGACATGGTACTGGTACAAAACACACACAGATGAGGAGATCAGGTGGCATCACATTAAACTTTACACTCACACCAACTCCTAATCAGTCGGAGTCAGACAACCTAAAGCAAGAGAGTGCAGGAATATATGAAATACAACTTCTACTTAAATTCTGTGGCATAGCACTGATGTGAGGGAACCACAACCCAGGTCCGTGCTCACTGTCTCCTACTGAAGATTGACATTTTCTTTAATGGCTGACAGATGTTGCGTTTAACTTTTCTCAGTTTGTGTCAACACGTAGTTTCCAGACAAAAGTTGGACACAGGGGGAAACGGTGCATTGGTTAGGGACTATTTTCAGCTGCGGATGAATCGATATTTAGTGTTGTCGTGAGTATTTGCAGCAGCAGGATGGAGGGTGTCGGGAAAAAAACGAACTACAGAGTGTGTTCGAGGAATGAAGCGACATCAACACACGCCTTTTAATTAAAAATAGACCAACAGACCCGGAAACCCCGGTGAGTTATCTAGTTACACTAAGAGAAGGTAGTTTCCTATCAGCCTGAAGATCCGACAGCTTCCGGGTGTCTCCTCATCGGTCCCTGACCCCGTTGTCCGGCTGAACCGGGCCGAACCGAGCCACTTACTGTTCCAGGAAGTTGAAGTTGAGGAAGAACTCGTCGTAGCACGACTCCGGCATAAAATAAGTCAGCAAAAGCCCTTTGAGAGGGTCCATAAAGGACGAGCCTCTCTCCAACACTACATGATCCGCCATTGTGGAGTCTCAGTGTGACGTAGCCAGAGTAGATTGACGTAGCCGTGGAATGTGCAACAAATAAAGAGCCCCACCAGTTCGCATAATAACGCAAAGGTTCCGCCGCTTGAATATTGAAGTAGCTGGGTGGAATTATTTTTTCCTCGATGAAAAAAAGTATTCTTATTCGTATTCATTTTCACTGTCATCCAAACATTTTCAAATTCTTCACACAATCAGAACAGCAGCAGTCTCTATGTGCTTCATCATGGACCATTTTCTTTTCTTTTCGTTTTTTACTTTGATAGTGAATGCATACAATCTTTCTAAATCCATGAAGTATTTCCTCTTAGTTCAACGCCCAAACCTTTGCATTTACAGTCCATTTTTGAACATTTACCTACTGCTGTAAAAACTTTATGGTCAGAACCTAAAAAGAATAATGTTCATTCGTTTGGCAGATGCTTTTATTCAGTGTGACTTACAAGTGAGGGCCAACATTAAAGCATCAGTACAGTAGGAGACCTTCAAGTAGTCCAGTCCAAGAAGCTACAGCTACAGAAAAGATGAATGAAAACTCAAAGCTGAGGCCAATTCGTGTCAGAGCCAAACCTCATTCTTAGGCTGGAATATTAGGTACATATCAAAAAATATTTCAAGGAGGATTAAAAGCAAAGGCAGCAGCTGAGCCAGCTGAGTTTAGGTGTTATAGCTGATGACTGCAGACCGCTTGAGCAAGTTGACCAGGATTTATTGTATAGGTAATGAAGGCTCAGTGGGCTGAGGTGAGGTTTTTTTCTGGAGCAGAGGAGACACAAGGTTTGTTAAACACAAGGAAGCAAAGAACTTGAGCAAAAAAGAAATCCAAACCCAAACGCAACAAACACAATGAGGCTTCAGGTTTTGAACCACAGAGGTCGACCGAACTGGCCCACTCTGACTGGAAAACTGGAGTTGAGCTGTCTGATGCAATCGGGAGATGAGTAGAGTGGAGCAGGTGAGCTGCGAAATAGATCACCACACCCAGCGACACACAAACAAGTGCAGACAAACAGGGAGAGAGAAACACAAACACTGGAAATGCAAAGAAAAAGCAGAGAAACCTGAAGCCTTGGCCAAGACCATGACATGAGGTGTTTTTCTGGGGCTTCCACTTCCTGTCCTGCAGACCTTTTGTGTGATGTGTGGCCACAGCATCAGTACCTGTTTTTGAGAAGAAAGTTTTGTCTTTGTTTATGACAAATCTAAAAGCTCTTCACATGTATTAGTTTCAACATTCCGTTTCACTGTATTCAGATTATTCCTCACTCACCGTGACATCACATTGACATACATTCATTTCCTGGAGAATTACTCTATGCTTAACCATAACTAATACTTGACTAACCCTCTGCTAAAAACATGTCTTTAAATTAAAATTCAATGACTTACATCATGGGGACTTGCTTTGTGTCCCCATGAGGGAGACAAGTCCCCATAATGTGACTGTGTAAACAGATTAAGGGCCCCACAATACCTAGTCTATTACCTAGACCACACACACACACACACACACACACACACACACACACACACAGACGGGTAAAGATTAAGACCACAAGATGCCTTTCTGTGCACAATGCATTTTCAACCCCCTTTGTAAATGTTCTGTGAACTAGGAAACACGTTGAATAAGTTGATTTTAAGTTTTGATCATGGTGGTTCATTTTATGGAAAGCATGCTACATTAAGAATTCTCTTGTGAGAATTCTTAATGTAGCCCCCCAATGGCTTTTTTTTAAATACAGCAAATAGTCACAATGCCATCTGTGAAGTGTTGCTATGTTGCATGTTTTGAGCCCAGAGGAGGATAAGATCCTGTGTGGCTCTTTGGTGTCCCCCTCTGGTGCAGCCTTCTTACTGCCACACTTAACTTAAATTGATGTGTTCATCATAATCTATGCATTTCTGTTCTGAATTTGAGAAAGTTTTGCTACTTTGTGTGACAGGAGGACCTAGAGTTTATTGTTCTTAGAAAAAAAAGCAAATTAAATTGTATAGTTTCACTATTAGCTGCCTTTTTTGCATGTATTCATCAGAATCAGAAGCAGAAAAAGCTTTATTGCCAAGTATGATTATACACATACATGGAATTGGATTTGGTGTTGTTGGAGCATGACACAATTTCTAAATAAACTAATAAAAAGTAAAAATATAACAATATAAATATATAAAATATACACAGTTGGTTTTAAGGATAAAAAAGAGCAAAAATAAATGAATAAAGTACAAAAAATCAGACGTTCACAAATGTGCAAATAAGAACAAGGAAATCCAAGCTGAGCGTTAATGTAACACATAGAGTTATGGATGATTCGTGTGACAAGTAGGGGCAGAGGTGGAGTGTGAAGAGTGAAAGCCATTTTTACATTCTGGACTGTGACAATAAGGATGTAATTAATAGTTATTAATATATTTGGTGTTCACCAAACACAGCGTCTAGTCTAATGGCCAAAAAGCTCCATGTTGGTCTCATCAAACCAAAGAACCTTCTTCCAGTTGACCAAGTTCCATGTTCCCTGACTTGGACATTTTTTTGGCTCCATCCCTTGACTTGTACTTTTCAGGAACCTTTTGACAGAATTGCTTGCAGTCTTCTTTTGTCTTCACTGTGTAATTGTAGCCAGGAATACTGATGAACCAGTGACTGAACCTTCAACACACAGGTGCCTTTATACTACAATCACTTCAGACACATTCACTGCACTCAGGTGATGTCCATCTCACTAACTGGCTGAACCTCTTTTGAATTAGGTCAGTCACTTTAAAGGGGGTGAATACAATAACAGAATAGAACAGAAGTACTTTATCAATCCCGTCAGGGAAATTATTTTGTTATTGAGTTATTTCTAATATTTATGCGATCAATTATTTTACATTAATTAATAAGACATTACTTTTTTGTTTCACTTTTACATTAACGCGTGTGTGGTTTTTTTTTTTTTTTAAATTCTTGTCAAAAAGCCAAGAAACATCCAAGGGGGGTACGTCCAGACCAGGTCCAGTCTCCGATACACTAGGTGGCAGTACGCACCTGTTGTGACGGTCTGGACTGCAGAATGGAGACGGCTCAGCTCTCCCTGCGAACACTGCTGACATGATGGGGACAGACAACGCAGTGGTCTCAGATCAGTTTCAGAGGGTCCCGCTGTCCGAGTCTCAGTCACACTTCTCCGGCCAGCCGTACTCAGTGTCCGTCCTCAAAGTCGGATACTGTGTCCCTCGGACCGACGGGACGTTCAGCGCGGACGGGACAATCACTCTCATTACGGGACCCAAGACTATTCTGGTGGACACCGGGGGGCCGTGGGACCGGGACTTCCTCCTCGCGTCTCTCAAAGAGAGGGGTCTGGAGACGGGGGACGTGAACCTGGTCGTGGGAACGCACGGGCACTCAGACCACGTGGGGAATCTCGGTCTTTTTCCAACGGCAGTGCTGATCGTAGGATATGACGTCAGCGAGGGGGACACGTACCGTCCCAACAAGCTGGCAGACGGACAGGCTTACACTATTGATGAGCATGTAAGTGTCTACCACATGGGTAGAAATGTTAAAAACGTGAATGTAGTCTGGTTGAAAGTGGACATAAAGGGACTGCACCAAAATGTGTCCAGATGTCCACAGAAGCCCCTCATCCAGGAAGGAGGAATGGTTGCAGCCCTGTGCAATGATTGAGGGGGGCGAGAAGGTCAAAGAAAACCAATTCACATGTGAAAAGTGTGTGACTTTTCATTCACACACCGACAGTGACACTCTTCCGCTCTTGGTTAACTTTACACGGGCCAGCCTTCCCCCACACAAACCAAATGTCAGCGAGAACAAGGTAAAGGCTGCAGCTCAGACTGCAGTCTGATGGAACCACATGCCAGCTCATAGTCGCACAACAGTGCATGAGAGCTACTTCTTTAACCTTCTTTTTTCCCTGCCGAAAACCTGGTAGCTATGGATCAAACTTGGTCTAAGGGAATGAGGTTTGACGTATGAGTCAAAAGTGGTAACCGTCACCCTAGATTCCCCTCATCTACACACAAAAGAATTTGTGTGAAGGATGAACAGAGGCTGGGAGAAGTCACACTTTCACAAACCTGAGCGGCGGTCGTGTAGGGCGAGCATGATTGTTGGACGTGTTTTCCCCCTTGTGCGAGCAGCGCAAAATGTTCATGAAAGCGCCTCAGAGGTAGCGGGTGTAAACGGAATTTAAACATGTACTGGGTGAATTTAAATCTGTAGCTGTGCACACATACACACTTGCACGGAAATAACAGCTTATCTTTTTGACTATATACACATATAAAAGTATAAATATAAGCATAAGTATATGTACCTGTTTGATGTGTTATGTAAATGTGAAGCGAGGTACGCACAACCACATGGGCAGGATGTGTTTGATTTCACATGTGCGCCCAGAAAGGAACAGAAACTAGTAAGGCTACTCACAGGCCACCATAGGTGGGGTTTATGCTTATCCAGTGTTTGTGGATCCCATGCGAAGGTGTGGGTGGTAGGGATGTACTACTTCTATACACTCATATTATCTCTCTGAGTCATTCTGTTCTGAAACAGTTTTCTTTCTCTCCACTCAAGCCCCGCTGTACGTTTCCCATCAGTCAGCCAGCCCCAGGCTTTAATGCTGTTAACCCCTTGGACTCATTTGTTGAATCAACCCGGTTTATAGTAAATATACACATTGAAACGATAACATCAAATCAGGTACCCGTTCTGTAAAGCTTAATCATACAACCTGTTGCTAATCTACAGCTTCAGTTCTTTTAGCCCCAGATCCATCAGCTGTTTTTCCATAGCTTGACTGCTCATTCTTGGTGTTGACTAAATCTAAAATGAAATTAGCCTGAAATAGTAAGCGGACTTAGTTGAATAAAATTAAATTAAAACTGAAGAGAATGACAAAATATGACTCAAGTAGAGCAAGAGTAAAACAAAATCTAGGAATAACTGACAGTATTAACACTGCATACAGAATAAAGTACTGACTTGTTCCCTCTCTTACAGATATCTGTGATTCCCTGTCCGGGCCACACAGGACAAGACGTCAGCGTACAGGTGAAGGGAACCTCGGCAGGCACGGTGCTCGTTGCTGGGGATTTATTTGAGTGCTGCTCAGATGAGGACAGTTGGCGCGATCTGAGCATGAACACTGCTGCACAGGAGGTCAGCCGCCAAGAGGCCTTACGCACCGCCGACATCATCATTCCGGGACACGGGCTCCCATTCAGAGTCCTCAGGAACCGATGAGCCGACGCTGGAGTTATGCGAGGAAAGGGTGTGTGACCGACGTGACACTGAGCTGCTGGACATGATGTCATCACACCGAGAGCTCAGCTGTGCTGTAGTGTTTGTGGAATAAAAGAAGAAGATTAATCTGGAGTCCTTCATTCAGTTAACAATCAACAATAAGGCTGTTTCATGTCCAGAGTCTTTTGATCATTCATTTATTTGCACTTTTACTGTGAATAAAAGCTCATTCATGACCTTGGAATAATACAAAAAAAATAGTAGTGTGAGAAATTAAGCTTCACTGCGGCTGTCTCCGTCTCCTGCTCCACACCTTTGACCTTTGAGCCAATGCTGTGACCTGTTATTGGAACACCCGATTGTAATATCAACATAGACAGAATAAATGTTTGAAGTTGGAGCACCTGGTCATCTTGATTTTCATCTAAGGACATAATGTACAAAACAAGTCAGTGAACAAAACCACTGATGTGACCTGTTTTTACTAGGAAATCTGAATAAATGAGAAATTCCGAAAATAGATAAACATCATGTTCCTCAAATTACAATTTCAATATATGTGATTGTATTACTGCTACTACGCATACACTCCTGTCTGTTGCTATTCTATGACTGACAAAATCCAAAGCAGTAAACGGAGCGAGCAGCCCTGCCACGGAGAACATCAATGATCAGACTGAACAGACTGAAATCGTGACTCATGTCTTTCATAGTGAAGAAGTGCATTCATCTTGCACTCAGCTGTCAGTTTGTCAGGAAGACCGAGCTAAAACTAATGCAGATAACAGTCTTACAACACAGCCCCCTTTAATTAAAAGTAGAAATCTAAGCAATATGTGAAATGACAAAAGATTGCAGGTGTGAAAAAAATTATTTGAAGCTCGCCATTGTCACACTGCAGATAACAGCAGCAGCAGCATTTACTTATGCTATATAATTAGATTATAACCAGAGGAAGAGCTTTACAGATTGGTTAACTTCCGGTGTCATCACAGATACACACACAACACCAAGAGTGTGTCAGTACTTCAGCAAGTACGAACACTGGGGAAACAACAAAAACTTCCTTCCTCCGGTTTCAGTCATTCAAGAGGTAAAGTAATAAAACCCTTCACCCTTAGATTATTATGAAAATATCACAAATATACTTGGGAAAATGCTAATTTTACATGCTTGAAAATCAAATATTTGGTAAAAGTGTCAGTTTCTATAACACATATGAGTTCTGCTTTCTGCCATGATACCTTGTCCCTCTCAAAATTCAGTGAATGTGGATATGGATAATGTATCTAAAAGTGAAAAAATACAGTATATAGTAATATAAAGTAACTGTAATTGTAGCAATTTATTGTTATTTTTAGATGCACTAAACAAAAATGTTTATGTAATACATCTGTCAAATACTAGTAGATTACTTCTTTTATTTTTAAAAAATAACAAAACACATGGGGTGCATGCATTTACAGGACCCATTGTCCCATTGGCACATTGGAATTGGCTGAAAACATCTCAGCAGGTGATAGCAGTGAGTTAATCAAGTGTCAAATGTGCAGCAGCTGAAGGTCATAGAATGTAGTATGTGTGCAAACAATTTATACACAACAATTAATTCCAACAAAAATGAAGCCAAATAATGAACCCTAAATTATATAAAAATATTAAAACCACAGCAAAATCTGAAAAAAACACTGACATGACAAATGCTGACATTTTTTCTGACGATTTTTTCTTTCTTTTTTCTTTCTCTTCTGTGTCTCAGGTTATTATGTCCATCAATACATCCACTGCCTGCTACAACACCGGCACAATCTGGGTCCTTCCTGTGTGTATTTACTCTTTCATCTCCGTTGTGGGTCTCATCTTTAATCTCATAGCGCTGGTGTTTTTTTTCAAACACACCGAGTCCAGATCACAAACCATTGTCTACATGACCAACCTGGCCATAGCAGACACGCTGCTCATTCTCACTTTGCCCCTGAGGATCTACCACCATCTGGGTTTCAAAGGTCTTCCTGAGTGGCTGTGTGATGTCCTTGGTTTAGTCCTGAAGGCCAACATGTATGGCAGCATCTTCCTCCTCACTTGCATTTGCTTTGACCGTTGCATGGCTGTCCAGTTCCCAATGTCATTGCGCGTCCAGGAGGGGAGAAAAAAAGCACCGCTGGTTTGTTTTGGAATATGGATCTTTACTTTTGGAGCCAGTTTGCCAATCTACTTCTCCAAGTACAAACAACTTCCCTCTAATATTTCTGCGAACTGTTTTGATAGTTTGCCGGTCTATGCTATACAACCTGGAGTGGTTTGTCTCACACTGCTGACGGGGTTCGGGATACCCTTAGTAATCATGCTCATCTGTTCCTGGGGTTTGGTCCATGCTATTCAGAAAAGCACAATGGCCCAGACCAAGCTAGTGGACAGCAGAAAAATCCAGAGGATGATTGCTTCCAACCTCATCGTTTTTCTACTAAGCTTCCTCCCTTACCACGCCACCCTGCTTCTCATCTCTTTTTATGGAGAGGACATATCGTGCCCCATGCAGATGATGTACCGCCACAGCCTGATGGTGGCGTGTCTCAACACAGTACTAGATCCCGTTACATATTATTTTACCACAGAAACCTTCAGGAGGAACTTAGAGATAGGTGTGGTTCAGAGGATGTTCCCTTTGAATAGTTAAAGTTCTAATGGCAGGAGCAGAGTCCTTAACAATAACTAAAGGGCAGCTGAAAAACAAAGTGGGCTGTAAACAAAACAATTCGTAGCACTGCTATTCTTTATGGTGTCCATGTTAAAATATTATATATTTTGTATAGAATTTGGTTCTTTCGGCAAACTACCCAGGAATGGATTATTATAGGACTGTTGAACATATACGAGTGTATGAATATGAGATGGTATTTGGCATCTGAGCTCCAACCTACCTCCCTAAACAGATACCAATCCATTGATTTTTGAGTTGGTGATGGGTACTTTTCTTCCACATTCTCCCACAATGCAAAGGAAATGAAAGCTCTCCCAGCTGGTAGCACAGTGCAGGTGTCCTGAGTACACTGGCATAATGCTGAGGGTGTGGCGCACTGTACATTTTACATTTATTAATTTGGTCACTATGTCCAAAATGACATGCACATGAGGTCCAATCCAAGCCACAGCTGTGAAGAAGAATCTATCCAGAAAGTGCCACAGAGAGAATATGTAGGGTAAAGATGTAGTATCATGAGAGGCTTTATGCTGTATGCTGATGATGCACTCGCATATTTGGGTTTCAGCAGCTGCTCTTTCTGATACTTGACACCAATATTAATGAAATCTGAACAGACCGACAACATGTTGTCATTCTACAAATTTAAATACTTATGTCTGGATCTTGTGAGGCTCTGACTTTGCTTGTGTGACATGCATAAAGGCTGGGATATGCTTGAAACTATTTTGTATTTGTCTGAAGAGTTTAGAGCCATTCTGCATGTACAACTGAGCAATAAAGTCAACTTGTTGAGACATAATTATCCTTACATGGCTGAAAGTCACTCCACAATAAACCCCAGGCATGTTTAAAACCAAGCATACTTTAAATGTAGATCATTTCAAATGGGCCAAAACCCCATCCTGTCTGACATACACACGCTAAACAGTGCTTTAAAAATTCAATGTTTGTCTGCATAGACCTCATTCTTAAATTTAGAAAATCTGTCGAATGTTTCTCTGACTGCCTGTATGAACCAATGCAATCTATATGCACATATACCATTTGTATACTCTGTTGTTATATTATTGTTATTTTATTATATTATTATTAATGTATCATTATTGTTGTTATAATATTACTGTATTGTATTTTTACCTATCATCAAATAGATGTTATGTTCATACTGTTTCCACCCCTCTGTCATATTTTTTTCCCCTGCTGGGTCCAATACTGAATTAAAACAGATTAAGTACAGATTAAGTCAGTTGACATGAAGTTGGAGTGACTGTTAAAGGTTGACATTTTTTGAGATATGCTCACTGACTTGCTTTCTGAGAGTCCAACAAGGTGCATATAAAGTTGGATTCAGGATGTACAGTGTTTATCTATGTTTAGCACAAAGATTGGAAGCAGGGAGAAATTGCTAGTCTGTCCCAGTCCAATTTTCCATCATACTTAAAGCACCATTAACATGCATCTTGTGTGCTTAATCTGTAAACAGAAAGTAACTGTATAAATACATCAGTATATGTATTTGACATTTTGAAAGTAATTTTATGGATAGTGGCCTGAGCATATACAGTCACAATACAAGCCCTGAGAAATGCAACAAATATCTAAACAAACCAAAAATAACCAAAAAAGAAAAAAGAAAATAACCAAAAGAAACAGGCCGAGACAGGCTTGATTTCAATAGTTTTATCTTCCCCAGTTTATTTCATTTTTTCGGTGATGATGTAACAAAATTGGTTGGTGGAATTGTGTTTATTTACTGTAAGTTATCTGCATTATGTAGTCGGTAGCTTTGTGTTTTACGAGTAAAATTAAAGCTGGTCGCTGATGAAATGTGTTCTTTAGACTTGAAATACAGTGAGGTGACTCACAAGCTGAAAAACACAATAAAATAAAAAAGCATTTAGTAAAGGTATAGTAATATATAATACATGTATAATAAATGTGAAGCATATTTTCCACATCTTAGATGGTATGTATTTTTTAAAATGTTGCTGAGCAGTTTCAACAAAGACAGAAGCCTTTCTCATAAACAGAACATCATCATACATAGCATCTAAACAAACTACTGCTGTTTCATGATCATGGGGATTTTTTTGTTCTTTCTCCTGTGAGAATTTTATTTGTGATATGGCTGATGTGTCTTGTTGATATACAGTATGTGCATCTGCTTTAAGCAAAGGTTATAGATGTGGTTTAGCATGATATCGCTCTAGCTTCCTTCCTTTACAGCCCAGCGTCGCCACCCAAACCTAATCAGTGGATGTGTCGGCCCCTATGTATGTGTGTATGTGTGCTCAGCTACAATTATGTAATCATCAGAATTCCAATTTTTATTTATACTCAGTTTTGTGAGTGAAGTTTATTAATTAAGAAGCAGAAAGTGAATTGGGGTACAGGAACTGCATGTTTGTGTTTGCAGTCACTATTTCTGCTTTTGCTTGTGTCTGCATCTTTTTTAGTAACAGGTTTGCACAATGGAGAATTGTGTAGCGTGTCTATCTCTGTGGTTTCCTGCCTTTCCGGTGTTTTTAGTGTGTATGTAACTGACCTTAGATATATTGGGTTGCACATATGAGCCCAGACATAAAGGCTCCATAATGTAGCAGTTATGAGCTCCCTATGAAGCTGGTTTACGCATGCATATGTAACTGGCATTTGATGTAACTCTGGAAAAACGTGCCTCTGGCTGCAAGGAGCATTTCTGTGTGTTAAACTACAGACAAGTGAGTAAAATATATGAATTTCCATGCAAAATCTTCAAGTTAAGTCTATATTGCAGCAAGTGTTTAATAAGAACACTACAACGACATTTGGATACAAAAAAAGAAAGAAAAAGACTGCCCTGCTCTCAGGAGAAGGATGAAATGAGATCCAGGACACTCATTTGGGGCACTAATAGTTCTAATAAAAATCCTTTATTAAAAGATGGATATGAAGACCCACACATTTCAGCTAAAATACCTAATTGGGGTGTGTCTATCGGGTACACATGTAAGGCTGTAAGTAGTTGGAGTGATCATGTGACATTAATCAGGCCTCTCTCCAACCTCCCCTGAACCACCATACTTGAAAACAGACATACAGTAAATAGAAGACAAATTTAATCATTTTATGTTCAAGTTCAAGTTCAAGTTTCTTTATTGATCCCACGGGGGGGTGGGGGTGTGGGGGGGGGGGTGTGCAGTGCCCCAGCAGCGTATACAGATAGAAAAAAGTGCAGATGACAGAGAAAAAGAAGCACCCAAGAAGAAAACAATGAATAATAAAAAGACCTGCAGGAACGCTCCTTCCTGCACTGAGGGAGTCTATGGCTGAAGGAACTGCTCAGGGCCTCCACCCCACTGCAGGGGGTGTGAGGGGTTATCCATGTCAGCTCGGGTAACATCCTCCTGTTGGCCACCTCCTTGATGGAGTCCAGGTTGCAGCCCAGGACAGAGGCAGCTCTCTTCACTAACTTGCTAAGTCTTTTCCTGTCCCTGTCCGTGCTGCTTGCTGCCCAGCAAACAATGGCATAGAACACTGCGGAGGCCACCACAGTATCACAAATGTCCTGAGTAGAGCCCTGCACGTACCGAAGGACCTCAGTCTCCTCAGCAGGTGGAGGCGACTCTGGCCCTTCTTGTACAGGGCGTTGGTGTTGTCTGACCAGTTGTTGTATTGTTGATGTGAACACCCAGGTATTTGAACAAGTCCACAATCTCGATGCCTGAACGCTGGATGTTCACAGGTGTGTGAGGTGTAAATTTTCTACTGAAATCTATCGCCACCTCCTTTGTCTTCCTGGTGTTCAGGAGCAGGTGGTTTTCCTCACACCACTCAACAAAGTCTGTGACGACTCCCCTGTATTTATGATTGTTTCCCTCAGACACAACCAAAGGCGGCGGAGTCGGTGGAGAACTTTTAGAGGGTGGCACTGTCTGGAGTTGTATTTGAAGTCGGAGGTGTAGAGTGAGAACAGAAAACAGAGTGTAATACCTTTACCACATACCACATACCTTTAACATATATTCTTTTACTTTCATACCACATATATACCTATACCATATACCATATTTTTGTTACAAAAATATCTAAGAAAATATTCCCAGGATATGTTGTAATGATATTGTGTAAGATTTGCATAATATTACAACACAGAGATTGAATAGATGTCAAATACACAAACACACTCCTGATTTGAATTGCGTAATAGATGTAAAAGGTTTCAGTCTGAGCAGAAAAGTCTGAGTATGCATGGAAACTGAAATAAATCCACTTTTTTCTTTAAATGCATCAGTTTTTAATATCTATAATTGATAAACTGCTTTACAAATCAAGTCTTTAAAAAGGATGTGCAGAATATGAAATGTAATCATGATGTTTCCTTTCATAATCATCAAAATTTGAAAGCTTTTTGATGTATGAATTAGTTTGCTGAACAAAATTTGTAGAAAAGACAGAGTATCTTCCAGTCATGGACAAAAGTAAAAGCTCTCAACATGCTCTCCATGCTGTTTGTTGAAAAAACAAATTGAAGCAATTTTCTTAATTTTTATCCATGTTTTAAATGGAGAGAACTGATTGTAAAATATTATTGAAAGAAAAAGAGGGTGCAGCAGCTTATTATGACCAATAGTTGTGTTTTATTGTGAGGCAATGTCTGGTGGCCGTAGTGATTATGATAGAAGCAAAGGGGGACGTCAGGCGATGTAGTGTATAAAGTGACAAAGTCATAACACTGTTGCAATACAGATATCCACATTCACATTTATATTTTTAATTACTTTAATTTGAATTATATTGAATTTCCTAAAATCAGTCTATTTAAAGCCAAAACATCCTCAAGTTCAGTTCTTTAAATTAGAGAATTTCTCAGACCTGCAAAATAAAAAATAATCAAATTTTTCAAAAAGAAATAAAATGCAAGCCTCAGCTCAAAATATTCCACTCTCAAAACTCAAATAAATCCTGGATTATATCCATAAACCCTCAGTCCATAACAGAAAGAACACCTCAATAAATTCAATAAATAATTAAACAGTTCAAAAATAGTCAAAATACTGCATCCTGATTTTCATTGTATCAGTTATTGTTATGGAGAGGATTGTTGGAGGGAATCTGAAGCTGCTGAACTATTTTGCTGCTGAGATATTTTGTCAGGACTTTGCAGACCTTTTGCTTCTACTCAGCTGGCCTGAAAGTAATACATGAAGCAAAAGGTCTGCAAAGTCCTGACAAAATATCTCTATATATATCTTATATCTTATAATATATCTTGAAATATCTCAGCAGCAAAACAGTTCAACAGGCCTTTACTTTCAGGCCAGCTGAGTAGAAGCAGAAGTAAATGACGTTCGGCAAAAGAGAGACCTTAAAACGTTTGGTTGAGTGAACAGTGTTGAGTGTTGGCTGCAGTCATCTGGTTGGTGTTATTTATGTCTCACACTCAGGCTGGAGGTTGCAATGTCAGAAGGGTGTGGGAGCTGCGGTTCTGGGAAGTGTTTGTGTCACTAGATTCAATAATTCAATTGACTTGTTTTTGTGAGTATTCATATGACGCACCAGCGAGCAAGTAGCTTGCTCTTTAGCATACCATTCTGTCCAGCAATTTACATGACAAGCAGCACTTCCTTTTTGATGCTGTCAAACTGACAATGTGCATCCCAGTCTCAAACTGTTTTCATGAACATGACGGTGAGTTCAGTGAGCTCCAGTGCCACCACATATGAACCCAGTTGAACACCTTTGGGATGTGGTAGAGCTGGAGACTGGCAGTGTGAACGTGCAGCTGACAGACCTGCAGAAATGCCAGGTCATGCCAACATGCAGTGGAATCTTCCGCACATCTTGTGGAGTGCAGGACAAAATGAACTACCGGTATTAATAAGATAAGATAAGACACACAGTAATAGAGATTAGGGTAAGAAAAAAAATCAAGTTAAATAGGATAACAGTAGAAAAACAGGCAGGATAACAAGCAGGTCCTGTTAGCTTTCATTTTGGAGGTGAGGGAGTCTTGCAGAGTGACAAGTGTTCGCTGAGTGTCCACATAACTAAAATGATTATATTTTAGTGTCATGCTCTAGACTCCATACAAACCTTCAGCTGCAAGAAGCAACTGCACTGATCCACACATGCACAACAAAACTCCATTCTGTGTGTTTTTTTTTACTTCCTTCAACTCCATTCCGCACGCTTCATCAACTCCCTCCCATTACATCAACAAAGCATGCAGTTGTTTTTGCCTCCCTCTCAGTCACTTACCAGTCCCCCCGTAGACCCGCGAGGAGTCGTGTTTAGTCAGTGGGGTTAAGTCTCATTACTGGAAGACGACTGCAGAGCTTTGGCTGCCGTCTCTGCCTCTTCCAGGAAAACACGCACAAAGCGAAAACGTGTTTGACATTTGCTGATCATGACCCTCTCTGCGCCGGCTGAGTACTTCCTTTTTTTGCACAGCGTCGCTGTGGTTTATTTTCAAGTCATGAACACCCACAGTGGGTTCTGCTCCTCTGTCAATTTCTCAGTTTGTAAACTTGGTTCAAGGTGTTTAATTTCTGTAATATTTTTCTTTTTTTTCACCTGGCAGCCATTTGGCCTCTTCTGTATTACTTAATTAATGTGATCCTGCTTACTCAAAAAAAAAAAAAGGTGCAAGTCAAATATGATGCAGTTTAGCTAAAGTATTGAATGTAAGGAATATAACTAATGGGCAGAGCTATGCATAAGATGCAGAAAAACAATTGTGTGAACATGTCTGAGGCACATACTTTGTCTGTGGTTGTTTTATCTCAACGCAGCTGCAACAACAAACATGTTTTGTTGCAAACTTAATCTCTCGCTGCATATTCAGAGGGAACGTGCAGTATGTCTTAAAGGGAAGACAGGTATATAAAGCAAGCAACTGTCCCACCAGAGTCCAGGGTTCACATCCACAGTCTCATCTGTGGTTTAGGCAACAGAAACTCATTGGTAAGGTCAGGGAGGGATGGTGGTTTGAGTTAAATATAACTAAAGAGATTTAAATGGGATCTTTTCCTGTATTAAGCCAGACCAGGTTCTCACCCTGACCTTAACAAAGTGCTCTGATAGTCTGAACAGAACCATAGAAACAGTGATATTATTACTGTAATAATGTTGAACTCACTACTGGCAAATATTTATGGTGGAAAACAAAACAACGAAATATGCCCCAAAATAAAAAGTAATAGAAAACAGAGTGAAAAATGTGAAAAGTGAAGATTAGTGGCAGAAGTATTAATAGTAGCTCTAGTACCATAAGTATTAATATCCATGGCAGTATAAACTGCATAAACAGTGTAGAAGTACTTTGAGAGGGTTGGCATTGGCTGAATTTGAGATTTTTCTTGCAGCATTTTCAAATGTCACTACCCAGATTTTTATGCATACTTTATTTAAAAAGCCTGCATGGATGGTGATAAGAAATACAACCATTTTTTATTCTTAACTCATCATTTTGTACTTGTGTTTTTTGTGTGTGAAGTCTCTTCATTGCCCTGAAAGACACCTATTAATAAATGCAAAGCTGTTGTTTGTAGTTGGTGTACTGATAAAAAAAACACATAACAGTGTCAAAGAGAGCGATTTTGTGGTTAAGCACAAGGAGCGTGTGACTGAGGCTTCCACTGCAGCGAAGAGATAAAGATATGGTGTGAAAGAGACTGGGACTTTCCTCACACTAATACACGAAACGGTCATTTTCACGTTTCCATCATGCTTTTTACAACCTCCAAATTTCTTTGGGCTGTGAAATCAGTGCCAAAAATCTCATTTGCCACTCTAATAACTTCAGCTACGGAGAATGTTGTGTAATTAGTCCAAAATGCGTCTTTGAAATTAGTCTGAGAAATGCGAGGTATTTAATTATGAGGTAAATCAGCCACATTTCTCTTACATAAAAAATGAAAGGGTGTGTGTGTGTGTGTGAGCGCTTGTGAATGAGGAAGGAGACAGAACAGAGTGCGTGCGTATTATTTTAGTCATCTGAAAGAAAGAAAAAAATGTCCTAACGAGAGAGAAAACCAAACCCGCGCCCTTGGTTCTGAGTGGTCTATTTTCAACGCAACATCTTAGACACATTTTCCACCAGAAGACCCACAACCATAAGACAAACCACTCTGTAATACACTGGACACTGCAGGATGGGATCAGAGCCTCCCTGTTCACTGCATCATCTCAAACATCATGGCTAAAAGGATTAGTTCAATCCACTTTTCTCATTCTTCCCCCTCATAGGTCATTAACGAACATATGCCTATATGACTCTACAGGAGACCAGACTGGGAGATGCCCTGTGAAGAAAGTGTTACACAGCAGGTTTCCAAACAGGTGTTTCAGTCATAATATCCAGGCCACGTACACGTTCATATCGCGTGCAGGTTATTTTCTGATTCAACTTTTTAAAAAAATCGAATGAACGTTTTGACTAAATTTAGAGATGTAATCCGTGTAGAAAGAAATGACACCAAACCCAAACCTGTAAAGCAAATTTCCATATTAACAAAATGCTCTGATGTCTAGCAAGAACAAGCAACAGTGTACAAAGGAATGAGACCTGAGAGAAACAGTCCACTGATGATATACTGTGCTTGTTGTTGGCGCTTAATGTAGTCATCAGGAGCTTGTGATGAAACAACGAGGGGCCCCTCACTTTATTTCCTGGTGCACAGTAATGCACGAGTGAGTGGTGAGTGTACGCTTTGCTCACCGACTCTCTCCCAGCTCAGTGAAGAAATATTTAAAGCGTGAGTGGAAACGAAGCCGATTTCTTCCCCTTCACCGGTCTCAAGTGTGTTTTCCTGGGACGTTGCCAAGTCGCCCAAATTGATTCCTTCAAGACCAGATTTAGAGACGCAGAAGCTCCACCATTTATAGCGTCCAGCCATCTGTCCCAAAACCACAATGTTAAATAACAGCTCTGCTGGTGACAGCTGACAGGATGAAGATGTCGCTTGGAAACAGAGAGGAAGGAAGAAGTGATGAAGTGTAGGGGAAAAGTAGAGGGCATAGGATTTGTGTTTGCAAATTCTAAAAAAGACAACACATTAGTCTTTTTGCATCAATCTTTTAGAAGAAAATCAGTTTTTTTTATAAAACGCTCCGATAACTCTTAAAGCATGAACGATGGTGTGATGAATAGAGGATAACTGCTTCCGCGTTGTGAAACATTGCAGTAATAAGTCACAGTCAGCAGTGTGAAGATTATCAGATGTCAGATTAGGGTGTCTGTGCAAACATAAGCCATTCCATCACTGTAAATGATATTTTGGCTCATCGCACATATCTCCATGTGTCACAGACAGGCCCTCACTGTCCTTGCTGTTCCCTCTGAGCAGACAGCTGCTTGACATCTTGTTTGTTTTGTTATTCAAAGTCTGCATTGTTCGTAATTCATTGTACTGTAGCTCTCACAGCAGCTGTAAATATGACTTGCTTTTGACTGACTGCAGATATTTCGGATGGCGAGACAAGAACGCGTAGGAGGTTCATTAAAATGAAGCAGAGAGATGAACATATTTTCGTGGAAATTGTTTCAGATGTTTCAGATCCATGTCGGTTTCTGGTACGACGTCAATCTGCTGTCACTTTGGCGATCTTATCACTGAACAAATGCACAGCAATGACAGAATAATGCTTCAAATGTAAATATATATTAAGAAAATAAAGAAATCGTGTATTTGATTTCATCACTCCACAGCCAGTACACATAAAAAATTAACATTTCTCTGGTCTGAAGCATGGGTGTGAGTCAGACTGCCTTTATCTGTGAATGAGTATGAATCATTCCCTTTGTATCTGTTGTTCACAGCTGCTTTATTTTCTGTAAAGCTCCTCCTTTCAGCTCAGTAAATCTTGACGGCAGTGTGTACACACTGTGTGCTGATTAATCTCTGCTGCGTCAGAGCGCAGGGCCATTACGCACCACGGTCAGCTGTGTTTACCTCCATCAGTTCACGTGCAAACAACACCAGGCCGCGACAGAGGAACCACACACAGCACTGCAGACGTCGTGGCTCCGTCCTGTTGTTTAAACTCCCCCATCCTGTACCTCATGTCCAACATTCTTCAAAACAAAAAGAAGCATTTCACTTTTTTGTTCTTGAAATGCATCTTCGTACAAGTGAAATAAAAACACACCGTCTGGCTACATTGTTGAGGTCATGTCCTGGGGCGCTGCGCCATGCAGATGTAATTTCTGAGAGAAGCCTATTTCCTCATGCCTCGCTGCGCTTGGCTCAGTTGTTTCCAGTGATGCAATATAGAATCGGAGCATGCTAGACCGGTGATGTGTCTGGCTGAGAGCGTACTTTATGAAGTCACCACACCCTCCTTTCGATATTCCACTTCAGCCAGCTCTTTTCCGCTTTAAACTGCTGCAACGACACAAACCAAAAACATCAGGGGGGGGGGTTGGAAATGACTCCACAGTCTGTGTAGCCGAGACTTTCTTCTATGCACTCGCCATCTTGCTCACACAGTTAAGACAAGGGCCTTAGACTCTAGGAATTCAATATAACATTGTGGCACCAAGAAATCTGCACCATAAAGCTGCACTTCCTGACACCAGTGCCCGGCCTTGATAATGAATAATAAATGCATTATATTATGCTGCATTGTTAACTGTAGTGGCTCATCAGTTTTCTGTCTCAAACTTTGAGAACTGAAATACTCTATGTAGAAACAATACCTGAGAGCTGCTGAGAATTCTTACTTTTAGTTTAGTCAGTAAAAACAACTAAACACACACCAAATAAAGCATAAAGTTGAGATAAATGATTCGTTGGGGGGATACTTAGGCTGTACAGGAACCCATGACCACTAAAATCTTGGCTCCATTCCTGTCTACACGGGAAGACTGCCCACGGTGTTAAAAATAAACTCATGACCTTGTTAACAGCAGGAAAGTGTGGTTAGGGCTGCAAATAATCGTCTGTCTGCAGTGACTTTATATCTAAACCGCAAGAGTTTGTGTTTTGTTATTTGTTTTGTTTGTGTTTTTAACTGCGTTTGGGCACGGGAGACTTGTTTCCCCTTCTGGAATGTTTATGACTGGCTGCAAGGAGACTTCAGCCTCCTCTCCACACAGTCAGGTATTGTGCGACCATGCTGAATAGCTCCTAAGTGTTTCCCAACAAAAACATTCCATGACTCACCGCCCATGACCTACATTTGAATGTGGACAAAATTAGGAATATTTTGGACTTCCACAAAACAGCACAGATGTAACCTAGAAATTTGTGAAAACTTTATTTGGAGGAAACAGTTGCTTCCAAAAGCTGATTGCTTTGTAGAGTATTGCTTCGTTGGCAACTTACATGTAAACATTTGATTTTGTGATGTGATAAAACCTCAGGTCTATTCATAATCAAAGCACAAACAGTTATGAACCAAAGCAATTAACAGTGGTGAAGCTATATAAAACCCCCCCCAAACACACACACGCTTTGTGCTCTTCATTTCAACAAAGTACATCATTTAAAATAAATTGACACACATGGTTCACATTTGGTTATGCGAGGGCAACTTAAAGCATTCAACAATCATGCCGACTATAAACAATGACAACATTGCAGCACAGGCTTTGACACAGACACTAGCTCATACTTACACCACGTGTTTATTGTCATACTTAACAATTAGACTCAGATTCTTCAAATCAAATTTGACCCAAATCAGTTAATCATCGTTCTGCTTTTATCTTTAAATACGATGTGACACAAATCATCACATTTGAAAATATCACTCAAAGTAATGCCACATTTTCAGAAATAACAATTCCGTTGACTTACTATAATGAGAAATTAGGGGAAATTTTATCTCTATGTCCAGTACAAACAGGGATCTAAGGTTTATTGAGCGTGAGCATACAGATTTTTTTGAAGGTTTCAGTAGCAAGCAATCTTGCCAGCAATCTTATTGAGCCAAGCAGTGAATGCTAAAGGTGTGCTAGTTGTATGGTCAAATGCAGCTCTTTTAGCACATTGTTTTGCTTTCATTGCTCACACATTTCCTCATCTGGTTCAGTTTAGTGACTAGCTGCTGAACATAGTGGAGCATTTAGCAGCTGAAGAGCCAGCTATTTTTCTCAGGAGTTGGTAGACATCAGAAACGAATATACAGAATATTGTCCAAAAAATATGACTCCAAATGAAAGCTAATGTTGCTTTGTGTCTGCTGGATGTGTAAATACATGAACACATTTAAAATAAGATGATAATAACTCCATAATGTGTTGTCAGCTCTTGTCACTACTACTAGAGAATGGTTGATATGGTTGCTAGCGAGCTTGCTAAGGCAGCTACATCATATTACATGCGCACTTAGGTCATGGTGTGTTTTGTAACGATGCCTTGTAATGCATCCAGTCAGTGGATGTCAACAAATCAGCTATAAGGTACTATAGCATGACACAGCAGATGTAAAACACATACAAAAATATCAAGTGTTTTCCTATTATAGAGCCTAACATCCCACTGCATTGTAGGGAATGCGCACAGGTCAGGTTGTGCATTCGGTTAGGAGGCTGTGTCCTATTTCATGCATCAGGGCAGGCACAAAATACAAAAGGCTGAGAGGTTAACCTCCACCTTCAGTCCCAGGGAGATGGCACCCAGCGGATTCATTAGAGAATCACTGTGTATTCCTGCCCCAAACCTCACACACACCAGAGCTAGCACATCCCCTGCAACTCAACCCTTTAAGTCAAAGTAGTGTGTACATCGTGTCCCAGGTTGTCCTTTAGCTTGTGCCAAACGCCAAGAGAGAAGTTCTGATCAATATTAACAGAGGAACTAATGGAAAAAAAGAGATGAGGGGAAAGGAGACAAATGCAAATAGTGGGGCACTCTTTCTTAAGATTATGGTGGGCAATGAATAGTTACCCTGATCATTGATGTGCTCCGAAACATCAGCAGAATAATTATGTTTTCCTTGATGTAACAGCAAATCTTTTCTCCAGCACTGCCTGTGCCTTAAAAACAGCATTATCCAAACATGTCTAAAGGTATGTGAAAGGGCTTTTAGACCCTGCTAGACGGTCTGGTAGTGCTTTGTTGAACAGCTCATAAAGTGTCCACTGTTGTCAACTGTATCTTCCATGATACCGGATTTTTCGAATAAGAGTATATGCAGAATTGTAAAACATGTACTGAGTCAAAGCCTTCCTCTTGGTATTTTCCATGAATTCATTTTGTGGTGTGATCAGACACTTCCTGATGTTTTCACTTGTGAAATGCAGACTTGGAAGAAGACAACCTCTGAAATGGGACACAGCTCATGACTTAATGTTTGATTGTGACACTCTTTGTCATGCAGATTTTTTAAATATTATTTTAGGAGTCACACCCTCTAACTTTAGAGCCAGGGTTAGGGCTATTGCTTCAGGATACACCCCTCATTCATTGATACACAGTACAGCAATTAGATTGGGTATCTAAAAACCTCTTTTCCAGCAAAAGATACAATCTAAGATACGACCTTGCCACCACTTTCAATACAGATTGATTGAATCCTTTCAACAGTTTTGAAATGAAGCTGTCTGGCTTGTATGTACTAACTTTGAATCAAATCATTTTCATACCTAAAACTGATCAGGTTTTATTGCAGGTTTTACAAACTCGCACTGTTTAGCTGAATACAGCACAGTAGAATGGTTCCTCTGGTCATACAACTGACTTATAGTACAGACGATAAGAAGAAAAAACACAGCACATGTTGTGGTCAAGAAGATCTGTCCATCGATTGGCTAACTGAAAGTCAAGATCGACAAGACTAAAACCCTATTTTTACAAAAATGGTGCAAGGCACAATGGACAAACTGTTTTGTGGCCTGAGGTGCACATGATAGAGCACATCAGCTCAGCTTTGACATAACATGCAACTGGCTGTAAAAGATTTAGTCCTACACCCATCTATGAAGACAATCACATCTCTCAGTGCACCGCTTTGATTAGAGGCTGAGACCGAACAAACACAGATGTAGCTACATGACCAAAGGGAACATGAAAGGAAGTCTTGTATAAAGCCTCAGAGCACTTTTTTAAATGACTGATACAGTGAAGTCTATGTGAAGGAAATCAAATGGCACATGATAAAAGCAGAGTTAATGAAGGTGACTTGATAATTTTGTTCTAACGTTGGATCTAGTAACGATCTGATGAAATTGGTTAACACTTGATCTTATTATCTTCTTCATCCTTCATCACAATTCTGTTTCCCATTTAGCACTCAAGGTGGCACTGATGCATTCATTGTTGTGGAAATTATAAGCCATACCCAATCATCATCATCCATCGATCCAGCAAAGTAGCTCCTACAGCCTTCTCTCCAGCTGTATCCTCTTGGTCCTCTTTGGTAGCCTCAGGCCAGGCCAGAAGGAATATATACTCCCTCCTGTGTGCTCATTGTCGGCCTGTGTCTCCTCCCAGTGGAACGTGTCCTGAGCAAAGGGAGGAATCCTGGAGACATCATAACCACCTCAACTGACCATTATGAAGCAGCTGCTTCCGCTCCCAGCTCCTTCTTCTTTGTTTGAGTTCCTAAGGGTGCACCCACACATCCTGCAAAGGAAACTCAATTTTTGATGTTTTCACCAGTGACTTCATTCTTTAAATCATCACCCAGTTCAGGACCAAAGATGAGGGTTTGAACATAGATTGACCAGAACATTCACTCAGTTCTCTCTTGACCAGAAATCCTTGTGGAGTAGAAACTTGGGAAGTAAGCTACCATGTTTTGTTTAGGGAGACCAGGCATTCACCACTTTCCTCAAGGGAGGTCAGGTAAATTAACAAACGGATGGCAGATGATGCCCTTGGCATGCCGACCCCAGGTTACAAAATACAGTTCAGGAGAACAATGGGGATTCTGTCTTTATCATGGAACAATGGATGAGCTCTTTGCATGGATCCTGAAGGAACTGTGGGAGCGATGTGGATTGTACAATACTTATGACCACGCCACCCTGAGAAAATGAATTTAATTATCTCTCTACTATCACCATTTTGTTTGTTTTAACTGAATAATAGTCTAAATTAATTTACCTATTCAACAGTACATTCATCAACTTTGCTTTTATCGCTAAATTGTTGTGATGCACACCATACGATGCTGCCAAATAGCCATTGTTGCTTCATTGTTTTTGGACCATAAATGTGTCAAGTAGGTGAAAATAAATCATCAGTGTGAAACAACAATAGTTAACATACATTGGGGCATGCTTTGGACTCCACTGTGTTAACTATGCCCTGTTTATTAAATGGGTGTGGGTTTATGATTTGCATGTTGCTCCAGCGTTGACCTGTTTGAACAGGAGGAAGGTACAGTTGTAGATGCTTGATGCTAAAACTGTATTGCACCATGTCGTCCTGATGCAAACTGTCATCCTTTTGGTTTGGTACAGTTAACAGCCAGTTACAAAGTATCAGAGGATGTGTGCGCTTTGACATAAACACCGCTTCACTGGTGCAGAGCCTCTACCAGCCGACATGCTCTTTCACAAAAATAGGGCCTTAGACGTTGGTGGAACTCTGCAGAAGCGCTCTGCTAACATTGTCTACTGCATGATCACGTCAGGTTCAATGTTGAAGAGGAGGTCATCGTTGTCCCGCCTGACTTCAAGCAGCAGGGCTGTCTCCTCCTGCAGCGCCCCCTGCAGGTCAGCCGTTGTTGTCAGAGGTCTGCCGTTCAGTTTCACAATAATGTCACCATCTTTGATGCCACCTCTAGAGAAAGAGAGTCACGAGGAGATGCTGTTAAAGGTCAATGATTCGTTATAGCTCAGAAATGAGAAACGTGAATGAATGCATGAAACCTACTTCTGAGCAGGTGAGTGAGGAACAACCTCATGGACGTAAATCCCACTGGTAACATCGGGGAAATCTGGATTCTGTTGTTTTAGCTCTTCAGTTAATCTGGAACAGATATGCATAATCTCTCTTTAAAAAAGTCCATTATCCAACAAATATTTGTAAGAATTACTGTATCTACTGTAATTCAGAGACTTTGAGGTCACTACCACATACTGTATTCTTATTTAACCAGAAATTAAATATTCATCCTTGGCCCAACCTAAAATGACCTTAAACCAACCCTGTCCAACCAACAGCCGTCATATCTAAAACCATTTAAATAAAGCCTACTCTTAAACAAGAACTTGATGTGATTCTTAAATACCTGAAAACATACACAACCAGTTTCTACAGCAATGATTTAAATTCAGAGTTGAAGTTTTGCAGAAAGGCATCCAACAAGTTGAAAACAGTATCATGTACTATATATAAATTGAACAACATGATATTTGACAGATTTTGGTAACATACAAAATAATCTGAGTTCATGTACAACACCAAGGGGAAGGGATATTACTTAACTCATACAGGAGACCCTCCAAAATACATCCTTGTGGGACACATGAAGGGAGGGTCATCCTAAACAACACTGGTGTGTCATGCAAGTTTAGACTGGTTTAACTTCAGCTGCAACACAACATTACATCATGCCACTGCAGCAGCCAATCAGGTACAAGTGTAAATTCCCAACGGATCACTTTGCAACGAGAACGGATTTCTGCTGTGACCTCGAGACTGTGGCGATGAATCAAGAAACAGTTGCTTCCAATAAACTTTAAACACATACAGTAAATCTGTTGCTCAGACTGCACTTCGCAGATTGTGTTTCATTGCCTCGCCAGAAAAGGAACAACACGCCCTGTGTGACATCACTGTCCGGCTAGACATTTATAGGTGTGGTATGCAACATGGTTTAGAGCAGGTCAGCAGGTGAGGGTCTGGATTAGGATTTAATGAAGACAAGATACTCTGTATCTCCACATTTCCTATCAACACAATAATGTGTCATCAGTTCAGACTTACGCCGGTGTGATGGTCAACATCCTTATTCCGATGAAACGCTTCTTTATCGACCTCACATCTGAAAGAGACACCGGTTACTTGCTGTATATTCAGCAGGACGCTCACAGATGTTGAGCCCCAGCCCAGCGGCATGGACGTCACAGTCACCTTTGCTGTGCTTGTTGAGGGAATCGTTGAGGAAGCGGGTGATCCGGTCTGAGGGGATGGCAAATGAGATCCCCGCTGCGACCTTCAGGGTGTTGATGCCGATCACTTCCCCGTCCTCAAACACGAGACAAAATTACAGTGAGTGTAGAAGTAGAAAGTGTTTCTTCGTTCAACAACCTTATGTTCCTGTTGCGCGGTTTATGATAGGTTTAAAATGACCCAAGCAGGTGAAGGTATTTTACAGAAAGCACGCAAGACTCTAGATAAGAAACTGAAATCTTACCAAATTGACAAGAGGTCCTCCTGAATTCCCATACTGTGAAGAAAACCCCAAAAAATAATGTACAAAATTCACAAATTTAATTTGATGCCACTTTTTGATGCCACAGTAACTTTGACTCAGAGTGCATGTTCTCTGCATCGCTATAGCCTCACATTGATTATAGCATCCGTCTGGATGTAGTCCATGTCAGAGTCCCTGAGGCCCAGCTCCTTCCCGTCCCTCTGGGCGGTGCTGACGATGCCGGTGGTGACGGTGTTCTGCAGGGCAAAGGGGCTGCCGATCGCCACTACGAACTCCCCCGGCCTCAGGTCTGCACTGTGGCCCAGAAACAAGACAGGCAGCTTCGTCTGGGGAGGGAATGAGCAGATGAAATGGACAAGGGTAAGATACTGACTGTAGTGGGCTATAGTAAAGTCAAATCAAACTGGAAGCTGGTTCCACAGAAGAGGAGCCTGATTGCTAAAGACCCAACCTCCCACTCTGCTCTTACAGACTCACAGAACCAGAAGCAAGCCTTTGTTCTAGTGTTCAAGTTCTTCAAGATATGATGTTGACTGACGAAGTCTTTGTAGGCAAGGAGGAGGATTTTAAATTCTGTTCTGGATTTCAACGGAAACATATCTGGGAAAAATGTCAAGCTAAGAAATAGTTTATTAATCACACTCACATCGGCACTTGCAGAGAATTTGGAGAGTCCGGTCTAACCTGCTTTGGAAAGAAAGTGGAACACATAGCGGAAAGCCACAGAGACCCTCTTGATGAATCCCATCTGTATGCAGTATATAAACTGCAATAGTCCTGCAGGTTAGTACATCATACTGTAGAAAGCATTCACACCTCTTAACTCTTAGCACACTTTATGTTGTGGATTCAATTTTAAGTGGATAAAAGTGCCACTCAATCTACATATTACATGATAAAGTGAAAATGTGTAGTTGCACTGCAGTGTAAAATGGTAATAGGAGGTGAAAACTTTTAATGTAAACCTCCATAATGTGTTGACAGTTGCTGTCACTATATGTAAGACTATTTCTAAAGGAGCCATTGAGCCAGTGAGTAGTAAAATGTTATGCTAACCTGCAGGTATGTAAAGAAAATACAAAGATATGATCCTGGGTGTAAGAAGCTGAGCTTTGCAATAATCTGTGCTGCATTGGTTCTAATCCAACCACTTCGACAGCTGTGCAGACACTGCTCCACTGCTAATGAGACTACCACACAGCCAAAAGGATCCAAGCCAGAAGCATGAGCATATACATTCTGGAAACAAGGTGCAATGTGTATTAAAAATAATTCTGTAGTCTGCAGCCATGGTTACTTCAGTCCTAACAGAGAGCGTCAAAACCTTGCAAAACCAACAATCAGCATTTCCAACACAAATTACAGCCTAATGATGATGATGATGATGATAGAGAAAACTGCTGCAAAACATTCGAAATGAAAGCACAACACCTACATTTCCTTGTACAATGACAATATATATATATTTTTTTAAAAGTGAAGCGACACACGGAAAGTGTCCACAAAGACAAAGGGAGGGGATGTGATGAAGAAGTAGAAAAAAGGGGTTGAGGAGGTGAAGGGAAAGGGAGGAAAAGAACAGAGCTGAGTGGAAACACATGCTCAGCACACAGGTGGTGTGACGGGGAGAGAGCCGGAATGATTTCTTTAAGGTGGAGTGTTTCTCTTTCTCTCACTCCTCCCTGTTTTGGTCCAGATCCAGCTCTCCCACTTCTTACGCGGGGATGTCAAAGTTCGGTCACGCCGGGGCCCCCGAGTTCAACTGATATTGGTATTTGAGAGCAGCCGCTGATACTTTTGCACCGAGCGACCCACCCACCAGTGTCTTCATCTTGTCACACATGTTGCTTGGCCAAGCATTGCTCAAACCAACAAAAATGTGTTTAATTATGGAGAAAATCCCCAACTTTCCAAAGTTACCAAATCCGGCTCTCCAGCTGAATTTGGGGAAACTATCTATAAAATGATGCACCACGCATTTAGAATATTTCCATCTGGTGGCAGAAGGCTGGATCAGCTATTATGTATGAATGTATCTGCAAAACCAGCTGAAACGAAGCCATAACCTTTTTCTCTGAAATTAACTTTTCTTAACCTCAACATTGTTTTTTGTGGCCCAACTGTTCAAACATGGGGCGCAGCTTTGTGTACAGTTCCTCAGGAGGCCCACGCAGCTCAGGCACATTCAAATCATTAATTCCAACAGAGAGTCCAGCCAAGGTTCATCACAGTCGAACCAATGCCTTCCGCATTCGCCTCGACCAGCATCATGGGTATGACAAGGAGCACTGCTCAGCCTCTGGCTGTGACCTGGCTTTCTGTGAAGGGGTTTTACTTTCTCAGTGTTTCATCAAAAAACCATGCAGGATACAAACCTTAGTCACTGGAGAGAAATGTTATTGAAAAATTTTGCATGCCAAAGATGCATGATTTAACAACAGTGACCAGTAAATAACTATCAGTCCAGTAAATCAGAAAACTGTTTCAGCTTCAGATGGGAATTTACGTAAGCGCAACACAAAATCCCCCTGTAATCCCCGAGGTGGAATGAGCTGTGGAAGAAGTGGACACCAGAGCTGAGGTATTTGGTGTCACCCCAGGGGAGGCATGGACTCCGACTGTGGTCCATCACCCTGCCCTAACATCACCACGAGCCTGGACCCGTGACACACACTGTGAACACACATGTTTAGTCTGCTGATCTTGATGAAACGCCCATCCAAAGATTACCCTGGTAGAGTTGACTGGAAAAAGGAATGCTAATGGGGGCACCGAGGTGGGTGGATTAAAGCTATACCCCCGTGGAGTCGTCATTGGTAACAGACACTATTTTGTTTACATGCAGAGTTTCCCACCAAATTTCATTAGGTGTATCCTTCAGGCTTGACAGGCATGTTGAATGCATTTCCTACCTCATAAAACATTGGGACTGCTGTTGTTTTAATGGGTTAAAACCTGTATAGTTTACACTGGCTAGTCCTTTTTTTATTGCTGCTCACACTGAACTGTTACTGCTGCCAACTGCTCCCAGTCTCTGCACAAATATGGATCATGTCACCCCAACATCAAAACTCTTCTCAGCCAGCTGGTAACTTAAAAATGAGACTGTTATTCTTCCTCACCAAAATGAAATGCTGAATTTATTATACAAATGTCCTGGTTCTCACTTTCAGTACACACAACGCCGCTGAAGTGGTTTACATCACACTTTATTAGTCTGACTAGAACCGGACATTTACCAAGCATGTAACCACTAAGTCCGACTGAAATCATACTAAACTTCTCATAGTCAGACTGACACCTGCAGATAATGAAATAAAAACAGTTTTCACCCAAGAAGCCAAACAAAATGTGTAACAGAAGAAGAAGCCGGTAACAGCGGTAACGGTGGCGTCATATTTCCATCAGTTGAGCCATAGCTCAACTTAACCGTGCAGGTGAACAAAGTCCTTGGCTTTGACTGTTGGATTTGCTTTTTCCAGCCAGTAACTTCACTTCAGTTGTACACAGATGTACAACACATGCTTGAAGCTGGGGGGAAGGATGAAACTGTTTTGCATTTGCTCTCCACTCATGTTTATTTTATTGCTGTTGCAAATTTCACACTTGAACTGAGGGACAGAAATTTATTTGACCCGTTTATGTCAGTTTTATACTATACTAACTCATGTTTGAGGAAATGAAGGAACACATAACAACTGCTCTTCTAAGTATAATAGGAATAAATATTTTAGCAACAAGGTACGATAACTCTCATGGCCTAAACACTGGGACAAAAGTCACACAATGTTTTATCCATGTTCTTAAGGAGGTTTGTTCTAGAAGATATTCTACATAATAATCTGGTAAACAGGCTAATCCTAAAGCTAAATGGCTGAAGGTATTTGGGTGTGATGAGAAATGTCAACAAACCTCTTCAACTCACTGACCCACAAGTGGCTCAATCGGTACATCAAGTATTATTTATTATTTAACAAACTGTTTAAACCCACTGAACCCCTGCAACAGATCTCCACTTTACTGACTCAGTACTACACAAAACAGTCCAGTTCCCATTTCAAATAAGACCGCAGAGCTGAGAACACGACAACTCGTGTTCTTTTATCACTTTTCCATTTATATAACGACTCAAGATCTTGAGATTTATGTGGGAATAAATCACTGGAAACTGTGAATTCAAACTTTAAAATAACTGACAGACATTCCGTCTTTCCCACAGCTGCGCATTTTCACACAAGGAAGAAAAATGACTTCCTGCTGGCCGAATACTGTGGACTCACCTGTGGGTTGATTTTGATGGTTGCGATGTCTGATTTTTTGTCGATGTCTTTGATGCTGGCTTCATATACGTCACCATTGTGCATCTGGACCTTAAGGAAAGAATGGAAGAATCACATTTCAAGAACACTGAGGACAAATCTGATATCTGAATCGCTGCACCGAACAAAACAAACAGGGAAAAAGGATCAGTGCAGAAAAACTGGATGTTGTACCTTTAGGTGTTGCTGACCGGACACTGGAGTGGTGCTGGAGACCACATGGGCATTGGTAACAATCAGCCCGTTCTCTGACATCACAAACCCAGATCCACTGGACAGAGGGATGTTCCGACCAAAGAGAGGATGTCTGGAGCGCAAGGAAAAGCATTACAGGGAACTGATTGTTTGTTTGCAGTTTGTTTGTCTTGCCTCAGTATCAAGCCCTGAGATTATTATCAGATTTCAACCGAGTGAGTCATTTTTTATTTCCAGGTAATTTTTTTGGTGATAGAGTAATAGTCTAGTTTGTCCACATTAAAGGTAGTAAATTAAAAAAAACTGTGCTGTATCATTTTCAGCCTTAACCGGCATGGCTTACTTCTTCATAGCAGCAACAATAAGCATCAGTTGTTTCTTCCAAATGTCTGGGTGTGTCGCATACACTGTAGCTAATGTGACACGATTTCACAAGTATGAAATAGGGATTTGATGGAGGATTTCACTGCTTGGCTGATTGAAAACGAAAGTGAATCCTGAGAGGAGATCTAGTGGAGTTTCATTCCACGGAAAGCAAATACACAGGGCTCGTTCCATACAGACATACTCTTTACCACTACTCATTAATTCACTCATACAATGTATACATGGCCACTTCATGAGGTCCATCTGCAGAGTTACACAATCCAACACAACATCTCAAGTTTCTAATGTTTCTGTTTGTGTTGACACTGTCAGAAAGCTCTTTATTCTACTTGATGTTTATTATTGAGTCATAGTGGCTGCTGATTGTTGTACTGGAATGCATTATACTGGCAGGTGTTCCTAATATTCTGACGCTCGGTTGTATATCACTGGGGTCAACAAAATATTAGGAACACCTCTCAGTATAATGCAGCCCAGCACCACACTACTGTAAACTACAACGTCACAATAATAAACATGCAGTTGAATGAAAACCTCTCGATCACCAACAGTTCATTTTGTGTGTTTGTATATATATATACATATATACACTTAATTTAATGATAGATGGCAAACTGTCAGAAAATAATGTTTTGCTGCACTGTTGTGGACTAAGTCTAAATACATGAGTGGGTACCACTTTCATAAGCCACAGCTTCTAAGGGATAGACTGAGGTTACCTTATGAAAACCTATTTGCTAAAACCTAAAATCAAAGTTGTTTTCCATGAACTGTAAATGTTGAGCCTTTAAAGTAAGCTGTTCCACACTGACATAACACGACACCTGCGGAGACAAGCGCGTACCTGAGGAAGAGCTCGATGTGGACCACAGCAGGAGCGATCTTCTCCACCACGTCAGCTATGAAGTTGAACTTGTAACGAGGACTGGCAGCGTTTGGAGCACCTGTGCTGGCGAGAAGAATTACACATTTTAATAACCGGTCAGCACTTTGATTTAGCAAGGATCAAATTAATTCACATGGGCCAAGAAGAGAGTGTGCTACAATAATTTATGATGATAAAGGCATGGACGGCATTCTCAGTGTCATCAAATGAATGGAGAGGTACAAAGGTGACAGTTCATATGATGTAATTTAAACAACCAGAAGTCAGAGCAGAATCTTACGTTCTTGCACACTGGAATTATACAGCTGGATAAGGAACTGAAGGAATGTGGAACTCTTTTGACATGATGTGTGGGAACAATGATGAACTGCTCTCAGCTACAGGAGGTTTTGTTCCATCCAGTCTGATAAAACTAAAGCTAAATCCACAAATCAATTCCAAGGGGAATCCGCTCTACGGCCTAACCCGGGGGTAAGCTCAGAAAAAAAAAAACACAATCAAATGTGTAATGCCTGTACTTACTTGTGCCACCAAATTACCAGAGTACCTACTCTCTCCAAACACACAGACTCCTCAACCCACAATCCACAAAACCCTACAGTGTCAAACGCTATACTTACTTAAAACAGAGTCTCCCTGTGGCACTTGGCACATCTTACCTCTCCGCTACAAACTCTGCTTGCGTGGTATCGACGCACCACGGACATGCTCCACTGACACTTGATTCACAAACGACCAACTCCCAGGCCGCGAGACGAACATGGGAAAAATACACTGCTCCAAGTTACCAGGAATAACAGAAAACGAAAGTGGAGGAGCCACCATTTGTTACAGCCTGGCTGTTATACTACAACAAAAAAACAGGAGACCTATGGGTATACTAAATGACAAAGTAATTTATTTATAACAAATTGATCAAACACAAACAAAAGAATGGATACGAGAGTTTGTATAGTTTATAGTTTAGGGAGTGGCTGAGTCAAAATTTGCTGAAAAGACAAAGAAAAGTGAACAAAAACCACAAAGCAGAGTGCAGCGGGGTAAGGAGATCTGGGCACACTGGGCCCAGGTGTGCCCCATGCTGCTGATCTGGGCCCCTTACTGGTCTGCAGCCCCGGAGACAGACAGCCGGGCAGGGTGAGCCAAGAAGAGGGGCCGTCACAGATGAGAAGGAGAGGTTTCTCATGACCTGTTTAGAAACCACAGCCACATACAGCTGTTGGTGATATTAAGCAGTAGAGATGTCCTGACTTGATCCTAAGGATTGACATTGGGGCCATGTGAAGTATTATTTGGGTGCAGCAGTGAGTGACTGAGTTCAGACTCCTCCACACTAAATAGCCAGCTAAGTGCTTTGTCACTGACTTTTGTTCCCTTCTGCTCTACGACCCAAAGATGAACAGAACCCATCCGATGGCACACACTTGGCAGTTGTGATGGAAAAATCTAATTTAATCTGCAGGGGTTGTGTGCAACAATGAGTTCCACTCCATCTCCTACAGCTGCACTGTATGCTGCTCAGCCAAGTCAGCCTTTGAGGAAAATGTGGTTTATTATTTTAGACTGGAAAGGGATTCTCAAATGACGGACAGAATCCAACCAAAGGCTGCTGCCAGTGGGCTCAAAGTCTTAACATTGCTACCTGATAGACTTTACAGAGAAATATTTCTGTTTTCTTGGCCCACATATCACTGGACCACCGTTAAAACTAATTAAAAAAGAGAAATTTCAGGTATGAGGATTGTCAGCTAAAGGTCACTTCACATCCTCTGTGGCTGCTCCACTATAAATTAAACCCAGGAAGGCAAACTATATCATCAATACATTTACATTAAACCTGCATGCCATAGCCTGCTCTTTTTTTTTACTCTCAATTTTATAAGTCATAAAATGATGCACCAGACATCTAATACTGTAGCTGCAATAAAGTCCCCCTCATGAAGTTTATGGTGTTCAGATTTGCTTTTAGAGAGATGTTGATTCTCTTTATGGTGGAGCTGTTTAATCATGTGGCATTATCCTGTTTCTATTATTTATCCCATTTGTGTCAGTGGAGGTCAACTAAATAAAAGGAACACTTCTGTGTGCGCCCAGAATGTGCACATCAGTATGTCACACAACCCCATCAAATAACCTGAACTATCCCTATAAGTAAGTCCTCTGTGTGTCTCAGTCTCATATAGCTGCATCTGATGTGATTGCCGCTCTCAAACAGATGCGCCTGCAAAGTATGATCACCAGTAAAGAAGGTGATCAATGATACTATTAAAATCAATAAACAGCATCCATTGAGAAGTGTAAACTGAGCAAGTTTCAGAACATTGCAGACTGATGGTTGCAGGTATTTGCCAGTTTCATTTTGTCTTGTTGCGACTCTTTGGTGTAAACTGGTCTTTACAGGAGACTGATCCGGCCCGCACAGGACAAGTTTTTCATTCTGTGGGATCCAGTCTTTCTACGACATCCTGAATCATCCAGCCTTCATCATTGTTCAACAGCAAATAGCAGCTGGCATTCTGATGTGGTGGCAGCACAAGAAATGGTTCACTGTGCAGTGGGCGTGAATGTGCTCAGTGTTTCTTGCGAAACAATTAAGCTGTTGGTGAAGTTCAAGAGTGGGTCAAGGAGGAGTCATCCTCAGGGGAGCATGAATATCCACAGTAGGTTTGTGTGTAAATGTCCGACTCAGTAATGATCACCAGGCTGATGGATGAAACAGATTCCTGCTCTACCGACTGCTGCAATCTTCACCACATGGCAAGCACAAACACATACACATGCACACACATCAAGTCATATCAACTGAGGAAACAGGAAGTCCCTGCAGCCCAGGGTTGTGGCAGACTATTTACGTTTCCCTTTGATCGCGAACCCTTTATTTTGTCAGGGTTTAAAAGGGTACGTGGCTGGCACACACACACACACACACACACACACACACACACACACCATGTCACTGGAGCATTACATCCTTATGGGCGTGGTAAACTAAAAATATATGGGTGATTTGCCCACAAGTCCCAACTCCCACATCAGTTGTAGTAAATCACTCATCATGACCATTTAGATGGCTAGCAGTGAGTTTGAAGAAAATAGCCCTAAATTACCTCTTCATTTTTGCCCCAGCAAAGTTTTTCTGAGGCCATTTTTTCTAAAAGCAGAAGTAATCAAGCCCTAAATCTATAGCTCTTGAGTGCAGAGAAAGAGTTTTTGCACACATGTAATTTGTGCACATATATTTTGCAGAGAAGTTATTGTCACACAAAGAATGATTGAACTTAAACAAAAATGATTTTGTGCGAAATAACTGTTTTTGTAAGCTTGCTATTATTCTCATACTACCCCATCGCCCAGCACAAATACAATTCCTTTCAAATCTTTTGATGAATGAACACTTTTCCTGTTGATTCTAGAGTCCGTGCAGTTCGTTTCACATGTGCTACTTTAAACACGCTCCATCTGGTTGACGCGTCTCTCCGGGGACAAATCCTCATACGCAGAGGAAGTCATTTATTTCAGCTTTCTACCAGCAGCAGTGTTTTCTTCTCTCTTTGTTATGGAAGTGTGCTGTTACCTTCTTAATGGAAAAACCGTCCTTTCCTGGCGTATTCAGTGACACGGACTGATGAAATTCAAAAGGTAATGAAGATAAGAAGTGATGCTGAGTACATCAGCAGCAGAGCTGCCCCGGTCTCAACCTATAAAGTTCAGTAATGGAGCTGATCTGGCCATATGCCAGTGAAAATGAGCATGTGTGAGGCTGGAAAAATAGTAGTTTTCAGTATCATTCATAACTGACTGATTACTCACTATCAGCATGGACAACGTTCAGCTGCAGCTTCTCATTCTTAGCTGATTCTCAATTTAAGCTGTGATAATAAAAAAAATGCTGCCAGTCGCGCATCATATCAGCCGTTAATGAGTCACTGATCATTCAGCGAGTGACTTGATGACAGGCCTGAACCAAACTTGGCTGTTTGTTGGTTTTGTGATGGAGGAAGCCCCATTCTGTAACGCCGCTGGAAAAACCGCGACCGACCCGAGAGTCTCTTTAGTTCCAACAAATCTCTAGAGTGAGAGGTAAGGGGTGGAATTCTCCCAGCTGAGCTGTCATTCATATGTCAAAGATCTAACTTTATAAATTTTAGATTGTGGTACAATCATCTTCAGCATTTGGATGAAGAAACTTTCATTGGGATTAAGTCAGACAGGGAAACGGTCTTAGACACTGTTGCACAACTCTTGTTTTAGTGTCATATGTCAGTTACTACGACATGTGACGTTTTGACCAGTGATATGTTGCTGTTGGTTAATACGATAAGTAGCTCTTCTTTCACTGCCATATGTTGCCCCACTAGCAACTGTATTCTTAACCCTAAGTGGCAAAAAAATCTGTTATTGTGGGATGGTTCTTATAGATCTTATAGAAAAGATGTAAAAAACAAAATTGTCAGAGAATTTAACCACTGAAGCTGCAGCAGCAGATGACCTTGCTAATTTTGCGATGACTGTTGCATGTGCCTGAACAAAGCAAACCTGGAACTGACTGTTTATGTACATTTGCACTCAAAAGGATAAAAAAGGAGGAAAGCATCCTAAGATTCTGGATGGAAAAGTACGTAGGACTACAACAGAAGTGGAGATCATCAATCACAAAAGTCAGTCGCACAAAAAAATCCTCACAAAAACAACTGGCATGGACTAGAATGAAAGACTTGATGAAATTTTACCTGCCGAATGTCAACACCTACTGATCCAGACTGGAAACAGACCTGGTGCAGCTTGGTCCCATCATGCTCAATCATATTCAGGATTGGCTCAACAGATACAATGTAGACTAAGAGAATTACCAGAGTCACGGCCATACATTGTCTGGGAATGATGTACAGTATGCAACAATACTACCATCTTATTAACCTGAGTATAAGACTATATAGAAAGCCCTGACGCTTTTCTCTGACAAACCAAGAGTAGCAAACCATTTCCAAACAGCCCCTTATTTCTGAGCCTCCCTCTACCAGCAGCAGTGTGGATCAGAACTGCAATGAACACACACTCTTTTTTTAGCAACCGCCCCTTACAGGAACAAAATCCAATTATTTGTCTGACCACACATGAGTGCTGACACAGAATCTCCTCATGCTGTTTAAAGGATCATCATTTCACAAAGTAGCTCCGCTCTTCCCCCCTCCCTGACAGAAACATGAATGTTTACACAGCGAGGCCTTCGCTATCGCGAGCCACATCACTGGCAACTCCGTGTTTGGGGGTGGAGGGACTCTGCCGTCTGCAGGGATGGTCTTCTTTTTTACTGTACGTGCAGTTAATTCCCACTGTCTGCTCTGTTCCAAATAAATGGTTGCAGCGTGCTTTAACAGGCTGCTAAACCTGCACCTGCCCTCTAACCAGTGTTTACTGCCGCTGTGAAGCGTTAACTCCGCCGTCCGAGCCTTATTAATCTGGCTCTCATTAATGCGGAGACGGTGAAGAGAAGCCACAGAGCTGTTTATGGAGGTGGGAGGGCTGCAGGGCCAGACTGCACTCTGCTGGTGATCCAACATGTTTTTGTGAGAAAGTAAAAGCAGACTGAGACTTTGACCTTAGACACAGCAATCTCCCCCAAAAGGTCCATTTAGTAGCCTCTCTGAAAAGTTTGAACATATCACATGATCTTCATCAGCAGGTGGTATCAGCACCGTGTCTGTCCTTGGAAAGAAAAATGACAGCGCGTACAGTTCAGTTTTTACATCACCTTACACTGACAAACAGATGGTTACTGCTTCTGACTTGGCACAAGATTTATCTGTGGAAGCTGGTGTTTCAGTGACTCATCAGACAGTGACAAGGATCAACCTCTATGGACAGAGTCCAAAAAGCATTGCCCCCAAAACTGCACAAAATTAAACTTTACCAAAGAAAATGAAAATGAATGAATGTGGGAAGGACATTCTTAACTCTGGTGAAACCCAAACGAATTAGCTTGGATCAGATGGGTCCAGCAGGTATTCGTAGACCTGGATAAGACCGGCACAGCGACTGCACATGTGGGTGGGGGTGTGCTGAATCGGGGCAGCATGAGAGCAGAAGGTGTATGAGGAGATGACATGCATTGGCACTGTGAATGCATTCCCAACACGACGACAAGCCCAAGCACCGATCCAGATGTTTTAAAGAAGAAAAAAGTGAAACCGATGACCTGACCAGGTGTGTCCTCTGACCTGAATCCAACAGAGAACTTTAGAAACCTTAGCCTTGGCATGCCACTCTGATCTGTCGACACCACGCTGACTCATCAGCAACTAGGCAACTTTCGCTCTTTTCATCTGAGAGGTCGTGTGTGGAAACAAGGTTTCAGTGCCAGAGATGAATGAATAAGGTTTTACTTCTTATTCCTACAATTTACTTATTCCCCCTTTTTTGGTGACACCTGGTCCAAGGCATGAACAAACCCTGCAGCCTTGTGAGCATTTAGACAGTTTGCTTTTCTATACTTTCTTTGATTGATTGATAAAATAAATAAATAAATAAAACAACAAAATCTGAATAAATGTTAAAAATAAGGAATACTTCAATAATAATCTCATAGTTTTTTTGCTGAAAATATACATATCTTACTGAACCCCACCACAAAAGTTTCTGGGAATAAATACTTCACATATTTTTTTTTTTTTGGTTCACTTAAAAGAGGTTGGGGGGGGGCTCCTGTCTTATATTATAGTAAGCCACTTGTATTGTGCCACTAGTTTGATTTTTCTGTTTTAGAATAAAGTAAGTAGTAATAAAGTAAGACTACGACAGACCGCCTGCTTTACCGAGTGAAGCCATCAATGCGTAAATCGTACCTATGCTGGTCTCGCACGGTCCTTTCTGGATCTGGCTGATGCCGGGCATTCCCTGCTGCAGGGCCTTCCTGCTGGTCGCCTTTAGGTGGCACACGTTAGCGTAGGTCTTCCCGTCACTGCCGCACACTTCGTGGCTGAACTTGCACTGGCAGAAGCCCTTGGAGAGGCGCTTGCCGGCCGGGTGCTTGCACTCCAACCCGTCCCCGCACGGCAGATCGTCCTTGCGTCCGCACGGCTCGCCCTCCCCGTGGGCGCACACCAGGCAGCAGTTGCAGCGGTCCGGCACATAGCCGCTGGGGCAGCTCGGGCTCGGACAGGTACTCACGTCGCACCGAGTGGGACATGCGGCTTTCGGCTCAGCGCTGGCAGACTGTTTGAGGTAAAAGAACACGGCTGTGTACAGGAGAATCTGCATTTTTCAAAAGAAAGATTCGTTGCTGAGAGAAACTGTGGAGAGGTGGAGAGGTTTTACGCGGAGGTCATTTTCCCTGACTGCGCACTGCTCATTACTTTCTGGAGAATTTTACATGGATGGGTAGAAATCCACATGCACGAAAGTCAGATGTCCCCGCAAGTTTGCTAAATGCATCAGAATAACTGATCCGAATCTTGGAACCGAGACGGTGAAACCTGTCACAGTCTTTGTTCCCGTGCGTAATTACGCGCCCAGACGCTCTCCAGCTGCAGGGCGAGAGTGTCAGCTGGAGCAAGTGACGTTTTTCCGTGTTTCCTTTGTCTGGGCTGAGTGAGCAGACACTCTGCTGGCAGGGTGAAGCCGGACAGGGAGGGGAGGGGAGGGGATGTGCGGAGCAGTGCCCCCCTGGAGGCGTGGCGACGGAGCTCGGACTCAGATGTTGGCCTCAGAATGACCTCAGAATAAGACTTCAGTCACTTTATGCCTCATACCTCAACCCCTCCCTTCATGTACCAACCCCTTTAAACATTAGGTTTTCTTAGATACAAATGAATATGTGATGAAATTCTTCTTGCCAATCTCCCCCATGTTTTTGCACAAAATCTCCCACTTTTCCCTGTACCCTCCAATGAATGCATAAACATCAGCAAATAAAGCACATAGTGCCATTCTAAGCTCCAGATGTGGTCTGTTAAAAGATACCAGTGCTTGGTTGCATGTTGTGATAAAACTATGCCTAAAACAGGCACTAACATATTAGTACATGTGCCCCTCAGTATGTGTTGATGAAGCAGTTGAGGGATCATCTGTACCATCGGTCTCTCCTGCTTGGTTGGTACCTACATGACCAGTGGTGGGATTCTGGACTGTTTGACCTCTGCAGGGCCGCCGTACCCAGAGCCAACTTCAACCTTGTGCCAGCAATAACCTCCTCATCAAACACTTGATGCCGCCTCACATCACCTGGTACACAAAGACCACAGCTGCCTGCCAGCTGACCACTGACATCCACATGTTCTACACTCACAAGAGAGGAAATATCTGGTCCGTGTTCTTAATCCAAAAACCATCCCAGACAGAAAACAAAACAAACTTGTCACAGCATTGTTGATCTGACCAGTGGCAGGACATTAAAAAAATCGCTGCTGAAAAATACTTGCCCTATGTGACAATGGAATGGTAACAGTTTGATTAGGTTTATGCACAGTAAACAACTTGGGAAAAGATTGTGGTTTGAGTTCAAACAAGTACTTTGTCAAGGTCAGCAAGCCTTTGTTGCCATGGTAACGACAATAAACAAATGGTCAAGGTTAAAAGTTATTAAAGAAAAGAACAGCTTGAAGTCGTGTTTGGTCCACCCGTCCATCCACCCTGACCGTCTCTCTGTGTGGCTGACCTGACTTCCTCCTGTTCTGCCATCATAACTACTGAGGCCGCTGGAGCTTTTTGTCACTTGCTCAACAATCACTTAGCAATAAAACACAACCGTAGGTCGTAATACACTGTTAGTACAGGCAACCTGTGAGGTCTTTCTTCATGGGAGGACAGTCTTATCTCATCAAATTTGGAATATGTCCCCTACAAAGCTGCACTGGGACTAATTTTGTCTTGCCTTTTTCAGGGGGGTGGGGTAAGCCTTTGTGCTTCTGCAAGGAAAAACCCTGCATTAAACCTTATACATAAGTAAGTTATCAAAGTAGCGTACTCAGTCTGCAGAAGAAGGACCTCTGTTAATGATAAAGTATTATATGGTGTACACAGAATTAGATTTTATTTATCTGTTTTTGCCTTTGCCTGTGAAGTAAGTTGTAATTTCTTATTTATACCTGTTAGAAAGATTATTTCAGACACAGTAATTCGTTAATTGATGAATTAGTTGTTTTAACCTGTAGAAATGCGGGCAGCTGCAGCTGTAGCAGTGACCAGCAGCAATGTTTTCAGGCTGTAAGCTGCCCCTTTCTTTCCAAAACATGAAGTCATTCATTCTTCTGCTGTAGGCTGGGGGTATGAGGACATGCTTTCGTTACTGTCCCCTTGTAAGGGCAATTTAAGACGACTAGACCATGCAGCCCCACATCATTCCAGAGATGTTGCTTTTCCTCAGAAGATTTTGAGATTTTGGTGGCCTGTTTCCTGCATGAAAAGGAAACAGTGCAGCCCGGGTGGGTGACCAGTGTTTATCTTGAGATTACCGTTATTATCATTACTTTGTTATCCCAACATAAACCATAAACCAATAATGTTACAGGCCGTTATCTCACTGTAAAAGTTTAATTTTCTTGCTAACTTGAGCAATCAAACCATTTTCTCATGATCATCTATGCAGTCTTTCTACTATGTATCTATTTACAGAGAAAAAATAAATGCATGGCAGAGGAGGAAGGAGTTTTTAACCAATCAACAAGCTGGATTCATTCCCATTGCCTTCACACACCTACAAAAAAAAGTTTGCAAGCAGGGATGATTGACAAATGCATAAACCGCAAACTGACATGAACCTTGATATTTCATCTGTCCTTCCCCCTCCTCACTCTGGCTGGCTGGTTTCTAAAGTGAGGCCCATCCTTTAAACTCCTTTGCAAAGGTAAACAGACTGGTGGAGTAGGAATGTGGAAAGCTGAGCTAATGTTAGCCTAATGAAACGTATTTATTTGTAGGCTACCTTAATGAGCCATTGTTGCTGCACATGGCTAAAAGTGACTTTTCATACCAGTGTCTCAGCAGAGTGGTGAGTATGACATTACGGACAGTTGTTGGAATGACGAAATGAATGACGAGAAGAACCCTTGAGTGTATTGAATTTAGCAAGGTTATTAAGTCAGGACTTTGTTTTTTAAAGAGGATTACTGAAATTTCTTGTTTAAAAAGTGAAGAGTTTTCATCCAGTGACCTCACGCTGAAGAAATGTTGTTTTTCTCAGGGTCTTCTAAGCTGCCTCTCACATGTTCACCTAATCATGTTTGCATTTTTTGACATACTATACTATGACTTTTTAGAAAAAAACATTTTATGACATAATAAACAATGACATGTATTATAAGTATGTATCTTCACAACTATGCAGTATAGGGATTTTTGCATTTTTATGGAATACTATACTGTCAATAATTTCCCTGTTGGGATAAATAAAGTATCTATCTATCTCTCTGTAGTATAAGTCTCAACATACTATCCTTTTTGTCACTTTTTTGTCATGATATATTATGTTGTTTTTGGTATGACAAACCATATGCTGTTGTTTATGTTCTCATTTTTTGATATGCTATACTATGACGTTTTTTGTGTGCTTACGACATAATATACTATGATGGGATTTTTACCACATGATATATGCTTCAACAACACTCTCCCCTGACACACAGACACATACACTACAGAGGTGAGGCTGGTTTTAATTCTCACTTTCCTCTGATGGTCACAGAGGGGAAGCAGGCTGTGGAGCACTCATGTCCATGGATCGACGACCGTCCAGGTTTGTTTGGACAGACAAGAAGGGTAATGACCGAGACATGTGTTTCTCACCCTGTCGTGGGTGTGTTTATTTTAAATAGTCTGTCAACTGAGGAGACACAGGGCTCCTTTTTGAGCAGGAAAACACTTTTTTCTCAGGGTCATCGAGGGATGCAGACAGCACATGGTAATATTTATCTGACTTTTCTTTCTTTCCCTGCGTCTCTGCTGAATATTTGGCACCTTATGATTCAGTAACTGCTATGGATAATTTAATATTGAACTGCTGGATATACTGCCCCCCCCCCACACACACACACACACACACACACACAAACACATTTAGAGATGGAAGCAGAAATGCAGAGATGGAGGATGGTGATAGACACATTTAATATACGTTACAGTCCATTGTAAAGGTTTCTCCCCAGAACCTTCATCGCTAACGGTGGGTTGAGAATTTACCCCTGCCACAACGTTCAACGTCCGATCATTACACCAGTTAAATGTAATTATTCCCTCACGCTTGCAGGACATTCAGACCGCAAACATCCCGGTGTTAAAAACACAAGGGGCTGTACTGTTTCCAATGAGGGCTGCAATACAGTCAGGAAGTCCAGTTTAAGTAAAACATCTGTAAGTGTGAGGCTTTATCAAACACCAAAAACTGACTGACTATTATAGTGCATCTCAACAGTATTGATGATTTTGTATTGTATTGTAGCAAACATTTAATTTGTTGACCAGATGTACCTACTGTATTTCTTAGAGTCTATCTGTATTGAAGCCTCATTGCAATAAAAACAAGGAAGACTTCTGAAGACAAAAGAAAGTCACCACATTGGACAATAGCTACACTATGATCATGCCATAGGCATCTGCCAGAATCTTAAAGGAGGGCAAGAATTTCTGCATGTTCCTAATAAGCTAATCAAGACATTCATGGAAATGTTTGTCTTGCTAATTTGTACTGATGTCTGTGTGGAAAAGGACATTGTTTTCTGAACTTATCAGTCGTCCCTTGCTTTTTTTTGCTCTGTGTCAAAGGTCATCAATATTAAATCTCTTTAGAATAATGTCAGTGATAGCGACAGACAGTTAGAACCAGAAACAGAGAGGCCAGAAGTGGGATGACAGGACAGTTTTTGCTGTCCCCTGTTGTTGCTTTTGTTGCAAACCCCAGTGGGAGATAATGGATGTGGATCATCAGGGGAAATGAAAGTGGTCCTCGCATGGTTCAGGGGTCCAGCTACAAGATGTAGTGCTGAGGAACAATAACAAGCATCAAAGTCGGGGACGTTCAAGATCCTACACAAAGGTCGCGGAGATCAGGCCAGTGTGCGTCCGCGCGGCAAGCTCACGACAGACAGATAAGTGGAAACAGCAAATGGTACGTTTGCAGTCAAGGTCGATAAGCTCCTGCTCCATGTGTGTCCATATGTCCATCTGATGTCAAAATCCTCTAGTCACTGAGTGTTGAGTGCAGTATGGATCATTAAGGGACCGTCAGTCTGTCACTGGTGCTACAAAATTCTATAATAGATGCTTCCGTCCTTCTTCAAGGGGCACACATCTGTTTCTGTGCCCCTTTCAGTCTGTAGCAGAACCACAGACGGTGGGATAATGAAACACAGACCACTGGACAGGACATACTGTACATGTCACTCTTTTTCTTGATATTTCAGAGGCAGCAGTGCTAAAAGTGACCTTTCAAATCCTTATAGATTTTTGTGTTGACATCACCTCTTTCTGCAGTCTATGTTGCTTTTCGCCTCCCAAAACCCACACCCACCCCTTCTAAAAACACTCTCACTCAAGCAGTCCCTGCTACAGTGTCCAATAAAACAACCCTTGACAAATACTGACAGCAAGTCATGGGTTGTTTCTTTTCTGTGATCCAACAGAAACTTAAGCCAACCGTTTTGTGACAAAGTTAGAACAAGTATATGAACTTTTATTAAAAACCTCTGTTCTGTATTTCTACAAACCGCAGTGTGTAACAGCAGAATGTACATGAACCATATTTCTACTGGCAGCAGAGTGATTAAAAACTTCATATTTATATTTGAATTTGTAAATTCATCATTCAGCATTCTAAGTTAGGAGTAGAATAATTCAGAATTATTTCCAGGAAGAGACTTATAGTCTTGGGTGTCCTCACTCATGTCTCCCTCCTTCCTCATCAGGGCAGGTAGCTAGAGTATGAGAATGTCCTGATGACTGAAGTAAGAATGAAAAAAGTTATTCTAAGAGATACCCAGAGACTCTTTATTTCAACAAACACTTTAGTATGAGGGAAAGCTGAGATCCTGAGAACTCCCTCTTTTCTCTGCAGCATCTGTAGACTCAAGGGTGGAGCAAACTCAACAAATAATTACTTTGGTCATCTTGCTTTTAACCCAGTGGTAGAGGCACACATGATGTAGCATTCATGCAGTGACCACAGAATGTCCACTTTAGATTCTGGAATATATCGTCGCTCCGATGGCGGTGCATTTACACTCAGTCATGAAAAAGAACATCATGGAAAGAGTTTCATCAAAGGCTGTGCATCCTCGAATGACTGCAAAATGATGGTGCAGTAAACCACAGCCATACCTGAGGCCTGTCGTGGAAGTCCAACCTCTCATTTACTACTGAAATAAAACTTCAGTCAGATGAAACTCGTTTCACTTTTCGATGACGGATCTTTCCCCAAGTGTTTGGTTTGGCTGAGCCCTGAGGGGAAGCGCTGTCTGACTGGTTTAACTTGGGGCAAAACTGCTGCCAATCTCTCCCTGCTGCTGGAGGAGTGGTGTCAGAGCACAGTGGGCAAACCTCGGCCGAGATGACCTCGGTTTTTATGAACACTGCTGGATCATGATGGTGTGGCACTAAGATGGGATTTCGTCATTCACCCACAACCCCTTCTTCCAACTGGAAATGAGTGTTATTTCACTGACATTAGTGCATATAGATGTCTCTGTGCAAGATACTGTACACTGCAGATGACTTGTGTGTAATGCTGGTTTATGCATCTGAGATTTCAAAGCCATCCATTCATCATACACAGTGTATACAATAAACTAGATTCTGATGCTGAGCAGTGGATTTGCTGATAAGTGCAGGACATATTATCCAGAATATGTGAAGGTAAAATTTTGTCTATATTCCCTATATTATATATATATATATGAATGAATATATAAACATTCATTCACTTTGTTATAATGGGGGGCGTTGGGGAAAAATTCTGTACCTGTGCATATGGAAATATGGGTAACAGAGGGAGAGAGAAAACACCACGCTGAAATGCATTCCAGATGTTCTGTGGAGGCCTTCTTTTTCCAGGACCTGAGGAGGATTTTATGTGCATACATGGTCCGTGGCTTTCAACAGTTGGTTTATATTAGGTTAGTTCTGTGGCAACTGGCCAATCATGGTCCTTTTTCTTAATCTCCATGAAATATAAATCTATAAATCTTGTTGTTATCCAGGGAGATTCTCCTCTTGGTTTCTAGGTTGGTAGGTCATTTATATTGTATACGCTATTTATGCAGATAACCAAACTTGCAATCTGTTGGACTGCACACGCAATTTAGCACTCTTTATTTGGTTGACAATGTGTGACAGTGATGTTGAATATTCTTTGATGGAGCTTTAGATAGAGCTTTAGAGTACCTTTGCATAGTGATATCTCTGTATCGGCTAACATCCCCCCCCCCCCATCGGTATCACTCAAAAACACACAAGGTGCATTTCAGTGAGACAAATCCAAACACCAAGCATGGAATTTCACATACTGTACATGCGTGGCTAACAGTTGGTGATGGCCAAAGATTTTTACACTGGTGGCAAAACTAAGAGCACAACTTGAAGCTTAAAGTATTTCATTTTTCAATCCTGGGTTGATTTTGGATGAATTCTGCAGCTTTGTCACAATGTTTTGTTCTCAAGTGCAACAACAGTGTTCTTTCTGCCACTTAAAATTCTTGGACACAAGGTAAACTACCTCGTATTAAACTTTTGTTAATATTGAGGATACTGTGTAAAGAATACCGAACACGAAAAAACATTTGCAGTTCCTGACCATAAAACTGTTGCCAGAAATGATACACTCAATGAATTCCCCTTCTTTTACTATTTGCTTTGGCCATAGAGCCTCAAGATAAAACTGTAAGGCCAGGCTACCAGGTAAGATATTGATCAGAATACATTTAATGTCATTATATGCAGATGATATACTTCTGTTCATGTCTGATGAGTTCAATCCAAACAAGCTCTAATCAAGATCATTCAAGAATTTAGTTTACAAACTGAATGTTAGGAAGGATGCTCTTGTTTTGTGATGGTTGGGTGGGATGATGAGTCGAATTGATTATATGTACTGTATATCCAGACATGCCATACTTCCTTTTTGTTTTTTAATTACAATTTCAATTAGTTTACTTTTTGCTTCTTCGTTACTATATGTCTCTTTTGTTATAGACTAATGAATGCCTCAGTGTAATCTAACATCAACAATTAAAACAGACAACTAGGGCAACCACATCTTCATCATCTCCACAGAGGTTCTTAAAAAGCACCCCCTTGCGGTCAGTTGACTCTTTGTAAACTTGCAGGATTCCTAATGAAATCTGATTTTTCTTGAAAAGAAAAACACTTCAGCCATCTGCTGAAGTTTGAATTCTTCATGCATCTGGCAAAGAGTTAGTTTTTCTTGTGAAGGAATATTTTCCAGCGTTCTTGTACTGTGAGCTGTAATGCTGATCTGATGAGATGTTAATCCGTCTCACATTCAGCTCTGCAGCAAATCCTCTTGCCTTCTGGTAAAAGAAGAGCGACAGCTCCCGGTCGACCAGGAAGTTGTGGTAGATGGTGGCGAGACGCGTGCAGAGCTGCAGCTGAGACCGCTTGTTGCCCAGATCCATGGCTGCAGCCAGAGCCAAGTGGTAGTAGCCTGCTGCGTCAAAGGGGTCCTGTAGGGACAGTGGTTCAGACAGTAATTTGGTCACATTGTTGGCCATTATATTTAATAAAAGGGGATACAGAGGACACAGAGATATTAACATATTGTTATTTCAAGAAATTTAGCTTCTAATTAACTTTATATTGCACAGAATAATTCTGCTTTATAATTTGACTATCACTGAGTACTACTGAGCAATGTGACCACGCTGCAAAAGGAACCAAAATGAGGAACTTACCTACGAAGTTCATGTCCCCTTTGTGCAATCTTCTTACTTTGGTAATGCACACATATTGTAGCAGCCACAAAGCACATACTAACTCTCTGATAGGTCCTGTGCAATCAAGTGCAAAGTGCAAACCACAGAGCTGATGCTTTCTGGGGAGCCATTACTGAGGAACTACATTTGGACACTGGCTCTGGTGGAAGCAAGCTGTGACATCCAATAGAGTGCTGAACCAAGTTAAATCTGAGTCGAAATAACGAGTAAGAACTGTCATATATATTGGCAAAGATACAAAACTCAGTGGTGTTCCTTCCTCCTCAGTGTTGGGAGAAAATTTGAGATTCACATGGTTGCAGTGAAGTCATACCTTCTCTATTATGTAATCCCTTACCTTCAGGTCATAGAATATGATGTCCCCTAGTGTCTGGTAGACCCTGACATAGTACAACGTTTCCTCATCAAACTGCAGCGGCATTGGACAGAGGGTCAGGGTCTTCAGGTAGTAGTGCTCGGCAAGTTCGTACTGCTCCAGGCAGTGGTAGAGACAGGCCAGGCGGTGGGAGGCCACCCGCTCATTCAGGCGCTCACCTGTACATAAAAACCAAACACAAATATAGATAGTTAAGAGCACTTTTATGGATTGCTATTACATTTTTTTAACACATCCATGCTCTCAAAGGTTGAAACTTTTACATTTTCTCCCTTTACCATTGTTAATTCCTGCAAAATTACTGTTGTGGACTTTTCTTTGATTTCAGTGGAGATTTAGTGAATATATATGATAGAGGTCCTCCCAACAGCCATGGGATTTGAGAGAGGCACAGTGACACTTTATAACTACGAGTCTTGTGCAGAGAAAGGTGACAGTTTTCAAATGCACCCCACATTTGGAGACCCTGCTCTAATCTACCCTGCTCTACTGGATTGCAGCCCTGAGGTCTCCAGACATGGTACTTGGCTTACTTGGTGTTCTTTTTTTGTCTCACTGCATATCACTTTTTCCACCTCAAAGCTGCTATAGCTAGGTTGCATTCAGGAAGTTGTCAAACCCTAGCCCTGATCCAGGACCATCAAATTACTCAAATCGCGGATCAGGTTCAGGATGCAATTAACAGTGGAAAAACAAAAGAACAGTTGATAACACTTTCTTTTTGCAGATGATCACTAATACTTTTCAATTCCACAATAAACACATAATCTAACTGCACCATACACAACAAAGGTAAATCACAAATGATAACGCTGAACCACCAGAAATGTGTATTCTTTGTTTTGGAGATGTAATCAGGTACCCTGATTGATGCTGATATCCAGTGCGGTCTGAGCAAACTCAACAGCTTCCCCGTACAGCTTGAGACTGAGCATCACCTCAGTCAGTTTATTACACAACCTCAGCCTGGTGTGAGTGCTGCTGCTCTTCACTGCGATGGGCAGGGCGCGGTCCTACGTGGTGGATTACACACAGACACACAGGATATTTTTGAAAGGCCTAAAGGATCATTCTGGCTCACTTTAACTTTTATTTTTGTAGCTCTGGCTATTTTTAGCTGAGTAGGGAGATGTCCAGAGATCATTCCAGAGAGAGTCAATATAAAAATTGGAACAATCATAAAAAAGTAGATTAGATTTAACCGAGATTTACATGAAGGATGGTAGTTTTCAAAGATTTTCAGACTCTACCCGGTAGTAGGTGACAGCCTTGTCTCTCTCATGGCAGCTGTTGAAGAAAATGTCTCCCGCAGCTTCCAGAAGCTTCAGGATGAAACCGGTGTCCCCCATGCTCAGGGCGACATCCTGAGCGACCTGATGAAAGCATCAGAAAAAACAAAGTCTCTCATTCAAACAGGTGTCAAGCACAACCCTTTTTACTTAGAAGGGGGCCATGAAATTCAGCTGATCTCCGACCTGAACATAAAGGTCCACCAGTTCGGTCTGGCCCAGCAGGTGGTAGATCTTCCCGGCTTGCAGCCAGCCATACGCCTCCTTCTCCCTGCAGCCCAGGTCGATGAAAATACCTAGACTGCTCTTGGTGTAGTCCAGAGCTGCCCGGTATGCCCTGAAAACATTTGCATTTGCCGTCTTGCTCTATATTTATACTTAAAGTAATGATTAACACCTTCAAACTGCTTTTTAAATGGTTGCATAATAGCAAGTATTTTGCTGACACACACCTTTCTGTGCCCAGGCTAAGGTAGAGCTGACCGATGACTTCCAGTGCATCTGCCTCCTGTCCTCTGTCCCCCATGCTCCTCAGCAGGTGGACCTGGTGCTGACTGTAGATGATGCACTGTGCCTGGTCCGGACTCTCACACCCGTACAGATGGCACAGGTGTCTGGTTGCAGTGAGCTGGCCTGGCAATGATGAATGGGTCAATTTCAGATGGTTGAAAAAGAGCAAAAATTAAAAGATATCCCAGCACATAAAACAAATGTGCATAATGCTTACATTCTAAAAGATTGGCATTGATAGCCAGCAACAGAGCCCACTCATAGCATCCCTTCCCATAGTGCAGCTGCTGCTGCGTCACATAGTGGTGCCCCAGCTCGAGGAGCACTGCGATGAAGTTTGCCTCATGACCTTTTCCTTCAAGCTCCGAGAAGAGCTGCACAGCCTCAGTCAGGTGCCTCTGTGCTAGACTTTTGGCTCCAGCCTTCAGACACAACAGCCCTTCATGAGGATGAAGAACAGTGACAGTGTCACCACACAAGTCCACTGGGAGAACCATACATCATTAAAGCCAGCACAATCTCACCTAGGTTAGCCTGAGCTACGGCCCAGTTTGGCAGGTCCTCATACTCCTGGCAGATCTCAGCAGCAGCCTGGTAGCTCTCTGCTGCCCTCTGCAGGTCACTCATGCACCGGAGCGCCACACCACGCATGTTTAGGACCACACCTTGACGAGTAATGAAACACATTCAACATTTAGGGCTCAGCTTGGTGTGGATACAGTATTTTCAACTTGTCACACTGCATATTATTTTGTCATTGCATATTTACATGATAAGGGATCAGTCATTTTCAGGGGAATATGCTATTTCAATGAAAGGATTGATACCAAATCTCATACAACACAGATGAAGTTAGCACGTGCTTAGCTTAGTAGAAACATTGTTGCATCACTGCGCTGCTGTCCATGTGTTTAAATGCAGATGCATAGTCTTAGTTTTCTCTGAGGGAACACAGGATAAGAAGGGGAGCCATTGTGAGCATGTGCTAGTACTGCTAAAAACAAGTATGTCAATACTACTAAAGAACCAGATCCTTTGTAACCAGTCATCTGAAGCACATCTTTGCAGGTGAAAACAACATTGAATGATTGAACCTGTGGGGCCTCCAAACCTGTATCCATATATATAACAGTGTATGGAAATGAGTGCTGCAAAATAGGATGGATGATGGATGATGATGCTAAATTTAAGGTTCATCTTGAGTTTAACTTCTGCATCACATGTTCATCACATGTCACCACAGCAACACACTGACCTTCCTGAGGGGTCGTGCAATGTTCTGGCATGCAAGACAGCACAAAGTCCAGTATATCAAGTGCAACGTTGGGCTGATTGTCATTGATGTGAAGCCACGCCAGCCAGATGAGGGCGTTGTTTCTCTCTGGCATGGAGCTGGGAAGTTGCTGTAAAGGCGGACTGCTGCTGATGAGAGCGTGCATCTGGCGGATGGCGTGCCCGAGCATTTTGTGCTTGTAAAAGAGTTGGCAGAGACAAATGGTAAGCTGATGTCTCAAAACATGGTAAAGGTTCCTTCCTCCTCCTTGAACCTTGGTAAAAGACAGGACTTGGTGTAACAATGGAGCCACTTGAGTTGGAATGGAGGCCCCCTGCTCTGTGGTCCCATTCAGTTTGTTGACATTGTCCAGGACTAGAAGCATGCCATGGAGACGCTCGCTCAGTTTGGCAGATGGCTGCAGACAAGCTGTCCTGGCTGAACTGACACTGACATGGGGGAGGCAGAGTTCATTGTAGAGCCTTCCCAAGGTCAGATACCCGTGACTGAGAGAGATTTTCCATGTTGTTTGAGCTTCAGCAAAAAGAACAAGTAGTCTCTCAAGATAAGGGGCCGCTTGAGCCCCGTCCGCATGGGACCAGTGGTACTTCACCAATAGAGAACAAGCCCGGGCCTCTACCATTTTGTTGTGAGAAAGAACAGCTTTCTTGAGGGTGTACTTAAGAACAGAGTTGTTTTCTAAGCTGTCCAGGCAGTCTGGGATTCCCAATAGCAAGGCAACAAGTCGCTCTGCCACTCCAAAGAAACTCTCAGTGTTTTTCTGCAAAAGATATATGGCCGCCAGGTTGGCGTAGATGCTGGCCAATAGCTTGAGGTCCCCGAAGCTTTCTCGTGGAACGCTGAGGGCCTCCTCCAAGTAAACCCGAGCCTGGCTGAACTTTGACTTCCCAGCACAGAGCTTACCCAGCAGGAAGCACAAACGAGTGTGCGACCAAAAGAGACGCTTCTTCCTGGCCGTTTCCCTGGCGACGCTCAGAAAGGCAATGAGCTCGTCCTCGTCGGAGTGACCGCAGAAGACAGCGGAGGTGAGGCGTTCTGAACTCAGTCCGTACAAGGTGCCGAACTCTGCTTTGCAGTCTCGTCCCTCCAGAAAGGAGAAGAGGGGGATGAAGTTCTCAGTGTTGTTGTTGCCTTCTACAACAGGGTAGACAGTGAAACGGGGAGGACTTGGGTCTTCTGCCTCTGTAGGCAGGTCCAAGTCCTCTAGAGTCCCATTCATGGTCACAGTGACATCTGGAGACAAGTCATTTCCTTGATCGAGAATCCTCTGAATATTTCTCTTCAGCTCAGTCTGCTGGGTATCTGCTTTATTTGAAGAGCTGTCTGCAAAGATAAGATAAGATAAGATAAGATATACCTTTAGTAGTCCCACAGTGGTTCCAAGGAACCATGGAAGGATAAAGTAATGCTAAAATAACCAAGAGACAATACAAATTTATGCAGCAATACTTACGTGACAGTTCCTTTTCAGACTCTTTGTAAGTGAAAATGTCTGAGATTGAAAAACAAGAAATGCAAGAAAGTACATGAGATAACATCCTGAAACATCCTGAAAATGGAAGTTTAATATCATGAATACTTGCAATGAATCAGATTGAATGACATTTTCTAAAAACACGATGATTTCAGTGAAGTGTTTTGTGCCATGTTCAAGCTTTTTGCAGCAAACATTAGCATGCTAGCACACTGGACTAAGATGGTCAACATGGTAAACATGGTAGCATTGCTGTGCCTGAGTTCAGCCTCTCAGAGTCAGCATTGTTGGACAGTCAGTTGTCACTGTCTTGGAAGGCGGGCTGCCAATAGACTGTGGTTGAATACAACCGTATAAAGGCAACGAAGAAAATAACACAAATAGTAATTTAGTTTGGATAACTTTTTTTTAACACATAACACAAATCTGTTGTTTTCTCACGAGTCTTCAGCGCTGAAAAAACCCCATCACAATTTATTACTTTTACCTTCTGGTTTTATGGTGGAAAATATGAACTTGAATCTTGAATCTTAGGCAGGTGAAATTTAGGTACATTTACCACATTTATCATCAAATTATGTCTGTGGTCAAAGGAGAGAAAATGGTGATGACCCGTGAGTCCATTCTTACCCAGTTTATAATGCTGACCAGTATCATTTTGAGATTTCTTCTGAAATAAGGCATATGTTTGCTCCATGACTTTGTCCTCTTGCAGGTTGAAGAACATCCCTTCCTCCTCTTCCAAAAAAATATCTGATGACCTGATGATGGTAAGAGAGGACAGAATATATAGTATTGTTGTATACAAACTCTGTATACAAGTGTTATACAACATGATATATAAAGGTTATACACCCACTCATAACTGTCAGCAGATGGTTCCACCACGCTTGTCTTGACCAGACCCACTTCTCCTGTCACCTCCTTCCTGCCTGTAAACCAGTCAAAACAAGACGCCAGGAGTCCCACGATGATGATGCGATCGCCTGGTGCCACACTCAGCTCATCTGGGCCCTCGGCATCGTACTCCACTTTGGCCAAACAGGTTCCTCTGGCTAAATGGGGAAGAGTAAACACGACTTGTACAATAGACGTTCCTTTGTTCCAGTATTATTCTCCTGAAGTAACTGATTTATCGTACGGGGAGAGCAGTTGAAGTGTCAGTTGAAGAACAAAGAAAGAAAATGTATGCATGTTCAGTGCTGAAGATTTACAGTTTAAAAGTTTAAGTCAAGTGGCAGTCAAAATGCAACACCTGAAGGAAGTTGAAAAAGCAGTTTTCTCTCCCTTTTTATTTTTAAAAATGATTTCTGATCGAAACTACCCTCTGAAGACTTTGAATGCACTCACCGAATTTCAGGGGGAAGTCACCTGCAGGTTTCCCATCACCCACTAATATGCTCTCGGCACAGGATTTAAGAAACCATCTGTGAGAAGATGGGATCATGGGAGCACAGAGCAGTGAGAGTGGTCAGTATGACTTGTATGAGACTACGTGGAATCCACACAGCCCTGTGTGCAGAGGAGACTCACTGGTGAAAAGGAATGACAGGCTCCAGAGCAGGTCTGGGTGTGGTGCCCCGGGCTCCGTCAGCCAGGCAGAGGACAGTCCAGCCTGAGCCCAGGAAGGGAGGCTCAAACTGGGCTATGTCTCCCTGCTCCAGGTACAGGTCTCCTCCAGAGGTTGAGCTGTCAAACATCTGGTTGACACCACAGCAAGCAAACAATGAACCTGAGGACAGAGAGCAAGAGAGTATTTCAAATGCCATGTTTTTATTAGTTTATGGCAATGGTTTATATTTATCTATCTATCCATCTACCTATCTATCTACCTTTTCCACATTCTACTTCTGCCCACTCAAGCCTCAAACCCTGTGTCTCATCACCTACCCTCTTGCATGAGGATGCCTCTGTAGATAAGGTTGAGTGTCTCTTCTTGAATGGAAACCTTAATGGCAACGTCCTCCTCCAAAGATCTCAGCCACAGCTTGTCATCAAACAACAAATTCTCCATACACTGACCAAGAAAACCTGGAGGATGAGCAGAAAGGTTATAATGATATTTTTATGTGTTTTGCTCCTTCATAGGATTGGAGACAGTGCAAAATACTACAAAACGATTTTATTTCAAACATACCTATTTTGTAATATGTAGTGAACTTCCATATCTCTTCAAATGTTTTGAATCTTACAAAAATAACTTTTTCTTCACTGTTGATGGAGATGACGTGAGCGGACAACTCCTATAAACAGAAGGAACACAAAAAAACACCAAACACAAACAATCATCTGTTTCCCATGGAAGCAAAGTGCACTTAGCACAAGTTGAAAGAAAGATGAGAGAAAGATGTGCTGATTGTATACATTTTCTATCAAATGCAAGAAAAGTGAGCCACAGTTTTCGGGGCACTGGGGGAAAACAAACAGGTGGTAGAGGTATATTCTGCTTATCAGTTTTGTTTAACTAGCAAAAACTACACTCTCGATATGAGCAGTGTTCTTTCAGAGATAAAATATGGTGATGAATGTTCATTTTCTTTACCGTGAACAGAGCGTTGACCTCTTTGCTGTCGACCTGCAGAATGCGCAGTTTCCCTCTCAACATTTCCTTGAACTCTTCGTGCGCAGGAAGACCCTCGGGACCCCGGACCACATCCAGCACCACTGGCAGAGCTGAGCACACAACACACAGTTATACATAGTAGTTACAACATATCGGTTTATATTGGCACATTCTTTGATAAGGACCAAGTAACCAAAAGTTATGTCATTGTCTGTCCATCAGTATTACCATTGGTGTAATGTTACTTTAAACAATAAACCCAAACTCACATCCATGATGGATATATATACAATACAGTACAATACAATACAAACAACTAGTGTGCGGCCTGTACTATAAAATCATCCAGTAACCTGATGACACTACATAACTAACTCACAGATTAATAAGTGACTTCTCACGGGTTCAAGGTATAAACCTCTTTGAATTTGATCACATGATTCTTCACCAAGGTCACCTCTGTTTTATAGGTTTGATCTTATGACTCGCCGGCCTTTTCACTGAGGGCACTGCTTTGTGGGAAATGTGCTTTGTATTTCATCCCTAACAATAACTGCAAGTTATGTGCTGTATTTACTGTGAGTGCCCAAAGCCATTTTTAACAGCAGTGGCGTGCACCAGTGGGGACTGGCCCACCGTTGGTACATGCTGGTAAGATGTGGCCTCTGCAAGCGGAACAAGAATGACATACCTGTCATTATTCTCTAAAAGTGGCCTGTCTGCTTTAAAGTTACCTGTTGGGAAGGTTTCCTCACACGCTGGCAGAGTTCCCTTCACCCCTGCAGCATCTGGGGAGAAACCACGCACTGTTACAAATGCAAAAAAGCACAGCTGAAAGCACACAACCGCACTTTGGAAGTTTCTTGGGCATTTTATATTGCGTTACAAGAGAGTCGCACTTGAGCCCTATTACTGATTATAGCTCATATGACTGATCCATCTTTTTTATATTTCTTTCAAAAACCAACTAGGGTCATTTACGGCATGTCAGGAGCTGGTGGACCTTCTTCAGGTTCTTATAAATTTCTGAGCACTTCTGCACATACAGTATAGTGACCTGGATGACAGACTCTCCACAGACGTCTTCAGTTGGGATTTTGATCTGAAAACAGGACATAACTCTTAAAAATTGCCAACATTGTAAATGGGCCAAAAAGTTTGACCTCCTGGGCCAGCAGGATGAATCTGACTGAGGAAGGACAGTCTTCACCGGAAGACCCTTCACCCCGAGCTGCTCCGCTGCTGATCAGATCAGACTGTGCTTGTGCTGGGCAGCTCCACTGAGTGACTATCACTCATCAGAGTGAATTCCCTTAACATTACATTCATTTACCCATTAAAGGTAATGTCATTAAGATATGATTTAACATGTAATAAATACATAAAGTATTGAACTGTCACAGATTAGAGTATGTTTAATGGATTGTCTGCATGGTTTAGTGGTTAAAATCCCCTAATGCTCACCAAACAAAATGAAAGGTATCCTTTAATCTTAGATGGGCATTAATCCACAAGTGTATATGAACTGCACCGCAAATGAAAATGTCTTCATGATAAAAACATAAAGAGCACCTGTAAGATATTTAAGATATTGTAGAATTAACACACACACACACACACACACACACACACACACACGCACCTTTCACAATAATAAATACACCCAGCCCATGTTTGCCTATGATCCACCCCTGCACAGAGCGTGAGAATCAAATGTTTCCAAACTGATTAACAGTCAATAATCGATTTGCACTTAGGTGAACAAAGGAAAAAACAGCAAATCCCACGAGGCACCAGCTGATGTTTGGCATTTTACAAATGATTAACTATCAAAATTGTCACTGATTAATTTCCTGGTATCAGCTTCTCCGTTACCCATCCTTTAATAGATCCTATATCCTAGAGAGAAATATGGAATTATAAGGATATTAACGACACTGAAGTGGCTTTGACCACCCACAACGTATTGGACAACTTTTAAGACAGTTAATGTAACTTTTGGTACATGTACCACGTGACACAGACGAGCCTTATGATACGCACGGACAGTGAGGAGTTCGCAGCCTATCTGGAATATAATCAGAACGATAAATCCAGATACCCATTCTGCCGTGCGGGAAGTCCCGGTGCCGCTGGCCGTCAGCAGGGGTGTGTCTCCGCTCGCGGTGGCTCCCGGTGTCTCCGGTCCGAGTTTGCGGATGTGTCCAACAACACGCAACCTGCAGATGAGGAAAAGTAAAACCTCCCCAAACGAGACGCGACTGTCAAGCTGACCACGATAACTGTCCCGATGTCTCTTTTCAAAATAAATGTCAAAATCTTATTACGTATGGTTTGTCTTAAATATTGCTCCAACTAAAAGAACACATTGATTGTTTTGGCAGACGATATTACACAATCCACAAATTTGCAGATTATTTTTTGGAAAAAAAAAATATTTTTGATATTTTGTTTGGATTCGTGTTTTATTACAGATTTTTTTCTTATATTTGCAGTGTTTTCATGGATACAGACTCATAATAAACTCACTTGTAATGCAGTGTAATGTTCGCTAATAGAAGCAATTGCTATTGTATAATCATTATTAGAACAAAAAGAATTGGGGTTTGTTTTAAGAAGTCGCTGGATTCCGTAATTTATATTTTACTGTGTTCATCACTTTATGTATCTGACTTCAGCCTTTGCATAAGTAACATGTACTGTATATGCTTTGACAAAAATGGACTGCACGTAATGTTCAAAAAGATTAAGGTGTCTCTCTTAATTTGAAGTTACAGTCACTTAGCTTCCTGTATTAATCTGATGTGTTGACTTATGTTGACTTGAGAACTTTACTGACGTTTGCACACACCTCAACGCTTGTCAGTATTACATTGCGTCAGTTATTATGTCTGCTTTCTCATCATACTGTAGGCTGTACGTGCGAACATAAGTTCGAATAATTCTTTTTTATGTTTCATGAGATTCAGATATAAAAAGTTCCTCCAGTGAAAATTCACGTGAACAGTTTTCAGTTTAATAATCACTCACTGAACAAATAAAGCTTTTTCCATACCCTGATCACAAAATCAGCGGGCGGCATGGGGATACGTGCCTAAATTCTTTCTCTTGCAGAAAGCTCGACTTAAATCCTAAGTATTAACAAAGAACTTTCCCATTTTTTTGCAGACAGACACTCTTTCTACCACCCCCCCCCCTCAGTTTTGCTCTGTGTTTGACTGCGTGTCCATCTAGTCATATCCAGAGTGTGTGTTTCCAAACATCTCAGGAACAGACTCAGCATTTCCTTTCCTCCAGTCAGTTCCTCTGTCAACTCACAACACTCCGGACTTTATGACAGACAGTCACAGGGAAGGGATCGCTCGTTCTGTGATGGCTCAGCACTAAAGTCATGCACATTGTGCAAATCTGCTGTCATATAATACATATTCAACTCATTACGCTTTTATTACACACAGTGGTTTCCAGATGAAATAGATGTATGTGATCGCTGACTTTCCGTCATAATAAAGATGAGGATGAATATAATAATATCTGATTTTTACCTCTTTTTTAACCTTTATAATTGGTTTGTTTGAAGAAGCTGACATTTATCAATCTTTTATTGATTACTTATAAGTCATTATTACTAAAAACATTTCTTTGGTTACCAGGTGATTAAAAGTCCTTTTAAATGTGAGCACGATTAAACTGCAGATGAAAAACGTTTTTCAGTAGCTTATTAAGACATACAACTGAAAACCCATGACTAATGATTAATTACAATTAATATTTGCAAACGAAAAAGATAACCAGCGCCCGGCAGGATTCATCATAGCCTGACAACTCTGAATTTAATTTATTACCTGGGTTGAAACGCATGCGCAAAAGATAAGTAAATAATGTATTAAACGTTCACTTTTAAAATAGAAAGTATTGTACCATAATAACGATGACGGCTCGTTTTCGCTTGTAAACGCTGGAGGGCGCTACTTATGAAAACTGATCTGAATCCAACCATTTCTCCAGCTGTTGTGCGTATCTGTCACGTTAAATCTTTTTAAAAAGCCAACTTCCTGTAAGTGCTTTCAAAACAAACGTCTGATCGGCGCCCCCCCACCGATACAGGTAATTGTTTGACGTGATTATGCTTTTATTTTAAATGTATGTTTTGCGCATCCGGCACGACTCGTGCTAACTCTGGCAAACTTAGCTACTATCTTCCAGCATCATCCAAACATTAGCTTGGCGAGTAGCCTTTTAGCTAGCTAAACTCTCCGTAAACTAATCAAAAATAATCTATGAGTCGCAGAAGAAACTACAGTTTAGTGGAAACGAGCCTGTCTCCCGAAGTCCACGGCGCCTTCATGGAGCCCCCCGGATCAGTGAGCCGGGCCGACGGCGATTTCCTGGAGCTGGAGCCCGACGAGGAGCTGCTCTGCTCGGTCAGCGACATCACCGAGCACCTCGGCAGAAACATCACCGTGGTGCTGGAGACGGCGCTGTCGGAGATCCGCAAAATGGTCAGCATTAGGATCAGGGTCCTGAAAATGGAGCTGCGCGAGAAAAGCGAGGAGATCGAATTGCTGAAGGCGAGGCTGGACATGGTCCAGAGGGACGGTAGGGACACGTTTCCCGGGGCTGCGACCGCGGAACCGTCCGCAGAGGCGGGCTACAAGAAGCCCGACTTCGGCTCCGGAGCCAAGCACAACAACGCCGACCCTAGGCGAGCCAAAGCGGCCATGCCCGGCGTGAAGAAGGAGAACATAGACGCTATTTGCGACTATCTGATGAAGGACAAGAACTCGAGGGGCTGCGGGGACATGGACGGAGACCAGAGCGGCCAAGCCGGCGGCGAGAGGGAGGCTCGCCCCGACCAGCAGGAGCCGCACTCCCTCAACCTATGGCCTGACGGCTCCGGGTCCGGGCACGGGGACTCCGAGTCCGCCGCGGATGACATCTTTGGCATGCTCCCTTCTGGCAGCAAACGGATGTATGACTACGAGTGGATAGCACCCATCGAGTACTCCTCAGACCTGAAAGGTAAACACTCAGCGATCAGGTCCTGCACGACTGCAAACAAGCGGTGCACGGTTCTGGTGGAAGAGCAGTGCAGACTGGCACGAGCACTAAAAATACTTTGAATACACCAAAGTTATGAGATGTGTCACAATCTGACCTGATCTCTGTTTTTGTCCCGTATTTGGATTGTAGTATCAAATCTTATTCATCAATCAGTTAATACAATAAAAGAAATATCTGTTAAGGTAACACACAAATATAGTAAGTATCAAGCAATCCATCCAAGTGAGTGTGTTGCACAAAAGCCACAAGAGAGGTTTAAATTAGTCTCTTGCACCAACTTGCATCAGTCTGCATGTTTTAACTGATGTCTCGTGTCAGCTTGTCATTATGGCAACCACTAGCTGTATTTCCCAGAGTTCAACTTTCCTCTGCAGAGCGTTCACGTTTTCTTCCTTTCCGTCTGATCGCACGTTTTGCAGTCATGAAGGAGTCGGAGTGCGAGAACACCCTGACCGGCGAGACGGACAACGACGACGAGGACGAGCCTCCGAGGGGGGACGGGGGCGGCGGGCTCGACCAGGCCCAGGTGCCGCTCTCGCACGTCCAGCCCCCCGACTTCCCCATGGAGCCCCAGGGCTCTTCGGGGGAGGGAGGGAGTCCCCTGGAGGGCAGCACGGAGCGGCCCGAGGCAGGTGGGTGAGAACGGGGAGGAGGGGAGCGGAATGATCGTAAGGACCTACACAAACAAGACGTGAAAGTGTTACAAACTGTCACACTTCAGAGCTGCACCAACACTCACCCGAAGACAAGTCCTCGCTCCTTTGTAAGAGTTCCAGGCCGCTGACGCCCCAAGGTCCGAGTGGTACCGAGGTTCAAAACCCTGTCGTGCTATTCTGTGAGGAAACCAGCTTCAGGAGAATCTCAGAGGAGACCCGGCGATCTGCGACCCGATGATGGAGGATCGCCCCTTTTCAGCGAGGAAGAAAGAAGGAAGACGGCTCTGACGTGATGCCAGATGAACACGCCTGCGCGCACGCTCCACAGAAAAACTTCAGCGGGATTTGTAGAAATACTTTAACAATACACCGACATTAGTTAAACACATCAGAGTGCACCCTGCGGCACAGGATATGAGCCTTTCTCGAGGCGCCGTGTCCCCACCATGAGTCAGCAACCACTGGACCTGTGGAGTGAGGCACTAACTTTACATAGTTGTGAGTGTGTCTGGGAACACAGCATCTGTCAACAGGGAGCTGAAATGGTAGCATCGTAGTTGTGTTAGCATGCATGGTGAGTTTTATGTTGTTTGTGATGATGAATTGTCAGGCTCTTGTTGGCGTCACCTCCTGCGTGAGGTAAACACCAATCAGCGTCAAGCACCGCCCAGTGGTTTTTCAGTGCTGCAAAGAAGTACCTTACCTGGAGGAGGAACTTATTTCAGCCCAGAAAAAGACCCGTAAATTGCCTCTGGTGAGGACACACGCAAAGGTTCCGGTCTGGAAAACAGCCCCGTAGTTCCTGCGGTGGGATCCTGCTTACTGTATAATATTGTATTTGGTGTTAATGTTACATGAGATCAAATGCCCTCTTGCTGTTTTTCAGGTCAGCAGTTCCCCAGTCACACCTACATCTGCTCTCTGTGTGGAACCTTCTGCCCCGACTCTGTGTTCCTGGAGGAGCATATTAAACTGATACACGCTGACTCTGCCGGTGCCCAGACCCTCCAGGCCCTGCAGTCCACGTCCTCCGCTGCACCCGCCCTTCTAGACGGCAGCGGTGACTCCAGGAGGGGCGAGAGGGGCAGAACGAGGACGGCGCGAGACCGGGGGCCGGCGGCGTCAGCCGGGGAGCCGGGTCTGTGAAAAAAGAGATTAAAATCGAGGGGGGGTACGAGTGCGGGGACTGCGGCCGCCATTTCAACTACCTTGGCAACCTGCGGCAGCACCAGCGCATCCATACTGGAGAGAAGCCCTTCATGTGTCCAGAGTGCGGCGAGAGGTTTCGCCACGCGGCGCGGTTAAAGAGCCACAGACTGGTGCACAGCGGTGCCCAGAGCCCCTTCCCCTGCCCCCAGTGCGGCAAAGGTTTCTCCGTGCTGTCTGGACTCAAGAGACACCAACGGGTGCACACCGGCGAGAGCCCGTACGCCTGCCCTCAGTGCGGCCGGCGCTTTAAGGAGCTCGGGAACCTGTACACCCACCAGAGGATCCACAGCGGGGCCACGCCTTACTGCTGCCAGCAGTGCGGACGCAGCTTCCGCCACCTGGGAACCTATAAAAGCCACCGCTGCACGCCGGCGCAGTGACCAGCGGATGCGAGAACCGTAAAGGACGTGATGCTGACTCTGAGGTGTGTGTCATTCATTGTGTGGCGCTGGGATGCCCCTGTGGGAGGCGCTCGTCATGCGGAGAACGGGGTCGGGGTTTTTTTCTGAGAAGACGCCCGCGCTCTCACGTTCTGTCACGTTCAAGGCGTTTCTCCTCAGGCGGCGGGAAGCGCTGCGTCATCGAGCTTGAACGACCCCGTGAACAGTGGTTTGAGTCTCAACTCAAGGTCCGCTTACTGGCTGCGAAGCTTTCAGCGGTATCATGCAGTCTTCCTCAGCGGATGGATCCATTAATGACTTCAACACGGTGAAGAAGTTCAGCAGGTTTTTAGAAAACCGCTGCTGCTAACAACCTCCAGTTCTGTTGCGACTGCCATCCGCTGATGGAAACTGTGTTCATGTGGGCGAAAGCTCCGGAACACGCTCCTCAACTCAAGTTGAGATAGTTGGTGCCAAAAAATGTATCAAGCTGTATCAATTCAGGCTGTCAGAGGTGTTTTTGGTCATCACGAGGAGAGGTGGATCCAGGTCTGCGACCCGAGAGGAAGACCTTCTTGCTGAGGACATAGGACTATAACAGTGGTTTTGCGCATTTCAGCCCATATTTTTCGATATACTTCAAAGGATAATTCATGAATCGGTGCAGGGGTGGTTCTTTCATTATTTTGATTCAAAACCAAATCAATTTCTGCGAGGGAAAACAAAAAAGCGGCACAGATCGATTGCTCTGGTTTGGAAATGGAATAATGGAAGAACAGCTAATTAAGCTGTTAATTACAGCTTTGGTTTTGTTGTCATATCTTTGTCCGTCCTCATTACTTTGTACTCACTGAGGTGACAGTTTGTCCGCTCTTATGCAAACCAGGTCGAAGGTCGAGTGATTGACCAAGTTTCAGCACTGACAAGTCTTTTAATGAACCTGTTATCTTTGATTTGCTAGAACAAACACATGAACACAGATGGCTCACTGTTAGCCAGAGACAGGATGATCCCATCCACTGTCGCAGATAATGCATAAATACTTCATGGATATCGGACTGGTGATCCCTGTACCAGCCCAAACTCCCCAGTCTGCCTTTTATGAATTGAATTGAATAGCATACCGAGGTAAAATGCTATGCCGTGTTGACATTTTAAGCCCATAGTCAAATAGTTCATTAATCAACAGTGAGTCATCCTCATTCTCTTTGAGTTCATTTGTAAAAATCTACTAACTATAGTTAAAGATGTTCTCATGTGCACTCAAGCTTTTTTCAAAACATTAAAAAAATCGCCACAGAAATTTTAACAATATATCCCAGGAAAACGATGTGGCCCAGCTGTTCCTGCCGTGTTCCCACATCTCAGAGATAATATGGGTGAGCTCAGTGTTACCAGAGCTGATAGAAGCACTGAGCCGTCTTCAATCCATTTGAGTTGTCTGCAGTTTTTCATATCACAGCGAAGGGCAAAGAAAACACAGTGGTGTGATTGGATCACGCTTGTGCATCACTTTTACAACTTGGAGGATTCAAGAGTAACATGTGTATGATTTAAGAAAAGCAAGGTACAGTTAAATGATCATTTGACAACGTTTTCACACCAACGCACGTTGGACAAGTGTAACAGGAACTCCCACACAGAAATAATGAAGTAAGTTGCTTTCCTCCGGAGATTTCTGGGCACCAACGAGAAGAAATTAAGGACGCTTGATGAAACGCAGCAGTGGGAACACGTGAGCTGGTCCAGATGGATTGTTCATTGATTGGCTGAGCCTCCAGGATGCCTGTCATGACCTCACCCTGTGGGGATGGATGGATGTGTTAATGTAGTAGTGGAACATGTGGACAAGCGCTTCTGGGTCTTGGCGACTGACTCTCACCCTGATACTGCTTGGTGCTACGCATACAGTGCTTATATCAATTTTAATCAGTGTAATCTAATGCTACACACTATATTATGGTTATTTTACATGTTTGCCTGTATGACAACTATGAATTGTGTGATAATAGGGAGAGAAAAAAATACCAAGCGTCTTGTGGGTTTGCTCGTTTGATCTCATTCAGTGAAAACACTGACCTGCCGAATTCAAGCCCACCTGAGAAGTTTGTTTTTTCGGTCTCAGCGCTGTGTGGAAGACTAAAAGTGAGACAGCAACTTGTCCAAACCTGTGGAAGTGAAACACTAACCGTTGACAATCTGCTTTCTAATAAAACAGTTGTCTGAAAGTCATGAACGTGTGTGTTTTGGTGTCATTTTAGGACACAAAGTCTTGATCTGTTAACCAAGACAAGGAGCAGATGGCAAATGAAATGTCAGATTCATGTGTGTGTATTTATTCATATGATTTCTTATGTCCTAATATTTATGGAATATTGAGCTTTTTTGGACTCCACAGTGTCCACACTGTCAGACGGTCTAAAACATATGACATCATCGTACTGTCTGTGGACATACAGCCAAAGGGACAAGAAACATGAACGTTCGAAGGGGCAGTCGTACATAAGCATAAATCATTTGTACCTTGAAGTGACTAATTACCTTCATCCATTTTTCCATGATGTGTAGCCAATCGAGAGAAGTATGATCTAATCATTTGTTGGCATGAATGATTAATTAAAGAGAGCGCATTAATAATTAATGCATGCACATTTACCTCAGTCTTTACCACAAATGAATAATTTGTGCACACAACTGGATCATTTGTTCCCTCAAACAAATCATTAGTGTAAATGAATTGATGAGGTACATATCATAAACTTTGGGACATAGTATTCTCGTACTGTCTATCTAGGTAGGTAGATACTGTATATAACTTTGTATGGGGCAGTACTAACGGCCTGGAGTTCATTGTTGTTCCATTGGAAGAGTTAATCCAGCCCTGACAGCCAGGTACATTACAGCTGAAAGCAAAGGTTCTTTCATTAACCTCCACCTGGCAGAAAATAACATCACATGTAATTATGCAAATGCACAGAGGCCATTGGTGTCTCCACACTGAATGCAAATTTTTCTCCACAGAAATCCAGATTGGGTCTAAAGACAGAACACACACGCAGCACTGAATATTTGGTGCGCTGCACTTGGGATGACTTTCTGATGCTTTGTACATTTGAACTGGAGGGGGCGCCGCTCGTCCACACAAAGGCCTGAGAGCAACCGCTCTGTGTGTGTTGATGTGAATTCATTACATACGCACACTGTTACTGTGCTCTTACAGGTCTATGGAACTGCTGCTGGTGGTCCTCACATGAAAAAATCACTCATTACTCAGACTTATCATCACACCAGTAGATGTAGATGAGACTCGACTGAACAGCCAATTAAATAAGAAAATAAGGGCTCATTGCAGCTTTACGCTAGAATAAAATGGAGAAAAAAAAAGAAATTCAGGGTAAGTGGGGATGTGAACAGATCATGTGATGATTACATGGATCACGGGGTGCTAAATAAACCCCCAGCTAAAAGTGAACAGGAGCAAATGAGTGTCATGTGACTTAAAACGCATGCAGCGATTGGAGCCAGGGTGCACCATCATGTCAACATGCTACGCTAGTTTGAGAAATGCTACAGTGCTGGCCTTTATTTCACTGACATTCAACTTGGATCAGTGTTTCTGTGTGATATACATTTTGCAGTGGCGGCCCGCCCAACAGTGTACTCTCCAGCCATGCTAGCAGCCACACCGTTGCTAACGTTGCAGCTAGCATACTGAAACATTCCCAACTGCCATGCTTTTTATTGTCACATGGTGATGACAAACTAATGTCTCTTATGGGGCGTTTGTGTTAATATAATTTATGCTAGCGGGTCAATAATCCCTTGTAAATGTGTAATGTGTAAATATAAAACACAAAAGCTTTAACCTCACAAATAGATCTTGAAAAATACAAAATGGAGCTACAAATACCCTCAAATAAAATATACATAGAGTATATCAGTAAATACCTTCAGTTCATTAACAAATTAATAAAAAAAAAATTTGGAATGTCTTTCTGACATTTGCAAGTTTCAAATCGGCATTTGTAAGCCAATTTTTAAAGCATGAAATTAAAAAAGGCATTTGTGGTGTATCAGTGGCAGAGGAAGAACCTTTACATCCTTTAAATATGCAACATGTATATTTTACATTACTACAGCCTACTTTTCCAAAGCTACTTTCACATTTTTTAGATGGATTTCCTGCCTTCCAGGCAGCCTGTGCTATTAAAATCACTTGTTTCCGATAGGTAATCTATCACAGTGACCTTTTCATCACATGGTTATACAATAGAGAGCAGGGGCTGATTTAAAAGCTATTGGTGCATTCAGAAACACACTGACATTCAGGCCTTAAGAGCCAACTGCTGAACAGTGACCTTTTTAGTCAGAAACGGTCTGAATGATTTTTCCTTCTCATACACTGTCAGTGCCTACATGTACCAAAGGGCTTTGCATGGGAGTTTTCTGAAAGTTTGACTTGCTGTTTCTGTGTCGGCAGATTGCCCTCCTCCACTGATCTTTCCATCCAGCCATGACGACCTATTACAGTTACAGAGACTGTGTGAAGGTAGTAGCCAGGAGCCGGTGGTTTGATCCCACATGTTGAAACCTCCTGTGGCAAAATGCTGAACCTCTAAATTGCTCCTGGTGGTTGCACATCTGCGAATGACTGGCTGGATGGCAGGTTTTACTTGAAAAGCTCTGAGTGGTCAATTAGATTAGGAAAATGCCATATAAGTGAAGACCATTTACCATTTAGCATAGAGCCGTGTATGGGCACCCTCAATGTTACATGGTGCTGCTGGTAACACTACGTTCTTACCCATGGACTATCTGATGTCTTATGCTTCCTGTGCTAGATGCAAATCTAATAGGACACATTTCAGTCCGTGTGTATGACCAAAAAAGTGAGAATGTGAGATTTGTTTTTTGTGTTCTTTTTACACATTTGCATTTTCATGCAAATATATAGAACAGAGCGTGGTTGAGAGGGATTTTTTCACACGCTGGTATACCTGAAGAACAAGTAGAGAGCAAGAGAATGACACCAGACTGTCCCTAACTACCACTGTACTGCAAAGAATATACAGATTGTGTGCAATTCACATGCACACACATAGACACAGATTTTAATCATAATCCCTGCCATCAGCCACAGATGGTCCCCAGGTTTCTTGTCAGTCCAAATGGTGGTCCCTGGGTCAAAATCAGTGGAAAAAACCCATTACAGACAATCATTTCCATTAAAAGTCCAAAACCAACAATGTGTGTCTGTGTCTACACTTCCTGACATCCCAGCCCTGTCCAAACCCCGTCTGAGACCGAGAGTGTCCAAGTATGGCACATATGATTTCATGGAAGATTGAGAGAACTCGGATCAAATCATTATGACGAGCCGGTATTCTGCTCCAGAGAAGCAGGGGGCAGACTGTAATTATTCATAACCCTGTCATCTCCAGAGCACATGTTAATTAAGTATTTTTCTGCCAGAGCAAGTTAATTGTAACCTCAACAAAAGAGAAGCAAAACACAGTATTGAATAACAAACTGCTGCACTCGAGATGGCAGGATCAAAAAATTGAATCGCAACCGCGGCCCGTGTCCCCGTGTGCCCGACTCGAGCTTAGGGCAGCGGACAGAGAAGACACGGCAGACAGTTCCGGGAGGGAGACTCTCACATTGTTGCTTTGGGCTTTCACCCAAACAGGAACAAGTAGTGCATTTGTCTGGGATTATTTTGAGCGGCGGATTGGGACACATTTGGCCCTAATCCTTGGGGGACACGATACCCATACACAACAATGGAGCTCTATGGCACAAAAGGCTTCGGATTCACACACAGTACTTGTTAATAGGACATAATTATTGTGGGTTTTGCTCTGCACATGGGATTGGTTAAACAATAAGAACAATAACTCAGCCTTTAACGGTGTAAGAAGGATAAGCAGAAATAGGATTGTCTGAAAGTGAAGCCTGGGTGATTTATTGCCTTATTGAAGGTGACTGATCAGAATGTTTTGTCCAGCAGAGACACACAACATATTATGATTATATCAGCCTATACGCATCACTGCGTATAGGCAGTGATCAATTCAGTTCAACAAATGAACACAACGTATCTCATTTATCTGTGCAAGAACTGAGAGGAAAACAGAGACCCACCCTGAGCACGTTACCAGATACAGTCAGCGAGCATATGCAAACCAAGCACTTTATTAAAAACACCTGCACAGCTGATTATTACAGTACCCAATCATGACCCTCAGTCATTTCCCAGTGTCTCCTCCCCCATGTGTGCTTCAGTCTCCACAGGTGCAGCGTTAAACTACCTGGCACACCTGCAGCTCATCACTCATCATGCACAATACAAATAGTCCGGTTCCTCTCCCTCTCATTACCAGATAGTTGTGCTGGCTTTGTGGTAGCTCTCAACTCCTTCCAGGGACGTGTTGTAGTTCATGATCGCTTGCTTCTAATTTCTAACTGGATTGCTCTCACCTGCGTTCTCCTCTGCTGCTGCTTAGCTACCATGAAGCTTCATCGGCCCAGTCAGCCTCCTGTGGACTTTCACCGCCCCCCCCCTTCCAAAAAGACTCTTACTCATTGAACACTTTGGACCCTTCATACCAATCAGTCATTGTCATTGTCGGAATGCCACAGCTAATCACATCCTGACCCCAGCTCCACAATGAAACACCCAGCAGGATGCATGTGCAGTTTTGAGTCATCAAGCTTGCTTGTTCATTTATGGACAGTTGCAGATTTCCATTGCTGTCTCCATGACAGAGGCAGGAGGCCCTCAGCAATAGCATTACAACCATGTCAAGACCATATTTTCATTTGTTGTATTGCTATGTGGAAGAGTTGGGCATGGCGGGAAGTGACTGAATAAACTGACAATCTGGATGAATTTACTGCAGTTTTGTGCTGCTGCAAGGCTTTTGCAGGGATTGGATAATCAGCAACAGGCTTTTCAGGTTCAGGTTGAGCTGTGGGATGGAGTGTGTCCTTGCTCTTCTCCATTTGTGGAGCGAAAGTAAATATCTTGTTGGAGTCAGGACTCCAACCAAATTAGATTACAATCGTTTTGGTGTTTACACAGAAGGTCTGTAGGTGCCTGCAGCAGGTAAATCATCACCGGCTGCCACTGAATGAGATGGGTTTCCTTCCTCTCATCTCAAGCTCTAATAAAAATACCCGAGCATATTTCCACTGATTGTTGTTCATGAACCCATGAATGTCTCTGCTTTTGTCATGCCACCTCAGTGATGCAGCAAGCTTCCGCCTTGTGACATGCGACGAGATAAGAGGCAATCATCCCATGTCTCTCTTTATAGATTTTGTTACCGAGCATGAAGCCAAGCTGCAGGAATTCACCAGAGGTCAAAACACAACTGGGGTGACGTCTGAAGAAGAACTGGACAAACATCTGTGCAGATGTGCCATTACCTTGAAGGCAGAAGGTGTGACTTTCTACTGTTGGCAGCAGTTGCCAGGGGAGTGATAATGGGTTGTTGGAATCTGTAATTTTATGCAGGTTGCGTGTCTACCAAACAATTATAAGCTGTCACACACACACACACACACACATCCTTAAGGCAGAAATGATTTAAGTAAGTTCATCTGTAACCAGATACATATTATGTTTTAATGCCAACACATGACTGTCAGCCACACGGTGTGCAGCTCTTTATAATAACATGAGTAACCCCTCCTGTCTCCCACTGTGCAGGAGGTTGCATTTTCCATTCAATACCAATCTCTCATTAGTTACATGTTATAAATACATTGTATTGCTATTATGGGAGAGCAGAAGGTCAGTTACTAACTTTAAAGCTCCAATATGCAACACACACATGAAAACTTCAATGAATACATACAGTGATTGACATTATCAGTCTGTTTCCTTGGCTTGTTCTGCTGGGACTGGGTCACCACTTTCATAGCAACACCGAGCATATTATTTTGACAAACTAATCTTTCTTTAAGGTTTACTTTCCAGCCTTTTCTGGACCTTTCTTTTTTCCAAGTGCACAACAGTCCTTTTAAGGAAGAAAAAGGTCTGGACCAATATAATCCAAGAATGGGTGCCATACTCTGTAGAACTGATCTACACTGTTGGTAAGATATTCTAGAGGGATCAGTTCAAAAATTATTTTGCGCCAACAACAGACAGAAGGAACCTTGTCACTGACCCATTGCAATAGGATATTTTTCCTAACTGCAAATGTTAAAATATTATACAATGTTTTGTTGGCCGCTGTTTTCAAATAGTCACTTGGAAGACCGAGAATCGGGGACATAGGGTCCATTTCTATACTGACATGAAAAATTCTCTCCATTTCACTTATAATTTCAACCCAATATCATTGAAGTTTATAACAAGACCAGAAACAATGAGTTAAAGTTCCCACATCAGTTTTACACTTGAGACACAGGGGGAAAGAGAGCGGTTGAATAAATGCCTGCAGTGAGGGGATATATGTAATCTGTATAAAATCTTAAATTGCATTGCTCTTGTCCGAGTGCAAATTGAAATCTCTTTTGCAAGAGACCAAATGATATCCCACTTTTCTTCATCTATGGTCACAGACAGCTCCTTCTCCCACACACCTCTGACCCCTGCATATCAGTAGTGGAAAAACCATTAAGTACATGATAAAATGAGCTCAGAGACACTTTCAGTTGTTATTGAAACAGAATTTTCTCAACAGCAGATACCTCTGGACTATCAAGAAGGGTTGTGCTATGAATGATATAATGCCGTATTTGCAGAAAACGAAAGAAGTCTTGTTTGGCCAAATTGTAATTATTAGTAAGCTGTTCAAACAACATAAGCTTACCATCTGACAGAAGGTCACTGAGGGATTTAATATTTTTATTAGACCATTGTCAAAAACCAGGGTCCAAGGAACCAGGGGAAAAAGCAGGATTATTTATTATTGGGGTGAAAGGTGATGTTCCCTCAAGACAGCAGACAATGTCTCAATATCCTTTCTGGACCTTTCAATTGCAATTAATAATCTTCCACCAACCCTGACTCCTAGAGGCTACTGCATGTTTATACACTGCACATTTGCAACAGCAAATGCTTGCCCAGTGTGTGAATTAATATTCCCTCATTGTGTTAATAGGAAATGTAATACAGTTCGCATTGAATTTCCCCCTGGCTGTTGCTCCTGTGATGTTTGTCTGGAACTGCTTGTTACCTGGAGAATCATATACTGACTGAATTTAATTCTCATGCCAGCAAGAAATAATCCTTTTTCTTTTCATCACCCCTCTGTTGACAACCGAAACTTCAGGGGTCTTTCAGGGGCTGAGACTGAAAACAAAAAAGGAAAACAGAAAATCTGAAAAACAACAAACAGCCTTTTTCTATTTTCTGTTGGTCACCAGTGATTCAAGCTACTTAGCTTACGTGTATTGAGTCTATTAAATGATCAAAATCCTATTTGTTCACTGTGGAGCCAATGATTTGATGGAGGTTTGTAGCGTATGAGCCCATGCTGAGCTGATGATGTCAAGAACCCTGCTAGTCCAGTTATCAGTTAAGTGTGCTGCCTCTAACTGTCAGGTTCTGGTCTGCTTCACCCTCTTTCACAGTTGCAGGCCTCTGTGACTCAGCCTGGTCTCTGTGGACTCACCTATGGAATCCGATCACCAATCCATTTACGCCGAGTTTATTCTTCTCCTTCCTCCCACACTTCCCCTCGACCTCATGGATAAGCCAGCCATTAAAGAACCCGAGCGATCCTGAACTCTTTCCTGGCGCCTTTTGTCTGCCACACTTGGAGTCCATTTTTGTTAATTACAAGCCGTGCGGCTTCACACCAGCTGGTCGCAGGAGCTCCTCTCTCAAGTCCAAACTCCAAACGCTCACACCATTAACTGTATGGAGAAAGGCCTCTGGCTTCAGGCTATAAAAAAGCAACTTGTGTATTTGATCTTCCAGCCTCTGAATGTGTACAGGTGCTTGACGTTGACATGACATGTGAGTCAGCATGTCCAGTGACGCTGAAGCTCCCAGCTGGATCTGTCAGCACCAGCCGCCACTGGAACACGCTGTATACTGTAGCCTGCACTCTACAGTTCGTTGCATAATGCGCACACCTGCTCTCCCCCACACTGACCTCGCTGGGCGTCATACAGAGACTCTTCGATGAGACTGAACTTTACATGTGTTACATGTTCATGGCCTTTGGCGCAGCCTTGGACGTGCGCCGGGGCTTTTACTCTCTATCAGCAGCCACAGGTCTCACCCTTCCACCTCCACTCTTCATTCAGCTGAGAATGGGATGTTTCTTGCCTCATCAGGCCCATGTGTATCAGCACTCCCTGCCCTGGACTGAAGAGTCACTACGCATCATGGGACTTTATTTTCATTCAGTCTGAAGAGATCTCTTTGTGAGTGCAGTGATGATGATTATTAGGACTGAACAATCCATATTACAGAGTAATGTGACCCTCCCAAAGATTGGCACTCCAGTGAAAGCCTCAGCAGTCATTGTGACTGGTGCTGGTTCTGCCCTGGATGGCATCCTCTGGGTGACACCTGAGCAAATAATGCAAAACAAACCCTCCTTCATAAACACTGCAATGATTAGTTTTTGCTGGTTGATTCAACTTTACTATCATTTTGGAGGCTGCATCAAAATATTAGAAACTCCTGTGGGTGTCTACGTTTACATGCACAGTTAAGTCAAGTGGACTACGTGATCTCACTGGACTGAAGTCCTTGTCCCCTTATTCTGTACATGCACTGCCGGAAATCTACTTAGTGACAGAAGTATGTCCAGTTGACGTTTTGTGTGAGGGACCAAAAAATCAGGAAAACAAGAACACGTTAGCTAGCAGCTAACTGTTAGCATGTTGAGTCATAAAAACATGGAGGACTTAACATCTCATCTACATTTTGCATCTACATTTCTCATCTACATTTTGCACATGCTGTATGCTATACATTGTATTCAAATGAAATTCACGCTATCCCACATAGTCATGGTGTTATTTGAAGGCGAGACGCGACTTAGCTGTTAGCCTTTTGTTAATGGCTTTACTATCCCTTGTATTTACAGTCTTACTTCAGCATTTGCCATCTTATTACTGGCTTCTTCTGTTATATTATATATTATTATATATATTTGATTTGTGGGGCGAGAAATGAGCCTGATTCCCAACCACATTATCTGTGTGTCTCACTCTGACTATGAAGAAGTTTGATTCAATTTGATTTCAGCTGGACAATGGTGGTTACATGCAACAAACATCGAAATTGGCCCGGCAACCATAAATGATTGCCAAAAGCTTCCCAAGAAATATCAGCTGATTTGGGTCAGATGGCCCCTCACAGTGTGAGTCTGAGTGACTTGAAGTTTGAAACAAAAAGACCCCACTTCCAAGTCCACGGTGAAAGATTTTTTGCGAATGTTCACAGTGTGAAAAGTAGCTCTAAGTGTTTGTGATGTCGCTTCCTCTTTCACTGTATTCATCTCACACAGCAATTAGAAGGAGATTCCACAGTAATTTATGCGCTGTAATCCACAGCATTGTCATAGATCTGGAAGGGTGTTGCAACACATTGTGCACTCCTAAGAGAAAAGAGTGTGATTCAACCAGGGCAACCTTTTGATGGAACGCACACCAGGAGATGGTCAGAGGTGTTCTCTGTAAGGCAGGGAAGTGAACTGAGAGGTGCTGAAAGATGCCCACTGTGGTGAAAAAAACATAACATCTATCTTCTCCCTTTTTCATCTAACTCCCGGAAAGAACCCATTTTCAGACAGAAGAAAGCGACAGTGTGTCTGTGAGCGAGAGAGATCGAGAGAGAGCGAGCGAGAGAGAGAGGATGTCAGCGGGCTACAAAACCCAGCATCTAACAGCTGCCGAGGGAGAGAGTGCAGGCTGAGAGGAGAGGCGGCGAGCGGCTCACAGATCCGCGGACGCTGACAGATGCGCAGCTGCCGATGGGCAGAGGGACGCAGAGAATCCAAGATTCTCACCTTCCCAGGAGGCGACAGTGGAACGGGACCCAATCCACTGGCCATTTTCACCATCCCAGCAGCATCACTGCAGCTACAGGCAGACGGTAAGTTCCAAACACACACCAGCAAGAATGAAAGTTCATCATTCCATCTGAGGATGAGGAAAATAAGCCTTCAGGTGATTGGTGTTTCCTTTTTTTTGTTTTCTATGGCGTTCGGTGATTAGGTGGCTCAGGGTAAATTCCTTTCGGGGGTCGACACCTTACCTGCAGTCAGCCTGAATGCTTTTATAATAAGCAGCTGTGTTTGCCTGACCTTCATCTTTTGCATGGAAGGAGTCATGCTAGATTTCATCAACTTATCACAGCCTGCTCCAATCAGGACTTTTTAAATGACAGCAAATGACAAGTCCTGTCCTGAGCTGAGTGATTGGTTTATCCATGCCTTTTCAGCATGCATAAAAGAACAGTTTTCAGGCACGGTGGGAGGGGGTGGAAACACGTAAAAATTGCATTTACCATATCTGCACTCAGATCAGTTTACATCGGTTGGACAATTAACAAATTATGGTGGAACTCTTGCACTTATAAACAATGATTATGGTAGAAGGGAGTACTGTTACAGTGCTAACGCCACCTTAATTTCTTTGATAAAAATCTGATCCTTCAATAAAACTAATAATTACTACATAATATGATACAATACATAATGTAAGTGTTTGCATCTTTGCAAGGAGCAGTGCATGTTACTGCCTCATCTTTGACTGAAGCTTGATTGAAGACACTTTTTGGTGAAACGATAAGTACAAATATTAATTCAAGGATTTTTTTAAATTTGAAAAACATAAAACATGCTGTTGTCTAGTATTTTTCTCATAACCGGTGTGCCCTCCTTGGGCTGCGATCCTAACAACCTCCAGCAGTGAAGCGGGAAGGACTGAGACTGTCCTCCAAAGAAGAATGATCCTTTCAGCAAGTGTTAATGTTCAAGTGACGACACCCGACAGTGGCCACGGTAATTATAAAATGCCGCTCATGATGTGAGATGGAGGCAAGGGTGTGAGGCTGCTGGGGTCCCTGAAAGGAGGAGGTCTGAGTGCACCCATGGCAACAAAGCTCTCTTAACCTCAACAAAGTGGCCCCTCTAACCCAAACCACAAGCTTACCTTAAACCCAATCAAATAGTGCCATCAAATCATAAAGCATAGCCATTTTGACACATGATGGCGTCCCAACAGGGGCATCTGATCAGGAGACACATTTGCATGTCATTGCAATTTCAAACAGCAATGAAAACTCAACGAGGCTCATTAACACCAGACGGCTGCTTTTTGGAGGGTGGGGTAGAGATTCAGTCCGACGGCCTCATCTGGAGCGTGCAGCAGAGTTCTGCGGCAGCAGCGGCGCTCTGTCATTTTCAGAATCACATCAGGCTCTGCAGTGCAGACAGGCAGGGGGTGAAAACAAACGGTCGGATGTCACAGTCGTCTTCTGATATTTGAGCTGACTGTTGGGAGGGATCAGATAATGTCTCCATCATCAGCGGGACTGGGTTCCATGCATGTCAATTAGCTTATTGACCGGCTGATCACTTGTATTGACTTGAGAGTCCCTGACAGTGATGAAGGTACAGTAAAGAGTACAAAACACATCTGTATGTTCCATGCAGTTATTATTATCATTCATTAGGACAAGTATATTTTCTGTAGATGGGGGTCTTACTGGTGTTAAGTTTTGATAATCCATCCCTTGCTCTTTTATTTTTGTATTTTTGCCGCAAACGTTTTTGATTTTAGAGTCTAAAAAGATACCAGCAAGCTGCATGTTCTCACTCCCGACTCATCACATACACATACATTCACTTTTTTGCCATTTTCATACCAGCTTGATTAAAGCTTGGATTTGCTTTGTGCTCACACAGTAGTTTTCTTACTTTTTTGCATTTGCTCTGCGATGTCGGCAGGGGAGGAAAACCGTGTCTGATGAAGAATGCAGCTCACTCTTACCTGTCAGCTGAGGAGAAGGTTTAAGGTTAAGTTGAGTCTCTCCATTCAATGGACTCAGGAGACTGCAGCAAATCAGCTGCACTGCTGAATTAAATTCACTACAACCAGAGCAAGCTAATTGAAACAGCACGTTTCAACGTACCCTTCCACTCCTCCGCAGCAGCAACAGCTCGCCAACGTTAACTGAGAAGCTAGCTAACTAACAGTAATATACGACTGGCTCAGTAAACATACACGCCAAGTTCCCAGTACCCCACCCCAAGAAATGTACTTATCGACACAAGTTTGTCCAGTTTACGTCGTGGACCAAACAATTGACAAACAAGTTAGCAAGTGACAAACTGGCGGCACGTTTACAGCTCGTTACAGTTCATATGTGCTGTACCACTCTGTGCTATTCCTTCTGCTTAAGGTTTTACTTTAGCAGTCGCCACCTTGCTACCGCCTTCTTCTTCTTTTCTGCATTTTGTGTGACTTCCGGAGCAAGAACCATGGAGCATGCGCCTATGCTATTTTGAGTCAGAACCTGATTGTCATTATTCCTTATGCTTGGCATAGCAAAATTGCATTCAAAATGCACTTTTGTGCATGGTAAGCAGCGTACTGGTTTGTTATAAATTAGGGCTGTACTTGAACTGGTAAAGTCATGCTGCTCATGCCACTGAATTCTTCCCTCTTCTCTCATTTATTAATGCATCAGCGTCATTGTGCCAATCATCCGGGTCTAAATCGCCTTATGAGACCAGGCTCAGGGACTAACAGCTGGTCTGGGTTTGCCAAAACTTCAGAAATACACCCAACAACTCCTCTGAGGCTCACTGTCTAACATGTTGTATAGTGCTTTCATGGAGGAAGTTATAAGTTGGACTTATCTACTTTGGTTTTACTGAATGTTTTTGAAAGTTCTTCGTTTACGATGGTGCTTTTGCTGTTACATTTTCCTTATCAGTGGAAGAAAAAAATCTTTTCACTCTCCCAGCTGCATGGAAATGAGCAGAGTGATTTGTTTAAGATGTAGGGAATGGTTTGTTCATATAGTATCAATACTTGGTGGCTCAGGGCACATTTGCCTTAGTACCATTACCTGCAGACATTATTTGATTTTTCTTTCCTCACAAACCATTAATAGCTCCCAGAAGGCTGCCTGCTGCTCTAACGGTGCTCCGACGAACCAAAAGGTATATTTTGTCATATCAAATGTTAAATTAGTCTCTGCAATTGCCTCCCAGTTAGAAAATGTCCCCCTAATTTCCTAATCACGTCAGCCGCTGGCGAGAGGTGGGAAAAGTGAACAGTGAGGGAGAGCGAGTGCTTTGAATCCCTCGTCCTCTCTTTCAGTTGCGTTCTCATTTCATATGACATATCTGCAGCTTACGGCCTGAAGCGCAGGCTGTAATTAAATTGAAAAAGCTCTGCGTTGGAGCCACTCTGTTCTGAGCTGAGGTGAATGGATAACACCCCACTACTATTAAGCACTGCATATAGGCGGGGTTTAATGGCTCCATTATCATAATTTATTGTTCTTTTATTTATATAATGCATGCAAACAGACGTGTTACTTTGTGCATAAAATGTGGGCTTTAGACAGTACAAGGAAATACTTTATTTTACTTTGTGAGCTTGACTCCATTAACACAACACTGTGACACTGAGGTTGGGTCCTCAGTTTCTGGGAAATTGCACATTTTGTCAGTTGTATTTACATGCAGCAATTTGAAGATAGAAAGAAAAGAAAAAAACTTTTTCAGACTAAGTGGGTCTCATGGAAGAAAATTTTTGTATTTTACACTCTTAATTTTCCCTTTGGTACCAGAACACTTACGTGGTCCAAGTTCGATTCCCAACAATGTTTACTGGACAAACTTAGTAAATTGCTTGTTTCAGCATTTCAGAATGATAAATAGAACAGACTGTTACACCAGCACAGGGGACAGATGCAAACACGAATAGATGAATTAGACAAATAGAAAAAATAAGCTTAATAAAACTTAATAAAAAAAATAAGTGCTAAGTTACCCTATAAATCAATACCATCTGTTCATGAATAGGACGTTTCTCACTATTCATTATAGTACATAGTGGGCGTCGGTCCTCTGCCCAGGCAGCCGCTGGAGTGTGTTCTGGTTCTGGAGGGAGGTGCACCACTTGGATCCCCTTGCTTGCTCTTTGCAGGGGACTCTGCAGCTCCTGTGAGACCAGTTTGAAGCTGGGAAGTACTCCAGTACCCTTAAGGATATGGTGCCGTCAATTAAGGCAGCTCGGGTGGGAGAGCTGTTGGTAGACTGAGGACAGCTGCTCTCAGTTTTTGAAGGGGTTTGCTTTCAATCACAACTCACTGCAGGGGTCTTTGTGCCCTTCCGGGTCCTGGGAGCTCTGTAGGACCCTCTTTTTTGAACCGCTGACTTGGTCAACATGAGTCGGCATGGGGTTGCTCCTGCACCCAAATTCTGATCCACAAGTTTAGACTCAGCTCCACTGCACAGCTCACAAATATATACTTTATAAAGCAGCTGGTCACTGAAGGTTACTCAAACAGGATTTTGTTTGGGATTAATTTCAGCAATGGATTCATCCGTATTTTCTGCCATCGTGAGCATTCGGGGCAGCAGGATAGCGTGTGTGGGACTGAATCAAATTAACTACAGTCCATGTGTTAACTTGAAGAAGTGGGCCGTGCCCAGGCGTGGGACAAGATAAGTACATGAATTGTGAACTCCATTGCTCTTTTCTTCAACAAATGAAGCCACATTGCTGGTAGTGATGCCGATTTTTGACGTACCAGTGAACTAGCTGCTGGACATTTGCCGCACCTGTTGGACTCAGCACATACGCAGGAACTAGTTGAGCATCTTGCTATACTAGTGATGTCACGAGTTTGATTTTTATCCTCCAAAGATAAGTTTTATTCATCTGTTTGATTCCAGTCTCATTGTTCTGTGTTCATTATTAATGCTTCACTTATTAAGCTGCTTAGCAACATGTTGTTAAAGTAAATATCCTAATTTATCATCAAGTCTATGTTCAAAACATCCCTGAACTGAGAGCTTATTGACTCCTCATTTTATGGCTGATTAATTTGGTTTAATCACTTTTCCTTCAGCAGAAGCAGACCCTCCACTAATGGAACCAGAACTCATATGCTTTTATCTGTTGACTGAATAGGTCAATTTCTGAGCAATATTCATACAAAACACACAATAGTCATGGTACTCATGGTACTATTGCAGTAATATTTCATTTTTGTTGTGTCTTTTGCAGGCAAACACTGGTATGTTCATTCTAGCCAGCAGCACTAAAACAACTTTTCAGTTTCTTTTGAGAATTGTAAGAATTGTAGTGAAGTCCATTTATCAAATGTTTGCAGAGATCAATCATCAGAGGCATCACTTTCTCCAATATGTCAATGCTAAGTAGTTGTATATGAATATAATGTGTACTGGAGTAGCAAAGTGCTGCAATCCTACAAATCTGCCACTCATCAGATTATAGTCCTATGCTGCAAACAGGCCTAGCAATACAGCTGACGAGACGTTAACAGATGATAGTACAGGGGAGGCATTCAGTGACATGTCAGCAGTCACAACAGATAAGACTTTCACTGCTTCTAATTGTACACCGTGTGTTGGCCCTTATACACCTCAAAAGAATGGGAATCATCTGTTATGCCCTGTGGGTGTGAAACTGTAGGTTGCTTTAGTAATAAAGAGGATAACATCCTGTGCTGTGACACTGTCCTCAGTACTCTCACTATTGACTAAGTTTCCCTCTATCTAAAATTTGCATCATAATAACTTCAGTGTGGAGGGACAAGGTGAGGCTAAATTATAATTTTACTGAATTAGGTTTTGAAGTGTGACACTTTGGTACACGATAATTAGTTTTCCTCAGTTTTAGGGTTGAATACATTTCCAAACAAAGGAGGGTGTAGGGTATCTGTTGGTTAACCCAGGGCTAAACCACGTATACAATCCACACTCAACTCCTACACACCCTGGATTAAATGTATGTTGAAAATTATTGTTTCCAGTGTAAACTGCAGCAAACAGCCACCCCCTGCTTGGACACAGCTGTACTTGTTCTGACTCAACTGACAGGAATAACAACTAACATATTTCACCAGTCGTCATGAAGTGTGTACAAATCAGCTGTTGTGCAACAACTGACAGATTTTATGAGCAGAACTGAAAGAACAGTTTACATGTTCATAATTTGATTTTATTTTCAAAAGGTAATTTACTTCAAATTTCCGGCACAGATAACCATGTTGGTATTGACACCAACGCTGGCTGCTGTCTGGTAAACATGAGGTCCCTCAACTCTGCAAGGTAATGTTAAAGATTCTCAGGGGTTCAGTTGTTTATAAAAAGTATGCATCACACTGCATTACGGTTGTTATTATTGTTTAAGCCCTCAAGGGAACCTTTACCGCTTGTTAAAACCACTCCACAAAGTGTGTTTCCTGTGTTGAAACACAACTCGGACTCACTCTGTTCTCTTTGGTTAAGTGTTATATGTATTTGAGTGTGTATTTCAACTCTTCAAAGTCTTAACACTGTCATGAGTGGTCTGATGACATGGAACCTTAAAAGGTAATAACACTGGAAATTTTTCCCACCTGCCATCTACCCTGTATCCATCCCATATAACACGACTCTCGCTTTAGGTTGTAGTTTGACAGTCACTTGTAGCGTCTGAAGCTAAGACTCTGTTGTTCTAATCAGAAAAATAAAGCTGTATGTTGTCTCTTCCAACAGGAGGTCAGTCTTTGCACAACCTCACAGTCCTGACAGGAGGTCTGGCTGCCTAAATAAGAGAAAGCTGTACTGAACAGTAATGCATTTAGAGTTAGTAGGGCATGTGCCTTATAACTGAAGTACGGTGAGTTTTATGCAAATGATGACAAGGGAGCCCCAGATAATTGGAAGATGTGTCTTTGGGCTCCTGGTAAATGCACTAGCATATCAGGCCAACAAATACAGTGGCAGGTCCTCTTAAGTATGACTCACTCTTACTTTGATGTTGTGCTTGATGTCTGTCAGAGACAAGCAAAGTGACGACTCTTTTTCTTCTCACAGGCGGTCGTAATTCCGGTCACGTAAAACAGGAGCATAATGTATCCTGAGGAGGAGCATCTGCAGGAACCTTGTGATTTCTCTGCACGGTGCAGTGGCCGTGAGAGCCCAGCCCAGCTTTAAACGCCCACTTGACGTGATTCACCCTGCTGTCGGGCCCCATTCCAATCTATAGAGGGAGGGAAGAAGGTCTAACCCTGCTCTGGCACCCTAGACTCTATACAACCACCAACAAAGGAGCACCAAGATGTAGAGTAGGTGTCTTGAGAGCAATTGCTACATACCATGTTTTTCTAAAGCTATATAGGAGGAAATGAATGATCAAGGCTGATTCATCTTCACAATGACATGTTGGTGACAAGAAAAGACACAAGAAACCCAGGAAAATTAAGGACATGGACAATGGACATTCTCTCCTTTCTTGGATGACAAGAACACATAAAATATACATGTATGGTTTTGTACTATGAACACAATCCTCTACTGTGTGGATTGTTACGGACAAAAGAGCTGAAGTCGTGACAATACCTCCAGGTTAGCTATTGTTCAACCAGCTTTTGTAAGTGAACGCAATCTCTGACAGGGATTTTTTTCAATCACATGATCCTGGGATTCACTGTAGTATCTATGAATGCTATTCACACCACTCTTCAACTTATATCAAAATTGTATTTGGTCGGTATGCAGTGAACCATGGCTCCCGTGAAGATCAGCAGCATTTATGGTATTTGGGACAGCTTTTATCATCATAGCTGTGGCTGCTTGACGAAACAGAGTCATGAAATAAACCACAACAAAATCATCACCTTACCAGTGTGGACCAATGTGGGAGCGTTTCTTGCAGGGTTGGATCTTTTGCACTTTGGCCCTCTGTAGCTCTATTGGCTAGCATCATTTAAACTTAAAGTTTGCATATACATCAAAAAGAGACAATGGATTTCAATGGGAGCCAGGACTATGGGTCCTATCCAACTGGCCTGCCCTATAACACCAGCATGGATTATGAGGACTACTACCAGGATCCCGACGCCAGTAAAATCATCATTCCCTCCATCTATGCTCTGGTCTGTTGCGTAGGTCTCACTGGCAATGCCATGGTTATCTATGTCATTCTGAAATATGCCAAAATGAAGACAGCCACGAACATTTATATCCTCAACTTAGCTATCGCAGATGAGCTGTTCATGTTGAGTGTTCCTTTTCTGGCCACATCAGCTGCTGTCCGTCACTGGCCCTTTGGCTCGCTGATGTGTAGGTTGGTGCTGAGTGTGGATGGCATCAACATGTTCACGTCCATCTTCTGCCTGACCGTGCTGAGCGTGGACCGTTACATAGCAGTTGTCCACCCGATCAAGGCCGCCCGTTACCGCAGACCAACTGTAGCCAAAGTAGTCAATGTGTGTGTGTGGGGGCTGTCGCTCCTAGTCATCCTGCCCATCATTATCTTTGCAGACACTGTCCCAGCACAGGATGGTGCCGTTGACTGTAACTTCCTGTGGCCTGAAGCAGCATGGTCAGAAGCGTTTGTGGTCTATACCTTTCTGCTGGGGTTTCTGCTGCCGGTCGGAGCCATCTGCTTATGCTACTGTCTTATGGTGGCCCGGATGCGAGCGGTGGGGCTAAAAGCTGGCTGGCTTCAACGGCGGCGCTCGGAGAAGAAGATCACCCGCATGGTGTTGCTGGTTGTGGCAGTGTTCGTCCTCTGCTGGATGCCCTTCTACATTGTCCAGCTGGTCAGCGTTTTCCACCGGCCCCCAGACCCCATGATCACACAGCTCTTTGTTATCCTCAGCTATCGCCAACAGTGGCGCTAATCCCATCCTGTACGGCTTTGTGTCCGACAACTTCCGGCGCTCGTTCCAGCGCATTGTGTGTTTCCGGTGGCTTGAGTCTGGGCTGGATGCGGAGCAGGTGGATTACTGCGCTGTAGCCTTGAAGAGACAAGCAACATGTGGCCCTCTGGATTTTCCCAAGGACTGTTTGGCTTCTGAGATGGTGTTTCGCAATGGGACTTACACCTCCCGTACCACCACAGTGTAACATTCAGCTAGAGGGGGACCTAAAACAAGGAGTGCCCACAGCCTAAAGAGGAGTTTCTTAACCTTGTGGTTGCACAGAGGGGATAAGTTGACATTACATGTGATAGTAAACTACATACTGTAGGTTTACAAATACATCACATAGCAAAAGTATCAGCAATTCTATATAATATTCCCTGGAGTGTGCCACCCAAAAATGGACATAACAGCCTGTAAACCCTCTAATATCAGGCATCATTAGAGCACTGAGACAAAGGCCACAACACTGAGGAGCAGCTACTGGATGAGCTGTAAATATACAGTGTAACAGCCAGTCTGGCTGGCTGACATGTTGGAAGAAAATTATGTATATACGCAACTGTAAGGACTCTGTTCATATTCCACTTTAAAGTGGGCAAGGGCGTAGAGCACAGCTGAATGTTAGCACAAATTGATAATACTGTGATGTGACTTACAAGCAGATTTCATTCATTCATTCATTCATTAGAAAAACTATCATAAAAACTATAATTTAAGATTTAAAGAATCCATTCTTGTGACCAGTAGAACCACCAAGAGCCCCAAATTCTACAGTTAAATCAATGTGTTTCAAAACTGAAACTGAAATGTAAATTTTTTCATCAATGAGGCGGAGGTGGTGTTACTGAATACTGATACTGATACTGGCTTGGTTTAGGGCCGTCACTCTGCTGCTCTTAGTTTGTCTTTTTAAATAGAGACAATATTTTCACTGAAAATATTCACATCAGTCATTACGCTTATTATTTCTGGTGCTGTGATATAACCATTTGGTTAAAATTAAATGAACCCTTTAAAAGTTTCATTTTCTTTTCCACAGTATCCAAACGATTTTTCTGCAAGTTTAAACTGTGCAAAACAACACTGGACCAAATATAAGCTGTGAGGGTGTCTGGAGGTATCTGGTCTTCAACTATATATTATTTATTTATATATTTGGATGGTTCTTTAGATATAGACTCGGAGCCTTTGGAGAGAGAGTCCTAAATCCATTTGATGGACTGCTCACCTACACCGACCCAGCATTGTTTTTCCAATAGAACACCATGATCGACTGACAATTATTGCAGCTGGTGTGTGAAAAGTGGAGCACAGCGTTAATGAGCGTCCAGGACGTGAATAACAATGCCGGGTACACATAATGCAGATGTTGTTGCACTCTGACATGATCTAATCCTGACTGCTCAGGCTGTAAAATGTTAAATAAATCTGACTGGAGAAACAGTCTCAGTTGTGAATTGTGAAAAAAGGGACTCTAGGTTGTTGCAGCACAATTTAGAGATTGGATGGTTATTATTACAGTTGTTGTAGGATCAATACCTTTATATGATGGGATAAACTGTGCAGACCAGATGTTTGGACTTTTACCTAATGCAACTGATTAGTTAAATATAAATGTAAGCTGGAGGGGCTGCCATTAAATTAGCACAAAGAAAAGGACCTGGACCACACCCATGTAAGAGGAAGGTTAAATTATTGATCTGTGTAAATTTCCTCAAGGCTTTCAAATGATGTTTGATTCTTTCTGTGTATGTTTCAGTATTTGCTGTATCACTGTTTGTTCATTATTTGTTGGTGGATCTGTTTGAATTTGAGGTTTGTCTGAGTTTGTGTTTGAAAATTACAAAGGCTCACACAACTATTTTCCCCTCTGGTTTCACTTTGTCCTTTTACCTTTCAAAGTTTGCAAGTCTCCTGAAAAGGTAAAAAAAATGTATTTCATTATGAAATGTTAAATTTAACATTAAGATGATATCAATCACTTGCAGAATGTCTCAGTCACTCACTTAATGGACAATATATCCATCCTCAGACCCTCATCCCATGCCATTAATCTGAACAAGCAGTGCTGACATCCTGCACCGTCCACACACAGCTGTATTTATACTGCCATCACTGCACTCAGGTGATCTCCATCTCAGTAACTGGCTGGACCGCTGTTGAATTGGGTCAGTAATAAAGGATAAAATAAAAATATTTTATAGGCACTGTAACACAAACTGTGATACCCCTCTGGTATCCATACAAATGAAGGCCAATGACTTCTTTTCATTGTAAACAAAACCCGGTAAGTATAAATATATATAACTATAGTCATACATATAATCAAATCAAGTACAAGTACATTGAGTACAAAGTACAAAGATGAAGTAAGTTCAAATTCTAAATAAAGTCTAAGGATGCAACACATAGATTATGCAATTGAACATTTCAAAATCATTGAGCTACTAACATATCACATTAGTTTGGATTCAAAGTTGTAAAAAGTAAAAAATATATAAAATCCTACCTAAAACCATAATGTATAAATAGTACTTCCAATAATTAATAATCAAAGATCACTGATCTTAAAGTTATGCAAGATGATCAAAAATAATCCATTGTAGGCTATGTCAAGACTGGTGGAGGGAACATCAGACTGGCCATCTAGCCAATCAACAAAATAAAATCCAAAAGATGAAAAATATGACATCCATCTGATCTACAAGGTGACATTATGATATAAGAGGAGAAAAAAATGAGCTTTGACTTCTTATGCTGACATCACACTGGGAGAGATGTCCTGCTTGTAAAAGTTTGTAGTTTACAGATGCAGAATGCTTCAGTTGTATTTTTATTGTGATATCACACCACACAGATACTGGCTCGTATTCTCTGTGTATGTAATGACATTAGCGAATCAGCTGTTATGCCAGATGTACCCCTCCAACTTATTAGACAAGTAAAGAGTCAGATCATGTTTGGCCAGATTTGTACAATCAGTCACCAAAAGACAGCTGAAGAAGCTTAAAATGAAATGCAGAAGCACACCAGTGTTGTTCACACATGGTACCTACTACAACAACACAGCAACAAATTCATGAATGCAAGAGACCGATTGTTACTGGACGTTTGCGACATGAAAGCTTAATGAAAAGCCATGTGTCTCCACCACAGACAAACAACCATTTACAAACCAAGAACCTTCTTGCTGTGAGGATACAGTGCTACCCACTGCACCGCCCATTCCATGAAAACATTATGGCTCAAAGATTCATTTTGGGGAAATGTTCAGCCGTGGCTGAGATCAGAATCACGTGTCTCCTGAGCTTGCTGCTCCTGCATTCTGTGTGAAAACCTTCCGTGCACATGACTAGCGAGACGATCTTAACGCCACTGAGTGAAATGAAGCTCAGAGGCTGAAACAGAATGTAAGATGTGTACCTGCCATGCCAGATAGTCTTCTTTGTATTCAGCCTGTGTGTGGGAGATACATTTCTCTGAATTTCTTTTTCTCAAACAAGTTGGTTTTTCTCTACATTCGACACAATTTTAAGAAGAGAAAAAGAAGATACTTTTAAAGGGACTCTCCTTTTTCTATTACTACATAACCAATGTTAACTTCAACAGCTGTTTACTCACTACTCCAAGAAATATTGTGAGCTCAGGGTCAAACTTGGTTCCTTTACTGCAGCGGTGAAAATGAACTAACTTAACCCTAATTTAGCTTCTTTTTTTGCGTTGACAGTGGCTTCTTGCCAGGAGCGGGTGGTGGCATGTTGGTGGTGATAATTTGTTGCTCGCCAAGAGCTTCAGCCGTCTCATAATCACAGTACAGTTAGCGTTGTGCACAATAACCTGAAGGAGGAGGCGTGTTTAATTTCCTGGTTGGTTGACACATTGCATGCCTGTGTGTAAAGTGCAAGCCCTGACGCACCATGCAGGAAGTGGATTTTAATTGTACAAGTGGCAGATGTGTATGATTTGTGTCTGGTTATGAAAGACATGGCAGCACCTGCCTGTGTGTAATTTTCTGTCACTGTTTCTAGCATGTTGCTCACAATGAAGTTTCGATACAAAGGTACATTCAAAGCTGGTTCACACGTGCAGTGAAGACTGATGAATGGGTAGCTGTCATGTCACTCATCTTAATAGACAGGCTCTGTCACTTTGATAAATACCTTTACAGTGGAAGCGTGACCACTGTATGCTAATGTTGGCTCTCTATTAAAAGGCCATAAATGAAATGTATAAATTAAAATTCTATATTTTCAGTATTCATAAATAAGTTAATACATTTTCTCAATAATTCTTAAGATATACACCATAGCTCTATATATTTCCCTTATCATATCACTTGCTGTATATATATGTAATTTCCTAAACAGCATGCCACAATATACAACCTCTGCATTTAAATTACATTTAAAATGAGAAGAAGTGCATTTCAAATCAAACATTTATTTGGCCTCATATTTACTGGTCAAAGTTTTAACACCCAGAGCAAACCCACAATGGCACTGGGAGAATCAATTTCAATGAACTGTATAACTGTGGCCTATTCTGAACAGTCAGTGATGCGATTTAAAGCTTATTCTGTAGTTTTAATTGTTCCCATGGCTTCATGGCCTGCTTAAGTCAGAATTACGCCACACCATTTAAACATGTGGCCCTGGTACACTGGCACTGTTGATTATACCCAATTCAGGAATGGTTTAATAATTCGGTTAAGATAGTGAACGAAGCTCAGAAAACTCATGCTGAGCACATGAGCACTTTTTGGTGCACATCACATCAATATCACTTTCAAGCTCACACCAGCGTCTGATCGATTTTCTGCGCCTTGCCTATTACGTTGCATCACTGTGGAGACTGACATTTCCTCTGCAGTCATTCGGCGGGCGCCTTTCAGTTACACCCAATCAGTGGGTCTAATCAAGTTGATCAAATTGTCCTATGGCTGCAGCGGAGCGGGCCAGTTCTGTGCTGGACTGTAGAAGCAGTACAATTACTGACTGACTAACACAAGTTCAAATGTGCTATCTGGAACAACTACTCATCGAATTATGTCAAATTGAATGACACCGAACTCAACAGCAAGTGTTTGTACGGATCATCAACAAATGGAAAAATAAAACTCTGATGTGTGTGCTATGTAAAATAAAAGCAGCTTACTCCTGCCATTCATCGAGCTCCCCCACCACAACACAACCAAAGGCTATATAAGCCAGTAGGAGTATAATGATAACCTACACAGCAAAAATCAGAGAGTTAAAATTTCTTACTTAACATTTGGGAGTTGATTTCCCAAAGTGTAACTTTAACATTTTTGGATTTAAATGGTGTCAAGAGTCGGGGCTATTTCAGAGTTGATCACATCAGTGATTAATTCTGCAAAGTACCGGTAATTAAGCTCTGCCTTTGCTCCCGCACTTCTCCAGTTTGAGAGAAATGAGTCAACGCATTTTCCTCTTCTTCTGCATTTCTCCATGGTAAGTGAAATTAAATTCAAACTTACTAAAATAATTATGAATTGGCGCTGTGAAATGCAGTATGTACAATGAGAAGAATATATGTTTGTTGCCTGGAATAAACAGCAAATTTGTCCATGAGTACTTAGCTAGCATGCTACGGCAAAATTAGCCTAGTTAGCTATCTGTTAGTTACAAAAACTGTCTCTAACTTTATCAATATTTATCTAAATTATCTTTATCTATCTTATCTTTATCTAAATTTATCAAGTTACCACACAATTTCACATGCAAGTTGTTATGTTTTTCTGCAGAAGGTCTTGTTTGAGGTTGGCGCTAACTTGCCTTCACTGTGGTTGACCATGAAAGTTGTCGCATAAAACTTGTCCCAACATGTAGTAGTGTTTCTCCTTTTGTGTTGTCTGTATGACAGGGACATCAATTCAATGTTAATTTAGAGCAAATTGAAGTCAAGTCTTCATAGCCACTCCCATCTTGCACTAGCCAGTGAGAATGTGTTTAATAGTCATTTCTATGGTATAATGTATTTTTCTCAGTGGCTGCACTTTATTCTTGTCTAATGTTGAATTTTGTTTTCTCAATCCTAGTCTTGCTGCAGTTTGGAGGAGCATCTCGGCAACCAGCAGGGTCGGCAGCTATACCTCCTCACTGTCTGGCATCAGAAGAGCAAGATTGACAACTTCTACATCACCATGGATAAGCATCTCATCCCATGCCAGGCAAATAGCTCCCTTGGGGCATTTCAATGAATGAAGCAAAGTGAGGAAAGGTGTGCCATAAATATGTTGGAGCTTAAGTTTCAAAAATTGCTACATATTCAAAGCTCATACAATGTTTCAGATGAAACTTTGTACATTATACCTTCATCTGTGATGTTTTAATTTAGTTGTATGATGGACTGCAAGGGAGGAAAAGTAAACTATTTTCAAAATGATTTTGTTCAATGGAGTTATTTTATATATATATGTATATATATAAATATATATCCATCCAAACCAGAGTGTCCAAAATGAAGAGCTGGACAGCCCCAGGGCTTGACATTATACACGCCTACTGGCTCAAGAAGCTGACTGCACTCCATGAACACTTATGAGCACAGATGAACCAGCTGCTAATATCGGGAAACCACCCAGAGTGGCTAACCCAAGGCCGGACAGTCCTCATAATGAAGGACCCCGAGAAGGGAACAATACCATCCAATTACCGGCCTATAACCTGCCTCAGCACCACATGGAAGCTCCTATCAGGCATCATAGCGGCTAAGATGAGTAGGCACATGGAGCAATACATGAGCAGAGCACAGAAAGGTGTAGGCAATAACACCAGAGGAGCCAAACACCAGCTACTGGTGGACAGGGCGATTGCCCGAGATTGCAAGATGAAGAACACCAACCTGTGCACTGCCTGGATTGACTAGAAAAAGGCCTATGATTCGATGCCACACACATGGATACTGGAGTGCCTAAAGCAGTGCAACATCAATAGGACCCTAAGTGAGTTCATCCAGAACTCGATGAGGCTTTGGAACACAACTCTGAAGGCCAACTCAAAACCAATTGCACAGGTGAGCATCAGATGTGGCATATACCAAGGAGATGCTCTGTCCCCCCTGCTGTGCTGCACAGGCCTAAACCCCCTCAGCCAGATCATCTCAAAGAGTGGCTGTGGGTACCAGTTCCGAAGTGGAACAACCATCAGCGACCTCCTCTACATGGATGACATCAAGCTGTATGCGAAGAATGAGTGTGACATTGATTCCCTGATTCACTTCACTCGGATCTACAGCAAAGACATTGGGATGTCATTCGGACTAGATAAATGTGGGCGGATGATATCTAGAAGAGGAAAGGTGATCACAACCGAGGGGGTTGACCTACCTGAAGGGAACACTGCAGATGTACAGGACAGTTACAAATACGTGGGGATCCCACAGGCAAATGGTAATCATCAGTTAATCAGTTAATACATTTTCTCAATAATTCTTAAGATATACACCATAGCTCTATATATTTCCCTTATCATATCACTTGCTGTATATATATGTAATTTCCTAAACAGCATGCCACAATATACAACCCCCAAAGGTGACAAAGAACAAACAGGCCAAGATCCTGTGGGACTTCCAGATCGAGACTGACAAGATGGTGATGGCCAATCAGCCTGACATAGTGGTGGTGGATAAACATTGCAAGACAGTGGTAGTGATAGATGTAGCAATCCCCAGCGATAGCAACATCAGAAAGAAAGAAGATGAGAAGCTAGAGAAATACCAAGGGCTGAAAGAGGAGATAGAGAAAATGTGCGGTGTGAAGGAAACAGTGGTACCAATAGTGATCGGGGCACTAGGGGCGGTGACCCCCGAGCTGGAAGGATGGCTCCAGCAGATACCAGGAACAACCTCAGAGATCTCTGTCCAAAAGAGCGCAATGCTAGGAACAGCTAAGATCCTGTGCAGAACCCTCAGACTCCCAGGCCTCTGGTAGAGGACCCAAGACTGAAGGAGACACCGCCCAGGTGGGTGAGAGGAAGATTTATATATATATATCCAAGAGCTAAATCAAGTAGTGCTTACTTAAAATTAATCAATATTCTTTGAAATGTTATCTCATCATTCAAATTTAAGTTGTTGTAAATTGAATATGCAAACAGTTTTTTTTTCATATAATAGTTTTAACACTTTTTCAGTGTTTATAGCACACTTCTGGGAATGAAATGAGCACTGCACAAATATTTATTTATTATAAATTTAACTCTTTGTTTGGTTTGGGAGTTAAAGAAGGAAATATTGCAGTGTTAAATGTTTGACTATTTTGAAAGTGTTAATTTAACTCTGAAGAGAGTGGAGCTTTGCTGTGTACTGGTTAATTTTTTTTTGATGAATAATGGGTTACTTCAGCCTAGCAGAAAAATGCGAAAATCAAAATTTGTGTGTGGCTGCAATAGTATGAGGGAAAACCATTACACAACTGTTCAATAGACACACATACTGTACAATAATATGGGACCTTTTACATTCAATCTTGTGCCATTGTGTCATTTTAAAGTGATTTAAACTGCATTCAATTAGTTTCAGACCAGCAACACTTGTATATACTGTTGTAATGAAGCACTGGTAGACTGGCTGTTATAAAAACAGTGAAAATATTGTTATTATAGGTGTTATATGTTTGATATGTTAAGATCAGTATCCTGATCAAGGAATTTATATCTGCATAAATGCATACAGATTTGAAGTACATGGTGTGACCCATTAGGTTTGAATCCTGGCCTGATCCAGATCAGGATACTCTGCTGGTTCTGGGGGAAATGTTCCGCCTCTCTGACCACTTTTGAGCTCTTTGTGTCATAATTTATTCACTTTGTAGTAATTGTGAGCTTTCAGAACAAAGCCTTTACCTAAGCACACTGGAATGTGGGTTACCGAAGAAAATGAAAACATCATGCTAATGCAAACCAGATGTTGTGTGCTGAGGCTTCTTTTCCCCGGCAACTGTCAGTGGGCCTACTGTATGCTCATCCTGATAGGCTACATTAATGTTGTCCAGCTTGTGAACAGTTCATGGCTTCTTTCTAATTGGTAAAATTATGATGCTACTGGGCAAGTGGCAAGTCATGGCCTCTTTTCTTTATCTCAAAGAAAATTATAAATCACTGCTGGTCAAGGAGATTTATCCTTGCAACTAGGCTGCAAGGTTGTCATTTATATTGTGTACATTATACTTACTTAATTATACTCATTCTAAGTGCAAGTATTTCTTCATCGCCTATTTCCACAGAGAAGCATACTCTGAGGTCCCAACAGAGAAAGAAGTGTGATCATCTAAAGGATTTCTGGAATCTGATCCCTTACCTTGGGTCATTTTATCTTAATGGCCCTGATGCTTTTATGTAAACAATGTTAAAATCATATCAATCATGGACCTTGCTGTGAAATTCAAAATTGTATAAGTATGTTTTTTCTGCACAAAGTTTTGGTTGATGGGTTTTTTTATTAGTTGAAATTATAAGACATATGCAAAGAGCTGGATAACGTCATTAACATAGTGTGCAGTGGCCACTGAAGAGAATAGTTCCTGAAAAAGCAGCGTAAGGAAGTGGATCCCAGTTGGAAAGGTTCTGAGAGAGAGTACTGTTTCTCTGTGGCTTCTCTCACACAGCAAGCCCTCATTAATATTTCTGACCTACGGGGTGGGGGGACTTGTCTGCGTGTCTCTTTCTCCATCCTCCCCTTTCTGCTTGTCCCCTGCATGTGGGTAGGTAGAGTTGTTGAGAGCTTTACATTTTATATTCTGTGTGTGCATAGATGGCTGTTGTGACTGAAACTGTTTGGCGTGTGTTGGAGTTGGTTAGAAAACTGCAGTGTTATGCTCACTAACTTCTCCAATCTTTTTTGACTATGTGAGTCAGAAGACTACAAGGCCCATGTGGCTGTCTGGTTATCTGATTTTGGTTACAGAGTTTTTCCTCTTTTTGCTTCTTGTGTTGAAGACTACGGTGCTTTACTACTCATGCCAACTAATGAATTATCTTTTTGTTAATCCTAAAGTAAGATTATATGATTATCTTCATTTAACATTTTTCTACTTGAGCTAAATTTGTTTTTTTTTTCTTTCTTGTTTCCTTTTTTATTACATTAATCGATCATTTCTCAGCAAACTATTTGTTTCAGATTTAGTAAAAAAAATGCATGCTTTCATGATTACACTTTATTATGTATTATAGTTACTCTCTACCTTGTTGGAATGTTGGATTAACTGATGGTACTGGATAGGACAGGAAGACAGAAAGGACAGAAAAGACGTAAGAGAAGGAAGAGAGAAGACAACAAATACAATAATGACAACACCAACCATGACAGCAACAATAATAACAATAACATGGGCCAATATGTGAGTGTGTTTGTGTGCCAGGGAGCCTGGGAAGCAGAATATCTGTGGCCTGGCATCCCCACGTCATCCACATGACCACCCCAGGGGAAAGCAAGCAGGGAGCCGGGGCCAGGGGCGCTCTTACCAGGCATGTGCTGGAGGGCTTTGTGGAGCCATGGTGATTGGTAAATCCATAGCCGTTATCTGGTCATTTTCTAATCTTGGGAGATCTATGGTGGAGCTCGGTGGATCTGTCTGGGATGAATTCGTTTTTTAATAAATGTCTTTAAAGTGTTATTAATTTCCTCTGGAATGTGAGTTATTTCCCCAGTGGAGCCCCTAATAAAAGAAATGTTTGATTTCTCCTCGTTGAGTCCTACAAGTTGAGGACGCGATGGCCTCACCTTATCAGAGCAGTATTTTGTGATCATGTAGAAGAGTTTGACCCCAGAAAAGTCACGAGATGGCTCCTCTGCCAGACAACATTATACGAGCTCACAGATCCTGCTGACCCCACAAGGCCCCCTCAGTGGGATTATGGGTATATAGATATATACTTCGGGGGCCGGGATGCTGTCAGCCCAGTGGTCTGTCATACAATGATTTGCAATTGTCCAAAACAACATCACCTTCTTCAACTATGGTCAGTGGACATGAGGTGGAAAGAAGACTCCTGCAGTGCTACCTATTGGCCAACCAGCTCAGCCATATGATGGACTGTTGGATCAAGTTTCAAAGATATACCTTAAAATTCTTCAGCTCGCCTATTATACTCCATCTGGTAATGGCAGAATGAAGTTTCTCCCCTCACAGCTGAAGAGGAAGTGCTGTCTGCTGCGGATGAGGTCAAATGGGTCCCTGGGCCAGAGCTTGTGATGAAATAACTAGCAGAGGAATGGGGTGATGAATGAGGAACGTCACACCCATCACCTGATGATTTGTCTATGACCCCAGGTTCATTATCACAGGACCTCTGGATATGATTACACTGAAAGAGCTCTTAAATATAAAACAACAACCCCTCCTCCTGTGCCCTCAGCCCTGTCCTTTCAAAGAGCTTAAATACATTGCGTGAGGCAATAAAAACACATAGTGATATTTAACCTCAACACCTAGAATCAGACAACTAAAAACAATTAGTGTTATTCAACTGAGACACCACAACACAGTTATATATTTACACTACCAGTCAAAAGTTTGGACACACCTTCTTACCACTGTATTTTGCACTACATTTGCACTACCATGGCACTGTCTTTGTAAGTCCTCTGTTTACACTGTATTTATATATTCTTTATATTTCTTTATTCTTTTTACTTGCACCGTGGGTCCAAGAAGACAGTAATTTCATTTGTGCTGTGTGTCCTGTACGTGTTGCATAACTGACAATAAAGCTGACTTTGACTTGACTTAGACTTATTCAAATGTTTTCTTTATTTTCATGACTATTTACTTTGTAGATTCTCACTGAGGGCATTAAAACTATTAATGTACACATATGGAATTATGTAGTAAACAAAAAAGTGGGAAATAACTCTAAACATGTTTTATATTTTAGATTCTTCATAATAGCCACCCTTTGCTTTGATTACTGCTTTGCATACTCTTAGCCTTCTCTAAATGAGCTTCATGAGGTAGTCACCTGAAATTGTTTTCCAACCATCTTAAATGCATCTTCTTGATTCATTAAAATATAGATTACCACATGGATTAAAAAATAAGATTATCTGTGGCTCAGATTTAGATCAGCAGTTTGTAAAGGCATTCCCCTCTTTGGCGACTTATTCTGGCAATGAACAACAGAGGAAAACATGTCTAAATGCTAATGGGCTTTTTCTTGTTCTGAACAGCCACACTTGAAGGCAGGGTGTAAAGCCTGTTGTCATATCCTTCTCCATGGTATTTCAGAGAGTGCTGCATCCTTCTGTGTCCTCATAGTCTTGGTCACGATTACTTGCACAAATGGGGATAGCACAAACTTCCAGATGGTGCTTCCTCGCACACATTTAACTGTTCCAGTAAAAAACAGTGGTTTGCAGCCAGTTATGATGAGACGGCTGTATAATTGCATGATTTGAGTAAACTGTTGGTAAGCTTGTTAGCTAAGAGTTTTACTGTCCCTCTGAGGTGGGTTTTTATTGAACAGAATGGTGTAGGCCAACAGTGTTGAACAAACTGCCAGGAAGCAGAGTGCAATTAGCATAATTACAATTAGCTTGCGTGTTGTGAAATTTCTTCCTACCCATGAAAACTTCATACCCGAGTGCACTGCGCATGCGTACAACGGCCATGTCGCGACATCCCATGCGGATATAATTTTCTGCTGCTGGACCATTATACAAGGTTAGTTTCTTGTATTTTAATACTTTATATGACCAGTATTCAATGCATAGGTTTGACAGTCAAATAATTTCAACTTGCCACGTGCATGAGATTGTGTCTGAATGCAGTTTGAATAGCATCGTCATTTTCATGTAGTCATTTTCATTTCATAGTCATAGTTTGCGAGACGAAATACATCTTTACAATACATTAGCCTAAGCTAGTTTACAAGACGATGTACGTGTCATGATTTATATGACATTATATGACTGTTTCTGAGTGTATGCAATTCGAATGTCTAATAGCTCTGTGATTTTCCAGCTGTTTTAAAACTTGCTCAGTAGCCTACCTTACTAAATAAGCGGTGGGTTTGCAGTATTGCATAGGCTCGTTTACAGTCTCTAAGATGTTAGCCTACAGCAGGGGTCGGCAAATAAGTTTGGACGCGGGCCAATTTTTTTCGTGGGCAATTCAATCACGGGCCATGACCATTGTTTTCTTACAGAAAAAAAGTTTTCTATTTTTTCTATTATTTTAAAAATAAACGTTATATAAGTTTAGAATTCATTTAATGTCATGTAAAACATTAATTTGCTTCTACGTGCTGCATCTCATTTTAACCTTACTTTACAGAAATGGAAAGAAAATGGCTTGAGGTGCATGCTCTTCTGACTGAAGGCACATACCCCTCGGGGTATGGGAAAAGTCAGAGGCAAAACCTCAGAAGATATGCCTCCAAATTCAGAGTAAGGGGTTAGTATCACAGGTCTATGATGCATGTTATTTAGAATACTGTATGTGGTGATAAAGCATTATTAAAGTAATGTCTCGTTAACAGATGGCGATCTCTGGATTGGAAATAAGAAGGCTGTGAAAACCAAGGAGGAAGCCAGGAGACTCTTCAATGAGTTTCATTCATCACCCATGGGAGGTCACACTGGCATCCTGAAAACCTGGACAGCCATCTCTACCAGGTTTTACTGGTATGGGATGTCTGTTTTCATTTGTCATGTTTCATCTAGCAAGTTATTGTTCCGCTTTTACTAACAATGACATTTTACTAACAATTAATTATTATACTTTTATTAACACTACCCCACCCTCACCCACTATATGTCATACCAGAGGTGGGAAAACTACAGCCTGGGGGCCAAATGCAGCCTGCTGGGCCATTTCATCCAAGCCCACCTATCAATTAGCCTACCTGCAACATTTGACCCTTCGAATGATATATAAAACCCAATGTGGCCCTTAGGTCAAAACAATTTTCCACCTCTGTGTTATGTTTTGGTAATGTATCCGCC